>JAHXMQ010006307.1:3146938-3161554 GCA_020466415.1 Ammodramus savannarum pratensis | reverse complement strand
GCCCCTTCTTCCCTTCCCCGCCCGGCGCCGCGGCGGGGGGACACGACTCCCGGAGCGGGGGCGAGCCCCCCTCCCCAGCCCCGGTTCGGGTTTCGGGAAGGAATGTGCGGGCAGGAGCACGGGAGCGAGCCCGCAGCGGCTCCGCGCTGCCCCTGCGGCCGGGGAGGCTGCGCCGCCTTTTGTTGCCCGCGTTCGCTCTCGCCGAGTACCCCCTGGCGGCGGCTGCTCGGCCGGGGACACCCGGGCTGTGCTCCCTGCGCTCCGACGGGGACACCCGGGCTGGGCTCCCCGCACACCTCCGGGGACACGGGGACACCCGGGCTGGGCTCCCCGCACACCTCCGGGGACACCGGGGCTGCTGCTATGGCACAGCGGTCCGGGGACACGGCGACACCGGGGCTCTGCACTCCACACAGAGGTCCGGGGACACGGAGACACCCGGGCTGCGCACCGGCACCGTCCCTGTCCCATTCCGGGGACACCCGGGCTGGGCTCCCCGCACACCGGCACCGTCCCTGTCCCGCCCCAGCCCGAGTCCTTCCCGTCCTGGGGTCACTGCTAGGCTTCGAGCAACAAAGTTCAGCACCAAAAGTTGAAACTTGGAAAAATTTGCTTAATAAGGCAAAAGCAGGGTCCCTGTGCGTGGTCATCCTGTTGTGATTTGGTGCGGTTTAAGGATCAGATGTTTTACCTAAAGAGGGCCAAAAAAGGCAGCACGCCCCAAAAGTCCCAGAGCACTGGGAAAATGGCAAGTCCTGCCACAAAGCATTTTTTTTTAAGGTAAGTCTTGGCCCCTCAGCAGGTAGGGTTGCCCTGTAGAACACCATGCACACAGTGACCTACTGACACAAAATAAAGCTGGTGGCTGCACATCATAAACATCTGCCTGTTTCAATAAACCTTGTTTCTTATTTCACAGACTTAAAAATAGTTCAAAAGGCAGGTTTATGACTAACTTTATCTGCATCACCAACTTGTGGTCCCTGACTATGGAGTCTAGGCTCTGATCCTGTGGGTGAGGAAGTTTTCAACAAGGATCATTGCCAGCATTGCCACAAAACGCTCACAACGCTCCAAAGATTAGACATGGGTAAGTTACATTAGTATTCAGGTTCCCAGGTTGTGCTCAAAATGTGCTCTCATCCTTTTCCTACAAAAATTAAGTATTTCAAGTGAAAGACTAGTAGGAAACCCACTATAATATGTTCACCACAAGCTATGGATATGACCTTCAAGTTTGCAGTAGCAGATCCTAAGTAACTTATTAATTTCTGCCAATGTTTTCTTCATGTTTTGATTATTGAAGTTACCTGAGGCATTCCTGCCCTCCTGGATAGGTATTTTTGCTCAAACCAGTGAATTGTTCCATTCACAGCCACCAAAGAAGCTGCTTGTCTACTGCCTTCTGTAACAAGCAAACATTTGACACTCAAGTGTTTCTCTGTGAAGGCAAATTTGTCAAAGAGCACAAGCAAGACCACAAGTTAACCTTCAACTCTCCTGTCCTTGGTCTGAAAAAACAAGAAAGTTTTCTCATATAAAAGTAAATTATTTGCATGTAAAACCATATTTGTTATAGAAACCACCTTAATCAAGCCTTGAGATTGAACCCCTCACACAAGAACCCAAAGCTCAGTGCAGTGGCCCTTATGCAGCAATATCCAGCCCTAGAGGCTCTGTGGCAAGTGACACAAGGTTGGAAAATGACCAGAGGGACTCAGCTGTCACCCCTTGAGCTTTTTGCTGCTTCAGAAAAGATTAGAAAATGCTATCCCCTCATTCATCCCAAATGCACAGAAACCAAAGGCTTGGGAAGGCGTGCATCACCCTGCCTGGATTCCCAAATTAACCTCTCCCTTCCCAGATCAAAAGGCAGAGGGGAATGACTCTGACCAGCAGCGTGAGCAGCAGGAAGGGGCAAAGCCCCAGAGCCCTGTCCATCCTCACAGAGCCCAAAGCAGCAGAGATAACCAGGGGGGCAGAGCCGTGTCCCTCTCCTTTCCCTCTCCAGAGCCAGGGCACAGCCAGCCCCAGGCGTGTCACCAACACTCAGCACTATCTATTCTGAGGCCAGCACCCTCTGTCAAGTGTGAGCCTACAAGAGATCAGCTCTTGAACAAGGAACAGCTGGCTCAGACCAGGCAGGACAGAAATTACACTGCTTAGGAAGACAAAGTGCTCGCAAAGCTCTGAAGTCTCTCTGCACAGACGGACGGTGCACGCCCTTAGCTCATTCTGACAGTAAAAACACTTTTGTTGGAACCTGACTTGCCTTGGCAGCCAGGCCATCATTCCAAGGAAAGGCTCTTTTCCTGTTCTAGTTCACTAGCAATCATCCTCCCAGCCCTGAAGATAGCCCCAAGGAGAGGCACACCCCTCGCCTCAGGATGGGGGTACAGGAGCTGTTGGATGCTCAGTAAATAAGATTATAGGTAATGCAGACATCAGAGCAAAAAACAATATCCCTAAAGCCTCTTCAACACTGTCATCCAAAGCAGCTGACATATTCCATGCTTCAGTGGTAATCCCTCACAATAAAATTTCCCTGAAAGACAAGTGAACCTGATTAAATGGCAGAAAAACGGATGAGCCAAAAGCCGAGCCTATCCCTGAAACATATTTAATTTTTATAAAAGCTGAGAGGCACATTCCAGTTAAAACAGCTCTTAAAGGGAGATGGCCACATCATCTCAGGACACACCACAGTGGAGCAGGGTGTTCACTCTGCTGGTTTTCCTTCACACACATCTACAGCTCCTGGCTCACAGCAATTGCCACAGGCTGGCAAACAAGTCACTCCTCATTCTCTTTCTGGGGCATTGGCAGAGGTCAGCACAGCAAGTGTAACACAAAACTGCACAAAGCTACAAATTATTGGATAATTTGAATAAATAAAGTGTTTCTTCCTAATATAAATACAAATTTAGTCAAGTTATTTTTAGGAGCCATCTAAAGCTGGACAGCTTTTATCTGTACTATTTCCTCAAGTATTAGACACTACCAACATTTCCATACATGTAAAACCCTTACAAACAAGATTACTATCAAAGGTGTGCTGTCTGCTCAGCAGGGATTTAAATCTTGCTTGCTGCTTCTGCAATAAGAAATATACTACAAAGAAACATAGTTTCTCTTAGTAAATTAGTAGTTCACAACTTAGAACATCTTTGAAAACTGACTAATCTGTAAATATTTGTTCTCAAGTAAGGAAAATAAAATAGCTTTGTTTTTTTCCCCTTAGCACGGGATGACATTTACTAAGCTGATGTTCAGAGTATACATACATTCAAGCAGTGCTGCCACCTAAGTACTTCTGTAGGTGCTTTCTCTTGAGAACCCACCATCACCATCACCTTGAATAGCACCCTCCATATCAGCCAAGGAAAGCTGAGTTCTGGAGCGGGGTGGGCAGAACCAGACAGAAAGGAAAAAAAAAAAATAAAAATATCAAAATAGAAATCTGGACAATTTTGAGCTTCCAACACATTCTTCATGAAACACGCAAGCACAAGTGTTTAGCGTTAATTTCAAGATAAATGACATGGTGTGTCACACATAACGTCACCGTGTCCCTTGTTGGGGACATGCTGGGCAGTCGTGCACAGGCTCACGCTGTGCAGCAAGTGTGGCTTGTCTGAGAAGCACAGGGCTCGCTGCACTGGTGCTGTGCATGTGGCCTGCACATGTGCAGGGCAGCTGATGGCTCCCAAATGCTCATTTTTTAGCATGCACAATAGTCAGTTGTCTAGAGGCCTGATGGCAACTGGTCAGCTGGATGAAGTCCTGAAATCTCAACGTTTATGGGCAAAAAGTAAGAGCCATGAAAGGAACCCAAGCATGTGGCATTTTGGTTGAAGTGCAAAAGAGCATCAGTGCTGCAGGACTACCTGCACAGCAGAGCAACCAGGAAGGAGGAGAGGAAATGACCAATTTTGATCACTTCAAAGGAACCAAGCCTTGAATCTTATCACAAGTCACAGGGCTCTCTGAACAGCTCAAAGAGGAGCTCTCAATCACATCAGACACATCACTCGGTGCTTCCTCTCATGACCAGCCTGATGCGCGCATCCCAAACCCCGCCTGATTTTAAATCCCCTGATGCAAGCAGCGGGGCAGCAGCGACAAACAGCGAGTTAAATAAAGTCTGCGAGCACATTGCCTAAAAAGGACACACAGCAAAGGCTCGGGCACGCTGTCCAGGCCGAGGAACCGGAGCTGGGGTTCCCCAGGAGCCGGGACCAGGGCGGATTCGGTGAGCGATGCTCCGGTGCCGCCGCCGCTGCCTCGGGGTCGCGGTGCCCTCTCGCGGCCGCAGCGCTGTCCCCGAGCCCTCTCCATCCTTCCCCATTTCAGCCGACAAAACAGCGATTTGTGTTCTTTGTTAAGGGCGAGTGAAGCTAAGCAAATAATATTTGTATCTGTGCCTCCGTTATTAAATATTGTGCCCATTGAAATAAGAATGAACTGCACTTAAAATACTGTAAAAGGAAAGCAGTCGTCCGATCCAAGACACAACTGAAGGTTACTGCTTCCTCTGAAATAGAGGAAATATAATCTCTGAAATATACCTGAAATATATATTTTATAAATATATTTTATCAAATATATTTAATATAAATATCTTTTATTAAATAGATATAATATGTATTATATAGATATATTTAATATATTGTATATATAATAGTATATAAATATATATAATTATATATACATATATAATATATATTCTGTATGTTATGTACAATATATACCACATATATAATATATATTGTATATTCTATTTTCTATATAATATATACTATTTATAATATTAAATATATTTAATATAGTTATATTCATTTAAATATATTTAATTTGAATATATCAATTTAAATATACTTAGTATAATATGTTCTATTAAATATAATCAGAAATATATTAAATATGATCTCCAAAAGAGATTGCAAAGTCCAGCCAAGGAAAGAAGCTTTATAAGCCCTCCAAACAGGTTAAAATATCAGCAACCTCTGCCAGGAAAGCTGAGTTCTGGGAGCAGGGTGGGCAGAACCACAGAACCATCACAGCAGCTGCTTGGGGAGAGGTAAGGGGGCAAAAAAAAAAAAAAAATAAACACCAAAATAGAAATCTGGACAATTTTGAGCTTCCAACACATTCTTTGTGAAACACACAAGCATAAGTGTTTAATTCAAGTTAAATTTAAGTTAAAATCAAGTTAATTTCAAGTTAAATTACATGGATAAATTACATAAATGCACTCCCACTGGGAGACATGGGAAGGGGAAAACAGCTCCACGGCAGAAGGGTTCTGCCACTTTGTCCCCTTGCACACCTGGGATTCACCACAGGACACAAAATGTGTGGTAACTTTAAGCAACAAAGAATTTAAATGGGATTTCTTCCTCTTAAAACAGCTCTTAAAACAGAGCTCTCATGCACAGTAATTATGTAGGAGATCATGAATGAAACTTAACCTATTTTGTCTCTTGCTTACGTTCAGATACTGAATTGCAATTGTCCTTGAAATTTGGAATTGGTTTATTCTGTCATTTTAATTGTAATAATGGCTGGTATTGAATTCACTTGCTCCTTATTATAGTTTCTAATCTGCTATTGCTTCAGTAGTCAGCAGGAAGCACCAGAAAGCCAACACTGAGATGGGATCATGCACCTTCACAGCTGCTGAAAATGCTTTAAATGTGTTAAAGAATTTTAAATTACAGCTTATGGAGTAAACAAAAAGCATTCCACTAAAAGCTTAGTAAATTGAATTAGGTTTTTCTGTATTAGATTTGTATCCTATATGAGAAACAAGCCTCCCCCATTATATCCCCTCTGCTGCTCACCCTGCCATATATTCCATCAGCTCTAGAGCCTTAACTATTGAGTTCCCTGTCTCATGCACACACAACCTGCTACAGCTTTTTCTGCTTCATGCTCAGCATTTGAGTAAATAAATGACAAAAAGGAGGAAAAGACAGGAAGCAAAGCCTACTATTGTATGTTTTTACCACAGCAATGCCTCCTAATAAATGAGAATTTTCTTCTTAAATCTGCAATCAATAAGAACATGCCTGCATGGAGAAGGCAATACTCAAGATATTTTGTTCTGCTTACAGGGAGTATAATAATCCTGCAAGGAAATACCAACTTAGTTGGGAAATCTAAATAATTTCAGTACTTATGGAACATATAAAAGGGCAAGGAGGTCACAGCATGGCATCCCTTCAGGTTTGAGGGTGTTAATTTGGATACAGAACACTGCAGGCTTGGCAATGGTTACAGGAGAGATTGGAGAGCCAAAGTGCAGAACCCATGACCTTCTCTGCCACATCAAGGAGTGAGTGTTCCCTTGGCTTCAGCTTCTTCTGTCTCAGCTAGAAATTGTCACTAAGCAATTTTGGGAGATTTTGCACCAGAGGACATTTAGAGTTTGTTTTGTTTTTCTAATTCAAGGCATAGCTCATTATTCAAGGCAATAATTCATTATTTGTGGCTATCCACACCAGCAGTTGTTAAAGCTCCCAAACAGTTAGAGGGGCACAAATCATGGCTAGAAATTTAAATACAGGAATCTTGCTCCACCACTGAAGGGTGTTAAATGCAGAAGTTTTCAAAGCTGCAGGCCCAGAAATGAACAAGAACTAACAACTCCAACCTTTGGATATAGACTATCAGCTTTAGAACCTAAATGCTTAAAGTTTTAAATATTTGACTACTTCCTCTGTTTGGAACCCAAATCAGAAAGATGGGGCAGGATTTACCCTAAATAAGGCCTTTTCACATGCAAAAAGTGTTTATTACCTCGCATTGTCTGAGAGGACAAAACTAAGCTGCAAGATTTGGCATCTTTGGAGAAAATAAAGCACTCAAGGCTGTTGTAAATCACATGTGTATTGTGATTGAATGTTATTAGCACTTGCACTTAGAGCAGTGCCACTGCCACAGTGTGAAATGTTCCATTACCTCACCCTGGGTGCTCCACATGACCAATGTGTCAAGCTGAACTGTCTGCTTTTGAAGCATAAGTGCCTTCCTAGAATTTTTGCTTCAAAAGATGCAGCAAGAGAAGCTAAAATATCATTTAGCATCTGCTGGCATCAGAGATATGGGTCTTCACCTACTCACAACAAAGTGATTTCCTACCATTGACTCAAAGTTCAATAACGTCAGGAGTTAAAAAATATGTTCAGTGCAAAGCTAAGGCAGCTAAATCCCCATTTTGCCAACACACTCACATTAAAAATTCTTCTGAGCACAGAGAGGAAATATCTAGAGCTTAAAGCAGGAACCAGAAAACCTGGATTTTGTTTTTGTGTTACTTAGGGGCTATGACCTTGGCAAGTCAGACCTTCTGGCCCCCTTTTAGTAGTTTGTAAAGATTTATAATATACACCAGGTTATAGAGAAGTCTGAGCTTTTCAAAGCATGTTTCAAGAATTATTTTTTCTGTACAAGTTGAAGTCTACAGTAAATATAAATAACTAAAAGTATTTTGTAAATATGCAATGTTTTATTAATGTGAACATTTTGTGGTCTTTGACAGTAGAAAATTTTTTTTCCCTTATGGATGTCTTTAATGGATATGGTAATTGAAAGCAAAGTACTGTAAAAAATTCCAACTTTTCCCTGTAAGTGCTTACATATGTATGTACATTGATCTGGAAGGCTGTAGAACAGTATTTTTAACAGTGCTCTTCAATATCTGCTCTGCCTGCTGCATGCAAGGCATAGAACACCAGAGAATGAGGGATCTGAGAGCATTTTATGGAATTTTCCACTTCAAAAGATTTGCATATCTCGTTAATTCATTTTGTAGATTTCTGCATGTTTGGGCTTTCTAATTTCACATCCCCAACCCCCAGGGGGAAATAAAGGACAAGAAATTTCCCAATGAAACCAAAACCATCAGGACAATACTGTGACCAGCCACACTGCACAGAGCAAAAGGGATTTGGCTGGTCTCAGGGCTGACAACCTCCCTCACATCATTTATTCCAAGGCTTATTGCAAATAAACTCCATAATGATTATTCTAAGGCATTGGAATTGAAGATTTCAAGCTCAATCTTGCACTTGCTGTAGAAAATTCATAAAACCCATTGGAATGAAAGCAGTCTGTACTCAATGTGGTTCCTAATTGGAAACCAGATGCTGTTGGTTTAATGAGGTTGGTGGGCACAAAAGACTCCAAAGTGCTACTTCCAATCTTGTTTCTACTTTCAGGCACAAAAAGACTGATCTGCTCAGACTTTTGAAGTATTAAGAGAGTTTAAACATGTTTAAAGCACAAATGAAACATTCCTTGTTAAAAAGATCAGCAAATAACGTGCTGGGCCTTGAAATAAAACTTCCTTGTGATCATGATTGTCTTTTCTCAATAGAAATTGTTTAGAAATGTTGGGATTAAAAGGGCAACTATGCTTTCTTTAATGAACATACAAAATATGGAAACAAAAGCACAGAATTGGAAAATAAAGCTTCTCTTGCTGGTGACAAGCAGTAGGCCTGATTTCAAACACAGTTTAATTTTATGACATCATTCACTGTCACTGTGGAAGAAATAGGAGAAAAATCCTAAAATTATGAAACTTTATATGTGAACTCTCAGGATTCCATAACCTAATTGCTTTTCTATCATTTTCTCTTCAAGAAGTGAAGCATTTTATGATTCATCCTCAGCAACCCTCTTCACAGAGAATACGATTTACAAAAGGAAAGGCCTTGTGCTATTAACCTTTTACTTCTTGAAAAAGGTCTCTGAATGTCAAAGTGCCAATTTACCCTACAGTGACTCTAAACCCTGCCTTCATAGCCAGAATTATTTCTAAGCTTGAGGCTTTATGCCTTAGAAAACCACTCTATACCACTAAAATTATTCTAATGTTATTGTAGATTACTATCTCATTATGAATAGTCTAAAAGATTTAACTTCATAATTCCCTTTCTTTAAAATGTCATTTACTGGAACTTGTACCTTCTTTACTGTCTGTCAAATACAATCATTTACCCTTAAGCATGGAGAAAATCAAAATTCACATCACAGATGGAATTCTTTTCCAAGATGCTGTGCAGAAAACATATTTCAAGTTTCAATACAACAGCTAAATATCTGGCAGCAGCCTTTTTCCTCCATAACTACTGTCAAACATAATTATTTGCAACTTCCAAGCATTATTTTCACTTGCACCATTAACCTGATTTTTTAATATCTCTTCTTTCTCATTTTAGCATGGAATTCTGGTGCCACTCTGCAGGATGCTCTGCCCTGCCTCCCACACCACCCCAACAGTTCTGTGTTTCAGGGAGCACAGTTCAGCACTGAACCTTTTGCCTTTTTCCCTAATCTAGAAATGAAACCTGATATAATTTCAGCAAGGAGGGAATAGAAAAGTGGATCTTTATTTGCAGGCTTTTGTGGCCAACTTTCTATAACTGCCCCTAAAGGCCTTCAAATACAGATCCACTTTTATATTGCCCTCATTACTAAAATTCTCTGGAGTTTCCAGGCAGGCTGGGATGGGACACAGCTCCCAGGCTGGGGCTGTTTGTGCTGTGACAGCTTTGCCTCCATTCTGCACCAGCTGCTGAGCACAAAACACCAGCTGGGCCGCTTGGGCTTGGGATTTAACTCTCCTCAAGTAGATGGAACAGGACACAGTAACCAAGAAAGTGACTAAACAAACATTAAGCAGTTGAAGATTTGAGGGAACTCCAATCCAAAATATATGAGCACAAAAAGGAAGCAATAGAGTTATTCTGTCCCTGGACATTACAATAAACTAAAAAAGTGGAAAGTAATTGCCGTAGGAAGCCTGGATTCCTGGTCAGTCTTGATCAGTTTGAATTTTGGATGAACATTTCTCCACCATTTTATTGTCATACAAATGCTCCCTTGTGCCAAAATGTAAGCAGCAATTCCAGAAATAGGACAGAATTTGTCTTCTGTACACAGGCGACCTGGAACAGGTTCAAGTGCATCAAGTGCAAATTTATGTGGTTAGTGGGAATTTTTGTGGCAATCTAATTATTGAAGTAGCATTTTTAGAGCCTAGAACAGCCAGGAGACAGATTTAGAAAATGTCAAACAAAGGCTTTGAAGTTTCAATTGTAAGTCTAAACTGTTCACTTCTCTATTTCACACAAACAAGATTTTTTTTTTGACCCAGCATTTTGAATTGGAAATCTTTCCAGTGTAATTAGGCAGAATAAATATGCAGGGGCAAAGGCCAACTCCTGGAACAGAAAAGGGTGTTGGGTTTGATTTGAGATTTTTTTTTTTTAAATAAGAACAACATATCCAGTGGGATATTTTGACTACAGTTAATAACATCACTGCTTGCTGACACCTTCAGTCTCCTCCTCAGGACATAAATTACTGTCCAAATGTAAAAGGCCAACAACTCTGGCTGGTTCCATGTTATGGCATTAACTTCCATTATTCAAACTCAACATCAACTTCACCTCTCTCTCATGTCCCTTTCCAGTGTTCAGCTAACATCAACTCCTGAAATTTGTACAAAATAGATCCTGAATTCAAAATTACACTTGAGGGTAGACACATTCCAGTCTGGTGGGTATTGTGGCAGTAGCTCTCTCTCAATGCAGCTTTTGGGCAAGACAGCTGGAGCCATTGCTATCACAAATCTTTCTGTAGAACCTGGCATCAGGAATTAATACCATCAACTTTCAGTGATATCAAATTTACAATGCCCACCTAAAGACAACAGGAAATGTGCCTTTGTACTTTCTGTATTTTGAGACAGCACTCAGCCAAATCAGACTGCAAGGTTTCCTTCCAGGTGCTCACCTTGATCCTCTCTGCTGTTCCTTATTTTGCTGGCATTTCAGAAAGACATTGCCAGCAATGCCAGAGCATCTCTGTGCCCTCAGTCACCAAATTCTTGGTCAAGCTGCTCCTGCAGCTGGGTCAATATCTCTGCTGTCACTGCCATCCTGTTGGAATTTCAAGCCCTTTCTTGCTCCAAGATCAGGATGAATAAAACTCAGAAGATGTTTTTGAAGTCTCACTCTGAAGTGTATTATCCTTATTGATTACAAACTCATGAGAAGTGAGCTCTAAGTTGAGAAAGTGAGCTACAACAATGTCTGTTCAAGGGTATTTAAGTCTCAATTACCAAATAAACAGCTGACATCTATATTATTTATGTTTCTAACCCAAATATGATCACTCAAAACCTGCAATGCAGACATTCTTCATCCAGTTAGAGAAAACCACCCAGATTCATGAAGAAGGTGCAAAGAGACAACTAACCCACACCCAAAATTCTCCATCTTGGCTCCCATTTATCACCATAAACTAAAACCCCAAATCTAAGATCACACTTCCAACCAACTACACACCATCATCCCAGTGCTATTAATCAATTTTGGGAGCTTTCTCCACAGCCCCAGGTCAAATGCAGAGTTCTGCTGTGGGTCTGTGCCTTTCAGCACAGAGAGTTTAAAATTCTCAGCATTCAGGGTTCCAGCACCACCCCTGCCCCCTCAGCAGGGTATTGGAAGCAGGAGATGCAGCCCAGGCAGGCAGGGGCTCAGCTCTCCCTTGATGCCCTTGGTCAGTCCTGGGCCACAACAAGCTGCTCCTGAATTCTGGGCTGGTGCCAATGCTTTGTTCATCCTCTGTGATTTGATTGATGTGATGAAAAAAGCATTGTTGGAGACTGGGCTGAGTGGGGAAAAAAGGTTTCTGAAAACTCAAATGAAAGGCATATTTAGTAACGTTTCAGGGAGATGTATTCTGATTATAACACTCTGCTCTCCTTCTTTTTCCTTTGAAAATACTAAATAGCTCAAAAAAGCAGAGTATTTATGTACCAAAGTTACAGAGGGAGGAACAGGTAATAAGAACACCCAGAGCAAGGGGCTTCCAGTGTACATTCAACCCTCCAAACATGAACTAAAACCACAGTATTTGAAATGAAGTTTCATGAAGGTACCCATGCTGACACCACACACTGCTGCCCCAAAGCCATCCTTTCACACCTGAACATCAGTTTCCCTCTTTCCATCATGGTGCACTTGGGAGTTATTTTTATCTGACCTCCAGACCAGGCTTTAGGTGCTGGAACACCTGGAATTTTCACATTCAGTGCAACTCAGAGAAGTTCCTGGGAATGATGACCCTCAATGTAACAGGGAGCCTCAGGGAATTTCCAGCATCAATAAGGGCTGGAGCTCTGGACCAGCCTGCAATTTCTTCAGGAGGTTCAGGACAACCATCTGGAGATGCTGCTGAGCTCCAAGACATGAGCAAGGCTGAACTCAATGCAATTAGAGCTGGAATTTTCACCTCTGAAAGAAACTTCTCTGCCTTCTATGCTGCTGCAGAGCTAAATACCAAGTAGTTCATTATGGTCCCACTGCACAGACCATTTGTCAAGATAAAACATGGAAAACTCAGAAATTAAAACTCAGCAGTATCTTCTGTATGTACAAATATTAAAGAGGAATCATCCAAACAGCAAGTGTAAGAGAAATCATGGCTAAGCTCAGGGTGTACCAGACTCAGTTTTCTTTTTACCATCCTGATCATCATCTCCCAAAGAAAGAAATGGAAGAATCCTTCCCTTAAACCTAGGCAACACTACAAAGACTAAATTCAACATTTGAAAGCACTGTTCAACCATCTCATTGCTGCCTCAAAAAGCTTTGTGGAAAGAGATCTTGAACTGTGCAAAATAACTTTCTGAAATCACTCATCTAAATAAGTACATATTAGAATTATAGGGATTTTTCTTCCTCAATCCTTGAGTTCTGTGATTATGCACCAGGAAAAGATTTGTTCTTCATGCTGAAGTTTATTACACATAAAGTCTCATTTAAAATCCTTAAGTACCCTGGCAATAACAGAGCTATTCCAAGAAATGACAGGGAATGGTTTTAGAGAGCAGCAGAGTTACAAAATGCAGACTAAGAAGAAATGCAACCAGGATGAAATATGTTAAGCTGTATACTTTGGGTATTACTTGTGTATACAGACACAGAAATACCCAGATTTTCTAGCAGGCCTCTTGACCCATTCCATAGAATTATTGCCAAAATCTTTAAGTGTTCTGGATCTGCTTAATGCAAATATTTTGGTTGTAATTATTGATTACTTTACTCTTTCTTCAGATCTTGGAGACATATTTTGCTTCAAATCCTTTAAAATTAAGAACTCTAACATCTGTAAGACTACCTTTATTCAGACTGCAAATACTTTCAGAACAAAAAAAAAAAAAGTAGTTCATAAAAATAATGAAGAAGTTTGTGGCTTTCTGGGGATCTTTTTTTTAGTGGCAATTTTTGGCTTTATTTTTTAACTATTAAAGCTGTATTTTACTTTGTTAAAGTTCCATTATCATAATTTTACTAACAGTTCAACATTCATCTGTCAAATTGAATGCATTGCTACAAATTGCTTTTCAGATAATGGACACCTAAAGCTGTCCTTGAACAAGATATTCCAAGTGCATTGCATCTAAATTACCTGCTTTGTAACTGTGTGGACTTGGAAAACTTCAGGATCAAACTAATGAGTACCTGTATGTGCACATTATTTATCTTTACACACAAAAAGAATAAATCCTGAACCATTACTCATCTGAAAGTGGTTTCCAAAATTGCAGCACAATCACTTCAGGGTGCTCCTGAGCTGCAGAGGAAGCTCAGCCCATTTAATGCACTAACCAATAAATTCTGCAGAGTTATTTCAGCACCCATCTGGATCAGCTTTTGATGCTTTCCTGGGTGAAAAATGTAATTTTCACTACCTATTGCTTTACTACTTCTTAGATATATTTTTTCTTTTATATATTCCCTCTAAAAACAAAGCCCTCATGCAATGTAACAATAAAAACAATTCATCACCTATGAGAATAAAAATCAATACCTTAACTAGATCTTCTCACACTTTCCACCAAGTTCTTTCCATCCAATATGAGGAGGGAAAAATGCAGAAATTGAAACTTGCTCCTGAATTTATGCACTCACTGCCCTGACAATGATCATTTTCACTCTGTATTGTGTTCAGTACAGTGTCTGTGATCAGTGCTCATCACATTAGTACAATATAAGAAATTTAGGATTATTTTTCTTGACCAAAATATTCAGGAAACTGTATAGAGTAAATGAAAACATGCAATTTAGCCTTTAAAGGTTTATAGAAGGAATGACAAGGTTCACTAATAGTGAGCAACCTCCCCTTTTCACAGATCTTTACTAACCTATCGCAGGTTATCAACAAGGCTCACTGAATTTCAGAAAAAGTTAGGAATTGAAAGGGACTTGGAAAAATTCTCTCCAACAGCTACTCTGACCACCCCAGAGGGCTCTCCCAGCCCAGGGTTATTCTTCCCTTTGGAGCATTTTGATGAGCACAAAGTCCAGGAATGAATTCAGCATTTGATATGCTGCCAACAGCAGCTCTCTGCCTACATTTGCTATTTTTTTTAGTCTCATGCCACAAACTTCCTTAAGACTCCATTCCCTGTGGCTGACTCTCCATTGTGAATTTAGAAATGCCAAGGTTAGGCAGAGCTGGGAGTTTCCAGTTGTTGTGCCCCATTCTCAGTGTGAGCACACACCCAAATCCCATCTGCCTGAATGTGGAACCCCT
>JAHXMQ010006307.1:3097647-3109659 GCA_020466415.1 Ammodramus savannarum pratensis | reverse complement strand
AAAAAAAAAAAACTTAAAAATTACAGGTGTGCTGGAAGAAGATGACCATGGCCAAATTGCACAGCATCCATCCTTTGGCAGCATTGCCTGATCTGGCTGTTTCTAAACTGTCTGACAGCTGCCTGCCTGAGATTTGAATAAGATTTGCATTTATGTGGGGGCTTAGCCTGTGATCTGCATGTTCATGAGGCAGCCAGCAGGGTTAAGCCTGTTCTGGAAAGGGACTGCTCTGAAGGGCTGTGCTGGCAGCCCAGACTCATCCAGACCAGACAACTGTTTGTTTTTTTTCCTTTAAAGGTGGAGTGGAAGAATAAGGTCAAGAGATACTTCAATGGGCTTCTGGAGGTGAGTTAAACATGTTATTTATTTAAGTTAGGAAACTGGGAGCTGCCAAATGGTTGTGTTGCCTCTATACTATTATCTGATCAGAAAATAAAGTTATTTTTAAAGTTCTGTTTATGTAAGTGAACAATGGTTCATTTATCCTCTTTACTAGTGGAAATACATGCCAGAAGTTGTTGCCTGTGTTCTTGTATTGCTACACCTTGTGTTAAACAATTAATTATGAATTTCTGTGTGGTGTCCCTGTATTAGTATAATACTGATGAGCCTCAGTATGCAAAATTCATGTGTTTCCCTGGTTTATTTTAGTATAAATATAAAAGTAGAATTTGAGGCTTAGAGGTGAAAACCATGGTTTCAAATCCTGACTGGATAAAGTCTCCTTGTATGTGTTAAACCTGGGTAGCAACAAGTGAGGAGAAAATGCAAAAATCCAAATGTGAGGAGAAAATGCAAAAATCCAAATGTGATCATTTCCATCTTGTGCCTTGGAAAGGAATTGGCACAGTATGGCCACAATTACTTCTGCCTGTTAATTAAATTCTTTTCTATTAGGAGAAGCCAGGTTACTCCACTGGGAGTTATTCATGTTGAATAAAAGTTAGCAAAAAAAGAAGTGAAGGATGGTTATTACGACATTCATGAGAATGTGTGTGCCAGTAAGGAATGGCAACAAATAAATTGCTTCTGTGAGAACAAAAATCAAGAGCCAGAGGTCTTCAATACAGAAGTACTTTAATTCTGAATTTTTATATAAAAGTTGTGGGTCCTGGCTTTGAAAAATCGACTACAAGATTTTTTTGTCTCCCTCTTGTTATTTCCTCCTCTTGACATATGTTGTTCAGAAGCCCAAGTTACTTAGCATTTTCTGTTTTAATAGGATTTTTTTGCAGCAGGCTGATTTAGCAGATTTGGGAGTAAGCAATCATACAAACTTATGGTGTTAATTTGACTTGATTTTAATTTTTTCAAATATTTGGCTTGTTGGATTTACTTTGACTAACTTTTTTTTGCAAAATTCACCTTCTGTCTTCTGTTATACTGTACAGTCAGAAAAGGATGATTTTTCTGAAATGTGACAAGGAGATTATTTATCAACAAGTAAACTAAATTTTGCAAGACTCCACTAAGCACTTAAATAAATGCAAAGCCCTGTGTTAAACTCCGTATATTTTAACAGGGCTTCTATTTTTGACTCTTCCCTTGCTTACCTTTTATCTGTTTCTCTATCCCACATAATGTCATTAGCAGTGCCCTGTCCTGCTAAGGCAGCTGCCAATCTAAAGTGTATTTGTGTGCACAAGAAATGCTGGACATAGTGGGGCTTGGTTTGTAATACAGAGAAAATGGTGGCAGCCCAGTGCATAGAAGTGTTTTTCTAAGGTTATTGAATTGTCTTGTACTTGGCAAGAGAGCTCTATCCCAAATTAACTCTGGTTGTGCTGTACAAAGAAAGGCTGGGTGCACAGGAGTGCTCTTGCTGCTACATGTTAGATATAATCAAAAATAAGGCAGTAACCAAGTTTATGAAGAAATAACTATTTCAGTTATTTTACTGTTCACAGGTCTGTTTGTGAACTTTTTTTGTGTGTCTTGTATAGCAAAAATATATGGTTATGTCCTGGTTAAAAAGGAAATCCAATAACTTCTTTCAGATAACTACTCTTATCTGTAAAACATATTTCCTGCAATATGTTTAAGTAATATTTTTTCTTTGCAGTGTTGAATAAAAAGAGAAAAATGGAGGCAGAGACGATTTTAAGTCTTAAACAGCGGCTCAAGGAAGCAGAGAGCGAGCGAAGGAAGGCAGCACAGTATGGTTTGCATTTGCTGGAGTCCCAAAGTGAGATTCAGAATCAGCTGGATCAAGCACGCTCTGAATTGACTGAGAAAACTGAGGTGATCACTGCCTTTTCTTCTCCATGTTCAGAACCAGAACTTTGTTTTATTTTAACTGTTTTCTGAAAGGCACAGGTGTTTCACATGCCTTCTAGCATCTAGATTAATTTTAATAAACCTCTAAGTAGTTGTAGAGAGGGCTTCTTTCTCAGCTAGAAGACATTGAGCATAATTGTATCTAACTAGGAGAGGGTTTCATAGCTAATTATGCACCAAGTGTTCAGTATCATGTAGGACTAATTGCCTTTAATGTAAGATGAGTGCTAAATGCTAAACTAAATTTGCTTCAGAGCATTTTTTCCTCTGTTTAGCAATCCATTTATGTATGCTCTCCCAGTCAGCTTTATATCACTTATAAAGCTGTGCAAAGAATGCTAGCAGCAAGACTGTAAAATTGATTTCTTCTCTAGTGAAGTTTTCAAATTCTCCAAATACCCAGAGGTTCTGAACTTTTTAGCACATTTCTTTGCAGCTCAGAAAAAGGAGTAGTATAGTGCTAAGTTAGAGGTATTATTTAGTTTTCTTTTTAGTAATTGTTCAAGAAAATTTCAGTTGGGAAAATCTCTTCCACTTTTTGTAAAGGCTTTTATAGTCATCTTTGTGTTCAGCCAGCTTGTTGCAGATAAATTATTTATCTTCAATTAGTCTGCTTCTGGTTGTGCATCATCCCTTCTCCTGGGATAGAGCTGAAAGGTTTGTTTTGTGGCATCTGGAGGGTTGCAGCACCCAGCTGTTGTGAATGGACAGGAATGTTTATTCTGGCCAGTTCACCATTAGTAAGTTTAGTGTGGGAGGCAGCTGAAGGCACAGGTTCCAGGGAAGCCAGAGCAGGATCAGCCTGTCCTGCTGACCAGCACAGAGGGCAGGTACTGAGCTGTCAAGCTGCTCCCATGGCTTGTGATCCTGTGTGGGAGGCTGGAGCCACCTTCTGAGCCTGGCTGGTAACTTGGATTCCAGGGGTGGAAGGTAGGGATTGTGAGCCTTCATACAGTAGAATAACATTTTGTGTGGGAGCTGTGCTTACCCAAGAGGTTCTTCAGAGCTTTTGAATCTGTCTCTGGCTCTCCTCTGTGCACTCTGAGAGCAGTAATTCAAGGCAGTTCCTGTGAGCACAAGTGTGGGTTCTACCAGCAGGCACAAAAGCCTCTCAGAAGCTCTGTGTGCTCTCTGTAGCAGTGTGCAGGCAGGTTCTTGCTGGGCTTTTGTTGTTCTTGGCTCTGGCCAAGCAGTGCATTCCCAAACCTGTCCTTTGGCCAGTCTTTATCTTTGTGTTTGTGAGAGCTAAGCCTGTCCTTGATAAGCTGTGTCTAGGCCACAGAGGTCACTTTGATACCTGACAGCTTTCACTTTTTTTATTTAATTCTCGTTTGTGTCTCAAGAGTTAGGTTATTTTGAAAAGGAAAAAAGAAATCTGCATGTTTAGATTAATTTGGCTTCCTTCTTACCTTTTTTTCCTTTCAAGAGTCTCTTTTTCTTCTCCTTAATTGCTGGCTGAATGGAACAGTAAAATGAAGCTGCCCCTCATAATTAACAAACATGCAATCAAGCGTAGAGAGAAGCTGTTTAAAAAATTATTCTTTAGTCTGGAAGAGTTGATGGGATTTATTATGAAACAGACAATTTAGCTGTCTTAAAAAAACTATTGAACTCAGCTGTTCTGCTTGATGGACTGTAGTAATTTTTAACATAATTGGGTTCTGTAGTGGTAGAAGGGGCATATAAACTCTGGCTGAATTTATGACACTTGCAGAAAAGATACCCACACCTTTCATGTTGGGTGCAAAGAAATACAGAGTTCCAAGAAGAAGAGAATATTTCACAATCAAATTATAAACACAACACTTACAAGTCATAACATTTTAGAGCAGTTATTTTAATTTTTTTGTAACGTGGATATTACAACTCTAATTGGCACTCCCAACAAAAGACTAAATGAGCTACAAGCATCTTGGTTCTGAGCCTGTGCTTTTTCACTAATGCTTAGGGAACAATTATATCTAGATTTATTGGTATGTCATTTCTTTCAGAAATTTGAACAAGAGAAATACACACTTCAGAGAGAAGTTGAACTCAAGAATCGAATGTTGGAAAGTTTGAATTTTGAGTGTGAGTCGCTTAAGCAGCAGCAAACTGTGCAACTGGATAAGCAGAAAGAACAGCTTGACAGAGCCTATGGACAAGAAATCAGTGGCCTTAAAAACAAGGTTTGGTAACTAATATATAGCTAAAAAGTTAATACCATTTTAGATACTATTTGCTTAACTTATAATTGCACTTATACCTACCAAAAAGAAATAATAAATAGTTACAATGTATAGTAGCTTGTTTGGTTGTTTTTTAAAAAATATCTGTGTAGTCACTTGATGAATTACATTGAATTCCAATGTTTATTTTTAAAAGTTACTCATGTGTTTCCAAGACATTTTCTGTAATTGGAGGAGTCAGAAATATTGTGCTTTTGAAGAATTTTCCATGAAATGATACTATGTAGTTATTGACTGTTTTTAAGTTGGAGAACCTGAAGGCAGAACTGGATGAAACCCAACTCTCAGAGAAACAACTGAGACAAAAAGTGGAGCATCAGAAGGAAATCATTGCTGCCAAATCAGAGGAGCTGCACATGATGTCTGAGCGTGTCCATGAGACCATGTCCTCAGAAATGCTCAGCCTGCAGATAGAGCTCACTGAGCTCCAGAGTCAGAAGGTGTGTGAGTAGCTCTGCATTTGCACTGTAGCCTAGCTGAAGATGAAACTCTGCCTTTTTGCTCATTTCATTTTTAGGTGTGCTATCCACAATGCCAGGTTAGGGTTGACTTTTATTCAGACAATGTGCACAGCAAAAAATGACAGCCTTAATAGCTAGGCTGTAGTACCTTATCTTCTTCAAGATAATATTTTGTATTAAAACTATTAAAAAAATTACTACTAACAAATGGCTTTGCTTTACTTAGGCCTGTCTTTCAATGTTTTAAATATTTTTCATTTCATGCTTTGTTTGTTTAGGCCAGTGATGAGGAGAAGCTGAATGAGCTGCAGTGCAGTAAGGAGCAGTTGGAGCTTGTGAACAGCAACCTACGGAACCAGCTGGAGCGGCTGCAGGGGGAGAAGGAGGAGAGGGAAAAAGAAGTTGTGTTTTACTGCAATGCATTGGAGGTATTCTCTTTATTTTTATTCAGTGGTAGATAATCCCAAATTGCACAAGGTGTGTTGCCAGGTTTTGATGAAGGAGGAGTTGTGAGGAAAGAGAAGGATATTGGTCCTGTCTGGTGCTGCCTGGTGGTAAAAGCTCTCTGTTGGCCTTGTTTTGTGGCAGCTCTGAAAGGAGAGCCTTTGCATGGCACTGTTCTGCCTCTTGGGGACCTTCTCACAGGTCACTGGCAGAATTCTCCTTTTTATTTCAAGTTCTTGCTGAATGCCTTGGAGAATCTACTGTGAAGTAGAGCATTTGTCACTGATGAACACAGCTGGGAGAGTGATCTGAATATCATGAATCCAGTTCACAAACATCAAAGTTTACCCTTAAAGGCTTTTAGGTGTGCTCTTTTCCTGAAGAACAAGTGGAATATTAAGTGTTCTAGTGAAAAGAAATGAATTTGTCTCTTAGTTACTAGAACTAAGAACTGTATGTACAGTTAAGGACTTCAGTACAATAGAATCTCTGCTAAAGTATAGGAAATGAAAAAGAGTTAAAGCTATCTGATTAAATTTGTGTATGCAGTACATCAGATGCTTAAATGACTAATATCCTCTTTGCTTTAATCTAGAAAGCTCATGAGGCTAATCAGGAGCTTCAGGTTCAGCTGGATCATGCAGTGCAGCAATCTTTGGATCCTACAAGTAAAGGCAATTCTCTCTTTGCTGAGGTACAACTATGCAACAGATGCCTGAGAAGTATTTTTGGTTTTCTTTCTTATATTGTATTGAAAATATGGGAGTATCTGCACCTGATCTGGCCAGCATGTGTCTCTATTCCTCAAGTATGACTTCAGTGTTGATCTGACATGTGGAAAACCATTTCATGCTCTCTGAAGATAAGGAGTTAATAAATTTAATGGAATCACTTCAAGTTATCTATCAAGTCAAAAGTTGTCACTGAGGGTTCATTATGGTTCTGTCTGCAGCTCTTGGTTTTAAGTTGTGTTAGCTGATAAATCCATCTTTAAGGTAGAAGACAGAATGTGAAATATTAACAGTTGTTGATAAAAGCTGCCTTACACACTTCCTGAAAATGTCTGGATGTTTGAGCTTTTTGGGAGGGTTTTTGAATTAGTTTTTGAGTAAGAGTTAAATGCAGAGGGAGCATTATGTTTCATGGCAGCATCCAGGGGATGGGTGAACTTGGGAAACAACTCAGATTATTTTAAATTGTTTGGTCTGTTTCTAGTAGACAAAACTATTCTACAGCAACACTGAAACATGTGCAATGTTCCTTTATTTTTATATCAGAAGAACAAAAGAAAACTCTGCTGCATTTCACTGATTGGGTTTCAGTGGCACTGTCTAGTCACTTCTATCACAGGGCTAGGACAGTAGCCTGTTATTTTCAAGTACTGTTGCTGGAAAAGCAGTGTTTGTAGACTAAACAGCAATTTCTAGGCAGCATGTCCTTATCAAACTGATCATCCAAGTGACAGCAAGTGTTGTGGTTTCCCAGTAATAATTGTTGACAATGTTCTGTAGGTGGAGGACCGTAGGGCAGAAATGGAACGCCAGCTGATCAGTGTGAAAGTAAAATATCACTCCCTACAAAAACAGCATGCATTCACTAGAGAACAATTGCAAAGAATGAAGGTAGGATGATTCCTGTAATACTCCAGGGTGTCCTTGGGTCTGATAAGGAGCTGCTTTAATGCACAGGCCAGGGGATTTGTTATCTCTGAAATATGGGGCAGTAGTCTGGGGGGAGGGAAATGGGAGAAAAAACAAGTGAGATGATGATGTGCTGTTTGACTCCTACAGTCCAACAGCATCCACCTTACAGTGAAGGCACCATGTTTGCTCACTTTGTTTGCTCACTTTGGCAGTAGTTGTTTAATGGATAAAAGTAAAACACAGCTCCTGTCAGTCGAACTAGCATTCAGTTTGTCTTGGTAATTGTTTTTTCCTTTTTTGTCTAATCCTTGTACTACACGAACTACATTTGTACATTAACTGTTGTTAGTAATGAGCATAAAGAGAAAGACAGGCTTTTACCACTATCACACTGTAGGGGTTTGGGTTTTTCTACCTCTGTGTTGCTTTCTTGTCTTTGTCTGTGTTTTTTCTTCTTGCTTTTCTTTATTTTTGGTGTAAGAATAAATCATAACTTTCATAACTCTAAGTTAAATAGGATGGGAGCCTGTTGGTTAATATTGTTGAGGACTAGTTAGGAGAAGCTGATTTACAAGATAATATCAAGGGGATGCTGCAGAGCTGCCAACTCTTTTCATGTTGGTCTCAAGATTTTTTTCAATGCTAAAGTGGATCCTTTCATTTTGATCAGGTCATGCAGTTTGAGGAGAGTGCTTAAACACCAAGGGTGATTATGATGAGTTGTACTCAAGGTTTATATTAGCTAGATTTTGTGGAGTAGGTTGAAAATAGTTTAAACAATGGTCTTAAGGGAGTAGAAAAACCATACTGATATAGCAAAGATTTGAATAGGGACAGTGTGAGTAGGATCAGTTGCTTTGGAAGTTTTATCTTTGTGATATGGGGTGAGTCAGCCATACTGATTGAATGGTGTGAGAAACACACCTAATACTAAAAGTACCAAAAAGTGAGGCAAATTGGTATCCCTGTACTTAATGCTTTTATTTGGAATTCTTTCTAATATTTTTCTGATAATACAGGAGTTGAGTGGCTTGTTAGGACAGCTGTTTTGCTTAAGCTGCTGTCTTAAATCCCTGTTAGCCTCCTCTGTGTTGTGCTGCACTGAGGTGCTGCCAGTTAAAGCTCAATCTGAGTTTAGCTGATCTCCCCACTCAAAGCTGCTTACCCCACAGGAGAGGTAACTGCTGCTGCATCTTTAGTTGAAGAATCTCACTTTGTGGTAATTACTGGTAAATCCTGAAGATCTGACTCCTGAACAGAATGTACACAGCACTCCTGGGAAAGCTTTCCCACCTCTAGTGTATTTTTCCTAGTCCAGAGCATCCTTTCCAGTTTCCTTAAGTTCCTTGTTATGTAGATCAGCTGCAATTTGCATTTCTGGCAGTTAGCAGGAGGGCTTTAAAGGGAAAAAGGAGAAAGGTTGGGTGTCTGTGCTTGGGAGCTGTGAGGATAGTTTTAGTCAGTCCGTGAGATGGAGTTTACAGTTTTACCTTCCTTACATCCTGTGGAAGCTCTGAGGAGATGATAGAATCTTTCATTAGCTCAGCTTTGTGCACAGAATCATCAATACCCTTTGACATAAGAGATTCTATAGGGTAAATGCTCTCTCTAATCTCATTTTTTGACTTGATCCTTTCCCTGTGATTTTTCCCAGTGTTACCTTATCCATACTGACTAGACTGATAAAAATGCCTTAGTTTTCACTAACACCTTGTGAAGTCTTTCATTTATTCTGTTTCTTGTTTAAGTGTCTGATGTATTAAATGTATTTAAGAGTTGAATGTATTAAGGCCCTTGTACTTCAATTTTATTAACACCAACAGAAATATTGATGTAAATGTAAGATTTTTCTAACTTCTCCTTTATAATGACAGAGGGTGTCCTTTTGCCTCAAAGGAGGTATTCCAGTGGAGAAGCAGGAAAAACTGAAATTCTTGGGTTAATATTGTGGAAGGCAAAC
Organism: Ammodramus savannarum pratensis; assembly: GCA_020466415.1. Lineage (NCBI taxonomy): Eukaryota > Metazoa > Chordata > Aves > Passeriformes > Passerellidae > Ammodramus > Ammodramus savannarum. The sequence continues at coordinate 3,100,646 of JAHXMQ010006307.1, read as the reverse complement.
ATGGTGGTGTTATAACTGAAAAAAGTGGGGGGTTAAGCTTGTGGGTTTTCCTGGGTGAGTTCTCAAGGTGCATTTCAGCTCTGACAAACCAGCCTGGACTGACTGGCTTCTGGCTGGTTTGGTGCTGATGGTAAATGCTGTGTGTGTCCTTGGCAGAGTGTTTGTGCTCCTCAGCCAGCACAGAGGTGAGTGGGACACCCCAGGGCTGCACTGCTCACTGAGATCTCAGCTCTCCTCTGCCTTGGGCTGTCTGTGCTGATCACTGCTGGGATTGTGTCATGGAGACTGACTTCAAGCACTCAGTGTCCTTCCACATTCAAGTTTAGAATGACAAGGCTAGAGTAACCAATTTTGTGTGAAAGGCTGGGATTTTCAGTCACTAATCCCAGTATTGTTGTAAATATCTATTTTTCCTCTTTTCCAGCTGCAGATGGCTACACTGCTGCAGCTGAAAGGCTCCCAGGCAGAATTTGATCAGCTGGAGCGCTTACAGTCCATGGTAGAGCAAAAGAATGGTGAAATAGAAGATCTTCTTATCAAAGTGAGGCAGCTAGAAAAATTTAAGGTATGTGGTTTTTGATTAAGTAGAAAATTATAATTGGAAGCTAAAACATGAAAATAAGAATTATGAGAACTATCTGAAGTCAATGCTCAGGGTTAAGAAGGTATCCAAAAGCTGACTCTTATCTTTATTTGACTTGAATTGCGTTTTGCAGCTGGAGAATATTAGACTCCTCAAGTGCAGAGAAGCAGAAAATTATACCCCACTCAACACCTGGGTTGAAGAAACAATTTTTGTCCTGTGTGAAGCACCTTCAGATCGTTTATAGTTACTTGGTCAGGGCTCACTGAGCTGTGCCATCCAATTTTTCCCTGAGAGAGTGCACTCATTTGGCACTTGTACTGTGTGTGCTCAGCCTTTAGTGCCTCTGCTCTATTGAATTTCCTGGATATTTTTTTCTTGATGTGTCTCAACTTTGCAGCTCAAGCATGCTCTTTTCTAGCAAAACTGAAGTGCTTAATTACCCCTGTAAAGCAGTTTTTTCAGTCCTCTTATGCAACGTGAAAATATCTTGTCAGTATTTTGAAAAGTGAGAAACACACAAGGATTTCTGTATACACCAGTGTAATGATGTTTGTGTGTTTCCAGAGTGGAAAACTGCAGCCTTTTTAAATTCTGGCATGTTTCTGGACTTGTTTGGCCCTTCCTTATCAGAGCTTTGGAATGCAAACTGAGGTGTATTTGCTTGTGCTGTAGGACTGTGCTTTCCAGGGTAGCTTCCTGTATTTTGTATTTAACCCAATAACCTGGTGTGAAGCCAGGCTTAACCCATTTTAGCAATAACTGAGGAAGCCCGATTGTTTTACTAGTTTTGTCATGCCTAAGCTTGATCTGTGCTAATTTCTGTCTCTAGGCCATAAATAAGTAGTGTTGGGAATGGATTGATTGATTCCAATAACTACCAGAAGTATCTGTAGGCAGTGAGTGACAGAGGCCTGGGATTAAATTTGAGTACTGCTTGTTCAGAAAAAAATCACTAAACAAAAACCCCAGTGTCACATGTCATAACATCTTTACTCTGAACCAACTTCCTCATCTGAAATATGTATTTGATTTTGAGATTTTGACTGTTGATGAGCATGGCTGATATTCCTCTGGGGTCCAGCTGCTGAAGCCTAGAAATAAATGCTGAGAGAAATTCTCTGTGGGTTAACTAAATACCCTGTATTTTCAAGTAAAAAAAAGCACAACTTTCTTCTTGCAAACCTTCTGGAGTTGAGAACTCACTTTTTTTCCCCTTTATTCAGTGAATGAGAGAGAGAGCTGTCAGTTTTAGTGCTATTTGACATTTGTAACAAATGAGAAAGTACTCAGAGCAGCTGAGTTTTATCATCTGTCTTTAAATCCCTCTATGATGAGGCTTCACCATCAAAATGCATAGAAAATGTCACCTAAGAACTAAGCTAATGTGCTTCTGAAAGGTCACTGCCTGACAAGCTGACACTTGTTCTTTATCAGAGTTTATATGAGAATATGGAGGAGTCCAGACCTGCTAATGGAGCGAAAGGAAGTGACTCTGAGAATGGTTACTATGCAGATTTACTGCAAATTAAACTGGACAACTCAAAGTAAGTGATTCCAGCCTCAGGTTGTGGCAGGGTTATCTTCTAGGTACTTGTTTTTATCCTCCCTTTTTTGTTACTGTTGTATTTTACACCCACGTGCAGATGGGTTTTGTTCCTGTTGCATTTTCTAATGCTGTGGAACCAACCTGATTTCATGATAGGACTGAGAGTTGTTTTTTTATAGTTTCATTTGTTTTAAAAGATAACAGCAGAAATATTGTTTATGATTATTGCTTTCTTCCAGAAATGTTGTTAATACTCCTAGATACAGGGCAGTTGAGACCTTGAGTAAATTAAAAGTTAATCTCTAAGGGAACTGTATGAAAAGCCTTAGTCTTTAGGCTGTGTATGTTTATTTCTCTTATAAGTGACATAGTAACACTTAAAATGTTTTATAGGCCAAAAAAAGCTTGATTTTTCATACTGATGTAGAATTACCAATTTAAGGTGAAGTTCAGTGCTTAGTTGTTGGTTTACTAAAAGAAAAAAACCCCAAACCAATCCAAGTGTGGCTGATATTATAATTTTTCTTCCATCCCAGCAAGGAAACTGAAACATTGAAAAATGAGCTATCCCTGCAGAGAATGAAAGCTCTGTATGAGAGCCAAAGGGTCCTGGAATTTGAAAGGAAGCTCTTCACAAATGAGAGGCATTTGCAGGCTTGTCAGAGTGAGAATATGAACCTGAGGGTTATGCTGGATGAGCTGAAAATGAAATATGAACCTGAAGGTAAAAACTTCTTTTCTATCAGGGAAAATATAAATTTCTGATTTTCTCAGCCTTTAGAAATGGAATGACATTAAACAGGACGCCATTGTTTTAGTTCCAGAATTGAATGCTTAAATAGCTGCTGACTTTCTGAAATAACCTGA
>JAHXMQ010006307.1:3054293-3097547 GCA_020466415.1 Ammodramus savannarum pratensis | reverse complement strand
TATATGTCTATATCTAATTATAAATTGTCTATTAAGAATTATTCTAAACTCTTTAGTCATGTGAAATATTCTTACTTTTATTGTGAATGTATTGGGGGGCAAGTCATCTCCAGCTTCTCTTTTGTTCAAAAAGTATATTCCATTTTTTCCTTTAGAATTACTTAAAGGTTCTAAAATTAAAAAAAAGAGGGAGAGAATTCCAGGGAATGCGACTTGTGAATACTTTGACAGCCAAAATACTCCAGTGAAAGAAACTGCTCTGACTCAATTGCCAAGTAAGGAAGGGAAAAAGACAACTACCAAGACCCTGGAGCAAAGTGATGCTTCTCCAAAAAAACAGCCTGTCCAAGCATCCCCACTGCACACAGCCCTGCAGGCAATACGAAACATTGTTGAACCTGAAAGAGAGAGAAAAAGAGTTAAAATTCAGGATGAGAATCACATCACCTTTACTTCGAGTAGCAGAAGTGGGAACAATTCCTCAGCTCCAGCTGTCCCCAGGTCAGTGTCAGCCTCTGTCTCTGCTGCAGGCCCTCAGCACAGAGCTGCATCTCTTTTCTTTCGCTGCATGAACTGTGCTCTGCACTGCCTGATCTGTTTGCTCAGTGTTGCATGCAGTGTCATTCCTCAGCTCCGCCTGCCCATGCTCAGCCTCTCACTCCCTTTTAGAAGGACTAAAGCTCTGACTAATAGAAAGGACTCTTGAAACAGTCTCTGAAATAACTTTCCCATTGAAGACACTTAAGGTGTGCAGGTAGCATGACAGCCCACTTGGATTGCTCCAGCATCAGAAACTTTGTGTTCTTGGTGCCCTCAGAACTGCCCCTCAGCTGTGTTACAGCTCAAGGGGATAAAGGCAGCTGGAAGCATGCTTCACTTTCATGCCTAATTTCAGCCCCCAGCAACTTCCAGATTTAGCTAAAAGCCTAAAAAATATAAGTAATTCTTCACCTGAATTGTGTTAACTTTCATTGTACAAGATAATAGAGAATTAATGAGCTGTCTGTGTTGTCAGACAAATCAAATGCATGGTCTGGATGCACAATAGCTGGAAACACCTGCCAAAGTAAGATGAGATTTTTCTCCTGAACTGAGAATTGAAGTTACTTTTTGCTAGATGGTAAAGTAACTGACAACAGTCATTATCTCCAGCTTTTTTATTCTGGTGAAAACAATACTGACTTGGATTTTCTACTTTTTCAACTAATGCCTTTTGTATTCTCTTCATACTCTTTGTAAACATGTACTTGAGTGTTTGGGGGTAGAAAAAAAGTCAAGGCTAGTCCAGAGGTTTTGGGCTTGCAACTTGCTGATATCTGCTGGGAGAAACAGCCAATGTTAATGGTGTTCAGGGTAATTGGATTGATGCTTTGGCTCTTGGGTTGCATGGATGTAATTAACAGTTTTAAAGTAACCAAACACTGCAGTCGTCTTAAACTGTGGAGAGAGAATATGGCAGAAGCAGCAGTTTTAGTAGCTGTGTTAAAATGTGGGATTGTTAGTGAGGAGGGAAGATCAGGGAGGTGAGATGTGGATGGAAGTGGAGAGGAAAGATTGGGGTAATTTAGTGATGGTGCTGGGTTTTGATAATGTCCTCTACACATAAAGGAACAGGCAGAATGTAACCTGATATGGAAAGTTTAACTTCTTCATATTGCTTTGGGAAAAGAAGATATAATGGCTGCTTACAGGAAACTGTTGGAAATAGTTCATGGGAACTGAAGGGGGAACCTACTGGAGAAGGTGTGAGGAGTGGAAATTGTTTATGGAGTTGATGCTGGAAAGCAGAGAGAGTAGAAAAAGTGGAAGAGGAAGGTGAAACCATAGTTCAGAGGGAGCTTTCTAATCTTGTACCCATTGCTGTTGGTTCAAATAAGGAACAAAATATGGAAAATATTAGAAAAATTAAAACCACAAACACAGTACAATTTCGTATAAGCTGTTATGCTTTTTTTGGTGATAGTATGAGCCTGTAAAAGGCAAATCCAGGCAGAAAGTTCTGTTTGATTCTGATTGTGTTAATGAACAACTAAAACCCCAGGTCATGATATTAAGCTAACATTAAGGATTTATTTATCCCTGATGTGCTATGATGTGCTGTAAAATAGGAAGTCATGTTGAAGTCTGGTTATTTGAGAAGCTGGATTTCTAAACACTGAAAGAATCTCTGTGCTGTTCTGTGATGGATGTGGCTGAACCTTGGGCACAGAAAATATTGGCAAATTGATCAGGAGTGGGGACCTGAACAGGGAGGGTTTGTGGGAGTTAAAAATAAGGGTGGATAATTGTGAGTGTTTGACCTTGTGTCAACTAAAATGTGATGCTGCAGCTGAAAGGCTGTTGTGCTCTCTGGGGGTTGGTTTTGTGCCTGGAATAGTTTTTCTGCAGTAATTAGCGGAGCTCTGACATTTGCCCATGAATTGTGAGAGAACAGAGCCACTTTAGCTGTGAAAGGGCTTCAAACTTAATTTCTAGAAAGTGAGGTTGGATTTGTGATCTCAGCAATGAGGAAGTGGTCAGAAGTGATCTGGGTGTGCTTGTGGAGGTGACAAACTCCCTTGTGTGAAGAGGCTTCCTTGCTGAGGAGGTTTCAGCAGGTACAGCTGGATACTCTCAGCCAACAGCTGTGTGTGCAGGGCACCTCTGTCCTTCCAGAGGGCTCCAGCCAGCTCTGGAGTAGCTCACTAGGTGGTGGCACTGATCAGGTTATGATATGAGAGTGTTGGGACTACAGATTTAAGTAGTCAGGTGGTGATTATTGCTTCTCAGTGCATACTGGAACTCTGGCAATGCAAAGGTGATGTGCAGTGATATCTTTTGTTTGGCCAATTAACTGGTTGATAGAAAGATACATTTCTCTATTGAAATGCTTTTCTTCCCTTCTTAAACTGAAATAGCAAACTCCAGCCCTTGCTGCACAGTTTATATTGCATTGAGATTTGAGGTTGTTTGCCTGAGTTTGATCTAAAGAAGAGCTTGGATGTCCAAGAGCTTATTTGCTCTCTTAAATTATTTAGTTGGATTACATACACCAAATCTATTTCACTTGGGCTTTGTCCTATTGCCTGTATTGCTCAGCAGGAGATCTGGATACACTAATAATATACACTAATAATACTCTTTGGGGTTTTAGGCACAGCCCTCAGCCTTGGGAAGTAAAGCTCCACCTGATGAAACAAGTTCATCTTTCTTAAACAGGTAGAAGGAGCCCCTGTACACCTCAGTTCAAAGCTTGAATCATGTCATAATTTCAAGCATTTGCTTGAGGTTTTTAACCATTGTCTGTTCTTTCTGACCCATTCCCTGTGCTGACAGGTGACGAGCCAGGACAGGGCTCTGAGGGCTGTGGGGTCAACCTCAGCTGCTCCTCCCTCTCTTCCATAGGACAAATGAGAACATTGGATGGGTAAAGTTGTGGGTAAAGATGGCAGGATTAACTCCCTGCCAGTTAAAGACAGTGGGGCACTGAAAAACAAAGGAAGAAAACTGCCCCAGTCCTTCTCAGGCTCAGCTTCACTCCCTCAGTCCTGGCTTCTGTCTCCTCCCCAAGAGGCTCAGAGTGAATGTGATTGCCAGAGTTGTTACATTACAGGCTAAGAGAATTTTCTAATGCCATAAAAGGGCAATATTGTGTCTAAAACCACTTGTGCTGCTTTGGGATGTAATTGAAGTGCATGTGGTTTTTATTTGTTCTTCTGGTTTAAGTTTTCTGCTTGTTTATAGGGACTCTTTAGGCAATTTTGGCTATTTAGAGTAGTGGTTTTGGTGGCCTTGGGCAGGGGTTAAGGCAGAAGAATGGGAGGGACTAATGAAGGGAATCTGTCATAGGAGCAGCTTCATGGACAGGAGCTCTCCCTCCCCACCTGCAGCTGCTGGGGGAGTGCAAACCACATGGTGGCTACTGAGAGCACATTTCTTTCTTCCCTGAATAATTCCTTGTAGCTGTAACCACATGAGGATTTGTCCAGCTCAAAGTGAAGGTGACCATGGACAGAAGGTGCTCAGCCCTCAGAGTCACAGAATCACATGTGGCCTTAATGCAAAGCACATGGTGAAGCAAACCATGATCTAGAGGAGGTGTACAGCAGAGCCTGGTGTTCTTCAGCCTGTAGAGACAGTGCTTATAGGGATTAACATGAACAGGGCCTGCAATGCATCATACTTTGACAGCAGTCTGAATCTGTAGCTGAATTTCCCCAAATTTTTTTGTTACACCTCCTTTCATAGTCCTCATGTTCAGCTGCACCTTTCTGTATTGCAAATAAGTCTAACAACTGAGTAGCAACTATTTATTTTGGGAGAAAGCATCACTGAAACATCACTTCACCTCACTGAGGGCTCCTGAGACCACTAAAAACCCACAAGGTCACCAGAGAATTGCTTTAATGTATGTGCTGATAAACAAGTGTAGAGTTTGTGTTATTATATAAAGTGATGTTTAATTTGGAACTTCATTTTCCATAATTTCTGTCTTTGTGGAAATAATCATGTGTAACAGTCAATGGGCTGTGGGTAATTTGGTTGGGTAAAATATCACTATTCATCAATTGTTCTAATGGCATGTTTGCATGTTCATTAAATTAAAACCAAGATTTAGGCATCTGAGCACAATTTGATGTTCTGATTTCAAAATTATCTTTTTAACAGCAGTGAGACAGTTTTATCTCCATTTACATTCATAGCAGAATTAAAACATGTCAGTAGACAAATTATATCATTTAGAACCTGAAAATAAATCTTCCCCCAAGTGAAGATATTGAAGCAGTAAGCTGAAGGCCAGAGTAGTGTAGAATGAGGTTGAAAGGAGCATATTATTTTAAGGGTAGGTAGTTGGTGGTGTAGAAGCAAGAAGTTTGATTTCATCCCATTTGTATGATGCTGCTCAGGCTTTTCACCTGGAGTTGTGCTGTTGGGGACTGGATCTCCTTTCTGTGCAGGACACAGTCACTGGTGTTTCTGAAGGCTGGTCTCAGCCACTTCACCTTCTCAATAACCTTTCTTAGCAAACATTTCAACAGCTGTGGAGGGCAGGCTTTAAGTGATGAAATGTGACAGAAAAATACTTTGGTTTAGTCTCATTTTCTTCTTAAACTGTGCTTGCTCTGTCTCTGTATATGGATCATCTTGTTTACCAGCTGGCTTGTTGATTTTGCCTATAATTCTTCTTTCATTCCTGGTTTATATTAACTAAATATGTATTTAGAATGGTTGCTTTGCCTATAGGTTAACAGCTGAATCCAGATTTGAAACCACAGAAGAAGATAAGAGAGAAACTAAAATCTCAACAGAGAAGAAAACCCAGAAGAAAAACCATTCCACACTGTATGTATCTTCCAAGGCAAGTTGTGAAACTCAGTGTGCTCAGCAGTGAGTGCCTGCTCAGGGCCCTGGGCACTCTGGGAGCTCTTCCTCACAGGTTGTTAACCTGAATATTTCTCTGCCTGCTGTTGTGGGGGTGTGATTGCACTTCTGATGCCTTCCCTGAGGGCACCTCTGGTGTTCCCTGCACTTCACCCAAGGTGTGGCCTGTTCCCCACTCCTGCCAGTCTCCAAACACGTTCACTGCTTTCTTTGAGGCTGTTGTGGAGGAGAAGCTCTGGCTAACAGAGGTTATGTAAGACAGACTAGACAGGGTTGATGGAGAACTCAGCTAAGTGATGTGCTCCTAAATTTCTTCCACTTTATACACACACAGTTGTTAATATTTTTCCTCCTAATGTATTACTTTCCAACTTTAAGGCTGACCTATTTGCAAAAGTGCATGTGTGAATCACTCCATGTGTTTTGTTGGTCAGTGTTTGAAATTCTATGGATTCTTGTATTTGTACTATTATATAAAATAAAGGTTTATTTCTTTCTTTCTAAAATATAGCCTGTATTGTATTTGAGAAGCAACATGTATCCATTTTTTAAATGAAGGTGATGTCTTTTGTAGAACTTTTTGTTAAAAAAAAAGTACCTCAATAAATGATAAGAATGTGTAATGCAGGTGCTGTGTGTCATGTTTTTAGGAGACAATTCTGTAACTTCCTGAAGCTCATGAAGAAAAATTGAGGAGACCTTTTAAGTTAGGTATTTGTATGGAAGTTGGATTACTCCATTTGGGTCATGGTACTGTACTTTGAGCTCCATCTGCTGAATGGATTAGCCAGTCTCTAAGTAAAAGACTCAGTAATTAAGGTGGAAGTTCTTTAAGAGTTTTTCTTTTTAATCCATCATGTAAAAAAATACATTTGGGAGTAATCTTGCAACTCCTTGGTTTGTTTACAGTCCTGCCAGGTCTGTCAAGTGGTGCTGGGATTTTGTTAACTGTGGTTGTGCATGTGGGTGGCTTCAGCTCATCAGTCACATCAGCAAAAACTGAAATCTGATCACAGCAGAAGTGACTAAAAAGTGACATTAATGACCCCATCTTCTCCCTTTGCAGGCAGCTCCATCTCATTATCAGAGCAATTCTGCACAGTTCTGTTTAGGCACAGCCCAGTGGCTGCTGCCTCTGTTGAACAAAATAATCAGAAATTTGTGTCATGGAATCAGATTGTGCTATTTCACTGGTGTAAGACATTTGCTATGTAGCTGAGTGTTTCAGTCTGTTGGTAATGAAGCTTCATAAGCAGAATATCTTCTTGTTAACTTCTACTGAGGTATAACTGACAGCAAATGTGTAGCCATGAAATAGTTCTTGAATTTGATATGTGAACTTGAATGATGTCATGTTGAAGAAATCCTGGTTTTTATGCTACAAATGTTAGAAAAGTTAGAAAAATATTTTTTTATGCAAATGATGAAAGTTACATTTGTTTACTGTCACTATTGTGAGACACAAATAACCTAAAACAACTGAGGAACATGATTGCTCTACTTAGAGGAAAACCTGTGGTAAGTTGACATTGGATAATGTGTTTAAATGGCAGTACTGAGACAGTTAATTATATGTTATGTTAATTGTGTGTTGATTTATGTTATAGTTAACTTTATGTTGAGCTACTTGGCATGTGCCATCTCTAAAATTTTTTCTAGGTTGAAATAACTAATTTCTGTGACAAACAAAACTGGGATGTCATTTCAACAAACAAATGCAACTGATTAGGATTATCTGATTACCCCCAGGGGCTGCTTTACAGTCTGTGTGCTGGAGCCCACTTGCAGTGTGCGGCCTTTACCATCTTATGCAATGGATTTGTTTGCACATCCTCCTGCAGGAGTGCAGGGGGGGATTTGTCTGGGGCCCAGGCTTTGGGTTTGCTGTGACACACCTGAGCTACTGTGCATGAGAGTTCTTGCTGTATTTTCATATTTGGTTCTGGTTTGTCTTCTCAGTTGCTTTTTTGCAACTGTGCTCACAGATCCTGGCATAGAATAGAATTTAGAGGAAGTTAAATGCAACTTTTGTGTTCTGCTCAAATTCTTTATAATGGAAATTAGCTTAGCTGAAAAATGGGTAGCTAGCTACTCATCAACTTACAAGGTCTTGTTTTCTGGAACTGATACAATATTGAAGGAAGCAAGCGCTGTCTCTCTTCTGCTTGTCCCCAGCCCCCAAAAAGTAAGGTAAGTTTTTCTTGTGAGCTTCCTCCACAGAGAGTTTCATCTTTCAGGGAAACAAGGAAGTTTCTTAGGAAACTTTCCTTCTTAGGAAATTTTCCTTAGGAAACCTTCTGTCCTGAAAAAGACTTAAGGAAGAAATGGTGAGGTATGTGAGGGGGATGACTCTGCTCACTGTTCTCTATGGAATATCAGTGTGGAAATAACTGCACAAATAAACCAACTTGGAATGAAAACCTCCATGGACAAGGGGTGTAACTGTTGCCCACCTTAATTCCTTAGAACCTGTTTGTTCCCTGCTGTAAGAACAGGATTTTGGGGTTATTGTGTGTGCTTTGCTCTGATGCCCTTTCCTCCTGCAGCTAAGGAAGGATTTGGCTGCCCAATCCATTCTTTAGCAGTTAGAGGCAGGAATTTTGCAGGCACAGCCACACAAAGTGGGAGCTGAGTGAGATGAAGTGGCAGTGGGTTCCAGGGGCTGAAGGGCTGCAAAAGCATCATCATGGAAATCTGTCCAGGAGGAAGCTCCAGCAGCTGTGCAGAGCTGAGACCTGAGTGGGGAAGGGGATGGCAGTGGGAGGCAGCAATTCCTGTGGGAGTTTTGGTCTTTGAGTTGACTTTTGGGGTGAATCCAGAGGGTACAAGAAGGGATGTGAGCACTGGCCAGTGCCCAGTCCTGCAGAATCCCATCAGGCCATCAGAGAAGTGTTGCAAATTGGATCCCAACTTGCAGGTGTAATCTTATTTTGATCTTTTAGATAATTTACTTTCAAAAGAAAGTAGTATTAACTAGGTATATTAGACATCTGTGGCGAAGCAGGTTTGTACATGAGTGCTAGAAAGGAGCAATTTTCCTCCAGGCTGTTGCTTTACAGAGAAACAAATCATAAGGAAGTGTGTGTCACAAATCATAAGGAAGAGCAAGATAGAACAATAAAATAAAAACAAGGCAACATTTAGGCCAAGTAGTGAATGGGAAGAAGGGATTTGCTGCAACAGGGATTGGGAGGAGTGAGAAAGATAGTTACCACTGGTTAGGAAGTTACTACTCAACCCAGAATAAATGAAAAGAAATCATTCAGCCTCAAAATCTGTTTTTGACAGTGGATTTTCCAGGCACAGAAAAGATTAAGAACTTTTAGATGAGGCATGTTGTCTGTAAATGGAGATAATGGGAGCTGCTGGGAATTTAGCTGACTTTAGTAAACATAACATGACTTTCAATGTCCTTTTAGGAGAGAATAAAGATCTAAATCCTTTTCTAAGTTAGTATGGTTAAGATTAGACCAATTCAAGCAAATCTGTTGTAAAGGTAAAAGTGATTTTTCCTGTAGAAATATGTATCAGAATTCCACATGCAAGGAGAGAGACTGGCAGTCTGTGCTCCATGTGATTGCTAGTTAAAATCAAGAAATAATGTCATGTTATCAAAACCAGAGTAGATGGTTATCAAAAATCAGGAGTTGGTTATCAAAGCTCAGGAGATGGATGTAGCATGGCAGTGTTAAACAGTTTGGATAAACAGTGATTGCTAAACTGCAGTGGAATATCCAGAGGACAGGACTGTCAACTGAATTTGTTGTACTAAGCAGAAGATCAAACAAATAGTAAATCTTGCAAGGATTTCATTTGAGGTTTTTTAGCTCAAAACTATGAGTTAAAGCACAGACTTTATGCTTTAAGGTGACATAGTGTCTTCAATTTGGTATATTGTCCTTAATTCATGTTCTAAAAGGCTTGGCTTGGTTGTTTGCACATCCAAGGTGTCCTCACCAAAGCTGACTCCCACAGCAGCCTATGAAAATATACTAAAAATTACTTTTGGGAATTTTGAATTGACAAAAGTTTTTAAGAAAGTACTGCTTTGTTTAGAGAAGAGTCTCCTACTTCTTCCTGCAAACGTAAAATGATAGGAATTTAAAATAATGGGTGTGGTTTGAAATGTGGCTTTGTCTTCACGGTTTCTTTTTGGAGAGGTGACATGAAAAGTTCAAATCCAATTTTGAGGACCGGTTAGAAGAACAGAGTTTTTAAGAAGCAGCATCTCTGAAATCAAACCTTTCCAGCCTGTTGCTGGTTTGGTGTCCAGCACTGACCTAAGCTGTGGTCAGAGATGGTCACTGCAGCCAACCTGAAGACATCCAAGATGTCCTCACCCAAGCTGACTCCCACAGCAGCCTATGGAAATATACTAAAAATTGCTTTTGCCAGTTTTTTATTGACAACAAGTCTTTAAGAAGAGCAGAGTTTTTAAGAGGTAGCATCCTCTGCAGTCAAACCTTTCCAGCCTGGTGCTGGTTTGGCGTCCAGCACTGACCTAAGCCGTGGTCAGAGATGGTCACTGCAGCCCACCTGAAGACATCCAAGATGTCCTCACCCAAGCTGGCTCCCACAGCAGCCTATGGAAATATAATTAAAATATTATAAAAAACTGCTTTTGGCAGTTTTTTATTGACAATAATTCTTTAAGAAGAGCAGAGTTTTTATGAAGTAGCATCTCTGAAGTCAAACCTTTCCAGCCTGGTGCTGGTCTGCCATGCAGCAGCCAACCTCAAGTCCAGGGGTGGTGCCGCATGGTCCTGGTGTGGCTTTGGTCCTTTTGTGCTTCTGTGCTCACAGCTGCCACAGTGCAAGCAAAGCAGCCAGGCTGGGATTCCCCTCCCCCATGACAGGGCAGGGTATCTGAGCTGAGAAAAGAGGAAGGAAGCTCGGAGAGGCAGCAGATCTCACAGAGCCCTCACGCCTGCCTGCTCGTCCCGGGCCCGCGGCGCTTCCGGGGCCTGCCTGGTGCCCCCGAGCTCTGCGCCCCAGAGAGGAGCTCTGCCCGTCCCTGGCAGCCCCTGGATTCACTGCCATGGCAAGGTGGCACAGGACAGACAAGAGTGGTGTGGGTAAGTGGCTCATGGAGCTGCCATTTGAGCGTTGTCTTGGTGTCCTCCAGGCAGGATGTGGGCAGGTGTTGTCTCTGCTCTGATGGGTTAGCACCGTCCCCTTCACCAGCAGGGAGTAACTAAAGGATCAAAATTGTACAAAGTTTTGATCTGTCCAACAGAATGAAGAACTCTGGAGTCAGCTTTCCAATTTGGCAGCAATGCAGCTTTTCCCACCTTGGTGTGTTAGAAGCAGACTGAATAATTAATGTGCTGTGTAATGTGCAGCAGCCAGAATTATGGGGAACAAATGTAGGGGAAGGGGAATCCTACAGCTGCTTCTGCAAAATTGTCACCTATGGTCAGTGCTACAGAAAAAATCTGGGTCTGAGCTGGTAAGTTGTTCTTTTTGGAAGGAAAGTAATCTTAAAATGAATTATGTGAATTTGTATTAAGGATGGAACTGCTGCTTTTAAAAGCCTTAAACAAGTAGGAATCAAAGCTAAAGCACTTGAAAGATGCATGTTACTACTTAGTTATTAACCTTCTAAATGCTTCTAAAAGAGTTTTATTTTATGTAGGCCATAGTTTTTTGTGATATGCATTTAAAACCCAACTGGCTCCATGAAATAAAATGCAACACCAAGAAATTAACAAGACGAAAATAATGTGGTGTTCAATGTCCATGTCCAGCAGCAGCAGAACTGTGAAATGGAAGTAGCCTGTTCTGGTGGCAGTTTACGTTACAAAATAAAAGGTGTCAATTTTCTGTTTCAATTTTACAAATAGTAGAAAGCATATAATTTTTGCACTTGAGTAGTCTCTGTGGTGTTTGAAAGGTACAGCAAACCTCACACGTAAAAAACCACCTTGTGAAACAGAACCTTTCAAAAACTAATGGCAGTCCAGCAATGTTTGTTTTCATGTCCAAAGCAGTACAATTTACTCTAGAGTGGGTCATTGGGAAGAACTGGCACTGCAGCCCTGCTGCTGTCACTGTAGCAGAGTTGGGTGTAAGAGACAATCTGGGCACCTGCAGTGTGATGAGGATGCTGCCCCTTGCTGGCCCCAAATCCATGTCCTGGGCTAAAGAAAGGTTTTCCATCAAACACCTTATAACACTCCTTATACTTGTATGCAAACATCACAGTTGTAGTGGTGTCTGTGGTTTAGTGTGTCACAAATCAAAATAAAGAACCATCAAATGGACTTCCCCACAAGAATAGTAGTGTAAGTGGGCATACATGTGGCTTATGGTAGGTTTTCTTCAGTTAGAGCATTCTGTCTCTTTATTTGCACAATTGCTAGAATTTAATAGGTGAGCATAAATTCAACAACCTTTAGCTTATACCTAGAAGTTCCTTTCCTTAGCCAAAGTGTTGGCTCACAGTTTATTTTGCTCTATCTTGGAAACCAAATGTATTTCATTATAAATGTTGATATGAAAAAATGGGAGACTCTTGCAACCAGAATAATTAAAACAATCAAACAAACCCAAACAAGCATGTACCACCATCACTGGCTGTCCGGTCCCAGAAATTATATTCTTAGAAATTGTCAGGAAAATAGTGTGGTTGCCGAATTTCAAGTAAATTAAACTCATGGAATGGTGAGGATTGAACAAGGGCTATTGAAAACTATGGGCACAAATGAAGAGGGTTTTGAATTTTCAGTCTGTTGTAAGCATGCCTCCTGTGTGGGGGGGAAATAAGAAAAATGGGCAAACCGAGTATTCTGAGTCATAAATTCTGTGAAAATTGATGAGCTTTTGGAATAATTCACACCGGAAGCTTTTTGAACATATAGGGCGATTTTGGCTTTTGTGTATTTGAAAATCTTTGGGTTTAAGTCTCTGATTACAAACCTCACGTTGAATTTTCAAGTCTCTTTTTAGAAGTGTGCCTGATGCCTTCAGTTTCTGCTGATGAGCAGAGTTTCAGTTTGAGAATATTGGGCCCATCACGCTCTGGATGAGCAGAGCACACTGCAGGGTGGATCTGGAGGATCTCACCATCCCTTGGGCATGGTAAATTGTAGTCTCTTGTGCCCACTTTTGTACTTTACTTAACTAAAAATGGAGTAGTCCAGGTAGCAGGTTCTCAGCTTTGTACTAGGAAAATACAATCCTGATTTTACACATGAAATCTGCTCTTAGTCTTGCAGAATTCCCAGCATAAATTTGTGTTATTCCTATGGACAGGACAGGATGGAATAGTCATGGCAGGCTGGTGGCTTTGGGTGGCAGTTTCCTGATGGAAAGTCTTTGCCAGTCATCAGACTTTGAGCAAAGTTACAAATTGGTAAAATGTTGGCATTCTAAACTCAAGAATCAGATTTACTTCTGTTCTGCTGAATCTGAAAATGAATGTTTCTCCTTTTGAAGCAAAATTATGGGAAAGAGTGGGTGACTTCTTTGAAGGTGTAGAAAAGCACCTGCTCAGCCTAAGTGTACAGGGCTGAGACTGGCTTGTCTGATTTCTTCTGCTGAAATCCTCTGAAATTATTCTACATCTCTGAAATCTGAATAGGTTGAGGTGTAAGGGAGCAGAGCTTTGTTCAGGGCAGGTTTCCTCCATGAAATGCTCCCTCTGAACCCAATGAACTGTTCCAGCTCCTTAGGAAACAGCAAAAGCTGGGGAAATAATATTTTTATCCATGGTCCTTCATGAAAAGGAAAAAATCAGAGCTAAATGCCCTGTTCTTCGTGAAGAGTTCTGAGAAAAATGGCTGTGCTGCATTTTTATCTGAGGAGATAAAGAGTCAGAGACAATATCTTTATATGAGTTTGGTATGTTAGAGTTTCCTGGTTCTTGTAATCCACCCTGGTTTTATCATGTTTAAGAAGGAAATAAGTAACTCAGGTCAGCTAAAACCCCCATTTGGCCCCATGGGTGAGCAGGGAAGGAAATCTGTATTCAGTTGTTTTCTCTCATTACCTGGGAACTGCAGAGTTACCCTTTGAGCATGGTTTGCAATGAATTAATCAGCTTCTAACCCCCCCAGAGGTTTAGGACAAGTTTCTGACCTGTCTTAGAGCTGTGCCCATGTTCTGGACATTCAGGCACACTTACTCTGTGAGATTTTAGTGGAACATCCTTAACTTGCAATACTGGAACACATTTTTTCCAGAAGTCAAGAAATCCTGTTAGGACTGTATAATATTTTCACTTGGGGTTTATCTGTCTCCTTGCTGAATAATTTCACCAGTTCTCATGGGAAGAAAATGATAACTGAACACTAAGAACTGTTCTTTTATGGATATTTAACTACTCATAAAAGAGGAGCTGCCTACTTAAAAAATAAAGCTGGGTGTTTGCTGAGCCTATTAATTAGCAATTGTTTGAATGTGCAGAACACACCATGAGTTATTGCATCAGAATCCCACCAAATTGTCCTTCTGTTGTGGTAAAGTGAAATTAGGAGCTGGTTCTGCAATACCTGAGAAGTTTTTTGTTTTCAAATTCTGTATAAGAGTGGAAAAGTAGCCAAGGAAAACAACTTGTAACATGGCTTGTGACAGAAAGGTGAGTCTCAAAATGAAACAATGCGATGCTTGTATTTTTTATTAAGGTCAGGACAGGGACTGCACATGATAATAAATGGCTTCAGTGTTGCAGGTTGTGGGATTTTCCTTGTTTACTGTTCCCATCTTGCAGTAGCTTAGAGGTTAATCATGTAAATGGCAAAAATATGGGGCTTTAACTCTGAGTAAATGTATTTTCTTGAGGAAGGGGTTCTGTTACCTGGGATATTGTGACTCTTCTAGAGTGTTTTATATGTGAAAACTCCTTAACAAGGTCCACAGTATGAGGGCTTTTTGGGTTGTTTTTCTGCTGGCCATTTTCTAGTTTGAGGAGGACATGTCATTTAAATAGGGCAGGTTAATGGTTTTCTGTGTCCACAGCCATGTGTACAGGAGTGCATTCACACATTTATCTGGCGAGGGTTATCAGACCCAGCAGCTCTGGCTGCAGCAGATGAGAAGGAGCTCAATGGAAACAGAGGGATTTCCCTCAGTGTTTCCTGCTCAGATGGACACTGGTCTTTGCCCAAGCTCTGGGTGTGAGGCTGACACAAAACCCCCAGAAGTGCTGAGGGTGTTTGCAGCAGGTTGTGTTTGGCTGGGCAGGAGAGGATCCTCTGGGAACTTCTCATGGACATGATGGGAACTGCTCCCACCCCTGAGGGACCATTGAAAGCCACCTGGGCTGGAGCAGGGCTCCCTTTGGAGGGCTGGCTCTGTCAGCATTCTGAGCTGGCATTTCCCCCTGCTCTCTGAGGAATATTGGTGTTGTGGTGTGCTGGCCTTCAGCTCTGCTTCCCAGGAGCTCAGAATCCCTGGGGTTTGCACTGGGCTGCTTGTTTGATTGTTTGTTTGTTTGTGTGTGTGTGCCATCAAATGACCACAGAGGTTATGGTGAGCTCTGGAGATGGTTTTCCTTCTTTGCTTTTCCAGGGAAAATTCTTCCAACTGTGTTGTCAGTGAGCTGTCATGTCCCTGCTAAGAACACTGCTGTAAAATTGGAGTTTCTGAGCATTCTCTGCCATCCTGGGAGAATCCTGCAGCACCTGTGTGCAGATCCACTGCTGCTGGGCACACCTCAGCCTGGGCTGGGGAGGGCAGCTGCCACCCAAATCTCCCTCTAATCTTATTGCCATGGCTTCAGCAGCTCCTGAGGTCACTGATTACTGTTGGGATTTGATGTGAATGCTGGGTCACTTCTGTGCCTGGGGGCTGCTGACTCATTTTGTGTTTGTGGTTGGGATGCAGGATGTCAAGGAGAGGAGGAGTAGGAGAGGTCTTCAGAGTGATTTGAAAGGGCTTTATTTCTACTCACTGAGGAGTTTATTTTTAAAAAAGCCAACAACCCGTTGTGGCCCACCAAAAAACCTGGAATTCCTCATGGGATTTTCATATATTGTTTTTGAAGAGAATAATGAGTTAAATGTGTTTGTGCGCACAACAACCCCGAAGATCCTGTAAAAGCGTGGAGGAAAGGGAACCCTGCTTTTGGCTGGTGAGCTCTGAGGTGACACTCACAAATAGTTTGTAAAGGAAATTACATCATTTACACCTGACAGAAAACATAATAACTGGATAGAATAGTCAAACCTTTATTCACAGTTAACAGCTAAAAGAAAAGCAGGTGTGATGATGAAGCTGTTTGGTGCTGTAGATAAGATGGATGTAGCTGCTGGTGTTATTTGTTACATTTTTTGTGAGGTGTTTGGGATGTGGTTTGGTAGATAAGTCTATAGCCCAAAACTTTGTACAGGGATTTTTAAACTCATCCTACCAAACAATCCAAGTTCTGCAGTAAGATATCTCTTGCTAAGTTTCCACTTACTCATTTAGAAATCTCTAAGCTGATACAGCCACTTCCTTTGCCAGCTTGTTACTGCACCTTTCAAAACATTCAGAGCTATTAATGAAGTCTTAGGAGAGCAAAATTGAAATGCAGTGTAAATAAATGACTCAGTCATTTGCATCTGTATTTTGAGACAGCTACAACTAAGTAGAGCAGTGCATATTTTGAAATCTAAAATATTTACTGGTCAACAGCAATCTTGATCTCCATAGACGTTTCAGGAAGATGGGACAAGAGCATGGGAATGCCCCCACATCCCCCCACATCCCAAACACTCCAGGGAAATGTATCCTCAAATGTCATGACAACTTTGCAGGGTTGTTTGTCACCCTCCCCTTCTGGAAAAAAGACCAGTCAGAATAGAATTATGCATGTACAACACCACGTAAACTCAATTTTGAGTTGGGCTAAGGCGGCTCTGAGGAACTGTTTTCAACATTCTTTTGAATAAATGGCTGAATCTGAGCAGCAGAGTCTCACTTCAAAGTTATATTTCTTTTATTTCTCCCCATATGTTGAATGATTCAAGCCTCGCTCTCCTCTCTCAGGAGAAGGAGCTGCTGGGAACTTCTTTATGTCAAAAAAACCCAAGAATTTATTCTTAGTTCAATAAGCCTCCTCAATCTGAAATTCCTTCTAATTTCTGTTCCAGAAAGATAACAAAATTATGGCAAAAGCAACAAGACACATAATTTACAGAGTACTTATAAAATGAAGAGGATGAATGTATTTAGCTCTACACTCCCACTTCAGGCATTTTCCTGGAAGGCAATTTATTTTGAGGCTTTAATAATTTAAGTAAAATAAGTAAGATGTTTAAATGAAATGTATCATTATACATGTTGGACTAGCAAAAATGAATATCCTGCTTTAGAAACCTGGAGAGGGGAACAAAAGGAATGCAGGGAGATGCTGAAGGTAAATTGATTTATAGATCAGCTTTCCCTCATCCAAAATCCTTCAGGTTTGGCTGCTGGGTGTGGCTGGCTGCGGGCACTGTTGGGCTCTGCTCCCCAAAACCTTTCCTGCACACCTGGGCTCACCTTCAGCAGCTGTTCCCCTCTGCACACCTGAATTGGGGTTTCAGTGTTTGTATTTCAGTCAGTTTCCCTCTGGGACTGCACTTCAACCATCTCTCCTGCTCTAATGCTGTTGTAGGAGTTTTTCACCAAGCCTGTGAAGAAAAAAGCTTACAGAGGCATGGTTACCAAAGGAGCCCACATCCTGTAGCCCTGGAACGTGACTGGTGAAGAGCTCATTTTCTTCAGTTCTCTCTGAAATGCTGGTGTTTCTTAACCACATGTAGATAAGTTTCTGATTAGGGCATTTTCAAAATCCACAGCTCCAGTGTTCCTTTCAGAGTCATACAGAGAATACAGAAAATTATGAACCTCAGTTCTGTTTCCATATGAAACACAGTTTTATATTAAGTTAAAGCATATAAACTCAGGAAAGAATTCAGTAAATTCAGTTTTCACAGGCATCTCTGTGACCTTTCCTACCAGTGCAGCAATAAATTTCTATAAACTGTGTGCTTAAATCCTTGGCCCAGTAGATAAACAATTCCCCAGCACTGTACCTGTGTATTTATCAAAGACCTGCATCTAAACAGGGCTCCTAAATCCTGTGCACAGCAGTGCTGATCAATAGCTGGGGTCCCTGTTCTTGCTGGGTTTTCTGGGGGGTTCTTTTGTTTGGTTTTTGCTTTCACCGCTGGCCCCTTGCACCACCTTTCCATTCTCATGAGAAAAAAGATTATTTAATGTTGAAAAATGGAGCTCTTTGATAGAATTATAGTTCTGTTTGTCTAGCCTGGTGTATTGATCCCAGTATCCAAACCTTAATAACCACGTGTGGGTTTCGGTTTCACTGTGCTCTGTGGCTGTATTGAAAAATGTTGTTTTCATCTTTAATTTTCCAGCTATATACAATTTCAAAGGCACAGGGGCACCACAGCTATCTCTACAGATTGGTGATGTGGTGCATATCCTGGAGTCCTGTGAAGGTAAGTCACATTTTCCATCTCATTGTGAATAACACAATCCTTTCACCTCACAGCAGTTCCCTGTATTACATTAGCTTTCTAATGCCCTTTTTTTTTGTGGTGTGTTGTATTTTGAGGAAGAACCTAATCTTTTCTGAAGAGCCAAAATTAGATATATTACAGTACATGTGGTTTTTAGGGATGCCTTTACCAAATGAGGAAGTCATCAAGGTGAATGTAGTTTGTGAAGTTTCTGCCAGCTAGTGGTACACCTCAGGGGAGTTACATTGAATTTGATTTAAGATTTAAAGGAGTACACTTTTAGCCTCTAAACTAAATATTTGTTGCTAGGAGATATTGAGCACCCTCATCATCCTGTTGTATAATGAGGAGACCCAGTTAAAAAAATCTGAGTGTCAGCATGACAGAAACAGTTCTGAAAGCCATCTAAAATATTGAACATGTTAAGCAGCAGAATTCCATGATGGACAAGCACAAGTTGTGCATGATGGACAAGCACAAGTTGTGCATGATGGACAGTCAATATCTTCTAATGCCACTGATTCTCTGTAAGTCTGACAGAGCTGCTGAGGTTCCATTAGTAAATGGGAACCTCATAATTAAAGCAAGGAGAGTGGAGTTATTATTACTAATTCAGCAGTTATGTACCTGCAAATGGCACTGCAAGAGTGATTTGCTATTTGACCACACCAAGAGTTTTTAAAAAAATTACAAATTGCTTAAAGTTTTGAAAAATATATTGTAAAATTAACTTCAACCCACTTCTGTTGATAGAAGGTGTGTCTTAGTGACTGCAGTTCTGTTAGAGAGAGGCCAATGGCTGCATGGCACAGTGGCAGAGGCAGCTCAGTGCTGAGACACCTGGTGTGCTGTGGGCACAAGGCTGCAAAGGCTTTGGGGCTGTTTGAACCCAGCCTGTTCCACCCCACAGAGCTCTAGGTTGTTTTGTCAGGAAACAACAAAAGATTTAAGGGAGGAGCACCTGAAAAACCATGTTAACAAAGTACTGGAGCACAAAACCATAATTGTTTCTCTTCTGTTTATAAGATTAATTCAATACCTTTAAGCATCAGTGAAATTATTGATATCAGTCAGAAGTCAACAGAGTCACAATCATTTGTGTCCTCTCCTAAAGAAAGTAATTCTTCAAGCCTCCATTCTAAACAATTTGGCCAAGAACAAAACACACACACAAACCAGGAACCTCCTCATCCCTGTGTTGCGTGTTATTTGCAGAAATTGCATTTCAGGCTTGAGATTCCTGGGGTCCATTTGTTGTCAGCCCAGCCTAGTGAGTGGAGTGCTGATTTTATGGGATTATTTTTTATCTAAAAGTCTTTTCTGAACCTCCTGCCCTTGATGTGCTCTGTCATGCCTTCCTTTATGAAATATGTTTGTCAATGAAGAAGTGGAATCCTTCTCAGCGTGGGAGTGAAGTTCATTTTTTATCAGATATCTGTAAATTTGCTGCTTGCTGCAGCTGGTGAGTAACCAACAGTGACAGGATTCTTCCTGTGCTCCTTTTATGTCCTCTTTAGTTGGTTTTGCAAGCACAAAATTTATGCACAGAACACATATGTGCTGTCACAGCAAATGGGATGAAACCAGTTTTACACACTTGGTTGTAAATTGTGTCTATGTGCAAATAATTCAGTTTTAGCAGTAAGATGGAATTTTATTGTTGATAAAACACTGAGGGAAAATAATCCCACTGCAGAACAACCTAAAAAATCTGTCCTAAATCTTTCTTTGAGGTCAGCAATCATCCTGTGGCTTTTAGCATTGCCTTTCTGACTGTGCTGTTTGGCATTTGGGATTTATTTTTATTCCTTTATGCTTTGATTGCATGGCAGCAATACCTGTGAGAGAAAGGGTGATAGCAAAGAGATCATATCTGCTCATGGAATTACAATTAGAAAATGTCTGATTTGGTCACCAATTCTTTCTGTGGATGAAAAACGTAGTATTCAACAGAGTTAAACTTTGTGCAGGTGATTTTTCACGATGGGGTATATGTACAGTGGGTGTGGCCCCTGACCTTATTTAGTGAGGCTGAACTCCGCTTTTTGTGGTTTTTGTAGTTTATTGAGGCTGAACTGTGGAATAGCTGGGAAAAAGCCTGAATGAATTTTAACTTGCCCCTGCTGCAGTTCTGCCCTCCTGCCTTTCAGAAGGGTTTTCTAGCTACCAATGCAGCACAAGCCCAATAATGGCTCTGAGTCCTCTTGACATTCCAATTTGCATTTACACCAAGACGCTGCTTATTATGGTTGTGTCCAAAAGCCATAGTTTCTCATGGCACAAAAATGATTTAATCTGATCACATTGAAGGAAATTGGATCTGTAACAACCATGTGCTGCACTGGATTAATGCTGGGCCTGGAACAGTCAGAGCTCCATGGGCTCCCCAGGACCATGAGGGATTTTGGCTAATGTAATTTAAGGGTGTGCACATATCACTTTGCAAAACAAATATCTTATTCTACCTTTTTAATGTGAACATGGGCTGTTAAATTCTGTGTTCAATTATCTGTACTTACTGTGCAAGGCTTGAAAGCAGACAATACAATCATATTTGATAATATGCAAGTCGTGTTCAATATAATCCCTGCTACTCACTTGAAACTCTGTATGTTTGAAGTAATTATTCATTTTTACAAATACCATGCTAAGTATTTTTTTATGTGAAATAAACCCCATTACTTTATTGTGTGCTTTGCAATGCATGGGTTTTTTGTCACACCAAGTGATTTTTCTTCCTTTTAGATTGGTACAGGGGTTACCTAGTGAGGTACAAAGGAGCAGAGGTAAGATCATGTTGTCCTTTCCTGTGAGACTGTACTGAAGGGGGCAGCCCTTGAAGAGGGTTTTTGGAATTTCTGACTAGATAGTCCTGATCTCTCTGTGCTGATCTCTCAAGTCAGCTCCTTCCACTCTTTCCTTTCAAGATGAGTAAAATGATCAGCATTCATCCTGGACAATGTTGGTAAATTGAAGTGGGGGCTGGGAAAAACAGATCAATGAAGAAGAAATGACTGTGCCTTCAGGTTAACAACTCTTGAAGCCACCATTTCAATTGAATTTTGACTCAATTTGCTGCTAGATGTGCTTGTTTCTGTACTTTCTCCAAGGATTTTTTAGGTCACAAACAATATAAACAACTTGTATGATGCTTAAGTTCTTAAATATCTCTTATGTACAAAAATAATATTCGTTTCTTTTAAAGTCAGTACTCTCAGACCTGAAATGGAAAGTTCCACAGAGGAAAAGTTTTTACCCTGGGTATGATCACTCCTGAGCTAAGCAGCAAGAAAACTACTTCTAGTTTCAACTGCACTTTTCTAGAAGAAAAGCATTTTTGTTTGTAACTTCTTCTTGGTATAAGATTTTCTAGGGAGCAGCAATGCAAATGTATTAAAGCACTGCACCTGTGTTTTAATTACTTTGACATTTCTTGTGACTGAAAATGCTGTAACCATTTATTCTACATAACATTACTATTTTTATCAATTAAAATTTAGCCTAAAAATAAGAAGGGAAATACTTACCGGAACTAACCACTTCCTTTTAACTAATTCTTGATTAATTCCTAATATTGCTAAAGGGCTTCAAGATCATCATGCATAACATGCTTTAAAAAGTATTATTAGTTTCATGTACTAAGATATCACTAAAATTACCATTACTGGGACCTTCTTCTTTTGCTTTGCTTCTTCATGGACTTTTTTGAACTTTAATCTTAATGAAAAAGAAGTGGAAGTGATAAGACAATTGTGTTTTGATTAAGATCCAGTGCTTAAAAGAAAATGGTTATAAAAGCTGCAATCTGATTCAGAGAAAGGCTTTGTAAAGTAAGATATATGGTACTTTATTGTGGTACTTGAAGTACCATATGGGAGTTATTGAATCCAGGAAGGTTCTAGTGAATTACGAAGGTGAGATTTGCCAGTTCAGGGGAGGATTCTCATGGACAGAGGGACTGTCAAACTTTCCTTTAGAATGACTTGAGACATTTCAGCTTTTGTAGAGCAAGGACAATCACATTAGAACTTCTGGTTTGGTGCCCATTTGTCTTCTACAGAGGTCAGTTAAAATAGATATGAGATGATGCACAGACACAATGTTTCTTTACTGAATTTAAATTGTATTTAATTAAATTGTATTTAATTGAACGGTTTTCTGGGGTGGAAAATGGTGTGACTTAGGAAGAAAGATGCCTATGCACTCTTCGTTTGAAGAGAAATGAAAAACTTCAATTATTTGTCTGTCAAATAGCAATCATCCATCTGAGCAGAAAGCTAAATAACCAGGAGTTAGTTTGGATATTAAAATTTGTCATTACAGTTTATGTTCACAGCCATGGCTGTTACCTAAATGTTTTTTGTGGATTTATAATTTTTTTCTCCTTCACCAGGGAATATTTCCTAAATCCTTCATCCACATCAAGGAAGCTGCTGCTGAAAAGAAAAGGTATTGAATTTATCTGTTTTATTACATTATTGAGCATGTCTGCTAAAGAATGAGTTTTAAGACATTTCTGTACCTCACCCACAGTGAGTATAAGATACACCCATGAAACCAGAAATTCTTGTGATCTTTCCTTCTCTTCCCAGACATACAGATAATGTCATACCTGCTGAGATTCCCTTAGTCCAAGAAGTTACCACCACTCTCTGGGAATGGGGAAGCATCTGGAAGCAGCTCTATGTGGTAGGATATTTTACATGATGTTTGTTACCTCTTAGTCCTATTCATGCACACTGGGGCCTTGTTCAAATTAATGTCTCTTCCTACACTCAGGGCAGGGTCTGGGTGGATTTAAGAAATTGTTTTCTCACCACTAACATTTTCTTCAGTGCCTTTAAATGCCTAGTGACTTGAAATCCAGCCTTGGACTGGATCATGCTGAAGGTCTCTCCCAGCCTGGATGGTTCTGTGGTTCTGTAAAGGGAAAGTTGACATTGCTGGGGAGTGGTGTAACTTCATGCCTATTTGTATCCTGTGCATGATAAATTCTTCATAATTTTGGTTTGTAGCATTGAAAAGCTGACAGATAGGAGAATAAAAGATAATTGGAATGAATTTGAAAAAGATTCATGGTGCTCATGGACTGCTAGAACAGAAGTTGTTCAAGGGTTACTGGCTGTAAGTAGCCATTAACAATTGGCAATTTCAAGAACTGTGCTGACTGTTCCAGGACCCCAGCCACTGGATTTTTCTTTATCTATCTTGGGGCAAAGGGATCTTGAATGTGCTGTAGTTTTCTGAAAAATGCCACTTTTTTAATCTTCTTGATTAAGTCAGCAATGAAAACCCTAGTTTATTTTCATTGAATGACACCAGAACTGCTTTAGTCACTTCTGTGTATTCTATTTATCTCTTAAATGTGTTAATACCACAATCAAGTGTTGTTGTTCCCATCAGTATCTCATGCAGAAGTTAATAGTTTTTGTAATGTTTTCTCTTAATAAGAATTTGTTCAAGAGATTTAAAACAACACAATTAATACAATAAGCAACACAATAAAACACAAATAACATAATTCCCTATCCTGATACAAAATTTCATGTTATTTCCTTATGATCATGTGGGATATTCTGTCCTTAAGAATTTGTGGGATGAGACATCATTATTTTGCCTACTTCTTGTTCC
Organism: Ammodramus savannarum pratensis; assembly: GCA_020466415.1. Classification (NCBI taxonomy): domain Eukaryota; kingdom Metazoa; phylum Chordata; class Aves; order Passeriformes; family Passerellidae; genus Ammodramus; species Ammodramus savannarum. The sequence goes on along the minus strand of JAHXMQ010006307.1, from coordinate 3,074,106 downwards.
TGCTACCATTTAGCACTAAATATGACATGTAGCCTTTAAAGTCAAGCCCAGTGTTTCACTTCAACTCAAAGCCTGAACCTCTCTGATGTTTTTTTTCTCTCTCAGACAAACAAGAAAGTCAGGTTCCAGCAGGTGCAGTCCATGATGTGTGATTTGATGGAGTGGCGGTCACAGCTCCTGTCTGGGACTTTGCCAAAAGATGAGCTCAAAGAACTCAAGCAGAAAGTCACATCCAAAATTGACTATGGGAACAAGTAAGTGGCTTCTGGAAAGCATGACTTAGTTGAAAGCACAGCTCCAAAGAGATGATGATGAAGTTTTCATGTTTACTGGTTGGAATTCAGAAGTGTGGTTCATACAGAATCTTCCTTTTCAGGCTTCTTCCTGTAACTCCTGCGCTGATAGTGGATACCATGATGAGGCTTTTCATAGCAAGATGCTTTTTCAAAATATTGATTTATTTCTTCTTTATAAATACATGAGCTTGTCAATTGGGAAGTTTTGAGGTTAGATAACTAGCCTCTATGTACATATCACCAGCATACTTGGGGTCCAAAACTTGTCACAAACATGGCATTTGTCCAGTAAGTGACCATCAAAAGTGATGCTGGCAAGCTGCACCAAGTGTGCAAACAAACACATCCCCACCCAATTCACCAGGGAATTTCCAGGCAGAACTCTGGTTCTGGTAATAGAAGTGAAACTCCCAGGGACAGAAAAGTTACTTTACAAAGAGTCTTGTCTGCTTCTCGCAAATAAAAAGTCACTGGAACTGCAACACAGCATGCTTTTTAGCAAAACTTTTGGGGTTGTGTGAGGTTAATGGTGTCCCACCATCTGATGAGGTGTGGGGAGAGAGAGCTTGGTAAGAAAATCTTCACAGTACTGTTTTTACAGGCATTAGAATCTGCTTACAAACTGTGATTTGCTGTTTTAAGTGACTGTGGTTGTTGTGGCCTGAAGGCCTCTGTGCAGTTGAAAGTCTACAATTACCTGTGGCTGCACATAAAAATGACCACAAGGTGTTATGAAATTCTTAACTTGTTCACTGTGATCTGAATGAAAATTGGCAATAAATTGTATTCATACAGAGCACATTATGAAATACACATATCCTACTGCACTCTGTGGAGCTGAATGCTCACTCAAAACCAGAATCCACTTTGAAGATCTCAAATCAAAGAAGCCCACTGAGATTAAGACAACATTAAAATTCATTTGCTTTCAAATTTCTGTTTTGTCAGCCTTATATTCTTTCTATATTATGAGACAGTGAAGTGCTTCCTTTGGAAAAGCAGGGGTGAAGAGAATGTTTAAAATTAGTTGGATTGCATGCTGTTTATAAAAATTGTTTGTAAGCTCCAGAAAGTGTGGGGTTGAGTTGTGTGGTGTGAAGGAAACTTGCCAAACTGTTGAGAAGGAATGAAGGGGAAATGGCAGCCGGGGCTGAGGGGGTTGTTGTGGGAGAGGGAAAAAGAGTGGCAGGAAAAAAGGAAAATCAGGCAAAAAAGGCAAGAGCAGGGCAGAAGAGAGCAGAGTTAAGTTTTGGGACAGAAAGGGTGAGGGAGCAACATAAAAGCAGAGGGTAACAAGAAGATCTTCATTACAAGATCCGAACATCTTGATTGCAAACATTGAGTGTTAAAACCTAAAAGCTATGAAGACTGCTAGAAATCATTTAACAGGGTGGGTCTGTTTTATGGGAGAGGCATTTCAATGCTTTGGTGACATTTCTATAAATATTAGACAGCAGCTTAAAAAATCATGGAGTATAGTTAAATTTTTCTTCATTAAATACTGTTGCATGTATTTGAGTTTTATAACTTTAAGCATCTCCTGGTTTGTTATATTTCTAAGCTTTCTTTATTTGGAAGGAAATAACCCTACCATTATGCCTTTTGTATTTTCACAGAGTACTTGAGCTTGACCTGATAGTTAGAGATGAGGATGGAAATATCTTGGATCCAGATAAAACCAGTGTTATCAGCCTGTTTCATGCACATGAAGAAGCAACCAATAAAATCACTGAGAGAATTAAGGAGGAAATGGTAGGAATGGCTGGCTAAACTTGATGCTTCCTTTGCTAAAATCCAAACAAAAACTTGTCCAAGGGTTGAAGGATGGAACCATAAAATTTGGTGTCAACTTTTTCCTCTGACTTAAGAGTAGATCTACAGTCTTATGTTATAAATATGGCTAAGCCTCAAATTGAATTGAATTTGTGCACTGGGTTTGGGCTGTGGGCTGGGCTGAAAGTTCATGTCTAAAGCTGGTTCTAAATCCATTCTTGAGCTCCTAAATTGAAATATGTCTCCACTCCATCCCTGGACTACTCAATAGTCTGAATTGCACAGGGAATAACCACACACTTGGAGCTCAGGCTGCAAAGCAGCACTGACCATAACTTGTTTTCACAAGCTCTTGTGACTACATTGGTTATTTGCTAAGTATTGCTGCTTGCTGGTTATTCTGATGGAGCTGAAGAATTTAAGCTCACTGAAGAGAAGCTAGGGTGAATTCAGCATAATCTTCTGGACACCAGAAGTTCATGTGCCAAAGCAAAGCTGACAAGTGCATGAATTAAATCTTTTTAAATGCAAAGCAGGTGACTACACTTCCTTGACCTTTTGCAATATTAAACCTCTGCAAGGATTTGTAAGCCTCTTTGGTTCTTTTCTCCATTTATGAGAAAGTGAACTGTAAAAAGCAAGTAAATCACTAAAGAGAAAATAGTTGGTTTGTCATGACACTTCAATAACACACATGACAAGTCACTGGAAAGCACCTTGTAATTAACTGACAATATAAGGAAAATGAAACTTGGGAGTCTGTGATAGACTGTGGTGACTTATTTTTAAAATAGAGACAAACAATGGGTTTAGAAGTGTTAAGAAGCTGTTTCTTGATGGTTAAGATGGGAGGTAAGAAGAATTCAGGAGCCTATTTTTGAGTCAGTGAACCTGCTCAGCTGTGTCCTGATCTCAGCATGTTATTTGTCTCCTCTTCAAAGAGACTGACTTCCTTTTGCCACTGCTCCAGCACACTGCAACCCCTCTGTGATGTGGATCATAGGCCTTCTGCTACATCCTACTGTGTTCAAAAATAAATTCCTTCAGGCTTGTAGGCTTGTCTCTGTGCTGACATCTTGATACTTGCTCTTTTCTTTAAGAGTGGGGGGGATATTCCCCCTTTACATCATTGCCTACTGGCTGAAGAACTGGCCTAAGACATGGGAGTGATAGAACAGTTCAAGGTGGAAAAAAATTATGATAATTACTGAGTCCAACTCCCTGCTCTCCTTTTCAATTTTAACTATTACATATACCTAATGTAAAACTGCTTGTAATATAGCAGTATTTTCATTCCTGGGTTATTAATAACTGATTTTCCTTCTCCTGATTAGTCAAAGGACCAGCCAGATTATGCATCGTACTCCCGGATGTCTTCATCCCCCACCCACAGCCTGTATGTGTTTGTGAGGAATTTTGTCTGCAGAATTGGAGAGGATGCAGAGCTTTTTATGTCCCTATATGACCCCCAGAAGTCAACAATTATAAGGTAAAGCTTCCTCCTCTGACTGCAGAAGAGTAGCAAATGGAACTGGCCAAAATGAACTGAAATAATTGCCAATATGCTGTAATTATATAATAATGCAAGGAATATATAAATAAAAGAAATGAAACCAAAAGTAAAGCAAAGCATGGACAGATCTTGTTGCTGTCTGCTACTAAAGAATTTTAAGTTTCCAAATATTTTCATGGGTAATTCCTGGATCAAACATTTCAGAAGTTTGGAAAAGCCTGAGCCCATTTCAAATTTTAGAGATGGTTCTAGGTGGGCAATATTGTGGTGTTTGGAGTAGAGTGCTGAAGGGGGAGAAGTGGAAAAACAATTAAATGTTTTAAATTTAATAAATTAAATGTTTAAATTAAATAAATTTCTGGGGAGATTAAGATTCTGTTGAGTGTTCCCATCAAACAGACTATGACAATGGTAAAGTTGCCTCAAAAAAAGGTGTCCATTTGTGTTGTGTTCAAGTTACTTTTTTAAAACTTAGTGTTGGTACTTGTATAGTGTTTTTCTTGTCTTTTTAGTCTGGTCTTAGATTTGAATCATCACCCCAGACTGTCTGTTATGCAACTTTTGTACTGTGTAAAGGGAGAATTTTTAAATCCCTTGACAGTGAGTTATTTATCTTCCAAACAGTGAGAACTACTTGGTGAGATGGGGGAGTCGAGGCTTTCCAAAGGAAATTGATATGCTCAACAATCTTAAAGTGGTGTTCACAGTAAGTGTTTTCCAGTTTGCTGTCCTTTGTATCTGCAAATGCAATTCTCTTCTCTGTGGTCACTGTCAGATCTCATAAAGAGTGATCAAGATGATGAAGGAAGCAGAGGTAATCCTGCAAACAGAGCAAGGTGACAAGTCACTAAGTTGTTCAGGGTAGTGACAATGCTTCAGTGGCCTTTTTCAGATCACTTTGCTGCTTCATGAGTTTCTTGATGGCTTGATTTCTTTAGTTTTATCTGCTGTATCTCTTAATTTTTATTATTTCTCTATTTATCTTACCTTATGTTTTTTTCAAACTTGAAACTGTCAGTTTTTTCATCCTTTTGATGCGCTCAGATTTTTTCATTTGTCGAGTTTTTGACGATTTGTTTGGTTTGGGAGTCTTTTGTTTTTTGGTTTTTTTCCCAGTGATTGTTAAGATTCACTTTATTGCTGCAGGTCCTGTTTCGATTTCACAACTTGCTTTTTACCCAAGTAACACCATGATTCTTTCTTGTTTGTATCTTAGGATCTTGGAAATAAAGACCTCAGCAGAGACAAAATTTATTTAGTTTGCCAGATAGTGCGAGTGGGCAGGATGGACCTGAGGGACAGCAACTCCAAGAAATACACACAAGGGCTGCGGCGGCCCTTCGGCGTGGCAGGTACTGCTGTCTCCTGTGCCAAGGCTGAACCAGAAAATCAGGGATTTCTGCAGCCCTGGGCTATTAAAATCTCTACCAAGACATGTCAGAATACCCATCAGCTCTATCCATTGGTTTCTGTACTTTTTGAAGTCTGTAAAGACTGCACCTGCATTGACATTTTAGTTAAAGTCCGAAATCCATTTTTGAATTTCATTTCCCAATTATTTATAGAGTGCCAAGCTGTGAGAGTGAAAGCACAGAAGGAATTTAGTGACAGATTCCCTTGCAGATGTAATAAAGCCAGTGCTTATGTCCCCAAAACTCTGATACTTGTATTCCCAAGTTAGTCTGAGTTCTCCCTCTCTCTCCACAGCAGTATATTTGTAGTGTGGACTCTGCAAAATGCTCTGCCCCACAAACTCAGCCCTGCTGCTGAAAAATCCACATTTACCTTGAGGCACAGCGTTCAGAGATAAGAGAAGCTATTCTGAAACACTCTTCTATGTTCTGATGATTTTTCTTTTATTCTTCTAGTCATGGATATTACAGATATCATAAAAGGAAAATCTGAAAGTGATGAAGAGAAGCAGCATTTCATTCCCTTTCATCCGTAAGAGTGTCATAGATATCTTTTTTTATATGTGAAAGAAAATATTTATTTCTCTATCTCTGTTCCTGTAACATTCTGTGAAACGCTTAAAGAATAAGAAATTTTTCCTTTAACAATTTTATGTTGTAATAGTGCTAATTATTTAGGCATGACTTTAAATGGCATTTAAGACTTGCAGAGGTACCACAGCACATTAAATTAAAGAATAATTCCACAAATGTGCTCTTTCAGACAGCTGGTACCATGTCTGATTTCACAAACTCAAGTCAAATAGTTACAAGTGAGATTTAGAAGCAAGGATAACTACCATTTTATGAACTTGGTTCTGTTTAGAACTTGGGAAAAAACCTAAAAACTGTGACTAAAAACTGTGTTTCCTTTAAAAAGTAATAGAATTATCATACACTATCTTCAGAAGAAATGCCAGAGCAGCAGCCTAAAAATGTGATGCTCACAGAGCAAATGCAGACATACCAGTGGAAATACTGGAAATAACTTTGTGTGCCCTACATAGCACTCCTGCTATGTACTATGGAGGGTAAATTTAATTCTGAAAGACTCAGGTATGACACACTGGTTTATTTTTTCACTTGTTTCTAATTTGAGAATTTGTTTGTAAATTCAAAAGTAGCTGATAAAAATTCCAAGTTCATTTATCTGGCTGTTTGTCAGGGAGAGTGGACTGAGCTGGAGTGGCACACTGGTGAGTGCCCTCACATTGTCCCTGTCACAAAACACCATTCTTGGTGGCTGAATCTTTCTCACTTAAGTGTACACACAACTGAATGTGAGTGGGCTGCAACTTGAGTGAGAGATAATAAAAATACCCAATATATCACAATCAGGCAATACTGCAAAGACTGAGGCTGTTAGTCTCTTATGTTCTAAATGATGTCTGATATATTTAGCACTCAATTCCTGAGCAGACATTGCTGCTTCTCTTGCAGGGTAGTGGCAGAGAATGACTTTTTGCACAGTCTCCTAAGCAAAATCACTGCATCAAAAGGAGACAGTGGTGGACAAGGTAAAGTACATTTTTATTATTTTCTTTTAAGTTATATGGTATTTTTGTGAAACTTCATTTTATGTTGGAGTTGGAGTACCACCATGGAGGTAGGTCAGCTTTGAAGCTGGATTTGAGGAACCATGAGTTTGTTAAAGAATCTTAGGGGCTATTTAAATTCGTAGTGATAATTTTGCATTTTAGAGCTCTTACATTCACCTACAGGAAGTGGGAAAGCAAATTCTTATGCGTATTTTGCTAGGTAGAAGAGGCAATAATCTGAAGACAGATTTAATTTTTTTCCTACCAAAAGTGTAATTTTTTTTCTTTTTTTGCACTTCATAGGTCTGTGGGTAACAGTGAAAATGCTGGTTGGAGATGTGATTCAGACCAGAAAGGATTACCCACACCTTGTAGACAGAACCACGGTTGTTGCTCGAAAGCTGGGATTCCCTGAAATAATCATGCCAGGTAGGAGGTGCTTTGTTCTCTGCTAGGAAGGGATTTCTTCTCATTCCCTATGTTAATGAGCATCAGCTGCTGCCTTAATGATTTTTGTAATGGCTAACTCAGAGGATCTTTAGAATTCACTCATGGTAAGTTTTGTTCCCATATTATTTCACTATTATATAAAATAGTGAACTCCTTGGAAAGTAGTTCCTAGTACTTAAACAGGAAAAATAAAATCCAGACAATGAGGGATAAACCTATCTCCTTGTACATAACTTGTAGATTATGGTGGATGTCACTTGAATTTTAAATGAACCTTGTTTGTATTGAAAGTTATTGCTGTTCTTTAATAACAACAAACAAAATAATGTGAAATATCTTGATTTCATTTGCATGTATGACAAGATATTTTCCAGTCCAAATCACTCACTGTCTGCTGGGCTCCTTTTTATAAAACAAGCTACAAAAAGCTCCCTCATCCCAACTCAAGTAAAATCATGATCCTTTTAAAAGTCATATGAATTCATTCAGAGGAGAGAATTAAAATATGAAGCTCCCTCCAGAGAGAGCTGGATATTTGGGGGAAATTCCTGATGGGAATTATAAGGTAAAGCTTCTTTCTCCTCTGACTGCTGAAGAGTAGCATATAGAATCAGCTAAACCAAACTAAAATGATTGCCAATGTGCTGTAATTATGTAATAATAATGCAAGGAATATGTAAATGAAAGAAATTAAACCAAAAGCAAAGCGAAGCATGGACAGATCTTGTTGCTGTCTGCTACTGAAGAATTCTAAGTTTCAAAATATTTTCAAAGGTAATTTCTGGATTGAACATTTCAGTAGTTTGGAAAAGCCTGAGCTCATTTCAAATTTTAGAGACTCTTCTAGATGGGCAATATTGTGGTTTAGTTTTAAAGTTTGCCACCTCACCAGCAGGTGTCGGGGCAGGACGAGAATTGCATCGAGTCACTCCGAGCTCCCATTTGCTTCTCCTCGCATCCTAGTTTTGCCTTAGTAAAGATAAAGAACTGAAAAATTAAGTTCAGATGGAAAATAATAAAATTTTTATCTGTTTCACAGCTAACAGTGAGGTACTTATGTGCAGTTCAGCTGATGCTATGCTCTCAGAGCATTTTAATTGCTTTTTAACCTTTCAATTTCTCTTTTAGGAGACATAAGAAATGACATATATATTACATTGCTGTATGGAGATTTTGATAAATACAACAAAACAACTCAGAGAAATGTGGAAGTGATAATGTGTGTCTGTGATGAAGAAGGAAAAGTGTTGCCAGTAAGTTTTCCTTTTTTTCTGCAGTGAGGGGCATAGAAACATGAGCTGAAATTTTGATGTAAGGCTTAACTTACGCATTTAATAAAACACCACTATTCAAAAACTCAATTTCCTTGTGTCATCCTCTGACACCTTGTGACAAATAAGCTTTATATTTTTAAAAAATTAAAATCTATTAAAGCCCTCTAAAAGTCTTGCATAAAAATGTAACAAGGAATAACATTGAATGACCTATTTTAGCTGTGCCAAGGAACAAGTGCTGATTCTGACAATTACTGCATTCTTACTCTAGGGTTTTTCTTGAGGAAATTCCCAGAGGAATGCAATTTGCACACTGAAATGTTAGAAGTACCCTATCTGCTACATAACAAATGCTTGATTTATGCCAGGAAGTCTTTGTCACTGTCACAGAATTAAGTACATGGCAAAGAATGAAATTAGTGACAACAATTACATATGCAACATAAATATTTACAGTGTCTTTTTGCTTGTCTGTTCCCATTTTGAAGATCCTTTGTCTTTTCCTTAGGGTTTATCACCAGTTTGGTATTCATGGGGATTTTTGACCTGTCATTTTCTGAGCTTTATAGTGTTGTGATCACGAGGGTGAAATCATAAAGACATTCTTGAGATAAAATAAAGATGGAGTAGAACACTCTAGTTCATGACTTGTTTATGAACTGCAGCTAACCGCTTAAAATGAAAGTTGAAAGCTTGAGTAAAGAAAATTCTAATCCCACATAATGTTTAAGGTCCATACAACAAAACACTGATTACAAAACACTGCCTGTACCCATGACAGCACCTGACCATGACTTGCATGCACAGACATTAACTCTATTCTGTGTTCTGTCTAATCACATATAAAAAAAAATATTCCTCAGAGAAATAAACCTATTACCATGCATTAAATTCTGCATTCCTATATTATGCATGTTCAGTTCTGCAGATACAGAATTTCTACAAATCTTAGGAGAAAGTGAATTTGTATCATTGTCTTTGAGATGAAATGTCATGAAAGATGAAAATGCTTTCTGTGGGTAATATGCCTTAATGGATATATTTAAGCCACAAGTTTTGAGGAGGTAATTGAAATCCTGTTCAATGCAAGAAATAGCAAAAGTGACTGGTTTTTCCTTTTAATCTGTAAAGATACCCGAAACCAACAGACTTTCAAACCCATGAATTTATATCAATATTTCTTATAACAGGAATGTGTTTACTACACATGAAAGTGGTTGGTTCTGTGCAGGTATCAAACTAGCTCCAATTGCAGAGCTAGCCCTTGACTTACTGTTACAAGGAGCAGGACTTTTGTTCCAACTGAATGTCACGGAGGTGACAAACAAGTAGGTGCATAAACCTTAAAAAAATCTCTGCTCAGGCAAATGAGGTATTGTTTTCTGCAGTTAAATCTCTCTGACCATACAAATAATCTTCAGGTACCATCTTCACACCCTTCTGGTCACAGAGGATCCTGGTGTTTGAAGTAGACTTTTAAGGTTCACTGGCTTTTCAGCAGGATTATTGCACCTTTGCAACAGTCAATGCAGCCTGACTGGATTAGTTGCATCTTAGCCTTCAGTAAAGAATTTAATATTTGCCTCCTTCAGGGACTTTGCTTTCATGCCTGGCAGGTACCAGAATCTTGGTGCCTCCCTATCCAGCAGTAACTTTTACTCTCCATGTACAACCCAGCTGCAGTCAGCCAGAGCAGACAGATGCAGGCCAAGTCTTCATAGACTAAGGGATACCACGAGTTTTGAAGCTGATCAAATCTTTCACTTCTCTCTGTTCTAGTTCAGATAGTTTTTAAAGAATGGGAAATTCTAACTGTTTATTGTTGGTGCCTCTACAACACCCAGTTTGGAAGTCAGCTCTGGTGTGTGGCCTAGAGCTTCTGAAACTGTGCCGGAAGAGAGTATTTTAAAATAAATGGAAACTAATAAACAGAATAATGGAGACTAATAAACAGAATAATGAAGCTAGATTTTTAATCTTTTTCCTTTTTTATTTCTTCTACTAATTGAGATGACATGTTGGTTGCTTAAATTCATCAAGTGGAGAAATCAAGTGAATGTTAGGTTCTTCACACATCTCCTAGAGCCCACTGTGTGTGACCCTTGTAAAATGCAATTACACTGTGCCGATAGATTATGGTAAATGTTTATTTCCATTGTGTTCAGAGGCTTGGAAAATGCAGTGTCTTCACGTTAGTGCTTCCCCTCTGTTGGTGCTGTCGTTATTATTTAATTTTGGATGATGCCATACCCAAATCAAACCCGCCGTGAGGGGAGCGCAGCCCATGAGGGGAGGCCGCGTCCCAGGGCCGGGGTGCAACTCCCAGCTCGGGATTCTGAGGGGAGGCTCTCTGGGGACTTTGCAGTTTTCCTCAAGTTAATTTACCCAAAACTACTCCAAAATGTACCCAAATGAGTGAGGCACTAAGCAGTGTTTGTTCCCTCCTTTTGTAAGAATGCTGTTTGCCTGGGAGCAGGAGACAAACCCGTGAGCGAGTACAGATCTGTTGTTTACTACCAGGTCAAACAGCCACGATGGATGGAGACACTGAAGGTATGGTGTGGAAACTTCCCACTTTATTTTTTCATTTCCTAATGCCTCATACAGAAAAGTTGCAGAGCATCAGCTTCCTCCAAAAACCATCTTGTGCCTGACTACAGCTGAAGCATGAAGCCTTAGTCATCCATCAGTTATTAGAGATACATGGTCACTGAGGCTTGAAATTTGGCCTAGAAAGTGATGTGTAGGTTTTGTTCAGCAAAACAAATGAGATCATCTTAGATAACCTTATGTCCTAACAGGGCTCATCAAAAATGAAATACTGCATTTGTTCTGTTTTGGTGAAACAATGGAGATGAGGAACTTCAATTAAAAAACAAACAAGATCGAACCAAAACCCAAATGAAAACACCAGCCCCCTCTTCTGATTTTAAAAAAGAAAGAGCTGTCTTTCTTCTCTTTAGAGACACACTAATAATTACCTAATCAAGCTTCAATATACATGATTGGAATATGCCCAGAAGCAGCCAGAAACAGTTCTTATAAACTATGACAGGCTTGCATGCTGTTTTAAAGACAAAATATCCATGTATGACAAGCTTGTAATTATTACCTTAAGGTGTGTTACCTGCAGTGGTAAAGGACAGGGAGGGAATGGAAGTATGATTTCAAACAGAAGCTTATTTATTGTTTTGAAAAAATTGACCCATTCTGTTTATTGCTTATTGTACTAGTTCATTTAAAAAAATATTGCATAATTAAATTCCATAATTAAATCTTAATTATTCCATAATTAAATCAGGATCACTAACAGCAGATCCCGTTGAAAAGCATCATTAATATTAAGGCATCTTTCGGTAAGATTTGTGAAGTTGTGATTGCTCACAAAGGTGTTCAAGTCCTTACATTTTTAGAACTATGAACTTGATAATATGAAAAAATGTGCTTTCCTTTACACAGTCAGCCTTTTTTGTTGTATGTTTGACCTTAAGTATGCTGCTTCAAGAATAAAGCACTTGCAAGTTCCTGTGGTTCTCCTCAAGGCTTTACACTAAATTTAGTCACTAAATGATCATAAATTTATTTTCCTGGAATTTTTATTTCTATGAAATGTAGGAGTTGCATTGCACAAAGGTGTTTAATTTTCTGTGGTTAAAAGGGTGAGCAGGAGGACTGCACTCTGTGATTGTTTTCTAGCACCTGTGTGCATTAACTCTGGGGTTCTGTGCTTTATTTCTGTGCTGGTGTCAGACTTAGAGCAAAGTCTAACAGATCATTACCAGCCCTCACTTTGCTACTGTGATCAGGCTCAATATTTTGAAATAGCTTATGAAAGGCACTATGGAAACAGAAGAAGTGGGGCTTATTTATTCTAAAATTGGAACTCATTACATGTGGAACCACCCCCCATAACTCTCCTCACTGTTTTCTGATTTTACCAAAGGTAGCAGTCCCCATTGAGGACATGCAGAGGATCCATCTGCGCTTCACGTTCAGGCACAGGTCAACTCATGAGTGTAAGTAGGGAATTCTTACTTTAGTGAATTTTAATTCATTGATGGGCAGTCAACCCCAAGTGTTTTGCTTTACAGCTAAAGATAAGGGAGAGAAGAATTTTGCAATGGCCTACGTAAGGCTAATGAAGGAGGATGGCACAACTCTCCATGATGGCATCCATGATTTGTTAGTCCTAAAGGTATGGGCTCAGATCTCTCTTTCTCACTCTCTCTTTTTCTCTCTCTTTCTCTCACACTGTTGCCTTTGACTGCATTGTGTATTTGCTCAGTGCTAGATTGATTTTATTATTCTATCAAAGTTGATACTGTGTTTTCCATCTAAACAAAATGAAAAGGTGTACCCTGTTCCATTGTCAGGAAATATTGCCCTGAATTTTAATGACAAAAGGATGTTATCCAAGCACAGTGAGAAATCATTTCTTTTTACTGGTATTTGTGCTTTTGGCCTTCTGTAGCATAGAGAAAGTTGTGCTGCAGCTCTGTACTTGGGTAGGTGCCATTCCTCTTGCTGGATATAGGAAGTGTTTGATCCACTTGCAATCTTTATCTCATGAATAATCTGGGAATGCAGTCTTAGGAAAATGCTTGTTTTAAACTGCTGTGTGGTTCCTCAGGTACAATATTGAAAGTTTCAGCAATTTGGTTTTGGGTGTGAATAAAAGCTTTAGTTGGCCCTAGCTGGAAACAGCATCTTTAACTTTGTGAAGGAAGCAGGGAACAGATGTTTTCACTTTTGTTTCATTTGCCCTCTTGGAGAATCGTGTCTAGCAGGAACTAAAAACCAGAAATCACTTCCAGTACAAAGGACACTTAAGTTATTTCTAAGCACCCTTCTCAGTAAGCAAGTTTGCTGTATCATTAATACCAAGTCAGATGCATGCAACTAAATCAAGTTGCTTAGGCAAGCCAAAAAGATTAATGGCAGCATATAGTTATTTATCTTCTCTTCATTGAAACTATCATTTAAAATATTGAGACTAGAAGGAAAATTGTGGACTCTGTGGTTAATGTTGGTTGTGAAATTCCACCTAATTCATTTCTGCATCAGCTCAGTAATTTTTTTGAAGTGACAGCATGGATGAGAAATGCTAAATGGAGTTGACCTACTTAGTGGTTGTGAGAAACAGACAGATTTTCTGACATATGCTTGCCTATTCTAGTATTAAAAACAGTAATTGTAAGCTGTAAGTGTTTAAAGCAGTCATACACCTGGCCTTTCAGAATAAGTAATTTGAATACTGCTAAGTTTAAACTGTCTTTAGTCATTGGAACCTCCTGAGAGACTTTTAGATCAAAACTTCATCTTTTCCCATTGTCTGCCTGACTTTTCCCAAAAGGAGGAAGTCAAGAGTTTATTCTACTTCCAGAAATTTGGGAAGTAATTATTTGGCAAGCTTGATACAATCATAGATGTTGCTGCTGCTGTGTGTTTTGCTGTATAAAGATTTTGCTTCTTGCCTGTCTAGGTCTCTAACAGTCAATTCTTAGTCTTGCCTCTTTGATATGAAGTAGAAACTGCACCTCTGCAGTCACTGAACCAGATAAAATTGCAAAACTTGAAAATGTCTTTCTAGATCATGGTTTTTGCAGCTCCTTGTTAATCCACATTTCTACACTAAAGGTCTGCAACTGAGTCCATCTTGTCACAGTGCTGTAGCTTTATGTGACATCATCACCAGGGAAATTTTCTGGACTTTTGTTAAAGAAACACTGTGTTCTTTAAACATAATTTCTGTTGTCTTTGTCTAAAACTTCTTTCCTGTCTGGGGAATCCTAAAATAAGACCCAGAAAATCTGTGAGGTTGTGGCACAGAACTTGATGAAAGAGAGGAGGGAAAAATCTCTGTTGGCTCTCTGGTTTTGTACTGTTCACTCTACTGAAAAGCACATATTCTGTGTCATTTAGCCACTGCAGCATACTGTCTGATTAAAAATATAATCTTACCATGGCCTGATCTCTTATCTTCAAGGTCCAAGTATGAAGTTCTAATGAGGACATCAAAACAGTGCTGCTATTCTTTCCTTATTTAGTTGGGCTTTCTGCTTTTAACTTGTGTGCAGACAATATAATCATGTTGTCTATATCCTGTGTACAGACTTCAAGGTGATGCTCAATATTCTGCAGTGTTCCACACCCACTGACATTTCCATGAGAGACTGGCTCTTGCTTTTACTCTGCATGGGGTGTCACCCCTCAAAGTCCCTTCCTGCCCTTCAGTTTTATTTACTTCTCTAGTACAAAACTACAACATAAGCTAAATTTTAAATCCAGTGGTGTGAAATATGTAATGAATGGTGTGTTGTTTTTCAGGGGGACAGTAAAAAAATGGAGGATGCTGGTGCTTATTTGACATTGCCTTCCACACGTCTGCACACAGAAAACAAGGGAGCAACCTTATCCAGGAGCTCAAGCATTGTTGGGGGGCTTTCAGTCAGCTCAAGAGATTCATTTTACATTTCAACTCTTGTTTGTTCTACAAAGCTAACTCAGAATGGTATGTACCTTCTAAACAGGGAGTTTAGAAAGAAAACGTGCACAAATTGATTAATCAGATGTTAAATTTAATGTCTGTCCATTCATTTTCCATTAGTGGGCTTGCTGGGTCTCCTGAAGTGGCGCATGAAGCCAGAGCTGCTCCAGGAGAACCTGGAAAAGTTGAAGATTGTGGATGGAGAGGAAGTAGTGAAGGTAAATCCTCCAATCCTTATTTTTGTAATAGTTATTCTTCAGGCCCCTTCATACATAATGCCTTTGCTAGCTTGCAAAGGACATGAGCAAAACTCTTCATTAGAGGGAGCAAGAAGGACAACACCTGGGCAGGATCCTTCCCAGGGCTGCCAGCTTTCCTGCTACATTTAATTTCAGATCTCTGGTATTGCCTCTTGTTGGGCTGGGAGAATTCCAGGATTATTATTAAGAGATGAAGATAGTAATGATAAAATATTTTCTACAATCTCTATTCATCTGTTTCCTGTTGTCTATCTGAAGTATCACAAACAATTCCTGCTGCTTTCTCTGCAGTTCTTAATATTAATTTACATGTTGATATTAAATCCAAGAAGTGCTATTTGCCAAATAAAGCACTTTCTTAACTTAATGAGTATATGAATAAAAGTTGTTGGTAATTTGGAAAATGGCATATACTATTACCTTTGTGTCTTTAAGCATAAACATTAGATGTCTCTGGAGAGAAGGAATAAGAATTAAATAAATAAAAGAGGAAGAAAGAGAAGCGGAGTTTTTTAACCAAAGATTTGTGTCCCAAGTCACTGAGATACTTTTCTTTGATTTACAGCAGAATTTGAATCAGACCACAGAAGCAGGAAAAGTCTTTTTAATCAACATGTATATTGAAAATAGCAACCACTAATCTGTGTCACTAAGGAACCTTGTTTTAGCAAGTTTTGTAATTGATATAATATTTTTATCTTTTCCATAAGCTTTGAGCTAAGCACGTATTATTGATTGCTCATGTGTCTGAGGAGGCAGGTTTTAAAGCTAAAAACTACTAGAGCCTAAACCCTTGGAAATGTTTTCTCAATTTAAGTGATGCTTCAGTAAAGGCAGTAAAATTCTAACTTGAGGGAAACCAGGTCTGCTATCAGAAAATTTTCCTGTATGGTTTTCAAGTTGAATTGGTTATCAGTTTGTCTTTTCGTGTTCTGTAGTTTCTCCAGGATACATTGGATGCCCTGTTTAACATCATGATGGAACATTCCCACAGTAATGAGTATGACATCCTTGTCTTTGATGCACTGGTAAGAATCAGCACCAACGAATTTCTTTGTCTAAGAAAAGAGCCTTAGAATTTTGAACAAACTATCAAGTTTTGTGGTTCAAAAAATTAGTCTTAAAGTCTCTTTAGAGCAGAGGAATATTACTCATTGACTGAAAAATCAAATTTATTTAAAAACTTAAATAGAAAATTACCAGAAATATTTTCAAAAAGTGAATATTTAAGTTTGCAGTGTGACTCAATGTGTCTCTGTCTGTTTAGATCTATATCATAGGGCTCATTGCAGACCGTAAGTTTCAGCACTTTAACACTGTTTTGGAAGCATATATCCAGCAGCACTTTAGTGCAACCTTGGCATACAAGTAAGTTTGTTTTCTCTTCTTTCTCTTCTTTCCTAAACCTCCACCATCATGTAAAAGAAGTAAATCTTGCTTGTGACTTTTCTGATGTAATTTATGGTGACTGTTGTTTGATGCTGTTGCTTGCTTATCTGCCTCTGAGACATATTTGATTATAAGTGGAATTAATGAACCCATAGCAAATGATTTGGGGTTAAATGATGCTATGGCATTTGTTTTCTGTCACCTGAATTTTGCTGTGTCTGAGCACTTCACCTGTATCCTGTCAAATTTATCAAAAGATGCTTTGCTGTGAAGCCTCTCCATTTGTATCCCTGGCCCTAAGTAGAAATGCCTCAGGTGATGACTTGAGGCTCTCCTTAGCCCATTTACATAAGTTTCCATATTTTTTTTCCACATCAAGCAAACTCAAAGGAAAAAGAATTGTTTGGGAGCTGTCAAGTCTTCGTATGCATTTTAGTCTGATGTTGTGTCAGGAGGAGTTCAGTGCAGTGAACTGGAATTTTGGTATTTGTTACTTGTCCTGCTGTGAAATGGAGTTTTAGTATTTGTTACATGATCACACCAATGGATGAACTTGTTGTGGATTTTTTATTTATT
Source organism: Ammodramus savannarum pratensis (assembly GCA_020466415.1). Taxonomy (NCBI): domain Eukaryota; kingdom Metazoa; phylum Chordata; class Aves; order Passeriformes; family Passerellidae; genus Ammodramus; species Ammodramus savannarum. The sequence goes on along the minus strand of JAHXMQ010006307.1, from coordinate 3,057,099 downwards.
TATTGGTTTTCAACTTTTGGAGCTTCTACACAACACCCAGATAGGAAAACATGGACTCATAGAAAGGAGTAAAAACTGTGCAGAAATGTTATACACCAAATTTAATCCTGGATTTCTACTTTATTTAGAATAGGCTTTAGCAGATGATGGTAGGATAAAATGACTGAATTATGAAGGAAGGTAACATCTTCAGCTGGTGCAGATCTCTGGGATGTGCTCGAAGAGGATGGATGTGGGTTTTTAATCTACCTGATGTCTCGTTCTGGCAGCTTAATGGAGTGGCAGATTGAAGCAGAACTTTAATTTGGAATATGAATAGTACAGGGAAGACCTGAGCTGCAGGTTTGGAATATCTGGGGCTATCTTCCAGTGTCTGTGTTGAATTTCAGCTCTAACTCAACACTAAATGTCACAAAAATCATGCACTAGACCATGAGTTTCCTAAAGCTGAAAGGCAGCAGTGCAAAATCAGCCCTTTCTCACACCTCAGTAAAGTTGAAGTGGGCTCAGAAAGCTCAAGCTTTGTGCTCAACTATGTGCTCTTCTTCAATCCTCTCTCATTCCACCAGTAATAAGCACATGTAATTTAATGCTTTCCAGTACTGTGAAAGAAGAAAAGGAAGGGTACAGAACCTCTCAGGACAGCCTTATTTGTATAAAACGTTTCTAAGCCTTACCTGGCTGGGAGTTTAGGGTGATTTAATCAATGTGATAGAGGCAAAATAATAATGTTTATTATTTCTCCCCACATCATGTGTTTTCTTGGCATTATTGATTCAATGCACATCATGGAAGACTTACTCTGGTTCCAGAATCATTTATGAAGTAAACAAGTGTGTGTGGCCTAGCCCCTAACTAGGAAGGAAAGACTGTGTCCCAGATATATTACACCTGTATTATGATATGGTTGGTTGGCCAAACTGTTACCTATTTACTGAGTTCCTGTTGAGTCATCCTCTCTCCTGGATTTTAGAGAGCTCTGAGAGGGCTTAACATGCACTACCCCCACACACAAGTTGGATCAATATTGTTTCAACTCAGAGAAGCTGTAAAAGGGAGCAAATGAAAACACACAATGGATGTCATGCCCAGGAGGCTGAGAGGCTGAAAGCACAACATTTTGGTTCTGAAATGTGAGTTAGACTGGGGATGTGTATTAGTTACACAGAGAGCTGGCTGTTGGCTTGGTTTGTTTAGGGCAGGGGACAGCAGGTCTCCATTTTTGTAGAGACATAGGAAAAAAACCCCAACCACTCTTATCTTAGTTCTTATGGCTACATTAAGATCAAAATTGCAAAATTAGTATTGCTTTAATCACTTAAAATGATTCTATAACTACAAATTAAGGGACTTAGTTTAAGATGAAGTTCTGCTCTTTTGTAGCCAGCAATGTCTTTAGCAAAAAGTTGCTTTTAGATACAGAGCAAGGAAGTGTTTAAATAAAATAAATAATTTAAGCAGATGTTCTTGTGTACTGCTTTATTTACATGGAATATTTACATGCTGTTAATTAGAGCATGCAGTGGTGTTTAATCCCTGCTCAGTGGAGGTAGGCAGAAGGAGTATTTTGTGATACCTTGTGCATGTGTACTACAAACTGCTGTAAAGGTGCTTCCAGAATTGTGTAAAGTCATGCTGCTCTTCTGGGATTTCAGCTTTCTCTCTTGCTTGTGCAGCTAAGAATTTGTTCCTCATTTGTTTATACTGACAGAATTTGTGCAACATAAATCCAGAAACACACTCAGTCTGTTTTCTTGTATGTGCTTGACGAAGCACAAACACATATTTAGAGTTGCCAAAGAAGCTAAAAAAGGTAATTAAAAAATAATAATGAAAATTATTTTTAAAAATGTTTTTAAACTTCAGGAAATTAATGAGTGTTCTGAAGACATACTTGGATACTTCCAGCCGAGGGGAGCAATGTGAACCCATCCTCAGAACTCTGAAAGCACTGGAATATGTCTTCAAGTTCATTGTTAGATCAAGGACATTATTTTCCCAGTAAGTACTCAGATATTGCCATTTCATTAGCTGTCTAATATCAGACATAGGAGACCTGAGAAATAGAAAAAGTTGGTTCTAGGACAGAGCTGTTTTTTTTTTTTTATTTTTACAAATAAAACTGGAAACTGCTTCAAAATACAGATAATGCTGATATGTTTTGTAGAGAGAATATTCAAAAATATGCTTTCTGGTTCTCAGTGTAAGTTGCAGAGATGTATTTAGTAATAGCAGCAGGTTTCAAAGGGTGATTATTCTTTGTGTCAGGTGGCTTGGCCTAAGACCAGTGCATGGCCAAACACCTCAACAGATGGCAGGAGGCTGGAGACTTGTCCTTGAGAACACTGTGTTCAGCCCCTCAGACTGTGCACTGAGCAGTGTCATAGCAGCAGCCATGGCCACTCTGAATTTCGAGTTTTGCACCTTCTCTTGGGGAATTTACAGGGAGGACTCCATGGGCTGGATGTGTGCAGCTCAGGCAAACTGAGTGTAGTGTTTACAAGTGGTGTTCAGGTTTAGGGGAAAGAAGGAGGGGAGAGGGAAGGAAATGAAAAGTATAAGGAGAAAAATTACACACTGGTAACTGTACTCTCCTCATATACCACAGACCCTCAATTGCTTTCTGCTTCACCTTGCTCCATTTATCCTGGGCTGCTTTGCCCCTCCAGCTGGTTCTGATCTCCCTTTGCTCTGTGGCTAAAGGATGGCAGGGGCAGAGATCAGGCAGGGCAGACTCAGACCTGCAGGGAGAGGGAGTGCTTGGCTGTTGTGTTTGTGGCTGCCAGTCACCACAACAGGAAGGTTC
>JAHXMQ010006307.1:3004594-3033578 GCA_020466415.1 Ammodramus savannarum pratensis | reverse complement strand
GTCTTCCTGTACTGATGCCCTTATTCTGAGGAGATTCTGACCCCCGGCTTGTTTTAAAGCACATATTATAAAGTTTCACTATGCCTCACCCTACCCTTGTTTATCAGAGCACCTGTGTGTCCAGGTGCTCTAAATCATTATTTAAAAAGGTATATTTTTTTTATTCCTGGATAGATTTTGCTCTCATTAAATGTATTTCAAATGTGTGTATTTTGTACTCCTGACATTTTTTATAAGCACTTCTCTCTTTAAAAGTCAATGTGGATGTGAGATTGGAGTGTAACTTCATATTTGTGTCAGCTTCCTTAAATTTAAATAAAGATGAATGTATGCACAGCTCTCACTGTCTCAGGTTCAATAGGCCTTTCATTAGAGTCTTTTCTTTGCATTCTTTTATGTGCCTTCAGAAGAAACGTTTCAAAAATTATGCCCAGAGTTCTATTCTGCTGTTTGAATCTTACTTTCAGAAATAAGATAATAAATACAGTAATTTTCTTACATTAAAATACACCATTACTAAAACACAAGTAATTTCAAGATGCTTTGTATGAAAGTGAGTAATTTGTCCCCAAGTGTTTGATAAAGCTGAACAGCACTCAGAATTTAACTGAAGTAAATTATTTTGATCAGGAACTTTTGATTTTGATATATGAAAATACCACACAAATTTGGAATATTCTCAAGGCATGATTGGAAAATCAACAATTCCACATTGGGACTGTGGCTGTTAAAGCATATTTTGTTTCACTGTTTGAGGGAGGGTTTCTTTGCATTAGTATTTCATTTCTATTTGTAGTTAAGACAATTTGCTTTCTTTCAGAATGCAGGGACATTCTGCTTCCTGTGATTACAAAAGAGCTGAGGGAATTGCTGGAACAGAAGGAGGATCAGCAGCTCCAGGTGCAGGAGAGGAAGTACTGTGTTGAATTACTTAACAGCATCCTGGAGGTTCTGAGCTGTCAAGACCCTGTAAGTATTGATGATGATGTAGAGCCCAAGTCTGTAGAAAGCCTGAGCTGATTAGGAAGTAAATTATTGATGATGATTAATCTCTTTCAAATATTTAGTACAAGTCAGTGGCAAATTGAACTTTTCTCCTATTTTTCATAAACTCAACCCAAAGGGCAGCTGAGGTGTTGAAGATGAATACTGATTTCTGAGTAACCGCATTCAGCTGAAGATGTCTCTGCTCACTGCAGGGGGTTGGGCTACATGACCTTGTAAGGTCCCTTCCAATCATAACTTTTCAATTATTCTATAATTACTTTAATTATACAGAATAAAATTCACATTTCATCTTGCTCCTTTTTAAAAACCCCTGTAGTTTCTGAAACAAATGCCTTGCAGCGTACAAATGTTGTAGATGTGGTTTCTGCTTTCAGCAATGTGTGGATAAAACAGATTACTCTTTATTATATTTCACTTGGAGACTGTAGTTTCTTTATCAGATTTCTGACATTTTAGAACACTGACATTTTCATCTGGGTGGTCTTTTTTTTCCTCATTTGAGAGAATGTTGAATTGACTTTTTACTCCCTCACTTTTTAATGAGCAGTAGGTTATTCAGTGAAACTTCTCAATAATTTGAGGGATTTATTCTGATAAAACATCATAATTAATTGCTTTAAGAAAGCTGTAATTTCCTTAACCTGGGAATATGTACTGATTTTTCCTCAACTATAGTTTTCTGATACATATGTTCAAACTTTGCAGACTTTGGATTAAGGCAAGCTGTCATTTTGGGAGTTTTTCACTGTGGCTCCCTGGATCATTTCCTAGTAAATGAAATCATTACAGCATATATCTTAATTTCATAAAAATCTTTGATACTGCTGAGGCTTTTCAGTTTGCACAGGGCAATCTTTCCATGTGTATTATGAGCTATTTGCCTCATTGGTTTAGACTTAAGCAGTTCAGGAGGGATTGATCCAAGGGGATACAAAAGAAATATTGGAACATTTAAATTTGAAATGTAATTCTTAAGATAAATGGTGAAGCCATGATAGGGCAAAAACTGAAGCTATCATCTCATAAGGCTTATATTGCAAAGTAACCAGTTTTGTTACCCTTTAAAAGGTAAAACACAGTTGTAAAGCAAGATGGAGTAATACTTTCTGTGTGTACCACTTAAATGAAGTTTATTTTTGAATTTAACAGTTGCTGTCCATAGCAGCAGTTGCTGACATGTAAAAGACTCATTAAAGCCTACTGAAAATATGGTTTTGTACTCATCTTTGTGTGAGTGAGAACATTATGCAGAACAGCAGAATTGCTGAGAATTTAAAACACATACATTAAAAATATATATTGAAATTTGTTCAACAGAAGTGGCATTTCTACAAGAGTTTCTTTCAAGGAAAGTAGACTGGAGATTCTCTGTGAGATGTTTAGGTCACCATTACCCACAGATTGTGCTTGCAGTGAATATTGATACATTTCTGATATAAGGAGAAAAGCCCCTGGGGGTGAATTTAAGTCCAGCAGCGGTATCAGAACATGCTGAGCCCTCTACAGGCATCATATTCCATAGAAATATTGTAGAATAGTTGGGATATCAACAAAAGAACCAGATGCTTCTGTTGCAGAAAGTCCATACCCTGGCCTGCCTCTGGCAATACAACTGCTGGTTGGAGAAAATATGGATTTTAGAATATATTAATCATGTGTCATTAACTGTGACACTGGGCTCTGTAACCACAACAGCAAATGTGTAGGTTTTTCCTTCCTCGACAGAGGAATCCATGGATTATTATCTCATTTTTTTAACCAAATACTGATCCTGGTTCAGTACTGAAAATCTTGTATTAAGATGGCTTAGCGGAAGGAGGAAAAAGGAGCAAAGGAAGGGAACACAGCAGCATCTGAGGATCACACAGTCATTTCTCTTCAAGAGCCACTACAGATTTCTCTGGAGTGTAACACACATGTTTATTTTCCAGCTAAAGCGACAACTCTGGTTTCAAGGCTGCGTTTGCCTTGCAGCAGAAAATACTTTGTAACCTGTAGATAAATGAAAGAGTTCACATATGGCCAAGTTATTGTTTGGCAGTGTCCTTCAGGATGCCTTTATTCACTGTGATATAGATATAGACAGTTGGTTTGGGAATTAACCAAATTATTTCAGCTGGGATTACACTTGAGCCCTAAGATGAATGCAGTTTTCTATTCAACAATTCATTCCCTACCATTTCTTAGCCTCCTAAGAACATGATGGTTTGACCTGCTGGAGGAGAAAGCTTCAGCCTTTAGTAGCAGAATCATGTTACAATATTAATAACACCAATGTCTTGTCCTTATTTCTTCTGTTTTTTTCTATCTCAGTAGAGAAACCTTGTTTCAGAGTAATATTAAAAACTTTTTGGAAACTTAACTTTGATATTTTTGCATTGCATTTATTCTGTGAAAGTCACCAGAAATAGAAGGCACACAAAGGACAGGGAAGAAAAAACAGCAGCAGTTGTTCTGTTTCATGTGGTGGAAATTTATACTGTGAGGTGATCTTTGAAGTAGTTACTGAATTTTTGAAGAGTGTGTTTTCTTTGTCAAAGGAAAGGATATTTTGATATTACCAGCTCTGTTCTACTGTTGTGCTTCACATTGTTTAGCAAGTGGGAACATGGGAATCATCAGATCCTTGTGCTCAAATGCTGTTTTCTTCAGCTGCTGCCTCACTGCTGTGTTCTGCAGGTAGCCAGCATGTTGTTAAAACCTCTGGTTTGTGTTGTTTTTGTATCTTGGTTTTTATGACTAGACAGTCACTGCTGGGTATCTCAGTGAGATGCCTGGGTTTGATTTTAAGATTCCTCTCCAGCAAAAAACTTTTGGACATAAATGGCATTGTTTTGATTTAATCATGTCTGAAATTAGCTTCATAGCTTGAGATTGTGCTTCAAGCACCTGTGAAATACAGAACTGCAAGTAAGTCATTGATGAAGGTCATGGTGAAATCAGTGATCCTTTGTTTCTGCTTTAATTAAAACCACTTCCCTTTTGCCTCTTTACAACACTTTGTTTCATGCAGTCTGGCAGTCCTCCATGAGGTGACTTTGTCTCTAATCTGATATAGATGTTGCTTTTTAATATTTCCTGAATCAGAATAATTTTTTATTTATAGTGCTCACAAAATTAAATGTAATGGTAAATGCCTTCTCTTGGAATCTACAGTGAAATCTTGGTTGACTATAAGTGCAAGAGAGATGAAGAATCTTTTCCTGTTCTGTGCATTGTCAGTAACTGGTAGCAGTTGCATTTTAAGCTGTGTAGCAAACAAGCCTGGAAGCATTTTAGAATTGTAAAGAAATGTTTAAGCATTTCCTTAACTTATAGCAGATCTTAAGGCTTTAGCAAAAGAGAATTTCAAAGGAATATTGTCAGGAATTCTGCATGTTCTTTCAGGGCCAATTACCTTAAGGTCTTCTGCAGAGACTTTTCAGCCAGAACAATGCAGGATTATGAGTTATGGTTTAAAAAAGAAATTGTTATCCTTTTATATGTGCCTTTATTTGTGCGTGTGTCAAAGAAGGAATACAAGTTACAGAACTGGGTGCAGCAGAGAGTGAGCACACAGGATCTGGCTGGTGCAGAGCTCATTTCCTCTGAGGCTGCCCACACAGTGCCATGGTTTAGATTTGTGACCAGAACAGTGTTGATCATGCAGCAAAGAAATTTTAGTTACTGCTGAACTGAGAAATTTTAGTTTAATTGCTGAACAGTGCACAGTGCCAAGGCCTCCTGTGTTTCTCACTGAGCCCCACTCCAGGGAGGAGGGCAGAGCTGGGTCAGAGTTTGGGAGGGCACAGAGCAGGGACAGCTGCAATGAATTGACAGAAGTGTTTCCCAGTGGGAATCTCAAGTACAGGTTGTGAAATGCAATTCCCATACAGACATTCAGTGTTCCTGTCTGCCACTGTCCAAATAAATGAACACTCCATCAGAATCTGAAGTGCAGGGTTGACTCTGGAAAAACAGAATTGTTTTTCCTGTCCCATTCCTGTAGTAGTTTAAATAGAAGAAAAAGCTAAATCAAACACTGTCTGCTTTTACCCTGCACAGATATTTTTGAAAGAGAGTGAAATTTTGTTTGGTTTGGATTTTCTATTAACTAATCTGCATTCCAAGCTGTGCCATCCAGCCCAAGAAGGAACCTGAAGATGTTTGAGCTCTGTGAGAACACTCCCTCCTGCTGACCTGCCTACAGAGCCTGAGCTCTGGTTCTTCCATGCCTTGGAACAACAGGGAAAGCAGACATTGTTCATCACCATATTTAATTAAATGGAATAAAAAATTAATGTTTTCCAAGGGAACATTTATATATGATACAAGTTGTTAATTTAGCTCCTAAAAAATCTTATGCTTAATCACTGGACTGAAGCCAAATGATGGTGAGTTTTCCCATGTCATCTTTGTGAAGAGAAATATGATCTGAAAAAGCACAGGTTGTTGGTTGTTAGGCAGTTGGTTGTTAGACTATCTTCTGAAGCTAGAAGCTGTAAGATAAAAGCCAAAATCTTGTGTATTGACAAAAGTGTGAAAATTTTTGCTAATTTCTCAATGTCGGTATTGAATGCCTAATTGTTTCTTAGATTATCAAGAAGAAAGGAAGTCTCAGTTTCATAGAGAAACCATTTTATTTCATTTTATTTCATTTGCTAATGTTTCTCTGAAAATTCAAAGGTCTATCAGAAAATAACCTTTGTGTGCTTGAGCATATGTAATAGTCTTTCCAGGAAGGGTTTGTTATGTGCTACTTGTGAATTAAGAATAGAGCTCATCTTTAATGGTGGAGTCGGGGCTAAATGTTAAAACTCATTATGCTATGTTCTGAACTGTTACTAATTATGGTATAGCACATACTGAAATGTGAAAGTGAACTTGCATTACATGAGCCCTCATCTTTGAATTTAAAAAATCTGAAAACTAATGAACAAATTATATCCCTCTGCTAAGTTCTCCTACATAGTTTATCAGTCTTGGCTGTTGATAATATTTTTTTAAATTATAGTGGTACACAATGTTATAAGAACAGCAAATGTGTCTTCAGTGCAGGCACTCTCAAGCATAGTTGTGTTATAAACATTGGACTGTACCAGAGAAAGTGAAATTTTAAAGAAGAAACACCAAACACAAATTATTCTGTGACAACGTTGTTCATTTATAGAACATAACAGCTTCTGAAATGCTGACAAGGAGATCACTTGTGTGATTGTCATTGTCAAATGTAGGCACAGAGTTTGTGGTGATTGCAGTGGGGCTGGCCCAGCCCCATCCCCATGGGCACAGCTGTGAGCAGCACTGACAGCAATGAGCCATGGAGTGCCCAGGGGCACTGAGTACCCACCAAAGGGAGCAGAGGGCACACAGGGGCAGGGCACCAACAGGAGGGGATGAAAGGTTGGGCTGAAGAACAAGAAGGGCAAATGCTTGAAGCCTTCTGAAGTGGCCTGATGTTACTCTGTATGGGATAAAGATTTCTGAAATTGTATAGGGACACTCTCACCATACTCTTTATTGTGGCCATCTCAGCTGTGACATGTGTTGCAACAGTCAAAGGATACAGGAGCACTCAATGGTAACAGTGGATAAATTGCCAGGTGTGACGAAAGTCCCTGTTTCCAGGTGTGTGGCCTGATCCAGAGCAATCAGAGTAGGAGAAAGAAAAAGAAGAGGTTGGCTGACTCAGAGGGAAAACAGGACCTGAAGCAGTTTCTCCTGGGGTAGTACTGGGGCTCAGCTGCCTAAAACTTTATTAAGAGCTCACCATGGCTTCTGTGATTGTGGTGCTCTTTCCATGCTGTATCTGACATTAAATAAGAGGTCTTGGTGTAAGCTAAACATCCTTTTCTACTGGAAATTTGCTTAGACTTTTTCTTTCTTGTTGATGCTGTTCTCCCAAGTTGTTGAGTGATCAGAGTAAAGTCAATGAAACTGGTGAATGTCATTCCCATTTGCTCAGAGTTTTAGAATAAATAATCAAACCTACTTCAGCCTACAAGAGCAGAGCTGGGGCCAACTGTGTCGAGTTTGTGCCCTCCCAGAGCAGCTCAGGTAAATGAAGACAACTTTCTCCTTTAATGACTCTGTTTGTGTGAATGCCAGCTATTTATTTGTGACATTCCTGAACTCCAGCCTGATGTAGGGAGCTATGAGAGAATTTGCTTTAAGTTAACTGTACCAGGGTTAAGCTACAGACTGCTCAGTTATGGGGAGGAATCCTTTGAGTGAGAGATGGGAAGTGACTGTTTGAAACAAAAGACAGTTGTGAAGTAGATTGGGCTGAAATTGGACACAAGTAATTCACTGAAATTGCTGGAATTAAGGAGCAGTGTGAGCAAGAAGAATTAGAGTTACTCTTTCAATAGGGCTGTTACATTGTACAACTTGAACTGTCAAAATGGAAATAATTGGTTTCTTCTTACTTTTCAAAGAGATATGATTTTAATATCAAAACTCTGATTTTTTCATTTGCAGGCTTCAACTTATCACCACATTCAAGAAATAATGGTGCAGCTACTGCGCACAGTGAACAGAACTGTTATTACCATGGGACGAGATCCATTAAGTGTGAGTAATATTTTAATGCATTTTCAATGCTTTGAAACTCATTTTATAGTTATCCTGGAAAAATGCAAATATAGCATTTGTGAATTATTGAAAAAATATAGCATTTTATGAATATATTTGTGAATATATTATTCTTTGTGAATTATTTTTTTAATTTAAAAAGTCTCTCTTACTTTTTGTTTTCATTCAGCTGTGACACTGCAGTCACAGTCTTTTGAAGTGTAGGTGTAAGATTTGAGCATTCTTTAAGAGAACAAATGATAAATAGAAATTTAGTCGATATTTGCAAAAAAAAAAAAGAAAGCTTTACCTTTCCTGCATAAAGGACATGGTTTAAGACATTGAAAAGAGTATTTCTACAAATCTAAAGGGAAATTGTATGAGTAAAACTGAAAAAAAGTATCTGGGCATGTGCTGGCACTAAATACTTACAAGAGATTTTTTTGTGGACGTTTAAGAGTTATATTTGAGAACAAATTCTGCAATTTATTCAGATTTAAGTACACATCTCCTGAGTGCTCCTCTGGATTTAGACTATTTGTGAGAATGCAAGGAATTCATTGGGAATGTGGAGCTTGCCCTTCAGACTGCTCACTTATGGGAAGATGCTTTTTAATGGTTTGTCTTTGGAGATTTATTTTATTCTACAAAATCATAGCATCATTTACTTGATGATTTTTGGCCACAAGAGATACATTTTATGCCTTTTAAAATGTCCTGTGTTTCCCTGTTTGCTTCTATTGGAAAATAACACTTTTAGATCATTGCCAGCCAGAGCACGTGTGCCTCCTAATGATTAGACTTCTAATAATTGAGGAGACTAATTGAGCTCCTCAGAGGAAATATTTGCCAATGGGTGCTTTGAACTCCCTGGTGGTACATCAGCAGGTTTGAGCCATCTCTGCAGCTGTTTATGTGAACTCTGTAGCTGTTTATCTGAACTCCAGGCTGCTGCTGTTCATGTGGCACCCTTGGGCACATCCATGGGCACAACAGGAAATGGTTTGAAACAGAGACCAGTGACCCTTACAGCTCTCTAGAGTGCTGGGAAATGTTTTCTGTACAAGGAAAGCATGATATGAGTGCTGTGCATGACCTAACCAGTCTGTTAAGGAGTACTTCTGGATACCATAAACAGCACATGAAAAAGCAAAATGAAGCTGTTTTAATCCTGCATAAAAGATCCATTAGGAAACCAGTAGGAAACAAGCTGGTTACAGTAAATTGAAATGGCTTGGAAAATCTGTTTCTTTTTTCCCCCTTCCATTTACTGTAATTTCTTCAGCTGTTTTAACCTGAAAAGAACAAATTCAGTGTGAATTTTGAAATGTCATTCCCTTTCTTCTAATTATACTCATGAGCACCTCTGCATATGTGTGTATTGGACATTTTAGAGATTTTTCAAAGGGGTATTCCAATAAATTGCTACATTTTCTACAGCTGAGGCAACACTTAACAAAATAGCCTTTCACATGCAAATAAATTGTTTTTAACGAACAAAAGTCTTTTGTGTTCAGAAAGAACTGGCAAAAGAAGCTTTTACTATGCTCTGTGTGCCACTTTAGTCACCAAGTTAATTTTCAGGTTTGCCTTAACATTTTTGAGAGGGTCAATCTTGCTATGAAAGCTTGACTGCTTGATCTTTTCAAAATTAAGCTGCTAGTCAAGAATTATGTCCTGAAGAATGCTTAGATGAGCTCAAGTTGTGGGGAATTATAATAATCAATTGTGGGGAATTATACAAGGACAGGGGGGACGTGGAGTTTCTGCAACTGGACAGTGTAGCTGAGGTTATACAGGTACAAGTGACATTTCAAATGGGGACAAATCTATCACTTCTGGGAGGACAGGAGGTTATTTAGGTTCTAAATCTGTTACTGTGTTTGTGAACATTGCAAGTGTTTTTATTAACTTCTGCAGTGTCATTTACTATAACTTGAAAATGCTGTGGAAAGTAATGTAAACACTGATTTACACTGATAAGAACAATGGATACAATTTACAGTACCTGCAATTCCTTACAAGTTTAAATGCCTTGCACCTGACAGATGACTGGATTTGGTTTACCTGAGGGCTTTTTTTGCTTTCTGACAGGGATAAGCAGGTTCATTTTCATATTCAGGTGGTTTTTTCACAATCTTCTAGCTTGTTGGCAGAGATGTGGGTTTACAATTGCCTGGATCTTTTTGTGCTGTGATGCCAGTTGAGGGAAAGGGAAAGGCAGGGTTCTGCCTTGGGCTTAGCTGGTAAGTGCCTGCTGGGAGCTGTGTTAGTGTAATTACTGACAAGAGTCAGGCTCAGAAAGAAATAATCTCCCCAGGAGAAGGAGGTGGTGGTGCAAAGGTAATTTGGCTCTCTGCAGCTACTGCAGGGAAGACTTAGTTAAATGCCATTCTTGCCTTCAGTGTGGTGCTTTAGCAGCTGAAGGCTTTAACAGCTGCTTGGTTGTTTTCACTCTTAAAACCCCACAAAACCTTGACTGTTTGTAGTTGTAGAAGTGCATCTACACTTTCATGAAGAGCTTATTGTCTGAAACTGGATATTCAAGCTTTACCTTGAATATCTCATGAGATTTAGACTTGTAGATAAAGGTCATTGTCATGCAGTGAAGTCCTCCTACAGGAATTATAGAAGTCAAATTTATAAACCATGTAGAACACAGAAATACTTGTTTTCAGTCTTGGCCTGGTTAGGTAAATAGAAATATCATAAATCCGCCATATGCACTTTAAAGGTTTTCTTTAGTACTCCCAAACTTGATTTTGCTCACAATATCAGTTTAACATGATGAAGTCAGTCTAGCTATGCTACATAGAGATGACTTTAGACAGTATTTATATATAATATTGAAAAAATAAAACTTTGCCCAAAAGAAATCCGTGAATTCTGTTAAGCAGAGCTACTCTAGAGCAGACAAGGACCACAGAAACTATTTGCAGAGCTGCCATGGTTGGGGAATTTGATATGATCAAATATATTCATGGTCTAGCTAAAAGCTACAGCTTTTTTGTTTGGTATTCAAATTGACATCCTTGCTCTACCTGGAAATGCTGCAGAATGATTCCAAGACCTGCCTGTTAGCTTTCCATTCATTTTTCTTTTCCCAAAGAACAATTGTTCCCTTCCTTTGTAATCTAAACATTATTTATTATTAATTGACTTCTGAAACCTAATAAAAAATAATCTCATTTTATTGCAAAAGATAACATCACATTTAAAGGGCCTAGAAATATAAAAAACATACATTAGAGATCAAGTGCCATTAGGAAGATGTTGTGTGTCTAGGCTGGCAGGATTATTATAACGCACAGAACCATCATGAACTGCTGTTACAGGAGACAAATCAGTATTTTATTCATAAATTTTTAATTTTTAAAGAAGGTTAGTTTGACTCCATAAAACAACAATTTCAGATACAGTAATTTTGGAATATACTGCATTCTGTGCAATGTTTTATATATATAGCATATATTATTTAAATATATATTTCTCAGAAACTCACAATATTTTTGTAATCAAGTAGCTGTGGTTTGATTTTTTTGGTGGGATTTTTTGACAAGCTATGGGGAGTTTGTGAGGGTTTTTAAAAAATTATTTAGGAATGTGTATTTCTAACATTTCTTTCCTGCTCTGTGGGCTGGTTTTAGGAATTATGCTGTAATTTTGTAAACTAGGGAAGTTCTTTGTAGCCAGTACTTTTATCTTTCAACAGTCTACCAATTTGTACTGCTCTTCCAATCCTCACACTATAAATTCTGTAGTGTGTATCTGGTTTTTTTTTATTTCCTATAGGAATGAATAATTAGTTAATAATTTTTAAAATATTTTTAAACAATTAATTTTTAAAAATATTTTAAATATTTTAAAACCATTAAATTTTTAAAATATTTTAATAATAAAAAACCCCAATTTTTTCCTATCATATTTTCATATAGCCAAGATTCTCCAGTTAAGTGTTACAAAGCTTTAAGTTTTAATTATTTTATGTTGCTAAGATATGCACATTTGAAAACCTAAACAAAACAGCATCTAAGCAGCATTACCCTGTTCCTGCATCCACTACTGACACCTCCTCACCACCTTGTAGTGGGACAAAAACCTTTTGTCCCAATGTTCTCTCTCATGTTTGATGTAGAAAACTTTCTGAGTGTCAAAGCACTGTGGGGATGGCTGGGGGTAAAAACTCCTTGCAGCCTTCCTGAAGGAAAACACTGAAATTCCATATTTCTGTCCAGAAAACAGATAGCTTAAGGAGGTGAGTTTAAAAATGGGCAGAGGGATCACAAACAGAATTTCACATCCACACCTCATGGTCTGGGCTTTACTGACTGAGAGAAACCAAAAGCCACCAGCTCAGGAATATGGAAAACAAAGGCTAATTGTGACTGGGAGGTTAAGGATTAAAGATTGGTTATGGTTCTGAATCCCATCAAGCTCAGATGTTAAAATATGAAACCTGTAAGCACTTAAATCAGAGTATCTCAGAACCAGCACTTATATCAGTGTATTTCAGATTCAGCACTTAGATCAGTGTATTTCAGATTCAGCATTTACATCAGTGTATTTCAGATTTAGCTCTTAAATCAGTTTATTTCAGATTTTTATGAGTATTGATGTTTCTTCAGGTCATAAGGAAGACTCAGAGCCTTACTTGTAACCACCTTTGGTAGGACTTTGTTAAGCTAAAAAGAATGTTTCTGTTTTGCATAGTTCTCCTGACCCCAGGAATTGATTGGTGTCATGTGGTGAACCAAAGGGGTGTGGTTTGTTTAAATTAAATGATCTGGATCCCTTGAAAATAAATTGAAAGCATCATATGCATTATGTGGGCAAACCCAAAATCAGATAGCTTAAAATGAGCACTTTTTGTGCTTGTCAACAAAAAGAAAGGCAAAAGGATGGCTTTTGTATCATAAATTAGTAAAAATGGGTTCAATACAGAAAAAAAAAAACCTTGCTGGTTTTACTTGTGTTAGAGCTCTTGGTGTTGCTTATTATTATACTTTACCACAGGGGATATTGGTCTTAAAGTATTATTTTAATGCACAAGAATAATTTATACACTAATAAATCCTTCCCTGCATAAATTATAAATACTAAAGCAGCAAAGAAATGCTGTTGGCACAGCAGCACAAGCAGAGTTTGAGTGTAACACAGTGATGTATTCTGGTGGAGTCATTTAATTCTTACCTTTTTATAGCCACAACCTATTATTGAAGAGCTTTCTCTCTCACTAAAGGCATCTAAAGACATTAGTAAAAAATTAATTTCCTTCTGAAAAGCCACTAAAGTAACAACAGTTTTGTTCCTGTCATTTCTGTACTAACTGAAATTAACATGGAAATTGTTTTTAAGCATCAGTTCTTCAGAATTTTAATAAATTAAGCCATGGCATAGTGCAAATTTTCTCCTTAAATGTTCCGTTTTATAAAGAAATTAGTTCCTCCAGACAAATTTTTTCTGTGCAAAATTCTTTTTAATGTATTTTCAAATGTGTAATTAACCTTAGGAATTCAAGGAACACAGAAGTGTACAAAAAGTGTACGGACATTTAAAACTAACATTGCACAATTAATACAGGATTACTTAGAAAAATAAGATGCAGGGATTAATCTAGGAATACCCTGAACCAGGGCCACTTCTAAGAAAAGGTCTGCAGTACATTCCACTCAACTTGCTTTGGAAAACCTTTTTGCCCCCTGCCCCCATATGAAAGGTGACCATGTTTTCATGAGTAAAATAATGGGATCACCAGTCATAAATTGGCTTCCATTGGCACACCCTGTGCTAATGGTACCTTGAGTATTTTTGGAGGAAAGAAGTAGCTGCATTGACATTTGATAAAATCCTTTCAGCATATATATATATTTTTTTTGTGCAATACAGATCAGTTCACTAAATATTATTTTTATGTTCCATTTTCTATCATATATTAATTTACATCTTAAGGCAAAAAAAAAAAAATCTCAGGATATTTTGGTACAGCAATACAGGTCTTAAATGGATAGAGTGGGCAAATGATTCAGTAAAACAGTAGCCAAAATAGTAATTCCTCTTTTTCCAGCAATTGGGTGATGACATCTGAGGGATCACATCCACTTTTAGGCTTCCAGGTGGATGAAAGACATCAACTCACACCACAGGATGGCTGTGGCTGCAGCATGGGATGAGAGACAATTGAAAATTGGGTTTGTTCAGTCTTTTAGAAGTGCAGATGTAGGAGAGAGGTCTCATGATCCATGTAGCTCTTCTTGCAGGTGTGCTTGGACAAAACAAGATGTAATGGGCACAATCAGAATGCAGGAAATTCAGATCAGGTGTTAGGAATACCTGGAACAGCCTTCCCCAAGGAGCTGAGGATTCTTGTCCTTGGAGATATTCAGAACTCAAATTCACTGAACTGGACCTTGCTTGAGCAGGGGTTTAAGACAAGAGTTACAGGGACATTCTCTGGCTTCACAACTCCCCAGTTCTTTTCAGAGAAGTCCATTAAATGACTTCTAAATGGTGGCTTTTTATAACAAACAAAGAAATTGATAGAGTTAAAACTTAACCTGAAATTCTTTTGTTTGTTGTTTAATATTAGATGACAGCAACAAAAATATTTCATTGGGGATGTGAAATAATTAAAATTGTCTCCTCTGAGGAGAGATTTGTTTGAACAATTTAGGTTTCCCTGAATTTGTTCTTGATAATGTGGTTTGTTCAAAGCTTGATGAAGATTTTTCCTTTTAGTCAATGTTACTTATAAATGGGAAATAAAGGCTGGGTGACATGCTTAGCTTTGTCTAGCATTGCTTTTTAAAGTAGAGATTCGAACCTACTTATTTTTGGAAAGTTGAAAAAAAGGTCTTTACAAAGCATATGAAAGTGTCCTTGGGAATAAAAGAGAACTTCCTGTTCAAAGAATCCATTTCTTTTCTTGAAAATAGTATCTTCATGTACCTTTGTTCAGTGAGCTAATTTAATTAAATTCAATTATTTTGATTTTTCAGATACTCTAATTAACCATTCTTAACCTTTGTGATTTCATAATAGCACATTTTCAGGTGTGTGCTCTCAAGCTCTTTCTGTTTTATTGTCTTTTGAAAATTAAAAGGATGCATGAGGAAGTCAAATCCACCAGAAGCATTTTCTTTTCACCTTTTTTGTCTTTCTCCTTAACTCCTTTTTCTCGGGAGCTGGAGGATCAGGTGGTGGCTTCTGAGGTGAAGCTGAAGCTGCATTTTGCTCTGCATTGTCCAATGTTTTCAAAATCTGATGAAATCTTCCTTCTTGTTGTCTGAAGTCATATTCTACACTATGGAAAAAGAATTAGAGACCTATGCTAGTAAGTGAGAAATTCCTCCTTTAAAGAACATGTCAAAGTCTGCTTCCCTCATCAGAATAATTGGTGTTATTCAGTGATACAGCCTGGGGTAAACACAAGGGGTTAAAGGGTTGCTCTTTTGAAAATAAATTCACTTCCTTTTTTTTTTTTTTCTTTGAGTGAAAAATGTTACTTTAAGTGAATTAAGAATTCCAACATTGTGCCCAAAGCAACAGGACAAAAATGAAAATGTACCACGATAACCTTTCAATACATTTCATTCAAAGGTCAGATTTTGATCCCATAATCTAACAGTCATGTGCTCATAATTGAAAACTCTCACATGCTTAACTTTGTTAAATGTGAATGTCTCTCACTAGGACACAGGCTAGGAACAAAAATATATGAAATGAAACAGTGTGTAAGTCTTTGAGATAAGTGGTGTTAGTTAAGAGGAAAGCAGAACTCATTTCCTCAATTGAAAACCCTAATTATTATTGATGTCAAACAAGAGCCAAGATGTTAATTAGATAAGAGCAGATGAGTGCATTGGAATAAATGTAGGGTTCAAAAGTGTCAGTGTGGACAGGGTTTAAGCAGTATTGTGTATTTTCCTTATTTCAATCATCTCTTCTGGGCAGGAGAGTGAGTTGTATCAGCTGTGTCTGCTGTGAAGGCTTTAGGGGAGAGTGGAAAGGTTGGATTTGCTATGACAGGAAGAAAAGAGCCTTATTTAAGGGGGTTGGGATGTCACTTCAAGGCCCTGAAGCTGATTTTGGCACAGATCAGGAGAAATCTGTAAAGTTAGTAAAAACTTTAAATTGTATTTTTATATAAAATCCATAAGCATCATTAAATAGTATGTTGTAATTAAGTAGAAGATTGTTTTCCTTAATTCATGTGCCTTGGGGTTTTTCAAGAAATAATATCACTCAACAGGTAAAAAGAAAGCAGGAGGATAATTTTCATTTAGAAAATGAACAGCAAGTAATGCATAATAAATATTGAAAAAGCAGAAAGAAGTGATATAAAATCAGCATCTCTTGCATTTTATCAGCTTATTATGAAAACTGTAACTTAATACCTTTCAATATTCCCAGACCAAGGGTGCTGGAGAATGAAATGTTGGGTTTGTAGAACATGTAAGGATAGCATCTGCTCATGTGCCTTTTCTCCACCCTTCTTCAGAGAATTTAATTTAATGTTGAGATATCATCTCCAGAGGCAAGAGGTCAATTCAGTCTTCATTTAATACTGCCCATGATAACTGGCTTGGGTTGCTACTTGCATTTGCTTATTACAATACCAACATTTGTATTACACAACCTGGATGGAAAATCCCAAGCCTGGAATCCCTGCTGGGTAGTTAATAAAGGCAAATTTACAGTCACTGTTAGGCTGAAAAGCTCTTTATGACTTTAGTGATCAGTGTAATCCACAGGGGGATTTCTGTGAGATTCATGCATTGTTTGACTCAGGGATTGTGTGATAGAGATGGTTCAGTGACAGAACCCAGCACTCTGCATGTGCAGGGCTTGCAGCACTGAGCAGTGAGGCTCTTTGGGAGCAGGAAAACTGGGAGCAAGATAAAAAACCTTGATTTTAATCACAGCTGGGATGCTGTCTTATGGGGAAATATTTGCATGGACATTTCAGGCCACATAAAACACAGGAACTGCACATGTTTGTCTGGAGCAAACACTGACAACAATTGCTGCTTTCAGAAAATTGTCTAATGAACTTCAAATATTAGTCACTCAGAATGCTTTTTTATAACCACATCCTGTGGAACACCTCTGTAAATCAAAAACTATAGTTTCTTTACTATTTCTTCTTTGTCTCTTAAAAGTAGGAACTTTTTAGATCACCTGTGTTCTGCACATGTTCTATTAATCATTGCAGTGTGAGCCTCCAGGCACCATTACTGCTGCAAACTACCTGTAAATCAAAAAGGCCCCTGAGTTTTTTCTTACTTCCTCTGTTCTTTCCTTTGAATGATGGTGCTCGTTGTTCAATGTCTATCCTGCACTGAAACCATGTAAACCTAAAAACACAGGGTGTTATTGCAAAGAGAGAGGGCATCCTGTGCTCAAGGGAGGTCTGTGTATAAATTCTGGGGAGTGACCTGTTCATGTCTAGCCCATAAAACACACAGAGATTGTTTGTTCAGAGACCATGATCAAGTGAAGGAAATCTATTTTTTCTTTTGTCTTTTTTTTATGGATACAGTCTGTGCTCTTGGATAAGTCATGTAACTTCCCAGGGTATCCAGGGGACTGTGAAGAAGACCTCCAGCTTTGTCTCAGAGGACTTGTGGTGTTTAATTTGTGACATGTTAATTACTCAGAAATTTCATTACCAGAGGTTTAGGACATCAGTGTGGGACTGAGTTGCATGTTGAACAATAGGTTCCAGTGCTGTGTCTAGTTTGTTAAGCTCTTTACTGAATTTGCTTCCTGCATACATGAAGTGAGAAAAACACTTCCATGTGAGTATTTTCTATTAATTATTTCCATTTAAAAATGAAAGCTATATTGATTACAAACTGTTGAAGATAATGGTCTGCCATGTTCTTTGAAATGAAAGAAAAGCTTCCAGCCTCAAAGAGAAATTCTGTAACTCTTTATTTTTGTAAATGTAATCAAGTAACTCAAGGTGTGGGGCTTCTGCCTTGTAACTGAGCTTGCAGAGATTGGATAATGTCTTTATAAATTCCCTTGCTGAGTGGACAAGGTACATGTGCAGCACAAGCAAGACTTTGTACCTGCTGGCTTTGGGCTTGATGTCTGGACAGCTGAAGGCTCTTAGAGTGTGTTTGTACAGACACAGAATTTGAAATATGGGCAGCTCCCAGAAGAAGGCCCTGAAATCTTTCTGACCATAAGAGTTTAGATAAATTGCACTTTAAATCTGAAGTAGCATACACTCAAATTGTGCTTTCTGATATTAATAACAGCTGAGGTGAAAATGTGGGAATTTTGGGTTTGTTTTGCAGGTTAGCACGAACTGTAGCTGTAGCCCACTGGCATTCAGAGAACTGAGAGTTTATCTTTTCCAAGATCTAAAATTACTACAGAAACCCTAGCTCAAAAAGATACCACATAAAGGAATTCCATTATCAGAAATGGTATCACAGCTCTTCAAAGCATGCCAGTAATAGCACTGTGAAACTTTAGAGGGAAATTTCTGTTTGAATTCTCCCAAGTCCAGTTCCCCTTTCCTTTCAGCTACCACCACTGTGAATTGTTTTCTATTTGGGGAACAAACCAAGCACCTCATACAAACCACTTTCAGTCTGTTCTTAAGAACTGTTTTTTAAAAACTGTTGTGACATTTGACAGGTGTGAGCAAAGTAGTGTTTAGTGCAGCTGGGGTGTGCAGGCAGGACAGGACTGGGGGGAGGAGCAGGGTACCTGTAGATGATGCACGCCGTGTTCTGGCAGGTGCTGCAGTTGTTGAGGTCCTGCCCAGTGTGGTAGAAGTTCCTCCTGGAACAGACAGCAGCCCATGAGATGTGGAGTGACAGACACAATAACAGAGCTCTGAGTCCTTTATGAACAAAAGCCATTCTGTTCACTTCTGTTAGCCCTACTAAAAATTCTAGTACCAAATTCTAAGCTGGAAGGTTTCTTTAAACACATACAAACCCTGTGAGCCTTGTCCTGACCTTCCCCACCTCATGCTGTTAAGAGTTCTGGTTGTTGGTTCTGATATGAATACTTGTTATGAAAACACTTAGACATGGGACTGCTTCTAAAAAACACATTTTCAAGTATTTGAAAATCCATGCAATTTGCTGAATCAGCCTGATCTCTGTTCTTATGCTTTCCAGTCTTCCCTTTTCATGTTTCCTTATTTGACTATAACCAAGTCAGATTTTTACTACTTATAAGTTACAAATTTGTAGTACTGAGGAAAAAAGAAAAGTGAGTTTTCATACTTAACACCAACTAGAGCTGAAGTATTTTTATGATGGAGAGACCTGTGATGGAAACAGGTTGAGACTGATGGCTCATTACATCTGAAGTGTAACACTTATATTTTACAAGTTTTATTTGAATTAGGGGAGATCAGTTGGTACCAAAATAATTTTCTGATTGTTTTGGGAGAAATGGGAGTTCTTCAGGAGCATTGTTGTGCTACCAATGAAATTGTTTGGAATATTCAGTGTTACTGTGAGGTGAATCTGCCAAGGGAGTGAAGCTTCTCATTGAATCTCAGAGAGACACTTCAAAATATTGGATAAATTTTCTTTTCAACCATGTGGTAACTGAACAGAAATGGATTTTAAATATTGCTGGATAATGTGACCATGCTTCACTGCAAATTAGTCTTTGCTATGGGCAGATTCACAAACATAATTGAAATTTAGGTTCTCCCCTAGAGAGCTGCATGCAGGGGACAAGGAGTGGCTGCTCCTTTCTGTCCCTTCCTGTGGAACCACACTCAGGTGGTGGCTGGATGAAGGTTACAACAGAGAAATCACTGCTGAGGCTTGAGATATACTTGGATCTCTGCCTCCAATCTTGCCTCTTACCTGAAGTTTTGGTTTGGAGTGTTGTAAATATTTTTTGCATTTTTGCTGTTAGTCTGTCTACGTGGATTTTGTCTCTTGTGTTTAGGCTGTTACAAATTTGGTGCTAGAAAATCACATGGAACAAGCCTCTGAGAGAGTGTAGCTGGAGCTGAATTTTATGGGGAAATTGTTAGATAGAATTTATGTGGGCACAGTGGAAACTAAGGAAAGTATTTTCATGCTAACAGCCAGA
The DNA here is from genome assembly GCA_020466415.1 of Ammodramus savannarum pratensis. NCBI lineage: Eukaryota > Metazoa > Chordata > Aves > Passeriformes > Passerellidae > Ammodramus > Ammodramus savannarum. The sequence continues at coordinate 3,013,940 of JAHXMQ010006307.1, read as the reverse complement.
TGGAACCAGTTAATGTTTCCACATAAAAAAGGTAATAGGTATGGAGTAAAATCACATGCTAACCTGATTTATATTGTTTGAATTGTTTTTAATGAGTGTAAATTCTTATTTGAATTTTGAGTTGGAATGTTATTCAACAGAAATACAAGTTAACTTCAATTCCAAGCGAAAATATTTGGGGAAAAAAAAAGAATTCTTCAAAATAGATTATTTTTTTCTCTTTTTTTTTCCTTCAGAAATTGTAAGAAAATTGGAGTACATAAAGCTGTGGCCTCTGTTAGTTCTTTCCTGAGAGTTCTGCCCACATGGGCCAAGGGCAGACCTGATGCTGGGTGGTGTGAGCACAGCAGTGTTGTGCTCTGGGCTCTTTCTGCAGCTGCACCTGCACAAAACCCTCAGTGCAGCCTCCTTGTTGTGGTGTCTGCACTGTTTGTGGAAATGTGGAATATTACCTGATTTGGTCAGTATTGTAACCAGTAAATACAGCTGATACACAGGATTTAATTATAGAATTAAGAGGGCAGTTTTGCATGCATAAGTGATTTATCTACATGCATGAGATGCCTGTGCTGAAGACTAAATTTATGGTAGCATAATCATTCATGTTCTCTTTTCTTTAAAAAATGAAATGGAAACTTTATTCCCTTGATTTGTTTCTGAGTTTTTCAAAGATAAGTTCCTTGAAGGATATACTACTTTACAACAAAACAGAACTTTAAAGTGTGTCCTAGATACAATTACTAAAAGAGATGCTTTTGATAGCTTGGAAAGCTCTATTAGAATATTCTGAAACCTGTTTTGAGCATAAAAATATTTAAAATTCTATTTTAACTTTGCCCTGTCTTTAGCTGTTAGTTGCAATTTTGGTATTATTATTATTTATAAGGCATGATAATGCATGAATACTGCTTGTAGCCTTGGCACAGTCTGTGTCACCATAGTGACAATAAATACAGGGTTTTTACATTGTATGGGGGTGAGAAGGGAGGCACTCTGAAACCTGAGACTCTGAAATGAGTTCTTGCTGACAGCCTTCACATGCTCTGTCCTTAGTTCTCAGTCTGGCACTCCTTGTGTGCCTGACCTTGCCATGCTTTGAACACCCTAAATCTAAGTAAAAAAGGGAGTTGTTAAGCTGGGTCTTGCACTGGATTCTGTAAAGGCAGTGTCAGCTAAAGCCAAGCTATAAAGGGACTTTCTTCTCTGCTGAGGCCCAAACATCACAAAAAGGGTGTAAGATACATTTTTGCAAACTCATCTTTAAATATCAGAAGAGCTGTGTTTTTCAGTAGCAAAGGTTAAAAGAATGCTAACATCTACTTTACACTTCTGATGAATTACTAATATTAAAAATGAACCATACCCTTCACTGAGGGCTCTGGATTTTTCCAGGTCTTGGATTACATTCAAAAGGACTTTAATCTTCTCCTGGTTGGACTGCAAGGATTCCTCTACAGACTGCAGCCTGCCTTGTAGGGCACTGAGTTCTCCATGTGCCAAGTGAATTTGATTGATTTCATTAATCTCTTTGTTGCTTTGTGGGTTTATTTCATTCCTTGGCGGATAAGACTTTGTGTGAAATCCTTCTGCACAGCTGTTACACTGGGAAACATCGGACTGGGTGGAATTGTTCTGGATTTCAGTGCTACATGGATTTGATGCATTGCTGCTGGGCACTGACACTGGTGGGTGATCATCACTTGGGAGTGTCGCACAGCTGGAACCTGGCTTGTGCTCTCCTGCCTGGTGACAGTCTCTGAGGAAACAAGGAGATGAGCTGTGGTTTGATGGGGGTGACAGTGGAGTAGTTTCCTTACTGCTGGCATCTGTGCTGGCTGCAGGCAGCTCAGAATCAATTTTCTGCTCTTCAGGAGCAGCAGAGTGGGGGTTACATTCACTGCAGTTCCCAGAGTTGCTCAGGCAAGGCTCTGCTCTGTCAGAATCAGATGACAGTGTGCTGTTTTCATGACTTTCATGGCTGTTGATGACAGTAGAAGAATGCAGTGAATTACTTGAAGCTGTGGCTGTGTCTGGTGCATCCAGGGCAACGTTTCTGTCCTGTGGGAAACTCACATGAATGTATTCAGGCACCTGTGTGGACGCAGTTGTCTTGTCTGACTCTGAGAAATCCCCCGAGTACCTCGGTCCATTGCTTTGTGCTTTTGATGATGTCTGACCCAAGCCCACCTCACTATTCCTGCATCCATCCTCCAAGGGATGACTTATCCTCAGGTAGCAGAGCTCTGAGGACAGAATGTCTGGTTCACAAAGGTTGCCATTTACCTGGATAGAGTTTGCAGGCTCTGCTGGCATTTCTGTCAGTGATTTGCTTACTGTCAGCTTTTTCCTTTTAAAAACAGGGAAGTGTTTCCTGAGGCTGGGAGAAGTTTGTATGGCAATATTCCGAAGCCCCTTATGAGCCCTTGGAAAAGTTGGAGACTGAGTTAGCAAAAAACTGTGATCCCTAAATATTTCAGTTTTGCCAGTAGTGAGTGCTGTGTGTGGGGCAGGATTGGCCTCCAGCTCTGCCTTGGTGCTGACACCATCGTCCTTGAAGCGCACCTGCTGGGATTTGGTCCTGCGGTGCTGGGGGTGCCTCAGAAAATCTGCTGAGTCCAGACTGTTCCTTTTCAGGAGCACTGGTCTCATTTTCATGTTTTGCTGGGCCATTGAATCACAATTTAACGTCTGTAAGTAACGTGTTTCTTTGCGACCCATTTCATTTGACATTTGACCTGTATGTTAATATTGTTCCTAAGATACAAATTAACACCTTACTCCTGGAGCTTAGCATTTTTCTCCTTGTTATTAGGTATATTTTCAACTGGCATGTTCTCTTTAGGGATCCACTTTCAAATTTAAATGCTGATTAGACCAAAACTAAGATAAATTAAATATGAAATTTAAGGAAATATTTCTTGTAGCTCGGGAATGCCGAAATCCCTTCACCTGCAGCTAACATGGTCTTTGTATTACAAAATTGCAACAGGCTGTTTCAGGTAACTAATTTAAAGGTAAGGTTGAGTCTATGGCTTTCCTGGAGGCTCTCATTTGACAGCAGCTCTCCATTAGGGATCCAGCTCTTTTTTTTCTGATGGACCAGTCACATGTGTTTTATTTGCATGCTGTCTAAACAAGCATGATAATTTCTGAGGGCATTTTCATTTCTGATGCATAGTTTTACTGATGGAATATATCCATTAATACCAAACTGAATTGTTTTCTTTAGAGATAGTTTTTCTTCCTCAGCCATCTTTTTAATGTCCTGTTGAAACTAATCTTCCCAAAGAGGTAAGGAAAATGTCACCACTTATGATCAGGGCAAAATGCAGCATCCAGAGGGATTCAGTGAGAAAAGTCACTGATGTGTAGTTGTTACTGCCATTCTTGCAAACACAAGGCAGATCATGTCCAAGGGCTTCCCTCAGCTCTCTAAACAGGACAGAGGTCCAGGCTCAACAACCAGAAAGAGCAGAAGAGCAGAAAACGTTTCCTGAAAATAAAAAGACAAGAGTTGTAGCTGAGCACAGTGGCAAATGATGGTTTCCTGCTGCTGTCTCCAAGGCACTTTGCATCATCTCTGCTTCTGAAACTTGGGCAATGACATAGAGAAACTGAAAAATGGTTTACAATTTGCAAGTGGCTTAAGTTTTTTTTTTATATGAAATACAATACTCAAAAAATTGATATATGTATATTTATATAGAACAGATACAAAATATCATAAGCCTGAATCTGGTCTCAAATGCAGATGTTAAAACTTAAGCAGTTAGATTTGATAATGGCCACTAAATCCTGTTATGGATGAAATACCCAAAACTGAACAATACAAATGTGAGTTCTAAATTTGGAGGAAAGTTGAGGTTTGAACAAAAGTAATTTTGTTTCATTTTTAAAGTTAATAATTTTCAAGCATTCAGATTTGAGTACAAGATTGCAGCTAAATTCCCAGTACAGTGGTAGTTTACTATTAATCCTGTTCCCTGTTAATTCACTGGTCATTTCATTAGCCTTACTACTTCCATTAGCTCAGAGCCTTTTATTTAAGCATTGCACAGATTTTAGAATATTTAATTTACAAGAATTGAGGAGATGGGTGCAGTGGGAAAGATCTTGTTACAGAATACAGCAAACTGTTATGCAGCATCATGTAACATTTAGGCACTGTAATATAATTTAAGCAAAGTAATAATACGATATTACTCTATTATAAAGTTTTAGAAGAAAATGAGTGTTGGATTATTTCACTGCAGAGAGATATGTCACATAAAATATTGAGAAAATAAATATGTGCATTAATACCAAATTTTACTTTTGTGATATTCATGAAGTCATGGGAATCTCTGTGCTGATTGTGCACTGGAAACAAGAATCACAGTAAACAAGTCCAACAGTTTCTGCAAATAACATTCCAGTGCCAAGTTCTGAGTTCTCATTTCACCCACTAATTACCAGAGACTTTTAACGGTTCTGTTTGAGAATTTATCCAAATATTGCAGCAGCATTTTCCCCATCACAGCTGCTGTGCTCCAGGCAGATGGACTACTTTAAAAGTTATACTTGCCCAATTAAATTCCGAAGGAAGCTTTAGAAAGCTAATCCTTTGTGTTTTAAATAAAAGTAAAAAGCCCTTAAGGATTTTATAAGAGCTCTCCTTGGGCTGTAGAAGCATTTGAGCTACATTCCTGCATTCTTAATTTGAAAATTGCAATTTTAACTCTGTTGATTTTTAGCTACCTTGTCATCCAATACTCTGGGTTTACTATGAATTCTAATGAACATTTTGGTGCTGTTGTTTATATTAAATCAAGCTGAAAGGATAAAAATATATAGCTAGGAATGTTCAAATATTTGGATTGAAAACCCAGACTGTTGAAATTCAATGAGTTATAGGTGTCTGTTCTTGAGTTAACAAATCAGTTCAACATTGCCAATTACTAAGTTTAAATAACATTTTCCCTTGCCCAGCATCTAATTCTTTATTCTTTCCTGACACAGCAATTTAAAGTTCTTGTTTTGCTTGTTATTTGACATTGACTGAAGTAGGAAAAATCCTACGGATCCATTTCACAGAAGTGCTTTCAATGTATTAATTTAACTTATTTCACTCATAAAGAAAAGATTAATTCAGTTTTAAATTAATGTCTGGTAGTAATACTAACAGTTTTAGTAGAAGAAATTTACTGGGGTTTAATGTTCCGTGGCTCCAGCTCTGCAGCCTCTTCCTTGTTCCTTGGCTGCTCTGCTCCATGAACTCCCTGGGTTTTTCCAGTCCCTCCATCCCCTGTTGGATAAGTGCCCCATGAGGTGCTGGATGTTATTTTTAAAATGTGCACATTTCATGCTCCTCTTTTCAATGTTTTGAGTATGTGAATCTGACTGATGTTACATTCCTTCTTCTGTTTGGCTTGGCTGGTACTGTAAAGGAAATCTTGACTTTTAAGGTCTCTGCATGCTTTGCACACACAATTCTTAGTGGTAGTTCCTCTGCAGTGTAAACTTATCACTGCTCCACTAAAATTGTATCCCAGGGTGTAACCAGTGAACCCCCTAAAAAACACTCAGGTGCAAAGCCTGCCCCTCCAAACAGCTATAAAGCTGCTTCTCCAGTCTGGGATTGTGGGTCTGAGTTCTCAGAAATGCACACACAGCTTAATCAGACTGCCAGGCAGGGGAAGTTTGACAAGACATAGATATTTTTCTGTATAATTTTTCTTCCATCTTTCCAGCCTCTGCCTTCCTAGTTTCTTCAACAGAGTCAAATGTATTTTTTGATTCATATTTCAGTTTAATGGCTGAAGCTGTGGGTGGAGAAGTGCAGTGGTAAGGATAAATGGAGATTACAGGAATTGCATGGAATGAAATCCCATGCAGCAACAGACAGTGGTGATTTTGGAAGAGTGCAGACGTGTGAGAGTGGTGGTTCTGGGGGTTTTCTGCAGGTTATGGCAAAAGTTACTTATTTCACATGGTTTTCAAACTTTCAGTTGCAGTTAGAAACCTTATGTTTTCATTTGACAGGTTGGTTCAAAAAATAAAAGTTTTTCTCACAGTAAAAGTGTGCTGTGTATTTTAGAATTTTGATTTTCCCTTAGGCATGTTTTAAAAACAATATATCTTGAAACTAAATGATTGAACAGAACCTTTCCAATAAATAAACTAGGTAACAGCACTAGGTGGGGGCTCTCAACAGGAGGATGATTAATCTAATTTGCCTTCCACTTTTGAGCATCCACACTTTAAATTTCCCAACTCGATCTATGGCAGTGGATTGAAACAAGGTGATTTTTAAGGTGCTGTCCAACATAAACTGTTCTGTGACAGGTGACAGCTGTAATAACTGTAAGATAATTTATTCTGACTGGACAGTTTTCTGTCATGTCTGATTTGTGGTTTGTCCTGTAGAAAACAGATTTTCCATGGTGCACATTTGATGGACATTTTCAGTTTAGAGAGGAAGCTTGCTGAATTTAATTATGGCTTGTGCTTGATAATAAGCTGCTTTCTAGGTGGGAGATTCTCAGATTCTAAGAAATTTGTGTGACTCTCACTCTCCCTTCACGTTGCAAATCTTTCCAGGGTTCCTAAACTTGCTGGGATCAGAGGCTGCATGTGGGGGCTGCTGTGAACTCTGCGCTTGTCAGTGGCTGCAAACAGCCTGGCCACTGCAGAGATCTCCTGCTGTGCAGGTTCAATTTTCAAAACAGAAAGATAATATCTGAAATGCTCCATTTTTAGTTAACAACTCTGAATTAAGGCTTTAATTGTGTTGGTTTGGATGTTGCTTTTGTTCCACTTCATTTTCTGTCTCCATCAGAAACTCCAGCAATAGCTGTTGGCCAAGCTGCTTAATTCAGTCATAACTCTTCTTTGCATAAAAGTCATGTTGGGTTTTTTTCCTCAAAATAATGAGAGATGTTGAGGATAAGTTTAGATATGCTTCTGAAATCCCTGGAGACTGCAGTGAAGCATACATCACCAGCTAGCACAGAGAGCTAGAGATGGATTTGAAACCATTGGAATTGGATGATGCTGGAAATTACCTCTTTTCCTGTCCTCCTTTCTTGCAGAGGCAAATGGATGGAAATGTGCTCAGAGTTCCAGAGGAACTGCATGCAAGGAGGCCTCTGGAGGGAATATTTTCAGATGAAAATGGGTGACAGATGCAGAGCCTATAAAGCAGAAACAGTCCCCCAGAAGTGCAAATTTGCAGCTTATTGTGATACACAGGAAAAGCTGGCAGGGAACAGGAGAGATGAAACTGCTGAGAGAGATTTTTAAATGGCCTCTGTGTACAGGGCCTGTTGTTGATCACAACAAGGAGTCTTATTGCTTTGGGTCCCACAGAATGAAGCACAAAGCTATTTATGAAAGTAAATGTGTTTATTATAAGAGATGGTGTAATTTGTGGAATATAGTTTTGTACCTGCAGTTTTCTCCAGTGCATAGCTTGTCTAGTGCATTATTCTGCTATTTCTTACTCTAATTGGGCAGTACACAGAATATCTGTTTCTGTTGGTGTGCATGGCCACAGAGGAGCTCTCTGGATGTCCCTGGGTATGCTCAGTTTTCCCCTCCAGCAGTGGTTTGGTAATGCTGAGGAAACTTTGCTTGAGCAAAAAGGACTGAAGAAGGCAAGAACTTTTTTATAAATCCTGCTGGTGGGTTTTGTAAGCCACATCTAGGTGGGATCAAGGTGACTGGAGAAGAGAATTTAACAGAGATAAGGAATACCGGGTGGGATGGAAGCTTCTGTCCTCAGAAATGGAACATTTCTGTCATGGAAGAGATTACAGGATTTTGTCTCTGACTAATTTTACAGCAAGGTCTGGAAATTACTTCAGGTTGGTGAGACTGGGTAGAGAAGATGCTGTGATACTTACTGCAGCAGAAAATGGACTTAGCTAAGCAAGTTCTAGGGATGAAAATTGAGTGTGGTTTGCCTATGATTTGATTGAGATGATGCAATGCCATTGCACATGAAGTGCTGAAGATGCACTAAGAGATAGAACCATGATGATCTTATTTCTGAAATAACTTTCAGAACCATGGTATATGAAATTCCTTTATTCTACTTTAACAAAAATAAAAGTTATTTTCCTTTGAAAAGATGATAGATTCCATTTTCTCTGTCAGAAAAAAATTTTCACAGATTAGAAAACATTTTTATCTCAGTATTTCTTCTGGAGCATATGCTGGAAATTGTTCATGCAAGGTTTAGTGTCAGGAGGTAAGATACAACTCTTTATTCACTTTAGAGGGAAGCATTTCAGTCACATATTTATATAGAGGCACAAGCTGGATTTTTTTCAGTGTTAGTTTGCGAAGATGAGTGTACTTAAAACTGAGAAATTTCTCTTGAAGAACTGCTTGAATGCCTACAGGGAGAGGGAAGTTATCCAATGTGACAGGCTGGTGAGCTGGAAAGTGTCCAAATAGCTGGTTCACAGCACAAAATTTCAGTGCTCTTCCTTGTAGAAATCTTATCAGTTGAAAAAATATTGCTAAGTACTTGATGTTTGCATCAAAGTGTGCACGCATTTTACACTACATTATTGTAGGTTTTTATTCAGGCTTTATAAAATGTTAACAGAGCTGTATGTAGATCTATAGGTAACCTGTGAAAGGCAGGTTTGCACCCTGTGCTGCCTTGCAGGCATCAGCACTTGGTTAGAGACAGATTAGTTCATAAAAACAAACTAATTTTAGTTCATAAAAATGAACTAAGACCTTTTCAACTTTCTCTTTGGTTGTCAATTATATTGACTATGCCTGTTAAAACAGGAAGTCTTACTATTTTTCCCCAAGTAGAAAACTTAAAAGCTGCATTTTCATGGTTCCTGTGTCACAGTTGCCACTGCCCAGCACCTTTCTCCTGTTGAGACACTGCTACAAGAAACACCATTTTAAACCAGTATAAAGTGCTTGCTAAGGACTGTGGCTTCTACACTGGACTTGTTTTCATCATTACAGCATTTATTTAATTCTAAAAAACAAGTTCTGAGTGTACTTGCTGCAGCCCCTTAGCTTTCAGTTAATTTCTGGGTTTTTTCCCAATGAGTTTATCACTTCGGATCAAGAATGACACGGCAAAGCTGCATCCAAGAGCATTTAGCAGTCTGCTGTGCTGCAGCTGTGTGGGATGCCTTGTAAGCACTGGGTGTTCAGTTATAATTCTTTTGGATCTCCACAACTTTTTTTGCCACTTCAGTAAGTGGGAGTTTCAGTAAATGTAAGGAGTCAACTGTTACTCTCACTTGTGTCACAAACCTGGGTACGTGGGGAAGCAGTGAGAGAAGAAACCTGATTGTATTTGCTGGAAGGCAGGAATGATGTATCTGACTCT
>JAHXMQ010006307.1:2990663-3004494 GCA_020466415.1 Ammodramus savannarum pratensis | reverse complement strand
ATGAGTCCAAAAATGAACTACTGTCTCAAGTGTCTTCAACCCAGACCCAGAGAAACCCACAACTGGTACCCATGCATGACTCCATGTTCTCAGAAGGTTAATTTATTACTTTCTAATACTATATTATATTGAAGAATACTATACTACTATACTAAATAATACAGAAAAGAGGCTTACTGAATGCTAAAAAGATAATAATGAAAATTTGTGACTCTTTTCAGAGTCCTGATATAGCTTGGCACTCATTGGCCAAAGAGCCAAAACAACTCCCAGCAGAATCCAATGGAACAATCACCTGTGGGTAAACAATCCCCAAACACATCCCACATGTGAGCACAACACAGGAGAAGCAAACGAGATAAGAATTGTTTTCCTTTTCTGTGAGGCTTCTCAGCTTCCCAGGAGGAAATCCTGGGCGAGGGGATTTTTTCAGAGAATGTGAATGCCACAGAAACCATGCCAAGCTCTCACTGAAATCCACGGTCCCATGGCTTCTGTTCCCTGTGGAAGCACTGGAACCTGGGTGGGATCCTTGTGCCAGTTCTCACTGTGGAAACAGGGCTGGAATTTAAAATTGCATCCTGAGGTTTTATTACCTGTGTTGCTCCAGAGCATCAGGAATGTGAGTAACTGGATATTTCATCCTCTAGAGATGTGTTTTGTGTACTCAGCTGAATGCACCTGGCTGTGCCTTTTCCCAGATGTCGGTTTTGAAAAATATTTTTGGTGTGGGGGAATTGAATTAGGGCAGCTCAGACTGGGTTAGCAGCTACTGGCTGGCAGTAAGTGCAGGAGAGACTGGAATTGTGCTTATTGGCTTTGGCAGGGAGTCTGCAGAGACTGGCACTTCCCACAGGCTCCAAATTCTGGCACAAAAAGCTACAGGTGGAGGAGAAAGGGAGTTGGGGATACAAGGAGCTGGGGACTCCTCTGGGAAAATCTCTGCTCAGTGATGGCCATGGCTGTTTGCAGTGTCAGAGGAAGATTTCTCAGGCTGTATCACCCTGCAGTGCAGCCTGCTCAGCCAGCCTGATGCCTTGGCACCTCTCCTTTGGAATGTTTGCAAAATGGAGCTGTGGTTTGATTGGTAATAAGGTTGGTAGTTCAGCTTCTTGTTTGGGTTCTGTTTCCTTCCATTCTAAACCTGTCAGGAGCCAGAATTATCCATTCTGGAAGGGGATTAGTGAGGAGTAGTGCAAAAGAGAAACCTCTGTGTATTTTGAGTCTCTGCTATAGGTAATTTTACTTCAAAATACACCAGCCTGCTGATGTTGCAGAGTTCAGTCACATGTATTTTGAGGGGTTACAATTAAATGGAGGAGAACTGCATGATAAATCTTTGAATGTTTGTTCTCTTCTTCTGACTTTGCAGTTGCAAATGTTAGTTCTGTTTCATATCACCAATAGTGAAGGCATTAAGGAAATTCACAGTTCAGATTTATAAGAGTTACAAGCATTTGGTAAGAACACAACTCTTGGTTTCATGATTGTCTATTTAACAACTCAGTAGCTTCATGTTGCAAAAGAATAATGGGAAGGGACCACACAGGTCTGTTTTACTTGTGTCTTCTCTCTTGTGCAGTACTTCTCTTTAAATCCACGAGAAAGGTTTATTCTCTTTTATGAGCATTGTAAAGGTGGTTTTTAGAGTTTTAAGTCTGCCTCACCAACTTATCCATAATTCTCTGTGACTTTATTCTGTCAATTTATACACTTCTGCCCTGTATATTTAAACAGCCTGCAGCTTAATGCTGTTTGAGAGGTGCACAGATTGTTATTATGCAGGGCAGGTGCCTTTACTTTTGAATTGTAGCATCATTATTGCCTGACTACCTTTTCTAAAGGTGGAGAAAACTTGCTTTTGAAAAGCCTTGCTTTTTGTGAGGAGAGGATTTGAAAGAATCCCACTTCAGTTAATTATTTATAGCCTGAAAAATAATGTAGCCTTACAATTGCTCTCCAAGCTTGGCACCACTCCCCACATAAGGAGCACCAGGAAAATGAAAGTTTCTCTGCAGCTCATGCTTTGACAGAGACACCCATGCTAAGTTACATTATTGCCACGTGTAGCATTATTTTATAGTATTAAAATATTTATGGCTAGATACTGATTTTTCTTCAAAGCAATAGAATAAAAATTCAGTCAAAACTTGTCCCACTGGGATAAGACAAATAACTGGCTAATTCGTTCTTCACACTTTATTTGAATAATATTCTTTTATTTTTACTTTTTTTGGTGGTTACTGCTGGCTTGGGGCAGATTATGAAAGCTAAAATTGTCTCAGTACTAACAGGTGCTGAGGAATGCTGGAAGATAGAACATTCAAAAAAATGCCTAGCAACTTTTTCTCCTGGTATTTTAAAGAAAATGTGTGTTTCTTCTTTATCCAAAGCTTGTATAGTCTCTCATTAAGTTGGAAACAGTCTGAGTTACAAAGGGACCAGACACTTGGCTGGAACTAAAATACCCCTGATGACTGAAGGGCTTAGGTGACATCTTTAAAAAACCTTAAAACTAAAAGAATAAATTTATAGGTTTTTTATAACTTTGTAACTAATTGTTTCTCTCTAATCAGCACTTAATCTTGATAATATTTGTTATTTCTTAATATCCAAGAAATATTAATGTAAATAATTTCTTAAATCTCTAAACTCTCCATGTAGAGACTCTGCAGTTTGAGTTATTTTTGGAGAAGACACAACACCCCCAGTTAAGGGCTGAGATTCAGTAGCTGGGGGTCTTTGGCACAGAGCAGAATTCCTGTAGAAACAGAGAATGAAGGAAATTCTGTGAAGCTGTGGGGCCTTAGGAGGAGGAACCAGTGCATGTAGTGAGGCAATACTTGTATTTGAAAGGAATTCAGAAAAAGTGAGATGCTGACACTTTATTTGGTGTTGAGATGGAAAGCGTGATCTGGTACCACACTAAAGCATCCCACAGAAATATTTCTGTCCTGCTGAGCACATTTAGAATCATGGATCTTGTGTCTGCTCTGTCCTGGAATGTGTCCAAAGAGCAAAGGTGCAATTGAGGTTTACAAAAATAAATCACAGAGTGTAGACAAACATTTCACTCTCCTCATGGCAAAGGTGATGCTTCACCTTGTGGAGTTTCTAAGATGGCACCACAGAGGGAGGGAGGTGACCTTTGGTGACCTCCTGATGGTCACTGAGGGAAGATGAACATCTCTGGACACTCCAAGGGCTCTGAACCTTGCTGAACAAATGAACAGCTTCTCTGGGCAGCACAAGCTCATGTCCCAGTGATGTCAAGGGCAAAACTAAAACCTGTTTGTTTCCCTGCCTTTGCCATTTCAGGTATTTCTCAATATTGGTACCTTATAACTGATTTTATATCTTGTATAAATTCAAATTTTATTTTTAGCTTAAAAAGTTATACTTAGATAGTCAGAGAAGTTAATAATTGATGATTTGTATAATAAATCTGCAGTGTCCTGAGCTGTGTGACATCTGCTTGTCACTCAGGGTTGGGGTTTTTGTTATTCAGTCTTTATGGGGCTGGCAGTTTGAACAAGTCCAGAAGTTCTATTTGGGAACTGCAATGAGCCTAAACTAAAAGGCTGTATGGAAATAACTATATTTAAGAAATTTTTCTATGCTCAAATTATTTTTCCACCAGTGAGGGCAATTAATTTCAAAGAAGACAGGAGCCAGAAGACATGCAGCATTCTGCACAAATTAATAGCAACTTCTTCATATGTTTTGAAATATGTGAAGTCCTTTGAAAGTAATATGTAAGTTAATTGCATAAGCAGATGAATATTTGCTTAAAGTCACTTTCCCTGTACCTTCTGATCCTCTTCTAAGCATAAGAATGCAGAATGGCCCAAGTAATTGAGTATTTTACATGATTGTATCTCTCTAGTTGGAGAAGAAAAGAGCAGTCTCTGAAGTAGTTACATAATATGGAATATGGCCTGCCCTGTCTCAAGAACAAAGATGACCTTTCTTCTTTTTTGTATCCCTGGAATGGTCTCCCAGGGCCTGTTAGTGAAATATCAGCAATTTTATAAAAGTTACTTCCTTCCTTCATTATTCCATGTGAGCACTGTGCTGCCTTAATGGCCCTGCAATGAGGTTATTTTCAGAAAACTGTGGTGTTTTTTATTTTAAAGAATAATTTCAATGTAAAAGGTCTCCTTGGGAATAGCTTCAGGTTTAATTTGGCTAAGTAGCAGTGTGATTCCAGCAAAATACTGCAGTGCAAACCTGTGTTATTAAGAAGGCAAGTAAAACATGAAGCATGTAGGTGTGGTTGTGTATCACATCAGACATGACTGGACATGCAGTTTTTCCAAAGTTTTCTAGAAAAAGTTAAACAAGAAACCAAATAAGTACCTTACAACAAAGCTGAGCCAGGAAGAAACCCAGAAGCTGTTACAGAGGCTGGGTTAGGGTTATTATATAATGTGTTAGCTGCATAAAATGAGGTGTGTGTTTCAGGTTTTAGTTGGTTAATTTGTCTTGTAAAAATAAAAATAAAGAACAAAAACAACAAGAAAACCAAACTAACAACTAAACACCTTAAAAAATTGCTAGAACCCACAGAAATGTTGCCACATACAATCTGTCAAGATTGCTTTGTTATTCCCCTAAGTCCAGGAAAAGAGTTATGAGGCAGGAGTGTCTAACTGGCAGCCTGAGGGCATCTGTATCCTTGTATAATAGGAATCGACCTCATTCAGTGGGAACACCTTTCCTTTTTATAAGCTATAAGTTTCATATTTAATAGAGATGTTTGTAGTCCTGGTGTTACTAGTTTTGTGAAGAGCTTCCAAAAAATCTCAGCATTCTCAGGGCTATTTCTGTTGCAATAATTAAGATTTTGTTAGCAGCCTAACAAGGCTTATTTTGATGTCCTTTGCATGTCCCCAGGGTATCACACATTACACATGATGCTGATTCCCTGTTAGCCTGTCTGGGAACACTGGGGTGCCCAAACCTCTGGGGCCACCACTGATGCAGGGAAATCACCTGAACAAGGGTTACCTTTGGCTTTTTCCAGCTGCTGCCAGCCCATGCCCACATCCTGCACATTTACATTCCCAGTTTCTTTGCCACCAAAGAACCTGCTCCCCACACACTGCTGTGAAATCCTGCATGGTGCTCTTCAACTCAGCTGACTGTAAATTCCTTTTTCTCTCTTCTCCCAAATCCCTGGGACCACATTACTGGTTTCCTGTTTTCATGCCTGGATGCTCTGTTCTTGCAGAGCATCTGTGCCTTGAGCTCACAACCTGCTAGGGCCGACCTAATGTCCTGGAACTCCCTGATTGCAGCACAGGCAGAATTCTGGGATCATCTGGAAGGGCTAAAGGAGCTCCACTACTGCTCCTGTGTTCCAAATCCCTCCTTCTCTACTGCCTTATTCATTCAGAATCAACTTATGAACAATATTAGTTCTCTTATTTTCTCATAACCTTTTTTAAAATATATATCATATATTTTAATCTATAAAAATGTTTTGTAGTTATTTGCTAAATATTACTAAAATATTTTAATGTTTGTTGTATTTAACAGTCTTGGAGGTCAAGACTTTGTACCAAGATGAGATCAAATAAAAGACACTTTTACCTTCTATGACTACAGTGCCATTTCAAAAAATACAAATGGCCTTGATATAGTAGTAAATGCTTTATGTTCATATTTTCTAAATATAAGAAAGACATCTTTATTTTAAGGGAAATACTTAAGAAAACAATACTCTCCATTGCTGAATTCCTGACACTGAGCTCTGCAGTCTAGGAAATCTTGTTTTAAGATTTAAAATATTATCAACTTCCTTCAAAACAAAAACAGAGCAGAACAAGTTACTTTTTTTTTTTTTTCTTAATGAACATGCCTTGAAAACTGATAATAATCTAAATGGAAAATTTGATTCCAGTCCCTCCAGCTTCCCAGACTTTTGCCTTAATACGATAATGTTGCAGCCATAGTTTGGAGAGTCCTTGACCAGGAACCACACAATAGATCACAAGATGCAGGTCTAGGAAGCTGGAAAGGAACATGCAGCTCAATGGCTTTATGTTAAGAATTTGTTTATAAAAGATACCATAATGATGTTGTCAAGATATATCTCCTGAAATATCTTGGAAGTTCTTTAGGCTGTGTGATGGCACAGCATCCACCAAGTGCTGGTTGTGTCCCTCACTCTCTAGAACTAAAAGGACAGAAAATAACCTGCCTCCCAACAGGTCCTTTGGTGGCACTTCAGGGAGGACTAGAACCAAGATGACACCACCAACCATGGTGTAAGAGGCTTCTCTGCACAGCTTCAGTAGCACAGTCCTGAGGCTGCTGTTAAACCCAACAGCACTAATATGGAAAATACAGAGGTGTGGGTTGCAATGCTTCTAATCATCACCTTTTCCCTGTGTGTGTTGCTAGATATGTACTGATGCTCCCACACACTCTGTATTGCAGTGACTAATCACAAAAATAAGAGACTATAAGACTGCTCAGGTGATGCAAACTCTGAATATCAGAGGCATAACAGATTATATTTCTCTGGCACTCTCATTGATCAAGTTTGCTTTTATATGCATGTGATTCTGCTTTTTGTTTGTTTCCTGCTAGAATTGCAATTCCCTAACGTGTATCTACACTCATTATTCCTGTTTGCTCTGTCCAGGAGAAGGTGTTGGTACCCTGGCTTCTTAGCAAGGCAATCTATTTGAATGAAATCCTAGCTTAGAGATGAGGAAAAATAAATCTCTGCAGATAGCCTTGAATATTTTGGCAGTACAGCAGCACAAAGAAGTGTCCTTTTGGCACACAGTCATCATCCTCAGGAGTTCAGGTGGTCAGATGATGTGGCACTCCAAAATATTTTCATAATCATGCTTGGAAAATTGTTGAAATGTTGAAAATGTTGCTCTTTGAAGCCCAGTTTGTGTTTGGTAAGGACCTGTTCTAGCCTAGTGCTGTTTCATCAATACTCACCCATTTTTCTGCAATGGTTTATGTTTGGGGTTTTTTGGGGAGAGCAAGTTTTAATTTCAGAATAAGAATATCATTTTTTTTGTCTCAGGGATTTAATGCCTGGGGAGAAGAGGTGCTGACTTTTACCATCCTGGTGTATTTTTCAAACAGCCAAGAACACGAGTTTATCTTGTCCCATGGTGGTTTTAGGATTCAGAGGCTCTTGGATTGCAGTGACTGAGCAACCAAGGGACAGTCACATCCCTGATGGAGCCTAAGCCAGGGCACTCTGGAATTATTTACCTTTTATGGGCCTTTGACTGGTTTTTCTTTCTCTCATTAAAAAAAAAAATGGAAGAAAAAACAAGAACTTAAATAATCCCTGATTTAGTTATTCAAAGAAATTTCAATATCTCATCTTCTCATATTCTACTTATATTGTAAGTATTTAATGAATCCAGCCCTTGGGCTGGTGCTAAGTTATTAAAGGAATATTCCTTATTCCTTATTCTGCCAGAGCCCAGGGATAATATGTTAGAATCTCCCTCAAAAATACAGATTAGCATATGCACAAATAATTGATGCAGACAATGCTATTTGGGAAATTTCTATCTGTACATTATTAGAGTATCAAGATTCCCTGTCTATGTTACATTCTAATTGAAATTCAACCAACTGGGACATAAGTGACAACCCTTGAAGAGACCCACACCTGAGAGAATGAATAGTTGGCTGTAGGTTGTGGATTGTGTCCATTAGCAGGACGTTCTGTATTTTTTGGAGTTTTATCCTTTCATCTTTATACATGTATTTCCACAGGGTTTTCTTTCATGGAGAATTCCCCATGCATTCCATTAAGCAACCTGCCCAAGATTCAGTGTGGAAAGCTCTCTTTAGAAAGATTTTGGGTTTTGCTATGAATTTTTTGGTTTTGCCCATTACTCTGCTAACCAGACTCCAAGAATTTTTTTCAAGCTTAAAAGTGGAGCCCACTGTTACAGAACAATTAAAAAACTTAATAAAAGCCCCTACTGGATATCATCTAAATATGAAAAATATTTCAGATGCAAATTAAAACTGTTCTAACAGTTGCTAGTTGCTATAAATCAATCCTAAACAAACACTGTGGGTAGACTGATTAGTGCAATGGATGTAATTAGTGGGAAAATTATTTTTATTTGGCCCTATTTTCTCCATAAGATCAATTTAAAAGAAGGAAGTTTCTGCAGTGAAATGACTTTCAACAGTTTTAAGCAGAACTATTATGATAAAGCTTTGTTTTAGCCATTCACAAATATATTTCATTAGTCTCATCTCCGATCAAGTAGTTGAAATCTAATTTAATTTTTCTGTCTTCAGTAAGTGCAGCTGAAAAAGAACAAAATCAAATAGAGTGGTATAGTTCTGGGAATACAGGAGGTGGCTCTGTTTTAAGGAAGTGAATCATCATCCAAGGCATTCGTCTTCACATTGTGTAAATTTAAAGTACATGGCTTAGCAATAAAAGCTGCTGCTGCACTTTGAGGAGCTTGGATTGCTCAGTTCTGCTCTTTTTGACCCCGGGGTTGCTCTCCCTTGCTGTGTTCTGCTCTGCAGTCTCCTGTTGCAGCCCTGGCTGGGTTGGTTCCTGCTGTTATTTATTGCACCCCAGAGCAGGGAACCCTTCCCGCAGCCCCTCTGTCACCTCCTGCAAGCTCCCAAACTGGTTTCCAGCCCTTTCAAATGGGAGAGATTGGCCAATCTTTGTGCAGTAAATAAACCATGGGTGCTATTTTTAATCAGATTCCTTGCCTGTACTTGGTGTGTAGCTCCAGTTTCTCATCATCTCCAACTGGGAATGAGCTCAGTGGGACACTGGGCAGCACCAGCCACGCTCTGCCCATCTGCTTTAGTGGCACCAGGGCAGTGCAGCAGCACTGGGGTAAGAAATCAGGGAAATGAGCAGCCTGAGAGCCCCAGGACACATCTCATGACCAGGGCAGGAGGGTCCTTCTGGCCTGAGGGACCAGCTCATGTGAGTGTGGGGAGGCAATCCGTGGGATGCAGAGGGGGAGGGAAAAGCTGCACAGATCCCTGCAGGCACAGGATGGGAGATTTCATCTGCTAGAGCAGAGCTGAGGTCAGGAGTGAGGCAGCAGTGCTTAGTGAGGAGGTGAAACAGATCCTTTTTTTTGTCTTTGATAACTGTGCTCTGAACTAGTTCAGTTTCCAAGCAATGATTGCTCATTCCAGATCACAGCACTACAGAATGACAGAATATTCTGGGTTGTTAGGGACTCACAGAGATCATTGAGTTCAGCCCTTTAGGGAATGGCCCATACAGTTATTAAACCCACAACCTGGGCGTTATTAGCACCATGTTCTGACCAGCTGAGCTCAACTCAGTGCTTTCTGACCTCACTGATTATTGTTATTCATAATTTATTTCTAAATATGCTTTGAAGATGAACACAAAGTTAATATTATAGGAAAAGTAGTAAATTACCCAACGGTGTTTGAACAGAGACTTCAGCAGAAGTTAAATCAATTACAGGGGAGTGTTCATATCAACCAGAGACAGTAGCAGAAATTCTGGACAGGATTTATGGCACAAAACCAGCCAAACAACAAAACACAGCAGCAGAAAAAACATTGCAGAGAATGAAAAAAATTCTATTTTGGAATATTGCTGGAAAATCAGTACAATGTTTAAAAAAAAATGAAAAAAAAAAAAAAAACAAGGATGGCAAAGGACATACTCCATGAAAATCAAGCTACTTTTATGTCCTACCATGAACCATTATTTATTGCTTTTATCTATGCATGGTCTTGAATGAAATAATATTGAAATTGTTGTGTTTGTCTAACTTGTAACAAATCTTAAAATCACACAGAGCAGCTGCAGTTACTCTCTTTTTGTGCTACAAAATTGCTCTGTATTATTCTACCTGGTAGTCTGCTGCTTTTATAGTTGTGCATCCTTTTAGCTAAATCTTGTGACTGTAAAGGAAATAGTAGGACAAGCTAAAAGAGCCCAGCATGTTTTCAGTCAGAAATCCAAGGCTGTCAGTGAGATGCTGAAGCAGGATGCTGTTCAGTCAGCTATGAAACACAAGGAGACAGAACCAATGAAAATAAAACTGGAAAAATTAAAATCTCAGCCCCACCAAGAGTAGATGAATGTTACTGTAAAAAAAAAAAAAAAAAAAAGTGAATTATCAGCACCATGTGCTCATTGGCAGGCTCCAAGCCTGTATGGATTGGGAGCTATTCCCCATTACACACGTGATGGATACTCAGGGTTGTTGCATAGCAGCCTGTCCTAATGTTTATGTATTTGTGCCTTTCCAGCTCCAAACACTACATTTTAGGACTGCACATGCATTGGCAGGGACATCTATTTCTGGAGAGAAACAGAACTACTGCATTAGCAATTCGCTTGAAATTCTGCTTATTTTTCCTTTCAGACTGGTATTGTTTAGTATTTGCATAATATGATCAAGATGTTTGTCTCAACCCCTACATATGCCACAGTTCTCAAAGTTTAATGGGGTTTTCTGAGGAACTGTGGCTTCAAGCTACTGTGGCTCTTTGTGGCATCACTGAGCATCTTCCATACTTGTTTCCATGTTGCTCTTTAGCTCATGACAAGGAACAGCTGTGATGACTCAATGATTCTTTGAAGACAGTTGGAGACATTCTCAATAACAGACTTGTGGTACAACATAAATATTGATGATTTTTAACACTTGATTAAAATAGGTGATTGGTTAGTTTTTCTTTAATTACACCCAAGATTAAATATTTCTCACTTTTCCTCCAGAAAGGTGTTTGTTCTTATTTCTCAACAAAAAATCCCCAACCAAAACAGAACTCATTGGCCCAATGAAATTCTTGGTCAATCTCTTTGTGCGTTATTTTTACAATTACTGTTTCTAACATTAAATGAAGTTTGAAAGTTCTGGTTTATCCCAAAAGGGAGTTCAGAATTAAATCTAATCTATGATTGCTGCAAACACTACAGAAATGCTGGGTTGTTTGAATCAGTTTCTTTGTCCCATACAGAAAGCCATGTGTTAATCAAACATGAACCATCATTAGTGTGGGGTCATGGTTGTGAGGATGCTGCAGAGTCCCCTTACCTCCCCCTGCTTGTGAGGGTGACCAAGATGAGCATGTCCATGTGGTTTTGTGTTTACACTCAGTCTCTGTGTTGGTAAAGTGCTCTATTAATGAGGGTAAATGCTACTTAAGTGCCTATATTAAATAAATATCCCCCTGAGTCCTTCCAGAAGTGCATCTGCATGAGGATTGCCTACCCTGCAGCCACTGAAATCCTTCTACAAGATTAGATCAAAATGTAGCCTCATTCCATGTTATTTCTGTTGTTTTTCCAGTGCTTTTGCCTCATCCTTGTGCTGCTGCTCTATTTGAAGTTACTACGGCAACCTGTCACCATCTGCTATTATAAAGTGTGCTGGGCTTAGTTGCTAGGTGTTGAAGTTTGTCATCTTACTCATATGATCCTGATGTTCCTCAGCTGTTTCTTTTCCTGTACATGTTGAATCCACAGCTAATCTGCACTTTTCAGCACTGCAAGAGATTCCACATCTTCCTGCTTGACCTTAGGAAGCCCTGTTTGTTTTACAGAATAAGTCTGCAATTCCTTTTGGTGTACTTTGTGTAGACTCAAGTAAAACAACATCTCTTTCACCTTGCCCGCTACTTTGCAGTGTTTATTCTAAAGCCAGTACTTCATTTCATTTATATATGGTACTAATTATGGGAGGGTTTTAAGTGGACAGAGAATCTGACACTTATTTACTCATGTTCCTACTCCTTACAGCAGTGCAGCATTCATACTATCAATTGCCCTATTTCTTTACACGTTTTTTTAAAGTCCAACAAGAAATTGTATAATTTGAAAAATATAATTTAGTGTTGTTTCTGTTTTGGATTCTTTTGTGTTCATAAGAAAATGAATGTATTGAAGTTGGGAAATATTTCATTAGAGCTCTTTACAGTCATGCAGAGTTGTTTCTGGGTTTTTTTCTGTTCACATTGTCTCAGCATTAAAGAGTTTACTTTGATACATTTATTTTTTATACATTTGACCTAGTTCTAATCAATGTTTTCTGCTGTAATTCACTGGCTAAATCCTAACAAGCTTGAGCACAGCTAAAATGATTTGCTAGGATTCTACCTGAACTTCACCTTGTCTGCCACAACCTTTTCTATCCTATTCTATTCTAACCTGTTCTATCTAAATACTCAATCCCTATGAATAACATTTGACTTAATGAAATCAGCTTATTAGTAGACTCTTGCATGATTCTGAATTTCTTCTGCCCATCCTGTGAATGCACAGGCTGTGGCCAGGTACAAGAGCTGCTTTTGTGCAGAACTTACTGTTCACAGGCAGCTCATGCTCTTTGCACACTCCAGTAAGAGGCACTTGAACCCCAGAGGAGAATTTCAGCGAATGCAGAGCAGTGTTTGCAGCTTTGATCAGGGCTGTGGAGAGCCCTGAGTTACCCTTCAGTCCTGCCAGGGAGAGTGGCAGTGCTGGGGGTGCAGGGGCACTTCAGGGACCTGAGGCTGCCTCTGAGAAGTGAATATTCATCGCTGCATTTGGGGATTAGGAGGGAGGGGCAAGCTTTAAACCTATAAAGATGCTAGCAGATGATTTCTGATAGTTGAGATTGCTGGCAGGAAAATGATTAAAGATCAAACAGTATTTGTATTTCCCTGCTTTACAGTTACATGGAAAGGATGGAGGAAGTTTTTGCAGCAAACCATCTTTACTGACACCTTTTTTATAATCATTCAGTCCAACTGATGTGAATTTGACAGGTTTGATGTGAGGTCCTGGCTAGCAAGATGTGATCTTTCCTTATGGTTCTTTCCAAGGCATATCATCTGTTAAATTTAAAATCCCCATACCCAGTCACTGAGGCATTTGTGCTGTACCACAATCACAGACATAGCTAGACACATTTTTTGAAGTTGGTTTTAACAAAAGAAATAACCCTCTTAAAGTCTTTTTGCCCTTAAGCATCATAATACATCTATGCAATGCTTGTGAAGAAATGCTGCTTATTTCAAGCAGTGATTATTTAACTTGAGTCACATTCAGTGGTGAATGTGTAACTACTAAAAATACGAGCTGCTTTTCATGTCAATTCTCTAACTTCTGCTGGTAATCTTTTTTCAAAATCAAGACGAGAAGAAAACCCCCACACAATTTCAGTACCAAAAATCCTTTGCAATTCATTATTCCTTTCAGCTATGCATTTAACACCACAGCAAAGATTTTTCTGCTCCAGAACTGTAAAAGTGAAGTACTACTGCAGGAAATCCAGCATTTCTTTTAGAAGAGCATCAGTACCCGAGAACACACGATTTCTTACCTGAAAGCTTTTGTTTTACCTGCAGAAAATGAGTCTTCTTAGCCTTAAAAAGTAGCCAAGGCTCTCACTAGCACTAAGGTTACTCCAAAAGAAGGTACGATAGGTCCTTTAGGTTGTAATTTCACTCTTTGTATGCAAGAGGTGCGCTGGGTCTGCTCGCGTAGGAATAAATAAATAAAGCCCAGCAGCTCGGAGCGGAGAGCAGCTCGTGGAGGGAAGCACAAGACCTCTAGTGGCGACAGGCAGAGCTGAGCAGGGACTGCTCCTGCCCTGGAACGGGGACAAAATGGTTGGGTGCCACTCTGGTGTGGGGACACAGCGAGCCCGAGTGGCACCGGGTGGCACCAGCGCTGGGCAGCCCCGGGCCAGGGCAGCGAAAGGATTCAGGGACATCGAGGAAATTATTCTGCCTGCTCAGCAATTCTGTCGTTAAAATGAAATCAAAGCATTGAAAGCAGGCTTGGTTCTAAGCCAAGAATTAAAACTTGAACAAATTAAAA
>JAHXMQ010006307.1:2972455-2984693 GCA_020466415.1 Ammodramus savannarum pratensis | reverse complement strand
GTCACTGCCCCCTGCCTGTGCCAATGTCACCCTGCCTTGCCATCACCTGCATGCTCCTAGCACAAAGATGCTCATTCTGCACCAGCTCTGTGTGTTGCTGGTTGTTCTCTGTGTCCTGGAATTATCTGCTTACCAGGAATTAAACACTTCATTGCGTGCTGGCTGCAGCAGATCCTCTGCTCAGCAAGGGAGGCAGCTGCCCATGGTGGTCATGGAACAGAGTGGGTGCCTGGTGGGTTTAACTGCAGTCATTTATTTTATCTTTTATCTGCATGCAGAGAGAAAACGTGCAGGGAGATGTCCCATTCCCACTCCCACTGCAGAGTGTCTCATCTCTCCTGATATCAGCTGCTGGGATGCTCACACTCCCAGACTAAGAGCTCTCTGAGCTAAAAGAAAAGTCCTCAGTGAAGAGAATAACTCAACACAAAACAAAAACCCAAAATCCAACCAAACAAAAAACCCCCCCATCCATCCATCCATCTATCTATCTATCTATCTATCTATCTATCTATCTATCTCTATATCTCTATATCTCTATATCTCTATATTATATAATAATATATAATAATTCTATAATATAAAATATATATTGTAGTGATAATATATATATATATATTTATGTATTTATATATATCTTGGTAATTTGATGCTCTCAGGAAGTCAGTGAAATAAACTCTTACTTTCCTAGAAACAGCTTCCACTTGCAGATAGAAACCCCTAAGGTTCTTTGCTATGTGGTATATATCCTGCTATAAAATATTTTCAAGTATTTTAATTTTAATAAAACATCTGGGGATTAAGACAACGAGGAGTATTTTGCCCTCTGTAGAATATATGTGCAAATGAGTAAAAGACATTGAAGAGATTACCCACACAAACTGTTCTTTGTCACTGCAGAATTCAATACTCATAATTTTCATTAGTTGTAAGTGCAACTGAGCAATCCTTCTATGTTCCCCATTCTGAGTAACTTTGACCAGAATTCATCTAATTAGAGATTTTCAGGAAATAAAATATATGCAATTTCCTTGTATTTAACATTATTTTGGAGAGTTAATTTTCATATATTTTTTTACCAGAAGCATCACAAAATAACCCTGCTGGTGTATTATGTATTTGCTGCATAATCATCTCTTTTAAAATTCATAGTCTGCTGGTTCAATGCAATGAAAATCAGTGGAAGAACTGAGAAATAATTTTGCAATATCAACTCAAACTTCTTTCAAAAGTGAAGGCTGTGGGAGTTAATTACTGTGTGACATCCTGACACAACCATGTTAAGACATTGCATTTCATCTTTAAGAACAGGGTTTCAGCTTTGTGTCTGATTCCCAATCTTGATTAGCACTAAAGACAGCATGTGGTTGTTAATTTTTTCATTAATTCAGAATATTTCTACTATGCAAAGGCTTGTCTGGAATGCACAGAAAAGCAGAGGAGACAGAAGTGAGAAGGAAGTCACAATATAAGCAAAATTAGTGAAAGTAATGAAGTACTGAGAGTTCTCAAGCTGATTTACTCAGAGCCCATTCTGGCAGCTCCTTGTACGTTTCATTTTCAAGCCATGAAGTTCCTTCAAGTATTCAAAACATCCCATTTCCAGGAGTTTGGCATAAAATGTGCACCTAATATGCAGACTTGAAAATCTATTTTGGCTCCTAAATGAGAGCTCCCCAGTGTTTAAAGCATGTTTTGGGTAGGTGCTGAAGGAAAGGCCACATACAAAGATCTTGTTGAAGGCCCTCACATGGAAACTTGGCTTTTCTGGCACAAAATCACTGCACATTCCTGATTTCCTCTGGGAGTTCATTGTGCTGCTGTCAGAGTGACTCTGACACATTGCAGCATGCAGTGTTCTGGATGCTTGGCATAGCTGTTTAATGCACATTTTCTAATAATGCTAACAAGGAAAACCACGATGTGTAATTGAGACAAGCCCCAATATTATCATTGAGACAGGAGCAGCTGGGGCACAGCTATTTTGAATCTGTTGCTTTCTGACCATGTTGTTTAGTTACACTATAGGTGTACATTGGAAAAGAATTTAGGAACATGGCAGTTGCTCTAGCATTAGAATTCAATATGAATGATTCAAGAAATTATTCTTCAGTCTGTAGCAAAGCTGAGTTGACACAAGGGAGAAATATGATGAAATTATTCTCCTTTCTTTGAGCCACTGGCCATATTTTTCCAGTTACCATGGAAGTGGATTTCTTCCCAAGTGTTGCCATTATTGTGCTCTTCATAATTAGGTTTCATGTAGCCACAAGGTTTTTGAATATTCTTTCCATCCTGCATTATCCTTCATTTCTAAATTAATGATTGCTAAGTTATTAGGAGATCATTTCTGCTGTTGCTTTGTGGGGATTTTTGTTATTTCACTGTAGTACCTGTGTGGTTTGGTCTCTCCTGTCACACTGATTGCTTGTCTGGTCTCTCTTCTGTGTATTTGGTACCTTCCAGCTTTATTTTATATTTGCCATTCACTGTTCCAGTCCTTGACAATGACCAGTATTGGGGTTTGGGTCTGACCCACACTTTGAATCTTCTCATTCTGTAACATGCCTTCTTCTGCATGTTCTGCACACAGCAAGGAAGAGAAAAGGTGACAGAAGCCCACAGAGAATCATTTGACTTCAGCTGCTTTTCCCTGGTGTTTCCCTTATGTTACAATACCCATCAGGTGTCTTCTGCACAACATTTTAGGAGGATGATAGTAAGAAGTTGATATAAATTATGGATGAGTATTATTTTGCTTCTGCTATTCCCTGCTCCACATCTCACAGAATGGCATAATGGCCAAACTTTTTCTATCCAAACTCAGGAAAGATCTTTAAAAATAATAATCAGTACATCCTCCAGGGTTTGCAAGAACTTCCCTCGTATTCCTCATCTGTTCAAGTAGAGGATTCACTAATGAAAATCCTGAATTATCAGTTTGGGGGATTAAAAAACACTGAAGTTAGTATAACTCCTTGTGGTTTAGATTTTGGACCAAACTCTCTGAAAGAAAAGCACTTTGGGTTTGTGGGAAGAAGTTCTGAATTTTAAAAACTATCCATGCCTTCACTGGTTTTCAGATGTGACTTAAAAATCTCATAAATGCCATCATTTTAATGATTTCTTCGAATAAGTTTTCACAGGAAATTGGCTCTTCTAAACTTTATTTTTCTGTGTCTGATTATCCAGTAGAATTTTGCACTTTATTCATTTTTTGCACCTGTCATTCCATCAGTGCAGTCACAGTGAGGAGCCACAGCAAGCAGGAGCTGGAGCTGATGCTCATAAATTCCTGAGTGAATTCATTCAGCCTTCACCTCAGCATCTGGGTTACTCAGCTCAGAGCTGAGGCAGTGAAGTCCCAGATTTTAGAGTCATGAGAACCTCAAAAGACATTGAAGAGCATCTCACTGCTTTAAAAGAATTCACCTGAAGAGTCTGAGGAAAGGGCTGTTCATTATTTTGGAAATGTTTCTAGTGCTGGATCTGATTTATGCACTTTTCCCAAAATGATGTTGTGGATCCAGAAATGTTCTTTCTTGGGAACAAGGTGCAGAAAAAGGCCAGATTTTGCAAAGCCACCTGAGAACAGTCAATGTGAATTTAAGGTTTTGTTTGTTTGAGGTTTTTGGAGGGGTCTGTCTGTTTCTTTGTTTTATTAAATTCTCTCTTTGTTTTATGTTGCAAAAAGCTGATGTAACAATTCTAACTAGCTTGCTAAAAATAACTTGGAGTTGCAGATCTGAATTTTAGGTTTATTCCTATTTATACTTCAAAAGCAAGGACAACATGCAGACCTATTTTACTGTTAGACAAAATCATCATCTTCTGAGGAATAGCCTTGAAATCCTATTTTGATTAATATGTTGTTTATGAATACAGAATTCTTTCCTTGCTCCATCTCAACCCCTCTGTTTTATTTTGAGGGAGAATCAGCTTAAAATCAAATTTTGATCTTAGAGTGACATGAATTTTCAGCTTTTTCTGCCTTAAATTATTCCTCTGTGTTACTTAAGGTACTGTTCTCCCCTGTTTAGAACAGATATCTGTGTGTGAAATTGAGTACAGCTGCACAGGTTTCTATTCTTTGGGCTCTCTTTCCAGCCAAAAGTTTTAACAAATGTCTCTGACAATACAATAAAGTAAAGCAGAAGCAGCAGGAAATTCAGAGAGAGAGGAAGCAGGAGCAGATGAACCATGACAATTTTGTTGCTGTCCTAAGCCAAAACTCTGCATTTTTATTCCCAGATATAGCCCAGAGACTTTGGACTTTGAAGATCTTCCATAAATCTTCAGGCCCAAGAGTTTTATATGAGCTGTACATTAGAAGCATCAATCCTCATAAACTCAGGAAATATCATTGAAGTTATTGTGGGTAAAGGAATTTCAGCAGTTTTAGATCACAGTTACTTAAACTGATGAGAAATTAATTCTGTTGTGACTGTAGAAAATTTATTGTTTCATTAAAATTAATTAAAAATGTGACAGTTTAATTTATGTCTTTAAAACTTAGCGTTTGAAATTATATTTTCTTCTTTTTTTTCATCAAAATCTCACATTATTTTACAAGTACCATTATTTTCATACTTGTGGCTACTTAATTAATGCCCCTTTATGGTGAAAGTGGAGACTGAGGCAGGACAGTGAAATCATTGAGGCATTGGCAGGAGGCAGGAATAGCATTCAAACCTTCTGTGACTCCCAGTGACAGGAATAGATCCACCCTTTAGGCAAAACACAAATGAATGAAAATATTTGCAACTTGACAGCCTGGAAATATTGCATGCTCCCTGAAAATGTGTCCTTCCTGTCTGTCAGATAAAAATATTTGTGAGAGTGAAAGGGATATTTACAGAAGACAGCTTACATATAATGATATTGTATAGAAACTTGTAAATATTTTTAGTACTTTCCATGATTTCTACTTGACATTAAATACCTCAGTATTTCTTAGGTGTCTTTGAGGGTTTTTTATATGGCTAAAAGTAAAACCTAAAAAAGCTCTTCACAAAAAATTTTGTTATACCCAGTAATATGTCCATACTAGGAAATAGATTTCCACTAATAAATTTCCTGTGTGTTTAAGGTATGATTATTTCTACTCTATCTTGCATGATATTTCTGTTTAAAAAGTACTGAAGATGCGTGATTTTTTTATTGCAAGAAAAGTTATTAGTACCAGATTATACCAGAGTCTGCCTAAACTGGATATTTAGGTGATGTGGTTTGCCATGGTGTTGGAGCAGCGTGGAAATGCACAGAATTTGGGAATTAAAAAAGCCTCAGAAATGGAAAACACCCCCTCCTGCTCCAGCCAAAAACTCTGAGTGAAGGGAAATGCTCTCCCTGAGCAGCTGGAGCTCAAGAACTTGCTTATGTGAGTTGGCAAGAAATAAACTTTGTAAATCCAAGGATCTAGAGCAATACAGAAAACTGAACACTGAAAAGGCCTTGACCTAAAATTCCTGTTCAGAAGAAGAATAATGATGATGATGAAACAGAATAACCTGTCTTGATTCTGCCAAGCTGTGTGGGGTTTTTTGCTGCCTAAAATAAATCACTCTTCTAGAATCCCCTTTTTTTGCAGCATCTTAAACTGTTGGTGTCAAGTATCAGGCAGCTTGGAGGAGATAAATGTCCCCATGTGAGTGGAGCTTGAGGGAAGAATGTGTTTATTTGCTTGTGGACAGTGTGGGACACTGTAGCAGTCATATTTTCTGAAAAATGCCTTTGCCCAGGATTTTTTTTCCTGGGAAGCTGAGAAGGCTCAGAGAAAAAAGGAAAACAATTCTTATCTCTTTTGCTTCTCCTGTGTTTTGCTCCTTTGGAATGTGTTTGGAGATTGTTTACCCACCAGTGATTGTTTCATTTCATTCTGCTGTGAATTTATTTTGACTCATTGGCCAATCCGGGCCAAGCTGTGTTGGGACTCTGGAAGAATCACAAGTTTTCATTATTATCTTGTTAGCCTTCTGTAAGTATCCTGTCTGTATTCTTTAGTATAGTTTAGTTTAGTATTCTTTAATATAATATAGTATCATAAAATAATAAATTAGCCTTCTGAGAACATGGAGTCAGATTCATTCCTTCCTCCATCTGGGGGCAGCCCAAATCCAATAGGACAGCTCCCAGCAGGAATTCCATTTAGGAGTTGGTCACATAAAGATGGCAGAGCTTGGGAGGTGGCACTGGGGGTACAGGGCAGCCCTGTGAGTGAGCACAAGGTGTTCAGCAGAGCAGTGACAGCCTGCAAGGGCAGCACCGAGCAAAATTAGATTTCTGGAACTGGAGGAGATTTGATGCCGCTTGGCTTGTCACAAACCAGCCCCTTAATTCAGCTGGCAAGATTAGCTGAGCCAGTCTGGAGGAGGGATCAGAGGATGCTCTGGACCATGGGGAGGAAGCTCAGCTGAATGTGTGGGAGTGACACAGCACCAGAAATCTGCTCCCTCCCCCTGTCCCAGCTCCTGCAGTGTCCCTCTGGTCTCCTTACAAAAAGGACTTGGCAAGATGTGAGAATGTGCATAATTGCTGAATTTCCATCATCCCATCAGCAATGCAGGGGAATGCTACACAGATGAAAAGAAATTCTCCTGTAGGTTTTCACAAGGAACATTTTCCTCCTGCAGAACCTCAGCCCCAACAGAGGATCTCACTCCAGCCAGTCACTGCTCTGCTGAAGCAGGGAGCTCCTGTGGGTGGTTGCTCAGTGGTTATGTGGGATTCCCTGTTGTAAGCTTGCCAAAAGCTGAACTTCTCCTTTACCTCCCTCATTAAGGAACTGAACTTAGACCTTCTGATTTATCTCTTTTTTTGTGATGAGACTAAAACTCCTTTTCCTGTTCCTCCAGTGGCTCATAGAGGGCTGCCAGGGGAGCAGTGTAACAGCACAGCTTGTTTGCTGTGTTCCACCAGCCCCCAGTGACCAATGGCATTTAATGGTGTTCCCTTCAGTTTAGTCTTTGATGTGGCTGATAACTTCTGAGCAGTGTAAAACCCAGGCATTTGCAGCACCCTGTACCAATGAGGTGCAGAGTTAACACAGAACCTGGGTTTGTTTATTTTGAGTGCACACCCTGGCTGTGTTCAGGGCTCTCTGATGCTTCTCTGTGAGCTCTCAGTCTCTCATCTCCACATTACTTTGGATTTTATAGGTCTGGTCAGCTTCCTCCTGTGTCACACTGTCCCTGACTGAGGGTCATTTCTGTGTCACAATTATTTGTGTGTTTTCTTCTCTCTTCTTTCTTTTTCTATTTGTT
This sequence comes from Ammodramus savannarum pratensis, assembly GCA_020466415.1. NCBI lineage: Eukaryota > Metazoa > Chordata > Aves > Passeriformes > Passerellidae > Ammodramus > Ammodramus savannarum. Next base: position 2,977,431 of record JAHXMQ010006307.1, on the reverse strand, counting down.
TATCCTTTTGAGTTGGGACACCAAAAAAACCACAGAGAACCCAGCACAAGGACGCAGCATTCCTTGGACAGTAACATATGGATATCCTGTGGTTTCTTAATCTTTTGCTGATAATCCTGATTATTGAATTATTGCTTTCTCCGATGTTGCTAATCACTGAGAGGGTGGGGATTTCTGGACCTGGCTGTTGTAATATTAGATTTTTTCCTGACTGGGAGTATCTAGTTGACAGCCAATCATTATTTTTGAACAATTAGGATTGGTTTTCCCTTCAGCATTCTGTTTGCCCCTACAGAGTTTTCCGTAGAAATATTTCCACTTATTAGCATTTAAAAAATTGCCTATGAAGCAGAGGCAAATGATCACTTTCAGTCAATTTCCAATTTTGAAAACAACTGAATTATTAAAATAAACTTTATAAATATTTAAAGATACAATTGATTTTTGTTTTACAAATGTCCCATGCTGGGAAGTCAGAAATTAGCTTTACAAACATGACTTAATCATGCTGCATTAATCAAGAGCTTAAATAGGTGCTGCTTTTCAGGCTGGAGGGGTAATGCTCATGCTCTTACTCTTGGCAGGAGTAACTGTACAGTATTTTGAATGTGTATTTTCACTGTTTGGAATATTTTTATAATCTACCTGGGGAGGAAGGTGGGCAGAGGTGTTTTCCTGCCCTCCCTACCTGTAAGAAAACTGAGAAGCTGGATTTTATATCTTTGAAGTGCAGCTCCTAAGCAATGATGTGAGCAGAGGAGCTGTTTCAGGTGTCAGACTGAGAGGAGGTGATGCCACCCTTCTGAGCCACCTGGGTTTGGCACAAGGTGACACTGGATCTGAAAGAATTGCTCTGTTTTCTCAGGAGTGCAGCAGAGGAAACAAAATTCTATTGTCTGACTTTTCCAGCAGAGGTGGAGAAAGCTTTTTGACAATTGTGTCATTTTTTTAATGTGTAACACCATAAATCCTGTGCCACTGTCCAGATTGTCACCTGCTGTGCTCATGTGTGGTGCTCCCAGTGTGCTCAGTGCCAAATGTGCTGCCACCAGAACCACACACAGTGGGTATGGATTGCCAGAGGTTACATTCATTTATCTCTATCACTGCTTTTTTTGGTTTTTTAGAGTCTTCTTGAGAGCCATCAACAAATTTGCAGAGACCATGAATCAGAAATTCTTGGAGAACATGAATTTTGAAGTCCAAGTAAGTATCAGGGGCTTTTATATGAGCCAAAGCAGCATGTGCACATCTCCAGAGCCCCTCCTGGTGCTGTGCCAGTATCAGATTCAGACTGATATTTACAGTTTCAGACAGGCTGTGGATTTGGGTGGGGCAGGATTGGACCATCTTCCATGTGACATCAGAGCTGGGTGTTGATTATTTATGATAAGGCACCCAACCAGGGAATTTTCTTCTGTAACTCTGCTCAGGACTGGCAAGCAGAAAACTTTTTTTTCTTAGTTAGCCAAGTGAATTCAGCAAGTCAATCTCAGACATAACACACAGAGTCCTTACAATGTCAGTGCTGTGGATGTGGGACAGAAGGAGCTTAACTTTGCTGATTCATAGAGTATTTAGCACTTAGAATTTATTTTTGACTTCTAGTCTTCCCTGACAAGTCTATCTTCATCTGTTTGTTTGTATTAGTTCTTTCTGCAATCATTATTAATTAGGGTTAGTTGGATTTTTTCTTTTTTCAATATCATTCTGTGCAACTGAACTGTTTCATTATGCATTTTACCATGTTTGGCTTCCTTTAGATAAAAATGAAAATGTCTGTAGTTTTCACATTCATTAAATTGGTATTAAAATGTAAATACACTTTTAGATTCAGGATTTGTCACTAAGTGCTGCCTGATCATGGTGTGTGAAGTTATTCTGTTTCACCCTTTATGTAAAGTTCAGGGCTTTATATTTCATGGTTCATCTCACAGCTTTCAATCTGTTTTAAATTACTCCACTTGTGCTAAAATCTGTTTGAGAATTGGTCTCTTGGTCCTCAACACAAAACCCCTTGGTCCCAAACAGCTGCAGATGAGGCACAGAAGTGGTTGTACAGGAAGAGTTGGAAAGACAGGACTGAAAAGAAAGGTGAAAGATTCAGTTACAGTAGCCCCAAGTAGGAAATGTAGAGCTTTTTCCTGCTTTGTTTAATTAAAAATGTTTTACCTTCGAAAAGTGTGATTATACAAATGTGTACATGTATGATGTTAATTAAGATTTTTGAATCACAAGGAAAGATGTTTCTTCCAACAAACTTAAAATACATTTTTTTAGTGAATTTCTCTGTGAGAAACTGTCAGGCCCTTGACATATTTATGATATAATCTGTCCTAGGCTCTGTCAGTTTATTAACAAGCAGTTTATAAACTATTGTTTCTGTAGCACTTGATCAATTTTATTGCATAACGTGTCAGTAATTTTTAAAAGCAGATAACAAAGGCCTGAAAGACATCATCACGTGCAGGATACCAAAATCACACAGACAATAAAGACTGGATCTGTCAAAGCTTTATTAAGGTGTACACTGCCTTTTCAAACATGAAAGCAGCAGTTTGATCTGGAGCCTTTATTGCAGCTCCTTCCTGTGGCAATTCTGTGCCTCCCAAAGGGTTATCAAACAACCAGGGATGTTGTGGTTCAACACTGCACCTTGCAGTTCAAGGGGATGCATTAATGCTCTTTTATTCATGACTTGTCAAATATCTGGAGGCTCTGAGTAAGGTAAACAATGTTACAATAAATAAGAGGTGCCCTGTAAAGCATTGTAATACCCTTATAGTCCTCATAAGAGACTTCAAAGTACAAATCAAGGTGTTACCTTCCTTTTCTTTCATGAATAAAAGTCTGCAAACCTTCTAAGAGTTCCCTAAATATACTTATTCAAGAAGTTGCTACTGGACTTTAAAAGGTCTAATATCCTTAATTATATTGTCTAATTGTCTAATATCCTTAATTATAAATTTAATTGTCTAATATCCTTAATTATAAATTTAAATTTTATTTCCCGCTGTAGTTTTTTTGTATTAATATATCTTGACTGTAAGCAAACCTGAGCAGTGGTTAACTCCAAGTAAATGAGAAACTCCTGTATTTTATAAAATAGTTCACCTTACAGTACAGCTACTGTGTAGCTGTATTTCTATTTTATTTACATTCCTATTAAAAAAAAAAGAGAATGAGACAAAGAAATTTGCTTTCTCTATTTTGATAGAAAATTTGGAAGAATGTAACTTTGATGTTTGTTAAGAGATCCCCATCTCAGGCAGCCCCACACATCCCAACCCTCAGTGGGGTTTGGGGCAGGTCCCTGAGCCCACTGCAGGAAGAACTGAGTGGGCTGGGGAGAATGGAGATGCAAATCAGCCAGATTGTTATTTAAAATAAAAATATGCCTTGTTTACACCTTTATAAACAAGTGCATGATTTTTACTGTTTGCAGGATGGTGTTCTCAGATCAGATTATTAAGAGCTGGAGCAAAGTCTTAATTAAAAGGAAAATTTGAAAAGCTGTTTAAAGCACAGGGAAACAGATCTGAGGATTTTCACTTGGCTGGGTGGTTGCATGGCAGTAAATAGTAGACAACCAAAGCAAACAAAGCAAGTCAGCTGTGAAGCAGTTGAGCATCTAAGAAAGTGTGGTTTAAATCTGGAGAGATGTAAAGAAGAAAATTTTTGCTACTCTAGTTGAGCTTGTTAAATGGAGGAAAAAAAAGGTTCCTGGCCTCTTTCTTGTTTGCAAAGTAAATTGCTTTTTTCATTTGTTATGTGATTCAGGTAGAAGGGAAAGAGGTGTTACCATTTAGGGCCATCTAGGGAAAGGATGTGCTCTGTCTGATCAAGAGTGGGTCCAGTCCTTCAGTTTAGAGCTTAGCATTGCCTTAAAGCCAAAAGTTCAGTGCTGAGGCTGTTGGACAGAGAGGAAAATCCCAAAGCCCTGCCCAGCACAGCAGTGAAGGGCTGTTAGATTTCCTGCCTTAGCACAGTTATCCCTCAGATCCACCCTCCCCTTTGGCAGGGAGCCCTTCCCCAACCCCAGAGCTCTGGCACTGGTTGTCACTGCACTGGGCAGGCAGCAAGGGCCACAATGGGCCGTTGGTTTGGGGATCTTTGGGTTTGGAGCTAAAACAACCAGCTGATAGCTGAGGTTTTGTGCCTGCTGCCTGGGGGGTGGGTCTCCTTGGTTGGGGTTTTTTCCTGGGTTTGCACACAGAGTGCACAAGGGGTGGATTCAGTACATCAGTGGCACTCAGAGGTCGTGTCCTACAGAGATTCTCCAGTGTCAGCAAGCAGCAAAACCTAACACAACAAAAGCAGGTCTGCCTGGAGGGCTTCTGTTATGGAATATTTACTGTTGTGCTGATAAAACAAAGCTGTTAGCTCCAGAGGAAATCATTTTACAGGAGAGAATAGAGTGAAATTTCATTAAGTGATTGACCAAAAATAAACCATGAAGTAGGAGTGAAGAAGAGTTCCCAGTATTCATGGTGCCTACAGTACAAACAGGGACAGAATCTTGCATAATGCATGACTCTGCATTCTTCTGTACTGAACATAAACTGGAACATGAGGATTTAATGCACAGAAATATGGAGTTTCAGCAGGAATTATTGGAGTAGGTAAAAGCCCTCAATATTTAGCAGTTTCTATTCTATTCATGTCCCTGGATTTGAAACAAGTTATTTTCTTGTATTTATGTTAGCTATAAAGAGGTTATGTTAAATATTGAAACAGGTTATCTAGAAAGGCAGGGAATATTTTCTCACTCCAGGATTCTGAAGAATTAATTCAGCTGTTGACTTGTCTGAAGCAGTTTAGCAGCTCCTGCCTTGGCACATGGGCCTGGAGCAGCTGAGCTGGCAGGTGTCCTTCCAGGTACAGAAGAGCTTGGAAGAGCTTGGAAGAACAAGTCTGAAGGCTTGTAACTGTGGAAGTATTCTAGCCTCAGACTCTGTATTCATGTCTTGGTTTGA
>JAHXMQ010006307.1:2955796-2972355 GCA_020466415.1 Ammodramus savannarum pratensis | reverse complement strand
ACTGCCCCAGCTCTGACAGATGGGAATAGAATATACACCCCCATTTTCAACCTAAGACAATTCAGGATGACCCTGTGGAGAGAATAGAAGGAGATACATTGATGGCATACAGGAAAAAGGCAAGCAGTTCTGAGGTTAGACTTTCCCCTGAAGACCATGACACTCAATGTCTTATTGCTCATTTGGCTTCTTTGTTGCATTTCATGTCAACAACAATCTGATCCGTGTGATTGCAAATTGCTTATTTTTCTCTCTTCCATATTTTTGTTTGTTTGCTCCCAATATTGTTTAAAATAATATTCCCCAGGATTCTCTTAGCAGATTGCAGATCTGTTTCAGGCAGTGTCTGCACGCTGGTTCCCCCAGCCAGAACCAAGTTATGCAGTTTTATGAGGATTTGTTGTGGGCTGCCTTTGATGTTTCCTTTTGTCTGGAGGTGGGGAGTGCTGGTGGTGTAGGGCTCATTATCAGCTTCTCCTGGGAAAGACAAAGGAGATTCAGCCATTGGCATAACATCCAGTCTTAAAAGACATTGCAGTGTTGGGATTTCTGCTGCTTTGTATCAGTAACAGCTCTTTAGGGATTTGCCAATTTCAGATGTGAAGATTGGGCACCATGTCCAGACTCCACTTTGCAGCTGGGCTTTTGTAGGACAGCAGAACAGCTACACCAGCAAAAGATGTAAATTCTGGATTTAGGGTGCACGAGTTGAGATGGGCTCTTCAGAAGAGGCTTAACAAAGAAACAAAAATCTTAAAAATTGTGGAATATATTTTTGAAGAAGTGTTCCCTGAAGATCACACTGGTGTCTCAGGTTTAATTGTAACAAAAACTGTGTGATTTTCTGTACTTACGCAACACATTCATGGTGTCCTCAACAGCTGTCTGAGGGATGCCATCTGTGGTAAATAGGACAATTCCAGGACATTTTTGTTTCTGTTGGCAGCCAATGTCATTGCAAGGTGTTGGCCTGTCCAGGACAGAGCATTTTCACTCTGGTGTTTCTGTAACCTCCTGGCTCCATCACCTTTGGTTTGGCGTCTTGCTCTGCCCAGGAGGGGTTTCCATGCAGGAGGGAACACATCTGCTCTGTGACCATCCCACCCCTGGTGCCCCTGGATTCCTGGGTGGCTTTTGAGCAGGATTCCCTCAGGAATGTCCCTGCTTGGAGATGGCAGGGTCTGACACAGCGGGGCAGGGCAGGGTGACCAAACCCAACATTTTTGTTGTGCTCACACAGCTGCTTAGAGCCTCTGCTCTGGAAATGCAGTTATTGATTCCTGCTCCTCCCTCCCTCCCTCCATTAGCACTACATTTACAGGGCATTAGAAAGGATTATAATTCTATATCTGTGCTGGTAGAGCAATTGTAATTCATATATTAATCACCTATGCTACAGAATTCTGTTATAAAAGGCATAATCCAAAATCTAATGTCAGTCTACTTTGAAAGAAAATTCTTATTTTTGTGTTTTCCTACCTTTCTTGCATGAGCTGTGCTCCATTAATAACTCCGCAGTAATGAAATGTATTTCAACAAATACAATTCACAAACAGAATTGTGCAGCTTATTTTTTATGTTAAAAACCCCAAAATCAAAACCCTCAGGGCATTACAAATACAAAGGGGGAATATGCACACTGCAAAAATCTGTGTATGACAGTGACAGACATTGCAGAAACAGTGCAGAGGTTGGTAGGGAATGAAACCATTGGGAAATTTAGCTAGAACTAACTATACTGGAAATATGAAAGTGTTATATTTTTATATGTTATATATCATACTCTTCATTTGAAAATTATCAAATTACAGAGTTTGAAGTTCATATTTGATCCTTCCACCAGCAAATATCAGCTTTCAGAGGTGTGTGAAGGAGGAAGCTGCAGCCTTTACTCCTGGATGATTTTTTAGGATAACTAACAAATCTCATCTTCGTGAGATGGCTGGAAATTTCCTGCTGAATTAATTCCACCTTTTCCAATTTGACAGATGTTCAAAAAACCTTGGAATGTTATTATGGGGTTAAGAGAAAACAAAAAGTGTCTCATAAGAATAATTTTGGCATTTTAAAAATCTGTTTCAATATGATTTTACTTCAGAGAGAGACTACTTTGTCTCATAGGTTTAAAGTTAGTTTTGGTGCTTAAATCTTGTGAGCCTTTAATTTGAATATGCAATTGAAAGGGAAAGGAACCCATTTTCAGCCATTTTGGGGAACTCTGGGGATGGAAGAAAAAGTTTTTTATAAATAAGGACATTGAATCTGTAGGGTGTGCCTCTGACAAAGGTGGCACTGAACTTGGAGTTATTAAATGAAATAAGAGACCATTTGGGAATAAGTCTTCATTTTCCTCCCCACAATCTAGAACAATTTGAGGAGTTTTCCATTTCACTGCTATAATTGACACATACAGAGTGTGCTCCCTGCACATCAATAAACACAACTTCTCAAGGGGCTGAGAACTCCACACTGGCCAAAATAACCTCTTAAAATATTTGGTGAGACAGTAAAACAACATTTGTGCTGCTGAGCCAGGCAGTGCATTGGCTGCAGAGCTGGGCTGGTGTGTGCAGGGAGGGCACAGCCTCCAAGGGAGGGAGAAATCAACAGCAGGAGCATCCTCAAAATACAGAGGACATCTGAGAATTGTATTTATTATGGGAAATGTCTGTGGTTCTGGGTTGGGATCTGGTTTTCCTGGTTATTTGCACACCAGAGTTTTCCAGGCTACAAAGGGCAGAGGCCACTGAAGTTTTTGATGGAATATTTTGTTTTCTGGCTGTTTGTGTGGGTTCCCAAACCAGGCTTGTATTGTACCATACAGATTGAAGATCTATGTCCTGTGTTTTGTTCCATCCTTTGAACCACCACTGAATATATTCCCCATTGCCTTCTGCTCTCTCTCTGAGCCCTACCACTGATTTTAGCTACAGCTGCATTTTTAAGTGTTTAAAGCTGCTACTGACTGCCTAAAAGCTTCTGAAAATTGTATTTCCTTCCTTAAATTTGTGTTTCCTAGGGAAGTTTCTCTTTTCCCTTTCTAGTGTGAGAAGGGCTTGTTTTTAATTGTCTGTAGAACAAATACTTTGCTTTCAGGAGTGAAGGGTTGTGCACTGTAAGCACAGAGACTTTTTGTCTACTTCAAGTACAGCCTCAGTACTATCAGCTGTTATTTAGGGATGTATTTTGTCCTTCTTTCATGTGGAGAGCTCTTCACAAATTACACTGGAATTTCATAGAAATGGCTGTTGAATTAGTAGCTGAAGAGGAGGCAGGAGATGCCTTTTGAAGTGGTGCTCAGATGCAGTGTAATTACATAGGTGCCTTAGCTCCAGTTTGCTAAGCTCCACCAGCATGTAACATGTTCCCCCAGCCCTGCTTTGGTTCAGGGTTGAATATTGTTGGCCAATGAATCTCATGTGAATCTTTTTTTTAGCAATATTTATTCAGCTGCTCTGTTATTAAGAGCAAATGTGTAGTAGTGGTTATTAAAATTCATCTTTCTTGCTTTTCTGCTAATTGCATAGTACTAATGATGTACATCTCTGCATAATATAAAAATATCATATTGCTTCCATCCTTTGGTTTCATAAATTATTCTGCATTATGCATCATTTAATGTTATTTCTGCTTTCCTCAAAATTATTATAATTTCCTTATATTCAATTTACAGCTGTGGAACAACTATTTTCATTTGGCTGTGGCTTTTATTACCCAAGATTCACTACAGCTAGAAAACTTTTCCCATGCAAAATACAACAAAATCCAGAACAAGTAAGTAAAATATATCCTTTAGCTTATATCTTTAATTTTCTGATAAAATGATAAAAAAGATAATGATAAAAATATCTTTCATATTCCTTTCCTCCCAGATATGGAGATATGAGACGTTTAATTGGCTTTGCTATCCGTGACATGTGGTACAAACTTGGTGAGTAGCAAACTGAGCTTCACTGCAACTGAATCTGTCACATAATGTTTATTCCATTGAAAAATATCTGACATGAAGTGCTTTTGTAAATATTTCTGCTATTTGAACTTAAAATATGTTTTCACTCCTGTGATTAAGCCAACATGAGATAGAGTTGGACCACTGCCAGGGTTGTATTTAAAAGAGAACTCAAAAACTTCTCTCAGATTTCAAGCATGACTGAAATCAGACTTCAGAACCTTATTTTGCAGGATTAAGACTGGATGAATTTTCCCTGAGAGGGTTACTGCTCAACCTGAACCTATGATTCTGCTAATTAGGAGACTCAGATTTGGAATGTGCTTGGATTAAAATTCCAAAAATGTTTTTACATTGGTCATCCAGCCAAGTTCTGCTGCTCCTCCTTTGAGAGTTTCTCATTAACTCTTTTGGGATAATTTCTTATTAACTGAATTTAGGTAGAATATTCATTGTATCTGGCAAAAATTTGGTGTGGCATTCGCACTGACAATTCACATGGCAACACCTGGGAGGAACATCAGACTCAGGCACTCCTTAGGGTGGAACAAGTCTCAGCTGTGTTTTTGAGAAGGTTTTTGTCTCCTCACAAGGTTCAGGCAGCACTGACACTCTCAAAGCTCCTGGGTTTGCTGCTCTGCTCCATTTACCAGGGCAGAGTTTGAGCCACACTTGGGGCCTGGCTGAGCTCTGCACGTTTGTTACAGCTGATGTAACCCAGATAATTCAGTGTGGGGTTGGCAGCTGAGTTCTGGGGATGGTATTTCTGTTACTGCTGCTGATTTTGGTGCATTGGTTGGTTTGATTCATGGTTGCAATGTCTGATTTTATTCTAAAAGCCAGTAATGGTTTTCTCCTTCATGGAAAGGTTACTCCACATTACCGAGTCCTGCTGGTAGATTTGGGAGGTTCTTAGGCTAATTTATTTCTTTCTACTCTAAATATTTATAAGGATATGTAAAAAACTTTAAAAATTGAGCTCTTTACTGAAAATATCAACTCCTCTGGCATTCCTGCTTATTCCTGGCACTGCATTCTGGCACCTTAGAAAGAGACAATGTCCATTCACATGCCCCAACTTTTGAGAAGAAATGAAGTGACTGAGTTGTAAGGCTTGACCAACACAAATGGATTCAACACTAATTAAATTATTGCAGCTCCTAGATGTCTTCCTAAAAATATGCAGTTTGCTCTTCAAATATTTCATTTTTGGTTTTGTTTCAGGCCAGAATAAAATTTGCTTTATCCCGGGGATGGTTGGGCCCATCTTGGAAATGACTCTAATTCCAGAAGTCGAGCTGCGAAAAGCCACGATCCCAATTTTCTTTGACATGATGCTGTGTGAATATCAGAGAACAGGAGAATTCAAAAAGGTAATTACAAATGCTCTGTGTGAAAATGCATTTAAATGTCATGTGCTTGGTATTTCTGGTACATGTTTGTCAAGTGAGCTTTTCTGCTTACACAAAGTGAAATCCCAGATTTATTAATAATCAAAGAAACAGCAAGTGCATGATCTCCAGAGTGACTTAGCTTGACTTAGGCAAAACTTGTTGCATTGACAGCAAGAAATAGATGGAATAGAAAAGAGATCCAGGGAAATTTCAGGATCTTAATCCAAATTTTCAGGGTTTTACTGGAAAAGGTTCTGAGCAGCAAGACTTACATTGGAGTCAGGCCTTCATTAAGTAGGAGATAGAATTGAAATGACCTCTAGGGATCCTCTATAATCTAAATATTTCCTTATACCCCCTCCTTGTGATACAGATATTGGTAAGTCAAAACTTCCAGGTTTTAGTATCTGACAGGAGTAGCAGTGAATAGTTAATTATACGTTATCAGATTTATCAGGAAACTGTACCTTTTTAAATGTTTATTGTGAGGAAAAAAAATTACTGTGGAGAACTGAAATTCCTGGAGTGATTTTGGCAGTCACTTTGAAAAGGAAAAAGGATTTTTAAGTCACCACCCTGAAATATTTTTGATTGATGGAATAGAACTGGGGATGGTGGGGCAGGGCACTGGGGATTGTAATCTATATTTCCTGCCACTGCTTGCTGTGTCTGCCTGAGCAGTGGAATATCCATCCTGTCTGACATCTCCATTCTCCTCAAGCTCTTTGGGCATGCAATCACCTTGTTCTGTGTTTGCACACTGCCTCCCACAGTAAATTATAAACTGGATATTCAGCTCTGCAGTTACACAAATAATTAATTCAGAGCAATCTGTGTAAGGGAAAATGACAAACAAAAAGGCATCATTTTAGACACATGTAAATATAAATATCTCATATACACAGCTATGTTTAATACTTTAAATCGTTTGGGGCATTTCTGTGTCAATGAAGTGTGGAACAAATGAGCAGATGGAATTTCCATTTTGGTCTGTATTCCACAGTGCAAAGCTTTTGGTTCAAGGCCAAGATTAAAAACCACTTTGTTTCTGTGCATCTGTTCCCTCTGTGTCCTGATAGTCCTATATTTGCCTTCTTAAAAATGTTTTCCTGCTCGTGGCTTATACCTCATCTCCTGGGAGGGACACAGAGATCTGTGCAGCCCAGGAATCCTGAAAAGCCATCCCTCATCTGCCTGATGAACAGCAGCAGCCTGGCAGAGAGAGGCCAGGCCCCCCAGTGCCCACTGAATCACTTCTCTTGCCATCAACAGAAGTTTCAGGTGGTATTTTACAGTGCCAAGGAACAAGGACATTGGGTTTATTGCAGCTTAAGGAAAAGGGGGAGTTTTCATCAGATGGTGCAAAAACTATTTCATAATTGAGCAGCTGAGTCTCATTGGGCTCTAATGTTCTGCTTTAGGAATTGTGATCATTTGCTCATCAAGAATCATGGGGTTTATCCTCTCCTTTGCTATGGATGAGGTAATTAGGATGAAAAACTTGTCTCTGTAAGTTTAGCCATTCCGGTAAGCTTTTTAAAATAAGTATTTTAAAGGAAAGGCACATTAGTTTCTATGTTTTGAAATTATTACCACCTTAATTTAAAGGACAAATAAGTAATAAGAATGGATGGTTACTGGGTGCACAGACACATAAACTCCAGGTTCTAGTAGTGGACAATTTTCATTTGCAAATTGACATTTAGTAGTATAAAGGGTGGTTTTTTTAAAGCTTTAGTATAAAATTTTGAGAATGACAACATGTTATTTCAAGAGAGCCTGGGGCACTCAGGAGCCCAGAATGACATTCACTTAAAACATAATTTTGTGAAACTATAAAAATAAATAATTTATTTCTAATCTAATCTTCTCTAATGAGAGAAAAGGGATAAAAAGCACAAACAGAAAGATCTTTATGAGCTGAGCCTGTACCAGCACAGGAACCAGAGCTTGCCTGGTACCTCCAACATGATTTAATAACCTTTCCCAAAAATCCTGTCTGTGTTAACATCCCTGGTGCTGTGCTGGGACAGGGCTCTGTTCTGGGGGCACAGGGGGTGTGCTGGGGCTGGGACCTGTGTCCTGCTCTATGCACACAATATGCAGGCAGTAAGGACATAAAGTAATTTAAATTTATCCAGCAAGAATTTTATTTTATTTAGCTGTTTCTAGGAAATCATCTAATCCCAGAGAAAACAAAATTCCATCTGTGGTTATCTCAAGAATGAATTGCTCTACAAATACATTTAATGGCTTGGAATCTGTATGTAGGTGTAGGACAGAGAAAGACATTTTCTTGCAATCCTTTCTTTTACTTTGCACATGTATTTTCCATTCAGCCAGAGCAGTGTTACATAAGCTCGTAATTTTAACTCTAATTGAAGATGTAGAGAGGGAGCCATTAATATCTCCTAATTTTAGCTATGGAGGCTCTGCCTATCATGAGCTCAGAGAGCTGGGAATCTTGGAAAGCCAATTTATTCATCTCTCAGTGTCTGTGGATAGGCTCAGTCCTCTAAATGTATTCCTTTCTCCTTCAAATAAAAAGAGAAGCTCGTTTCTTATGTGAGACAAGCTCATTGCTCATGTGTTAAAAAAGTCCCATCCTCCAAATGCTGATAACCCACCTTTCCTTTCCTTGAAAGATCAGGCTGTGCATTTGATTGAGACTTCCCAAAGGAAGACACATCATCAAGAGACCCTGTCCTGCTTCTTCCAACTGTGATCTGAGCCAGGAGTTAGAAAATGCTTGCTTTAAGAAATAAATAAACAAACAAACAAGGAAAATTAGCTCTATGCAGAGTAAATGAAAATATCATTTAGATAAACATGGATTTGAGTTACATTGAGGATTTAACTTGGCTTAGGAAAGATTAATTCATCTGTGTTTATATTTTTGCTCAAATAAATCATTCTGTTTGTGTTTAGCATTTGCAGTTTAGTATCTCTCGTGGGTTCTGCCAACTGCTGGAGCCATCTGGGGAACTTTTGTGTGTTTGCTTTCCTTCCTGGCTGCTGTGGGACCGTGTCAGACATCAGTGCTGGCTGCTGCTGTGTGCTTGGGTTTCCAGGCTCGTTTTTAGAGGACAAACATTGGCTCCAGGGCAGTGTCCTGCTGTTCTGAGCTCCCACAGGGGACTCAAAGGGTGACTGAGGTGTCCTCAGCACAGGAGATTCCTGTCCTGTCCTCTGGCACAGGACATTCACCTGCTGCAAACAGCCACATTTCTGTCTCTCAGCTCTCAAAATCTTGTTATGGGTAAGGTTTCAGAAGGATGTGCGATCAGCAGCAGGGCTGAGTTTGTACAGCCTGGTGCTTCAGAGAGATCCTTGGACGTGTTCTCCAAGGGGAGATTCCCTGCATCTATTAGAGAAGCAGGAGGGTATAAAGCTAAATTGGTGCCAGTGACAATTAGGCACACTCTGTTTAAATGAGTTTAATCTTTCCAGAGCTTAATGTTGGCACAGAAACTTTAGAACTTTATAATTCTGCCAACTTTTTCATTTGGTCCAAGTAACTGATGTTTTCACTTCTTGCAGGTTGTTGAGAAACTGCAGGAAAGATGCTTAGGAAGAGTCTTTTTGTTCAGATCCAGAAATGTGAAATTATTGCCTCTTTGAGAAGTAATCAATTCTCTACCTGCTGAATAAGTACTAGGAAGGATTTAAGAGCTAGATTTAACTGCTGCTTGACCTGCACTATATTCACAGATTTGTCTTACTGCAGTATGCCCACATAAAATGGCTGGATTGGATGTTTTTTGCTCCATATTTCCTTGTCTTGAAACTGCCATGCACCTGTGTTACCCACATTAAATACTAATACACATCCTGCTTGTGCATAAAAATGAACTCAGAGCCCTTTAAACTTCTATTTCAACCAGGATGAGACATAGCATTTTAATTTTTTTCTGTTAAGCTATTTTTTCAGTGATAGCTCTTTATTCTCCAATATTATTATAGAATGTACTGTTCAACAGGCAGTCTTTCATTTTTATTCTAATTACAGAGAAAAAATTAATATTAGAGCAGCAAAACCTGCAAGTAACAAAGTGGTGGAGATGGCTCCTTCCTCCCTGCCCCTTTCCAGAGCAGAGGGTACCCACACTGCCACTGCTCTGGGCCCACATTTTGTTCCTGGTGTGAGCACTGGAGAGGTTTGACTGCTTCAGATGCTGTTTCAGAGCTCCTTGAAAGAAGCAGAAGCCACTTCAGTTTCTGCCTCATGAGCAATTTTGCAGGATCAGAGTGGCCAATAGATCTGGGTTGGACACTGGAGGAAAGAAGGGAAAGTTTGTCCTTTGTTCTTGAAAACTGATGAATCATTTTTCTGAATGAAGAGTTTGAATCATGACCTACTTGAAGGAAGTACAGCTAGTAACATATTTTCCTTTAGAATGTCATGTTCTTTAAAACTGAAGAAATTCTAAAAACGCTTCTGAAGAGATCCATGACCTGCCTGGTGCTCTAAGAGGAGGGATTGTTTTCCTTTGTGTAGCTCTGGCTTGGTTTCTTCAGCTCAGAGCTGAATGTTTTGATGAGGATATATTGAAATAAGGTAAAATATTTTGCATTGCAGTTATCTGAAAGAACCATATCTGAAATACTACAGTAATTTTTTGTACCATGAGAGGCTTCCAGTTCTCTGATGGGATGATCTGGATCCCAGCCTGCCAAAGCTCTCAATTACACAGAAACACTCCAGGGAGAAACAGAATTATTCATGTACTGACAATTGTGTGAAATTTTGTATCAAAGAAGAACGTGAAAACTTGCTGCATTAGCACAGTAATGAATTCTGTCATTTTTACAGTAGTTTTAATAATTAGATCTATGCAAAGCAACTGAGCTTTATTTCAATGTAGGTCTCCACTAATGCTCTCTGTGTGCCTCTTGATGTGTTAATGACTTGTCAAGAACCCTGAGGTAGATCTTTCCTACCTTCTGAGCAGGATGCAGCTGTTTGCATGAGGACAAAGACTGTCTGTAACTGCAACAGACTGAGCTTGGTGCCCAGTACAGGGGAACTTGTGAAAATCTGTGTCCAGGCTTTCAGCCATGCCAAAAGCCCAGGCCAGAATATGCCCAAGCATTTAAGCTTTGGGAATATGAGACATAATTACAAAGGTACATTATACAAAGGCACATTTTTGATGTTGAAGTGTGTTGACCTCTCAGTGTTTTGATTTTTCTTTCTTTATTAGTTTGAAAATGAAATCATTTTGAAGTTGGACCATGAGGTGGAAGGAGGACGAGGGGATGAACACTACATGCAGTTGTTTGAGTCCATGTAAGTAGTGCATGAGAATAAATAGAACAAATGCCTTCAGGATGTGTTTCTGTTTTATTGTTCCCAGTTCTCAGGTTGCTAACCTCACCTAAAATAGAATCTTAGTAACTTTTTCCATGAAGGGACTGGAAATACCATAATGCTTCACTACACCTGGCTTGTGTTGCAGTTTTGCTCATTGAAATTATTTTCCCGTCTGCTTTTCATTTTTTTGTGCTTCAGCTAAATTATGAAGAAGTTATACCTAACCTGCATTTTTACATGTCTAGGTTGGAATCCAAGAGATTATTCAGACAGGTCTGAATTTAAATAAGGCTTCGTGATGTTGTGTGCATGTTTTACTTCCTCAAAGCCTGCTATCCTGTATGGGTTGTATTTCTGGGTAGGGGTAGCAATCTGCAAAGTCACATCTTTCATCAGATGAACCATGAAAGCTTTGGGTACACACACAGGGGACATAAAGAATCATTTATTCTGTTTCTTTTTGCAGCAGCTTTTATCAAATTTGAATGTTGCTGTCTAGTTTCCTTCAGGATTCCCCTTAGGGTAAACAACCCCAATATTTCAGTTTATCATATGTTTTCTGGACCTTCCTACAATGTCTCCCTCTAGTTTGAAATACTACATTGCCTTACAGCTGGAGAGAGTGTTCAAACTGAGACTTTATCTATGCAAAAAGCAAAGCTTCCCTCAGATCTTGTGTACGTGACCCTTTGAAGTTCACCCTTACTGAGCTGTGGAACATTATTTGCTTACCTTGTTTGCTCTTTGCTCTTTATTCCAGAGCTTTTCTTGGAAAGTGGCACTATCCAGTTAAACCCCATCTTTCAGCAGTGCCATCAAACACAGCACAGAGCTTTTGATCTCCTGCCTTTGCAAGGCCCCCTTCTTGCTTTGACATTTCTGCCTTTTCCCCTTGCTACTGTCCCAGTTTCCAGAAGGCCTCAAGTTCAAAGTTTCCACATTTCTAAAGATGACAATTCATCTTATCTCCACATTTTGTTGAATGACTCCTGTAGATGGAGTGTTGGAGCAGAGGCTGGTGACCTGCCTGTAGTAGCCCCTGTTCTCTCAGGTGATTTGGTTTAATTCTCCTCCATTTACACCTTTCAAAGCAGGGGTTTCAAGCCTCTGTTCCAACTGGAGTGACACCCACTTAAATTTGCCTCCACATTTATTCATTTGGTCATTTTTTCATCAGCTGATCTCCTGTAGCTGTCTGCACCCCTTCACAGTTCCAGGTGCCACCTGAAGGCAGATATTAGCAGCACTCAGTGACTGCTGTGCTACTCCTCACCTCTGCAACCAACATCTGCCCACGCTGCTGGTTGCTGGGAACTTCCCCATGCCCATAAATAATATTATTATTTATTATAATCATAAACTAAAGAGGTTCAGCCGAAGTTTAATTAAGCCCTGCCCTGAATTTGTCCCTAGACCTAAATGTGGGTGAGGTCCATGAGGGGTTGTGCCCTGTCCTGGCCAGAGCCCAGGGGAAGCTGGGTGATGTGGGACAAGTGAGAGGTGGTTCTCCAAGGCAGAGTAGACAAGGCTGCCCTGCCTGGGGAAATGCAGGAGAATCAGTGCACAAGTTGTGCCAAGCCACTTGTCCTCAGGCTCAGAAAACGACTTCTGGCATGTTTTAGTTCCCAATACAGGCACAACAGGAATGGCACTTGGCAGATTTCCAGTTCCCCATCATTGCAGGGCCCATGCTATGCAGTTGTTTTTCTTGAGCTTTATTGCAAATATTTTTTATTTAAAATTTTCTATTTTTTTCAGGCTCTCTTTAAAAATTCAAAGGTTTCTTCCTCCCTCCTGGGGGTAAAAAATCTTCTGAAGTTTTGTGATCCTTTTTATTGGGATTATTGTATAAAGCTGAGCAATACAACTTTTTGAACCTTCCCTCAAGAGACAGGCATTCTTCACTCCTGTTCCTTTTGTAGTTCTTTATGTGGACTCTGGTTCACCTTTCTTTAGTGACTGGAGTTATGTACTTCGTGCTGGGTGAGACCCAGCAATAGCTTGTGCTTTATGTCAATGTTGTTCAGCTTGTACTGGGAAGAAATGTGATGTCTTGGTGCCTCGTGTTCATTGTGCAGTCAGGGAACGTGCACAGCTCTGCCTTGTTTGCTGTTACTCCCAGGGAACCTGTGGCAGAAATCCATAACAGTCAATTGAATGGTGGCTGTACCTTCCTTCATTAGTGACTCACACTGTTTCTGATACTTGTGGATTTAAAACAACACCATTTTTCTATGTAATATTCCAGTCTCCTGTGTTTCTGAGGCTTTCTTACTTTCTTTCCCCCAAATATCTTTTAATGTGCTCCAACCTTTTCTGCCAGTTGTCAGCTCTTGGCCCCTTTAGTGTTTCCATTCCTTTTGCAGTAGATTTTATAAGCCATGTGTCAGTTATTGATTTAAATATTTCAGTTTCAGACCAGTCAGACAAGAGCAATTGGAGTATTCTGGTTGTATCTGCTGGCCCCTGTCCCTCCTATCTTACTCAACATAAATGTTCTTTCAGACATCCATATTCACATTCCCTCTTTGTCAGGACAGTGACTCCACTGGAGCTGCACAATCCAAGGAATAAACTTTAGATGCTGCTTTTACTTTGCTTGAGTTGGAACTTTATTCCTGGGTATTCTGCAGAGGTTCCATTCTAGGCCAGAGCTTTGAGGATTTCTTTGCAATTGAAGTCAATATGAATATGCATTTTTCTGAAAAAGGTTGAAATAATTATGAGGAGTAAAAAAAAATTGGTTCACCATTAATTAAAACAGTATTCTTAGTAATTAGAGTTTAAAAAAATATTGTGACTAAAGATTACTAACCTTTTATTTTACCTAGGTAAAAAACAACTTTTTTTTTTTTTTTTTTTTTTTTTTTATCTGGTCTGGAAAACAATGATGTGGAGCTGAATTAATAATTGAACACTAAGAGGTCAGAACCTTCCCAGCTACCAACACAAAGCAGGTCTGCCTTGGAAAAAGTTAACTGCATCTCTGCCTGACCCATTGCTTATATCTATAATTATATATGTGAAAACACATGTATGTATATATATATATATATATATACTATTTATAAAAAATATGCAGTTGGTCAGAGAGGATCCCAATGGCAAACCAGAATGTTAAGTAGAGGAAACAAAAGAAAAGCAATGAAATAAATAATTTCTCTTAAGCAAAGAAAGAAAATACTCCTTAACGAGATGTAGGTGATCACTTAATGATTTTTAAACAGTTAAATGTTAAAAACAAAACTCTGAAAGTAAAGTGAAATCTCTACTCCTAAATTACTTTAGCACTTTATAGAGACAGTATATGCTAATGTTTGTTAATGTGACTTGAAACTGATGATGCCAAAATATAAAATTCCCTTTCTTGTATTTTTATCAGAAGAGATCAAGCTGCTCTTTTCAATCTGCAGAAAGTTGATTGGTTTTGCTTATTTCTCAAAGCAAAATTACTCTGGTGATGTCTTTTTTGAGCTAAAATTGTAATTTTTATTTATTTGAACTTTTACTTGCATGTACCAAGGAAAACAATTTTGCATTTTCTGCTGAGAAAAGGAAGGGGCCGTTATTACTTTTATATATATGTATATATAAGTTTTATATATATATATATATATATATATATATTTATTTATTTATTTATTTATTTAATCAAATACATTTTAAAATATTATGTATATACATATGTACATATATGTATATATATATATATATTGCCCTTGCCATTATTACTTATTGCAATAGTGTGACATTCCAGAGACTTGAGTTTGTGATAGCACAGATGCAGATTTCTCTGTCCAGAAGCTGTGGGTACACCCTTGAGTTCAAAGTCATTTGACAGGAAAAGTAAATGTTTCTTTTATTTTTTTCCATTTGATTTATATGCTATTTTGCTTCTGAATATCTAAATTACGAACTCACAGAGGGAATTTCCAGTGCATTCTGCAGTAGATTTAGGCCTAATCCAGTACTTGCCTTTAGAATGGTACCAATATTTCGGCATTTTCAGCCTTACAGAGTGTGCCAAGCAGCACCCTGGCATTTGCAGCCTGGTGGAAAGCTTTGTGAGCCTGGTGAGGGGGCTCCTGGAGAGGCTGCTGGATTATCGCGCCGTGATGAGCGACGAGAGCAAGGACAACCGCATGAGCTGCACCGTCAACCTGCTGGTACGGCCCCTCCTGCTCCTGGAGAGCCCAGGAGAAACCCCTGGGGAGGGACAGCACCAGAGCCCATTTACTGAACAGGGAGGGAAATCTTCCTGGGGGTAGCAGTGGGTGACAATGTTCTGTAGTGGTTTAAACTCTGCAGCAGGAGATTTTATCTCTCTTTGCACAAATATGTGTGTGAGTCTGAAAGCAGCGTTCACCCATGTGCTTTGTTTGCTTTGTGGGCTTTATCCACTTTGATTCTGTGGATAAACAGGGAAGTTTGCTGCTCATATGCCCATTGACAGGCTTAATGGGACAGTGGCTTCTTGACAGAGTGATGAGGAGCTGACCCAGTTGCTGCTTCAGCATCTCCATAGTTACAGTTCTCGAATGCGGGCAGGAAACCTGCAAGGCACCTTTGTAGCTGGGTGCCAAGAGGTTTGAGGCTCTGATCTTGTCTTAGGCCACTCTGTCTTCTTTTCTATTCCTGTTTCCTAATTGCATAGAGAGATTCTTCCTCCAGGAAATTCCTAAAGCTGAGGAGGAACCTCTGAAGTGTTACACTCATACTCTCTTTGTTCCTCAATAATCACTGTGCAATGGGGTGTCCAGTTTCTGCAGTTCTTCAAGAGACCATTCTTGTCATACATTTTGCACAGCCTCAGCAACTTGCATCCCTGCAAACATATTATGGTGACAAAAAATGAGCTTTATTCCTGGAACTAGCCCCTTTAGAGGTCTTGCACAACAATGCTCCATAACTACAGTGCTACACATCTGGTTCAATACTTACAAGCTTCCACCAAGTATATCTGGAGCATGTGGTTTGTTCTGTTAATTCATTTGGATAACCATATTTTCCTCTTCTCCAATAGAAAATCCTTCAGTAATAATCCTATTATGAACTAGGAAAAGTATATGTATGTGTAAAACCATACATATAACTAATAAAAATATTAATTGAAGAAGTTCCAGTAGTTTAAACTTCAGATAGTCTGTAAATAATCTACTTTTCATACTATCTATGCTTTCTAACTACCAAGGAAAGCAAAACCTCAGTCTGTGTGTGTGTGTGTGTGTATATATATAGATATAATTTTATTAAAGGACATTAAGAGGTAACTTTAAATGTATTTGTCCCTAGAATTTCTACAAGAACATTAACCGTGAAGAGATGTACATCAGGTATGGCAACCATTTTATTGGATCTCTTTTGGAGAGGGCAGTTAATATTGTGAGTTTGGGTTTTATCATTGTGCTTGGATTTCTGTCACCCAAATGACTCTGTGACACCCCAGCCTCATCTGCTTTCTCACTCTGTTGTTAATTTAGGCTTCAGCAACTGGGAATCTGTGCTATGTATCTAGCAGCAGCATTTTTTTTCCACAAGAATTAACTATTAATTCATCAAATCACGCAACATTCATTGTCTATTGTTTAAAATTAGGAAAGTGCAGATAGATTTGAGGTTTGAGGGAGAATGTAACATGCATTTAGTACGGCAGAGAGAACATTCTGGTTTTGTAGAGTGGCCCAATCTGCTGGTATCCTTCAACCCTGATATCTGTTGCATATCCTTCAATATGCAACACTCCACAGGCAGGGTTACAGCTGAGACATTTTTTGGGGGAACTGTAAATTCCTGCAGGCGTGGCATGGCCTCTTGCTGTCTCCAAGAGTTCTGCACGTGGGCTGCAGCAGATCTTTCTTGCTGCTTCTAAAGCTCCCTGTTTCCTGCCTGTCCTCTCCTGCAA
>JAHXMQ010006307.1:2941796-2955696 GCA_020466415.1 Ammodramus savannarum pratensis | reverse complement strand
AAGTCAGAGCTCCTGTGTCTCAAAACTCCTGGTGGGAGTTAGAGGGAGGGATGCAATTTTCTCCCTGGCTGCTGTAGATGCAGGTTGAGCCCCATGGTGGGCAGTGACCGTGCTGGAAGCAGCAATGCTGCCATAGGGATCAAGGAGAAATTCAACTTAGAACAGTTCTTCTGCCCCCACCACCTGCAGGGACTGCTTTGCCTTTCTGGGCTGGTATTTTCCACTTTCTGCTTCCTCCTGTGATGTGCTGGGGTTGCATCTGTGCACATGAAGAAAAGAAGGTGTGCCTGGAAGGGTGCCCTGAGGAACCTGCAGGAATCTTGGCCTTGGAGGTGTCCCAGACCCTGAGAGCAGCCATCCCTCCTCCCTGAGGAGGAGCTGAGCACAGCTGCCAGGAGAGGACAGCTCCTTCTCCTCCTTTCCTGTACAAAGGTTCAGCTCACAGAACGATCACAGCAGAGTGTGAACAGAGCTTCAGCCCCTCAGTGTCCTTGAAGAGTCTTTGGGGAGCCACAATGTGACATCCATGGAGTTTCTGTTATCTGGAACATTCTGACACTCAGTATTCCACTCATGGCAGTCTCCAGTCTAATCCTTGCTCTCTCCTCTATCAGGTATTTGTACAAATTGCGAGATCTTCATTTAGATTGTGAGAATTACACAGAGGCAGCATACACCCTTCTACTCCATACGTGGCTCCTGAAGGTTAGATTTTCTAAACTCAATATATAATTAAGCTTTTGCAGTATTCAATTTGATATTCTAAAGCGAATATCTTAATCTCTGAGTTATTTTCCACTGGGGTATTCAAGTTTCTAGTTAGAAATACTGCAGTAGGTTGTACAAAATTAACATTAATTGTTGAAATTATATTTTCAGTAGGTGATTAAAAGCCATATATTGCTGAAACTAAATATGGTGGAAAAAATAGTTTTCCTTTACAGTGAGAACATTGTGTACAAATGTGGCTTCATTTTGGTAATTTCTTACTACCCTAACCATAACAGTTATGAAAATTAAACACAGTTCCAGCTATCACAAGAGGACGCACATTTTAATTTTAAATAATATGGATTACATAAACAAGTTATATTGTCTTTCTTTTGTAGCTGGTAATTAATTATCTTTCACTATTACTATTGTTCATTACCAATGTAATGAACAGTATCAATTAAAATTGTCAATAAGATCAATTTCCATTACAAGGGGACATTCCAAATTTAAATGTTCTTCAGCAAAAATCTGATATTTCTTATGGAATTTACTTTAGTGCAGAACTATATAAATTTGTGCTACTCTGCTTAAACTTAATTTTGATTTTTTATGATTGTACAAATAAAAGATATATTGTCTGTATTGGTATGGACAAAGAACAGTATTTGAAATATTTTCATGCAAAAAATCTAAATCAATTAAATCAGGATGATACCATTAGGGAAAAAAAGGAACTAATTTTTTCATGTAGATTTTTACATAAAATTTGTAAGTGGGGCA
Source organism: Ammodramus savannarum pratensis (assembly GCA_020466415.1). NCBI lineage: Eukaryota > Metazoa > Chordata > Aves > Passeriformes > Passerellidae > Ammodramus > Ammodramus savannarum. The sequence continues at coordinate 2,954,202 of JAHXMQ010006307.1, read as the reverse complement.
AGTATAGGCAGGTATAACATTTTAAAATACTTTAAATGTTTGGTCTAGTGCTGGTTATCACGTGAAATTCAGCACTTGTCTGAAGAGGCAGTGAATGCAATCCCTGTGCCTTTCCCAGTCTGTCTGTGAATGGGTAAAAAAGACTTGGGAAGAAAACACTTGGAAGAGCCCAGGAGACCTCGTGGGAGGGGAGCCTTTGATGTGAAACACTGAACTTGAAAATTCTTTTTGCTGTGTTCTCCTTCTCAGTGGTCGGATGAGCAGTGTGCACCCCAAGTCATGTCAACAGAGTTCCAGTGCTCCCAGACCTACAGACACCTGAAAGAGAATCTGTATGAAAAGATCATAGAGTACTTTGACAAAGGAAAGGTAAGTCTGGAGAGTTCTTCCCCTCCAAATCTCTCTGCTGTGCTACTCTGAACAGTTGTGTTTAATGTGTATAAAATATTTGTGAGGAAAAGCTTCTTTGAAATGTGGGTCAAGTAAAAATTGTGTCCTGGAGGCTTATTCCCAGAGATATCTCTTCCACAGGAAAATGTTCTTTCCTTGACCTCATTCACAGAGAAAGGGCTAATGTCTCAGCACATTGTTACAAGCATCTCTGTCAGGCACCAACAAAGTACAATAAAAAATGTTGAATCTACTTCCCCTTACAAAGAAAAGAGCATGGACTACACAGATTCCATTTCTAAACCACTCAGCCCTTATCTCAAAAAAATCCAGATGGTTCAAAATAGACATATTTGTTTCAGAGGGGACAGAGAATTGTATCCTAAACTTAAAATGTAGTAGATTGATTCTTAGTACCACAGTTTAGTTCAATTTAAGACAAAAAAGATGTTAATAAAATTACCTGTCAGTGCAGTGGCTTTAGAGCTGAGAATTTTGGAAATAAAACAAGGCACTAGAAAGCAGGAAGAAACTCTGCAGTGCCAGATAATTAATCCCATGACCCAATAGGACCTTCAAGTCATTATGTCTTGTTCAGCTGCAGCCAAAGGTAGGAAGGGAGAAGACAATTCATTTCTGCTTCTGCAAAAGAAGCCCTTCCCATAATGCACAAGGTAGAAGGTTTCAGCTTCAGCCTCTCAGGTTTCCTGCTGGCATCTGCAGGAGCTGCACTGCAGCAGTGCCCACCCCTGTCCCAGGAGAACCAAACCCTCCAATTCCTGATCTGCAGCACCAGCTCAGCCCAGGCCAGGGCACCTGGCCAAAGAGCCCCTGCCAGCAGGTGACAATGGCCTGATCTGTCACTGGCTGTGTCCTCTCAGCAACAGCAGAGAGCTCTGCTCAGGGCCCCCTTTGTCTCTTCTCTTCTGAGCAGCTGAGGAGACAGAATTTGAGAAATATCCCCATGAGAGGGAGTTTGTTCTGGCTTTGAGATCACTTCTGTGAAGTGTCCACAGCAGATGAGAAAAGCAGTCCTGGTGTTTCAGTGTCAGGCACTGTCACAAGGACCTGTAAAATTGTGTGGACAGAAAAGCTGCTACCCTGGCCAAGTGGAAATTTAACACCTGCAGTTATTTAGCTGTCCTAGACAAGGCTCCCTGTGATTATGGATGCTGCCCTCTGGGCTCACATCTCCCAATGGGATGCTGTAGTTCTTATCAGCCATGCAGTGACATTCAGGACATTCTGTTAAATGGTGTGTGTTTTAAGGACAGGCAGGTGTCAGTCCCCCCATAAACTGCTCTGTGCTTGGGGTATGTTCTGAATGTTATCACCTCAGTGATTTACTCTTTTTTTTTTTTTTTTTAATGTATCTGAAAGGTTAGATGATTTTTTTAAAATGTTACTCTAATAATAAAGTAGGTTTACTTATTCCTTCCTGTAATGAATCATAAAACACTTTTATTTTTTAACATTAATCTGCTTTCCTTAAGTTTATGATTGCCCTGAGTCTTCTAAATGTGCAGTTAATAAATGAGTGCACTTTAAAGACAGCATAATCAATAAAAGTGCAGTTAAACTCTGGTGTGTTGAAAACTTGTTTGTTGGTACAGGATTGACTTTTTAAATGTGTGGTTGCATTGCAGATGTGGGAAGAAGCCATATCTTTATGCAAGGAACTTGCAGAGCAATATGAAAAGGAGGTTTTTGACTATGAACTTCTAAGTCAAAACTTGGTAAGATTATTACAGATCTTCAAATTAGTGCAGTCACAGAAATTAGTGCTTTTCAGCTATCAAACAACAGAGCTGCCTGTAAGCTTGTGGTCTAAAATGGATTTTTAATTCATTTGTTGAAGAGTTTCTGTTTCACTGTAGCAATCCAGTGGTAAAGGTTCATAAGTAATTGCTAGTTAAAGTTGCATGAACATCTGTTTATTGAGGTATTCTGAAATGTCTGTAGATGAAATAAACATGTTCTCACCTAGGGAAATTTAAAGGCCACATTTTGAAGCCTCTGTACTGCCCTAGGGTAGAAAGAACACCTGGATGAACTTTTCCCCCTAAATTTTTCTTTCAATTTTAGCAGCTTGGATTTTGACAAGCCTGAATCATTCTGTCCTAATCAAGACTGTGGAAGTATTACAGCTCAAGGAATTAAAACTAGATCCAAAGGATAGAAGGAGAATTTTAAAGGAAAATAAAATATTCAGTTACTTGTTTTCATTAAAATTGAATTAATCCAAAAAGGATCCCACCCCCACAAACCTTTTTTTCTACTCCCAGTATTTCAATTGTTTAGGGCTCATTCGATAGATATCCCTCAATCTTCCTCAAAAAGAAAAATGGTGGGAATCAAAACATGATGTTCTTAATAGTGCTATGTATAAAGAAAGTTTCTTTTGCTCTGTTTTTATCATGATTTTAAAGACATTTTTGCCAATTTAAGTTGCAGTGCTGTGTTCTCACAGACATAACACCTTATGGAAGAACACTTTATGGAAGAACTTGTTCTAAGCCCTTTACATGGTGTGTGCCCTTAAAATGAGCCTAGAGTAAAAACTGGAGTTGATCCCACACCTCAGGAAACATTTGAGGCAGGGAGTTTTTCCAAATGTCTTATTTCAGTGATGCTATCAGTGACCAGGGATCACTTTGGTGTTTGCTTTTCTCCTAAGTTAAGGGTAAGCCAATTCTGAGGTCAAATATTAAAGCTGAAACCATACCCAATTTGCTGTGTATTATATTTGCATATAAATGTAAACAGTGTTTAATGTCCCCCTGCAGCCTCCTGTGAAAACTGATTATTGCTGTAGCTCATCAGCTGATAGCTGCTAGCTCTTGCATGTGTAGTAGAGGTTAAAAATGCATAGATAAAACCCCCAAACACAAGTAATTACAGTTGGTTTTGCTTTCAGATCCAGCAAGCAAAGTTCTATGAAAACATCATGAAAATTCTGAGGCCTAAACCAGATTATTTTGCTGTTGGATATTATGGCCAAGGATTCCCAACATTCCTAAGGGTAAACTTGATTAAATCTTACTTTTTCATCTATTTTGTTTTCCTGTTTTCCTCATTATTAATGTCCAGACTCCTTTTATGACCTCTAATATACTTTAAACTGAAATGTTCAACACCAACTGTCTTGTACTGCTCTAAGTTTTTTTCCTGAATGGCAAAAAAAATCCTACTTTAGGACAATTTTGGTAAGTTTGAACTGCTTTTATTCAAATATGCCGAATTTACTCTCTTTTCTTTACTTTCCCTTGGTTTTGACTACCATGAGGGAAATCCAGGCTCCAAAGGATCTGGTTTTTCAAAGAAACCTGATGAACTTGGGAAGTGGTGCACAACTGGATTGTTTTTTAAAAGGTCATTGTTTTAACCACAGTAGTGCATGAGTTCAGACTATAAAAACAACCTAAATATTTGATATTGAAATTATTTAGTAGTTGCTTACTACTAAAAGCCTCTCTTACATACAACAATTAATAGGGAAGCTTTCTTCACACTTGGAAAGCAATGAAAGGCCCTGCTACCCAAGTTTAAACGCCAAAGCTGCCTTGAAAACTTTGGGAAAACAGTGAAATGATAGGCTGGGGTTAAACCACTGTTATTGTTTCTGAATAATAAATCTTTGAGTCCAGAGTCTCTGGAGAGTCAGTGCTGCTTTCCAGCCCCTGGTCAAAATGGTGTTTGGCTTTAGAGCTGGTTGATATTCAGAAAACAGAAACCTCCATTCCAAAACCTGATCACTGCTGTGCCTTTTGTGGATTACCATGACACTGCAGCTTCTGCCTCACCCTGGCCAGGCAGTGACTCCCTCCTTATTCCTGCAGAACAAAGTGTTCATCTACCGTGGCAAGGAGTACGAGAGGAGGGAGGATTTCCAGGCCCAGCTGATGAGCCAGTTCCCCAGTGCTGAGAAGATGAACACCACTGCAGCACCTGGAGAGGATGTCAGGAACTCTCCTGGTCAATGTATCCTTGCACGTGGGGGAGATTGAGTGGGAAGGAGGGTTGGAAACCTTGTTGTTAGCATGAGTTTGTCTGTGTGTCTAAGTTTGGAAAGACTGTAGTCTGCTAAGGAAGGCAGGAGCATTCCCTGAAATGGAAAATGGAAAACTCCCCCACCTCCAAATTGCTATAAATATTAAATTAAGGGGCTCTCAGGCAAAGATATGGGAGCAGGAAATAACAGTTCATTAATAGGGAAGTAAATAAAAAGACAAAATAAACAATGCAGTAAACCAAACCAACACTGACAGAGTCAGAACCCAACCTGACACCCTGTGGGTCAGGCTGTTGGCAGCAGTCCCATTGGAATTGTGGCTGCAGCCCTCCTGAAGTGTCAGGGGTGGTTCTGTTGGAGCAGGAATCGTGTAGAAGGGTGCAGTCTTCCTCTGAAGATCCAGTGGAAGAGGCAACTGCTGTTCCTTTGGGAAATCCCATGGAGAAGCTGTGCTGGTGTTCCAGAATCTCCAGATTATATCCAGGCAGGAATGCTTGGCTCCTCCCTCTGGGCTCACATCTCCCAATGGATGCTGTAGTTCTTATCAGCCATGCAGTGACATTCAGTGCCTGTTATCAGCAGATGTTTCCACAGAGGGAGGAGTGGGTGTGGAAGAGATAAGGAAAACTGCCCACTGAACTGAAGACAACTGCCACACAGCAAACAGAATACAATCTGCTTGGCAGTCCAGGACACCGCATGAAACAATAATATCCTGAAGAGGTTGAAAGATTACCAACGTGGCAGCTCAGTTTGCAGTTTTGCCTGCACGTCCTCCATGTCTTTTCTGGTTTGCTCCTAAGAGAGCTCCTGTTTTTCTAGCAGTTCTAAGGAGTCTGTCTCTTTCATTCGTCATAGAAACATTTAGGCTGGAAAAAACCTTTAAGGTTGAGTCCAACCATAAACCTTGTTCACCCATGTTCCCAAGGGCCACATCTACATGTCTTTTAAACCCCCTCAGGGATGGTGACTCAACCCCTTCCCTGGGCAGCCCGTGCTAGGGCTTGACAGCCCTTCAGGGAAGAAAATTCATTGTAGTCATACATGGTTTAGCTTTATTTTCTTCAAATGGCAAAACCAGTGGCACACACTCGAAGAAACCCAGTTTAAAGCAGCAAATTTTCTGTTACCTCACATTCATAGCTGTTGTGTCTTGATGTTTAATTCATGTCTTCTTTGAGCACTGCTCTGAGTGGCACCACACTTCAGTATCACCTCCATTTCTTGGCAACACAAACATGTCCCAGGTCCCTCAGAAATTTTCTTAGGAAAATTAAATTACAAACCTTGTTAACCAACTTCTAGAATGGCCTCAATTTTTCTTGATTAGAATAACTCTGATTATCTTTTTCTTCTGATTTGAGTCATTACTGACTGAGCAGATATGAGATCACCTCATTGTATGCTGATTTTCCTTTATTAATTTTCAAGGTAATGTTGTAACACTCCACATACTCTCTTGAGTCTGTTCTGATGGAACTTTCTGGAGGAAAAAAGGAAATACTTACTTTTCACACTGCTGGGACTGAAGTGGGAGTATCACAGGCTTGTCTAAAATAGCACATTAAGCTTGAAAGCCAGGCTCTCCCAAGTCTGTCTCGTCTCTTAACTAATTAATTTTTTTATTTTGGAGAACACATGTTTCAGTCCTTAAGGTAGAATTTGCTCATCTATTTGCAAGGAGCAGGAGATAGGAACTACTTCTGCACTTATGCAAAAGGATCTAACCAGAGGGCATGAGTTTCAAACATACTGAAATATGTCAGGATGTGATATATTTACTTACAAAACAGTATTCAGATTTTTAAAACAGCATTTCTATAGAAAAGGAAATCTCAAGTAAAAGGGCTATTCAGTTACAGATTTCAAAATAAAATGTTAACCATCATGACTTTATGCATGCCTAAAGCTACACAGTGAAACTGTTAACATCAGATATGGTTGATGTTATTTTTGTAAGTTGCCTGAGCTTAAAAATTTAATGAATGACTCAGTGTGATAAATTCAGCTGCAGATATTCGAGCTCAGGAAATAATAAAAATAAGCAGTTTAGAGTTAATATGTATTCACTGGTTACTACTGGCAGATTTCTCCTTTTTTAGCCAAGGAAACTCCAGAAATGAAACCCTGAACACTTCAGATTTTTCATCAGAAAATGTCTTTATTACTATCTTTTTTTTCTCCTGCAGCCTACAGTATTTCATACTAATAGTTAATAACATGCCCTTAACTTTCACACTTTCAGATATCCAATGTTTTACAGTACAGCCAGTCCTGGAGGAGCAGCCTAGATTCAAAAATAAGGCAGTGCCTGATCAAATCATAAAGTAAGTGAATTTCTGTAGTAGACAGTATATTGAAAATCAATCCAGATTCCTAAATTGTCAACCATTATTTTGTGAATTCAGTCATTTGCCAATGAATCTTGGAGTTTTTGTTGTATTAACTTACTGAGTTATGTATTCAAAGAATCAGAGAAGAGTTTGTGAGGGAAGGGACCTTCACAGGCCACCCAGTCCCACTGCACAGAGCTCCATCCAACCTGTCCTGGATATTCCCCAGGAATTCCATGGAGAGCTTGTGCCCATGTACCACTGAAGAAATAACTCATGGCTGCAGGGCAGGGAGGTGGGATCTGTGCTTTGGGTTGAAGTTATTGAGTTTTCAACACAGCTTCTCAGACAAGGAGTGGTGAGAGGGCTCTTGGAGGTGCCTGGTAGTGTGAGAGTGGTTGAATGAAGGCTCTTGAATGAAAGAATCTTTTAATATCTTGTCTGAATACACGGTGGCAAAATGGTTTCTGCTGGTGCAATGGAATATGGGTTTTGTAAAGGAATAAAGGAAATAATTGAGCAAAGTATTTTGAGAACAGACTGGCCAAGAGCTGCTTCCAAACCAGTTGTGCCCTTGGTTTGCAGCCTTCTCCATGGAATCTTTGCTGAAGTAACAACTGACTCAGAGTGAAAAAATAAGAATCACCTCCCCACATACACCAAAGTAAATAAAGCAGATCCAAGCACAGGTCTGGTGAGACAGGATTTTAAAATAAACAAAGACAGACCAAAAGACAACTCAAGCCATAAAACCACCAAAAAATTGTGGCTCTAATTTCAACTACTGATTCGTTTTTAAATCAGTAACTGAAAGGCAGATTATAAATGTGGTCCTGTTGGACCAGATTTAGGTGGAGAGCCAGCCACACTTCAAACTGCTTCAGTTTATGTAGCAAAGTGTTCCTTGTAAAGTACAATCTCTGCTCATAGGGGAGATTTTGTAATGGTTTTCCTCAGCTGCAGAATTCAACCAAACTGCTGATTACATCTGGGCTCAAAGATTTACTTTTATGAGTTTACTTTATTGGGCATTTAATTGTTAGTTACATGAAGTGTTGACAATGAATTTATTCTATCAAAGAGCTTCAATATATTCCTTTCAGCTGGAACTGCATTAAGGGATCTGACTCAGTGTGGCAGTATTTTCCAGTTACATTTCTTTTCTGATGAGGAAAATCTCAGCAGTTTGGATCAGAAATCGTAGTTTCCTATGAACTAACATACCATGGTTTGCTTAACTCAGATGTTTGGGGCTGCTCTATTTGTGTTTCTGGGCTTTCAAAACATGGTTCAGTTTTACTGGAAGAGATTTCTGAGATTTATTTTTTTTTCTGCAAAATGAGCTTTTATTTAACAAGGGCTTAAATTTAATTCATCTTTAAAAGGAATACTAAAAACACAAAGTAAAGATTTTTGTCTGGAAAGCAAAATATTTAGCAGCAGCAAAAACTCCGCAGTGCCAGTGCTAAAAGCCAAGGGGTTGCAAGTTTAGTGGAAAGATGTGCTCACAATGATGGAGAATGAAACATTAGATGAATAGAATAGAATTTAACATGAACTTAACATTAATTTGCAAAGGATTCTTTACATTAATGTACCCCTCTACAAACACTTATATGCATTCTATTATCTATCTCACGAAATTGTTATTAATGGCTTCAGTTGTTGAATTTGTTAAATGTTGTTCAGCATTGAGAGCAGGATTGTTGGACAAGATTAAATTGTTTTTTCATGTGCCATGTTCCACTCCAGGTGAAAATACCTGGTCTGCTCAGAGAGTTCTTTGCAATGAAAGAGACTCCTTTCATAAACCAGGATAAAGTGGCAAGCAGGGCACGTGCCACAGCAAGATAGGAGAGGAGAAATATCTTCTAGTTCTCCTGTAGATTTGAACATTAACCTGGAAGTTCTGGAATTTTTATACCTGGGAAATACACCCAGTAACAAGCTGAAGCTTATAAAATAGTGTATTGACTCTGATTTATAGATAAAGTAGTTGCCTTCTGAGTTTCCAGTAAAGTCCTTTTTTTCTGAGCAGTAAATTTACTTTTAATTAAAAACTCAACTACTCAAAATGAAATATTTCTCTGTGATAAAAAGATCCATTAATTTCTGGTATTTTACAATAGTAATTTTTAAATCTTTCAGCTTTTATAAGTCAAACAACGTGCAGAGGTTCCACTACTCAAGACCAGTCAGAAGAGGATCTGTTGACTCTGAAAATGAATTTGCTGTAAGTAAATTAACTACAAGGTAAATGATGTAGTTCTGGTAACTGAATTTTAATCCTAGCTCCTTTCTTAGGCTCAGATTACTCATTATAGACACCTTAACTTTAAGATCTGGTTCAAAAAACCCAAATGCAAGAGTTCTCTGTTTCAGCACTACCCTTGTGTACTTAATTATGCATCACTGTTCCAGTTACAGGTAAACATTGTGCAGTTAAACATGTTCAACATGTTTGTGTTAAGCAGAACATTTTCTGGTACAGATTTTCATTAGGAAACAAAGTGACATGTAAATAAATATCAAATGCTTTGCTGCTTGTAGTTTGCAACACTTCCATCAGCTGCCAGGCTGGCAATGAGGTGAGTGCTGTCTGCTTTCATGGGTTCTGTGAAATCTCACCCCATGAGAGAACTGCCCATGTCATTTTTACTCCCATGCCTAATGGTGGAAAACTGAGGAATGGCCTTCACTCTTCAAATATTCTAAGAAATCTACACCACCATAAATTACTTTTCAGTGTTAAGCATAAAAATGTGGTGTCTGTATTTTTATTTTACAAGTATCTAACATTTTATGGTTTGTTTTGAAAAGCATCCCATCCAAGCCTTATGGCTAAAGCTGTGCTCTTGGCATACTGCTGGAAAAAGCCATTTCTTTCCAAAATGTACAATTTCTGTTATGTGTGTGCTGATTAGCAGAGTCAACACTTTCATGTAAGAGCTTCCTACCTGCTGTTAAACCAGCACCTCAGACACAAACTCTACTCTGACATCCCAGAATGTGCTGTCAATACTCAGCAGCCCCTTGGCTTCCTTTGCAAACGAGAGTTTGGGCCCATTTATGAAAATACCCTGAAATGGTTTTAGGAGAGCTAAATTGTTGATGTTTTCATTGCTGAGGACAATAGATAAGGTGCATGTTTCCTTCAAAGAGGTGGAAACTGGGAAAGTCTTCATTACATCTATTATGGTATTCCTGCATGAGTTGATTCAGAAATAAGGAGCAGCAGGGTAAATGAAACAGTGACTATTCCAAATACCAACAGCCAGTCTTGTTCAGAAAAGAAAAATGAGAGGAACAAAAAAAGGTCAGAATCCTGGCAAGTTATTATAGGGCTATTGCTGCTTTTAATTGCAGAAATACCTTTTGAATGTGGAGGGAGGAAATATAATCTGGGCAGAGGCAAGAGCAGGTCATTTAATGACAGCCATTCCATCTGCAATGGCAAAAATAGGGACACAGACTAAAAGATTCAAAGGTAATTTTCTTTTTCCCCTGCTTTGTACAGGCTTTGTGCCTGAAGATGACCTAATCTGAAATCAGGAAAACTATTTGCTCAGTCACTGTGCTAGATTCAGTTTGCAGTGCCTTTTTTTCAAAAAATATGCATATATTTTCCATCTACCTCTATTTCCCTTTGATATCTCAGAAGGCAGAAAAGATGAAAGTTTCAATCCTGAAATATCATTTTCTCCTGCTATGTCTTTTAATAGTCTATGTGGATTGAGAGGACCTCCTTTGTTACAGCCTACAAACTGCCAGGAATCCTGCGCTGGTTTGAGGTGGTCTCCATCTCCCATGTGAGTATTGATGTGCTCAGGGTCTGTCCAAATTGCATCTGTTCAACCCTCTTGTGCAAACCAGTCTGCAAAATTATCAACAGGGCTACAGTTCCTTCTTTTTATACATTCAAAACCATTGTTATTTACATTTAATCTTTCTGCTGCTCAACACAGGATCAATATATCATATGCCTGATTTATAGTTTCAGAACTGAACAAGTCTGTGTGGGTTTGCTGAATTGCAAAACTGTTGTTCATGTATATGAGTTTTATGAAAGCAAAACAACCTGTTTATATCTTTATGAACCTTTGAACTCTTTTGTTTCTTTACAGTGCACAATTAGTCCTTTAGAGAATGCTATTGAGACCATGTCCACAACAAATGAAAAGATTTTGATGATGATTAACCAGTACCAGAGCGATGAGAACCTCCCTATTAATCCACTTTCCATGCTTCTGAATGGAATTGTTGATCCAGCTGTTATGGGTGGCTTTGCTAAATATGAGAAGGTAGGAGCTTTGGAGTCACTGTAAAGAACATTTTCAGGTGCACCATTTCATAATCCTACATCCTTGTTAAAGTGGCAGTGCAGTGGGGATGGGGGAACAGGAAAGCAATCATTCCATCATTTAAGGGATCCTCATATCCTCCTTTCCTGGTCACCTCTGTCTTTGAAGTCAAACCAGAATAACTGAGCTTATCACTTGATGTAAAGCATGATAACTCCAAATCTGTGCCTTTTTAGTTTCACTGTAAACTTAATAAAAGAAGTAATAATTTGGTTTCATAATAAGGGTCTCAAAGTCAGAAGTGCTGGATAAAGACCAAATACATCCTTTTAAAAAGTGCACCTCTGTTCCCAGCTGATAGAGGGAGAAATTATCCCCAGCAGCAACTGGCTGAGGACCATGCATGTGCCTCTCCTCTTTGATGACCAATATTAAGATTACCAGCTGGGCTCTGTGGATTAATGCTTGATTTCTGTACATGTCAAAATGATGGACTGTATTTTTTTTTTTTTCTAAGGCTTTCTTTACAGAAGAATATATCAGACACCATCCAGAGGATACAGAGAAGCTGAACAGACTCAAAGATCTGATTGCTTGGCAGGTAATTTCTCACTGACAGCCGCCACTGAGGCTTCACCAGGGTTCCTTTGTTCCATTCCTGCCTAGCAGGAGAACACAGAATTGAGCTGATTGTGTCATTTCCACTTCTTTTTAACCCTTGAAAGGCATTTTGTAGAACACATCATCTGGAATGGTTTACAAAAAGCCACATATAGCAGGCCACATTTATAATTAAAATGGATGGGATTTCCAGCTTGGGTTGTATTCCTGAAGAGGAAACTGAGAGCATGACAAAAGTCATAATGATTTCATGAATTTCTGGAGTTGGCAAATGTCAGAAACTCTCTTGGGAAACAACTCTTTCATAGAGTATTTGGTTTGGGTTTTTGTCCACTAGAAACATTAATGGAGTATTTGCTGCTCTCAGGAATTGTTTTCATGCTCAGTGGCCCTTCAGGATTTCTGCTATGTGTCTTCTGTGTGCTAAATAGCATGGAAGACTATAAGTAAATACTCTTATCTGTATCTCCAGAGAGGAACTGAATATTCTCCCTATACTGGCAGCACTGAGGGTTTTTGGCTTTACTATTTATTATTTTATATACTGTGTATATATGATAAGACAACCAGCCTGCAGAACCTTTTGTTCTCAAGGAGGAAAATGCACTTATGGAAGGTGGTAGCAGAAAAAAATCTATTTTGCTGAGATTCAAGGGGAAATGGCTCTTTCTGTTGACCTGATAAAGATAATGGAGCAGAAAAAAAACATGACTTCAGAAATTATCTATTCTATTTCCATTAAACAGTCC
>JAHXMQ010006307.1:2907895-2927324 GCA_020466415.1 Ammodramus savannarum pratensis | reverse complement strand
ACAAGACCTCATTTAATTTTAGCACCACTGATTTCTCATATAAACACACGTTTAGTGGTGAGAGTAGAAGCAGATGGTCTGAAAGAGGGAACCCTGTTGGGTTTTGCACAGAATTATCCTTTTTCAATGTAGCTTTTTGTTTCCCAGGATAGCCACAGCTTCTGTGTGCCATGAGGGCTGTCAAAGTATGATTGATTGAAGGGTCTGTATCTGTATTAATTTCCTATAACTGGGAGGGACACCTGGGATTCCACCATGAGAAGGATTTGTCACAGAGTGATTCTGCCCTCTGTGGCAGATGTGACACTGTCTGTGTCCCTCAGCACAGCAGATCCCAGGGGAAATCCCATCCACAGCATCCCAGCCAAGGGAAGCCATGGATTGATTCCTTGTGCCTGTGGCCTGTCACAACTGATACATGAGTCCGGGGACACCTAATCCCCTCTACCATATTTATTATCTGTTAGGAGATGGCAGAAGGCCTTTTTGGAGGTAGGAGTTATGACTGCTTTTATTATCATCATTCTCATGTCAGAGAGCAGCTATGAGACCTTACAAGGTTTCACAACATTCTAAGAACACAGTTATTAAAACGCTTCAAAAATCCACAGTGATTTTGTTCTGGAAGGCTTGAAAAGTCTAAGGGCATTCTAGCATTGCAGCACCTATGGCACAGATCCAAATGATATTGCCTTTTCCATTAATTTAATGTTCAACCTGCCTTTCCAGAAATAAAGCTCAGTTTCCTTGGTTTGCAGTGCTGTATTTTAAATTTCTTATTCTTTTGTAATGCCCTTGAGATGACATTGCTTTGCCTGCTACAGCCTGTTCCTTTTCATGGTGTGGTTTATTTTGTGGATATGCTGGGCAGATGATTAGTGGAATAAGACATGAAGACTTGTAAAAGTAATCTACTGGACAACTGAGAACTTAGGGAATTTTTCACTGTGTGAAAATGTCTTATTGATGGATACTGACCTGTTTCTGAATTCAGGGTGTTTCAAACAAAGTGGGTTGCTTGGTGTATTGAATTACCTATGGACCCTTTTCTTTTAAAACAATTTTTCCCTCTTCTTTGTGACCGTAGGAATTGTTTGTATGACCCATGTGCTGGTGTGTGCACACCTCTCCCCAGTCACTGCATTTCAGACACACTGGCATGTGTAGGTTACTGTGGAGTGGAAATCCTGAGTTATCTGAGTTTAAAGGAAACTAATCTGAACCTTTCTTACCCCAAGATTTCAGATATTTTCTTTTACAGAAGGGTAGTCAGTGTGAGGAAATACTACTGTTGGCTGGAGTAGAGGGTTACATGGTGCTGACCATAGGGTTTTTCCATAAAAACCTATGGAAAACAGTGGTTCAGCCTCAACCCTGCAGATTTTTGAGCTTCACTCAAGAAATTGAGAGGAGCAAATATTTGTATAACACAAGAGTTGTCAGCAGTCTTTGGTTTGACCACAACCCGTGGTTGACCAGGCTTCCTGCTGGTAGAGACATGCACCCAGGGCTGTGCAGGACTGGACTGCAGTAAAGACATGTTAAAAATGTGATGCATCCTGCCTAGTCAGACCTTACTGACCCAATGCATTTGGAAATAATGATTATTAAACTTTCTCCAGCAGCAGCCTCCAATTTATTTACAGAGATTTTAATTGCTAAACAAGATCTGTTAGTGTCGCTTGGTCAGCATGCCACATCTTTCCACCCTCTTTATATGGAAGCCTCACTGGTTTCCCTTTTTTTTTTTTTGTCCACTTCTGGATTGCTGTCTTCTTCCAGCCCTGCCAAAAGCAAGACTCTCAGTGAAGACCTGAGGACAATATTCCTGGTTAGACTCAATTTCCTTCAGTTCTGACTCAGCCACCACAGCCTGAGCAGAGCAGATTCTCCCCTTGGCTGCAGAGGAGCATCTGCAGCAGAGGAGCTGCCCCGGAGCGTGTGCTGCAGCGACCCAGCAAGGTGTGCCCAGAGCACTCACAAAGTGCCTTTTCCTGGCACTGTTTACAGTCTGCCCTGAGTAAATCAGGCCCAGCCAGCTGAAGGGAAGTGCTGCTGATGGGATTGTGTCCTGTGCCAGCCCAGCCATGGCAGGGAGGGATCAGACTTTGTCCCCCTTTCACAGCTCCATGGGTAGAGGTGTCTCTGCACCTCCCTGCTGCACAAGCAGCTCTTGCCATCCCCACTCTGCTCTTCTGTGGGACACCTTGTCTGGAGGGAGGGCTGGCAGGGCTGGGCATCCCCTGGCACAGCACAGCTCACCCTGCCCATGCCCTGCACAGAACCTCACAGGAGTCCTTGGCAGAGGGAATTTTACACACCAGTCTGGCTGCAGCACTAATGGTTTTGCCCTTTGTAAAGTCTGGGCTTTTTTCAAAACCTTATTCACTCAGCACCCACTTGAGTGCTTTTTTATTTAACTATGCATGCAGTGCACCTCAGGGAATAAGTATTAAATGTCACTCATCAAAGTCCATGATGCAGTTAGTTGAATTTTTACTTCTTGGAATAAATTTACAAGTTTTTCTTGTTTTCAATGGGTTTTTTGGCAAAAAAATCTAAATTGTTGAGCAGGTCAAAATGTATTATGTTTACTTTTCTCACTATATTCTGGCTCTTTAGTTAACTGTAAATGTGGTTTTACTTGTGTTTCTTAAATGCTTTATTCTATTGACTCTTCTGTAAATGAAGGGGGGTTATTAGCAATATACCAGTATTTTCAGGAATATACATATAATTTTAAAATACATCTATGTGTTAAAAAGTTAACTAGGAAGCTGTAGGAGATGTTGCTCAAATAGCATTTTGCATGTTTATAACTCAGATTCTTACGGTGAAAAAGATTATTGCAGATCAGTTGCTTGAGGAGGGAGGCACTCACATTATGAACTCCTGAAAAATAATTCATTTTCTTTCTTTTTTTTTTTGTCCAAGTCACCTTTTGCACAGCAGTTGTCACTAAGAAAATAAGCCAGCCCCACCACGTTCCACTTAACTGTTGACTGCTTTATGTGTGGCTCTGAACAGGTTATTTAGCATTTACATATTCTGAGCTCTCAGCCATTCAAATTAAAGTAACAGCTTGTTTGTTGTGGTAGAAATGATTTTCTGTGCAGTGAAAGCATGGATTTTTAAAGTAACAGCTGTGGAGCTGCACTTCTGAGCTGGCAGATTGGCTTGCTTTGTCATTCTGTGCTCAATATTTCAGCAGCATTCCCAGTAGATTTTTTTTCATACCTTTCAAAGCACCAATATGGACATGACATTAGTGAATCACTGATTCTTGGGGAGTGGGGAGTCTTGGTGGTTGTGCTACAGCACAAAGGATTAATGTGAATGTGTGACAAAGAAAAAGGCCTTTGGGACAGTCAGGAATTCAAATCCGTGGGTCAAAACAGTTGTTTCTGCAGAAATTACAGGACAAGAGCTATCTGGAAGGCTCTATCATACCATGACCTTCTTTAATTGCATGGATATTAAGGCTGAGGCAAGTTTTAAATGGTGTGTGTCTTTAATCACAAGAAAAATAGGCAATTATGACTGTGAAGGGAACTGCAGCTCTGCCCTAGCTCAGTGCAGGGTTCATGCAGTGAAGAGCTGCCATCCTGAGCCAGGGGTGGTGAGATTGCAGCTCTGCTCTCTCCCCCTTCAGACATGCAGGGTGCCATGCAAAGCACCAAGGATTTGTCCAAATGATAAAAGGGCTAGAGGTTTTTCCTTATTACTTAGTTTAAAAGAATCAGCTCTTGTCTGTATATAGATACAGATGAAGTTATTGCAACTTGGCTAAGAAGAGCTGTGCTGAACACTGTTGCTGCTTTTCTGTTTGGAAGTTGTGCTGAGAGGTTTTATGAGCTCTCTGCACCAATCCTGAAGCAAAGAGGAAGCAACACATAATGATTTCCCATCTCAGTTCACCACTTTAAGCTCTAAAGAAAGGTTTGATTATTAAGCTTGACATTTTTTCCTCACAAGATTAATCCTTACTTTAGGGAGTTAATTCCATTTATATCAGTAAGATTACTCACGTGAGTAACCAGCCACAGAATTTGCCTGTAGTACTGTGATTGCCTAGGGGGAAGTACAAGCAAGTCTGCAATTAAAGTTACAAAAGGAAAAGGTTTGACCTTTTCTTTTCTTTTTTCTTTTCTTCTTCTTTTTTTTTTTAAGTATATATCTCTACTGTTTCATTGACTAGTGACAATGGCTTTTGCATTCTGAGGTATTACTAAGAGCAGCACATAATGCCTTTTCTTTAAGAAGAAAAAAATAGGAAATGCTAAAGCTTCACTGTAGAAAGGTAGAAAGAGGAGGATCTCTGAGTTTTAACTTCAAGAAGCTCTAGGCTTTCTCCATGTGCATCACATTAGTGGAAAATTCCTTCATTCATTTAAGAAGATAAACAGTTGTAACTTTCACGTTTGGTTGATGTGACATCAATGACTGAGTGGGACTGCCAGCATTCCAAAAAGGATATCGTCCTCATCTGCAGCCACTCAGGGCTGCGGGGTGGAGCCTGCAGCCCGGGCTGAAACATTTACAGGTGCATAAGTACCTGGGGAAGGGCACAGGTGATGCACCTGTCCCGGGAAAGGAGCACGAGCACAGGTGTGTCACAGCTCAGCAGCTGGCTCAGAGCATGAGCTTCTTTGAGCCCCCATCGCACTCCCCTCCACGCTGCAGCCCTCAGTTCCCCAGCATCGGCCAGGAGCCTCCGGAGATGAACGTCTACTACGAGAACTTCTTCCACCCTCAGAACGTCCCCAGCCCCCAGAGGCCGAGCACCTTTGAGACAGCAGATTACAGCAGCACCCCCAATCCTTACCTCTGGCTGAATGGACCTTCCATCACGCCCCCGCCGTACCTGCCGGGATCCAACAGCAGCCCCTTCATCCCGCAGTCCTACGGGATGCAGAGGCAGCTCCTGCCCAACGTGCACGGCTTGGGAGGAACTGACCTTGGCTGGCTTCCCCTCCCGTCCCAAGAGGAGCTCATGAAGTTGGTGAGACCTCCCTACTCCTACTCTGCCCTCATTGCCATGGCCATCCACGGGGCGCCTGACAAGAGGCTGACTCTGAGCCAGATCTACCAGTACGTGGCTGACAACTTCCCGTTCTACAACAAAAGCAAGGCTGGCTGGCAGAATTCCATCCGGCACAACTTGTCTCTCAACGACTGCTTCAAGAAGGTGCCTCGAGATGAAGATGATCCAGGTATAGCCCTCCCCCCCTCTTCCCCCATCTCTCATTAGACTTGATGAATTTTAAAATACCTAGTGAGACATAGTAGCACAGATACTGGACATAGACACAGCAACACTTTGTTTTTAAAAGGCTGAAGTAGAAAGCAGCTGTGCACAGGTGAGGTGTGAATCAGTGCTGCGTGAGATCTCTGCAGGAAGGGAATTCTGTCCTGCCCTGGGTCCTCCTGAGAAAGGATCAATGAGCTGAGCATGAGACAGCACAGACAGGAACATTTAACTGGGCAAGGCACACTCATGACTCATTTGGTGTAATGTATGACTTGTGTCAAACTTAACTGGGAATTCAAGGGAAGGGGATTTGTCAAAGAAATCCAAAGGCTTTGGGAAGCCAACATTAATTCTCCAGAGGAGAGAGAGGGTGCTTTTATTTGGTTTGTTTCAATTATTGTTTTCCTTGGAATGACACCTCTGCCATTACCAACCCCTTGGCTGGTAGGCTGTCAGATATTCCTTCATTCACGGTTTCCTATCAATAGCTGTTAAGAACCATGGAGAACATTAAAAACTCATTAAAATTATTCTGCAGTAGAGGACCAAAAGTCTAGTTCTATCTTGTTAGAAACTGATGGTACCACACTGAATCTGGAGTGGGATCCTAGCGTGGGATTTGATTGCTCTCTGCCATAAATTCAGAAGACCAGCTATATACTGAAAACCTCCTTCCCTCACCAAGAAAACAAAACAAAAAGCCCTCCCAGTGACTCCACTTGTATTTTTTGCCTGTGTGAAGAGTCAGGACTAAGGGGTAGAAACCAGAAATTTAAACCTTTTTTCTGAATTCAACAGACTTGTACTTTTGAATGACTAAAAATCCATGTGTATTGCTCATGCAATTGTTCTGTTTCTGGGAAATGAGAGAAGCACTGTAAAGCCCTAAATAACTGAGTTTTTTGATTGTTTGTGTGTTTATTTTTAAACTAAAAGTGTGGGTTTGTTTCCTTGGACAGGAAAAGGGAATTACTGGACTCTGGACCCCAACTGTGAGAAGATGTTTGACAATGGAAACTTTCGCAGGAAGCGGAAGAGAAAGTCTGACATTGAGGCCAGTGCTGCTGCTCTTGCATCGGAGAAATCCGAGGACAGTACCCTGAGTGGCAGCCCCAAAGCTGCAGAGCATCAGGACATCTTGGAAAACTCATCACCTGGGGCTGACAATTCACCTGAGAAAGGGTCTCCTCCTCCCTCCTCCAGCAGCCCGTGCCTCAGTAACTTCCTCTCCAGCATGACCGCCTATGTCCACAGCTCCGGCTCAGGGAGCCGCTCCGGGCCCGTGGGACTCAGCTCTGAACCCATCGACAAAATGGGGCAGAACATGGTAGGCTTCAATTCCTACTCCCCACTCTCCAGTATTCCCAGCCATGGTGTGGGAGACTGGTCCAATTCCATGCCTTCCAGTCACCTTGGCCACAGCAACTCAGTGCTCAACCAGTTTAACACCCATTTTTACAGCAGCCTCAGCACAAACAACACCCTGTACTCCAGGGAAGGGACAGAGGTTTAAATGAAGGATTCTAGGACACTAAAGGATAGTTATTTATGAGAGGAAATGATCCATGGGCAGGTGATTAGCATTAGCCTCTTGTCTCTAGGGCCACACTGCATCCATCGTCTTCCTGACAGCCACAAACTCGTTACCCATTACACTGAAACCACAAACACTCCACGTTCAGCAGCTGCACGTGGAAAATCAGGGATCCCAAGAGGAAGAACAGTAAAAAGGTCTCCTTAGACACTGCTTGTACTGCTGCCAACCAGGCAGGCTCCTCTACAGAAGTCCTTGAGAAGTTACAGTTTGCCTTAGGCAGGAGGCTCTTTCTGGCGTGGCATTAACATTGCTGTGCTTCTTAAAGTGATAACAGAAATGTGGTGGTACCTTTAATATCCTATCTTCAGGTATAGGCTGCCTCTACTAAATGCTCAGCAAATTCTTATTTGGCCAAAGCTCTCCTGAACACTGCAGAATCCATCATAAAAACCACTGCATGGTAACAACCAACACCTGAATGGTGAGTGCTGCCTTTGGCTTTCCCTCATGCCAGTGCAGATCTGCTCTAAAGCTTGACCCCCTTCCAGTCCCAGGGTGAATGTGGCTGTGCAGCAAACTGACAGCATCATGCACACAACAGGAATTTTGAAGCTGCAGGGAAGCATGACAAAATACACTGGAATTGTCTTCTGCTGGTGGATCTTTGTGTTTTCAATTCTAATTACAGGGTCAGTTTTGTTCCTTACACATGTAAATCTAGCCACATAAGAGAAAGAGGATCTGTCCTGAATATATAAATATATATGTTTAAGACATGTTTTTTTCTAAGAAGAAAACACATTTGTTATATCTTAACTTTCTATGTGAAATTTTTTTACTGAATAAAGAGTTTGAATACTGGGGTGGGAGGTGAGGGAAGAAGAAAAGGGAAGTAAAAGTTTAACTGTCTCTGAATTTCAGTTTCAATGGCTGGATCTTTCAGATTATCAATTGCAGATATTGTAAAAAGTCTCTGTACTGTATTTTTTTCATTTTGTAAAAGTCCATGTTGTTTGTCTATGTGTAAATACTAGAAATAATTCTTATTTTTCCTACACTCTACTGTAGCAACAAACATTTCAAAACATAGATGAAGTTTTTTAAACCAAGACTTAAGTTCCACATTCATGTAGAGTAATATCTCAAAATACAAGTAACCCCAGAAGCATTTTTAATAAAGCATTTGTATAGAAGAGTGTGTACTTGTGTTTGTTTCTACTGCACTACTCAAGCCTTTAAAAGTCCCCTTACCTGTGTGACTTGGGCAATTCCTGTGAGGAAGAGCAGGGTAGTGGAGCAGAAGGTCAGGTGCTGAGGTGACATGTCCAGGCCATCAGCATTTGCATGCCTGGCAAATATAACTGGCTGCTTTTATGCAAAATACTATCACTGAATAAAAATCAACCTTGGAGTTTCCCTGCTGGAATAAAATGGTGCCAATCATTTAAATTTCAGAAAGCAGACTGTTCTCACCTGTCAATTAGCCAATATGACTGCAATTTTCCTGCATTCTTATTTATTATTGAATTTCTTTGATGTTTCAAGTTTTCCACTCTCAAGGTTGCTCTGACTTTTCCTAGTTTTAGGTCCACTATAAAAATTGCCACTTGGGAGTTGAAGCCTGCCTACACCAATAACACCTTTGTTCAATAAAAAAAGAAAATGCCCCTCTGGTTGTGTCCTTGTGCCATCACTGCAAGTTTCTCTCAAGTCAGGCATGTGCTGAGGCCTGAGGTTGCAACTCCTGCAAACTCACAATCTTCTGACCCTTGCAGAATCTCAGCCTGCTGGGTGGGCTGCAAGATTTGTCATGTTTAAACTGAGAAATGTTTCAACTGAGAAATGTCTTCAGTCACTGTGCTTATGCCTTGTATTCAGCAGACATGCCACAAATGCCCAGAAATACAGTTCCTGTAGAATATATGGTCCACAAACTCAGAGGAATTGTATTTAGTGCTGAAATGGAAAATGTTCCATTATGAACTTGGAGAACAAAAGTGTAGGAGGAAAAAAGGTGGAAAATAAAGTAAGAAGAATGACATTGCTAAGTGACAGCAGAGAGTAAAAAGCAACTCCTTTGTCACTCAGCACTTGGTTTGACTCTCCTGGTGCTCAATCCCAGATAATAACAGGAACTCCACAGAGGTGTGCACAAAAACAAGCTTGTGCCTCATGGCTTCCCAGATGCTGTCAACCCAAGGCCACATTTGGCTTCTGCATGCTGAGCAAGTGCTGCCAAAATTCCAGCTCACAGACAAAGGTTTGTTCTCCAGTGTCCTCCCTGAGCACCAAGGAATTGGTTCCCCTGCAGCCACCGAGCTTGGAACGTCAGCTCACCTGGTGGAGCTGCTCCTCAAGGAGGAGTGCAAAGATGGTTGTAATCCTATTTCTCCTCCAAACAGAACTACTTTGTAATTAAACAAATCTTTGTCTGTATTTTGTGTTTTTCAGAGAGAGCTGGTTTAGGTCAGCAGCCATGTCAGTGCATTCCTGGAGCTCCTGCACATCACTGAAGCAGCTGCAGGGAAACTTAGCAGTGATTCTGGTGTGAGCAGCACTGCTCTGTCACAGGTAATGCTCCCCTTCCTGAATTTCACCAATATGATCAGTGTAAGAGTTTTGGATGGAAGAGCATCTGGGCATTTTAGGGATTTTTTGCCTATTATTTTGTTTGTTTGTTTTTAATTATGCAAATAAAGAAGCCACTAATGTTGGATCTGCAATTAAAATATATTTAAAATATCACTGATATTTATAGACCTATAGTGTGATTAATAAACATGTTTGTTAAACTGCTCAAGAAGAGAATCTAGGCTCCAAGAACTCTGAATAGTTTTCCCTGTCAAGATTCTTGATTGATTATTCTATTCTCAGAGTGTGTTTTATGTTGAGATACAGGTGTCTTCACATACCACCGTGTTTCATGACTCTGCAATTATTTGTCCCTGGTTTAAATGTTAACCCTTACAGGTTGCTCCTATCTCCCCACAAACACATCCAGCCCTAAAGTGCCAGAGTAGGTCACTACTTGCTTTCCTTCTGTGCCACAGCAGAACTGCAAATATTAGAAGCTTTCAGGCAGGCAGTGTGTCTTGACTAATGATTAATGAGTAACAAGTTCCTACGTAAGTCTGAGGTATATTGCTGCAGAATCCCTGGGGCAGCTTCACTGTCACTGATCCCATTAGAAACACTTTCCCTGAGCTCTCACTCCCCATTTTCCCCCATCTGTGTCCTGGCTCTGCAGCCCTGGAGTCTGTGACTCTGCAGCCCTGGCTCTAGTGCCAGGGAGAGGAGAGGTTTGGGGTTCACAGCACAGGTCTGGGCACACAGATCCCTTGTACACTGCCAGGGTTGTTGCACCTCGTTATGGGATCAGCCTGCAGTCCTGCAGTACCAGGTTCTGTTTAGCTGAGGTCCTTGGTGCCCCAGCAGTCCTCTTAGAGCCCTATCTACAATTCAAGACATTTAAGCCACAAGGTTTAAAAATTTGGGTTTAACTGCTAGGTTCCAAATGCCTGAGCTTACAGATGATAAAGTGATGAGAGCTTAAATGTTACAGCTGGTTCAAAGATGACACCAAGAGGTGTGGTACAGGTATCCCCTGGACAGGAAAATCACATTTCAGGCCTCAGAGTATTTACTTCTCCCATAAACAGCAGTGGGGACTTTGCCAGATTGACTCTGAATTACAATGCACTAACTTTCTCTCATGAGGGGACACTTTATGAAACTCTTCACTGTTTAGTGGTGTCAATAGTTCCTTTGTTGCTTCATGTGACAGCATCCCCAGGGGAGGAAAACAAGGAACTTCTTCCCAGTGGGTTTGCCAATTCCTAACACTTCCAGTTTGTAGCACTTTGCAGCAATCCTTACAATTCTTTCTTAAGGATTTTAGAAAGAGCTGCCCTGGACCTGTGAGATTGTTTTCCTAAGTAGCACACCTCTGGATCTGTGAGCTATGAACAAAAGCCTGCTGTACACTTGGAGCCTGCAGCTTTCCCTGTTTAAGTGCTGACAGCTGCAAGGCTGTGCTGCTGTAATCCTGGAGGTATTGCTCTTAAATACACCTCAGCTGGTGCTTGCCATGGGCTAGAAACCTGCAGAGCTGTCATGCCCTGGACAGAAAGACATTTCAGTTTTTCTCATTTATGCTGCAAGTCTAGTTCTAAGGGGGTAAAGACTCTGATCTATCAAAACAACCCTTCCTGAGTGCATTTGCCCAATATCCTGCCTGCTGACATTTTGTGCAAATTCATTTTCAGAATCTCTCTCTAAAAAGAATTTTTACATGTCTTGTGTTAGCTAAACTGCAATATAAATTGTGCTTTACCTTAGCATGGTGTTGATTCTTTTTAAATCCTAAAAGCATTCCTTTGCTAATGATTTGCACAAAGTGGCTTTGCCCTTGTGCAGCACATGATATGCTCTGATCTTTAAGAAGGAAGGTGCCAAGTTGAGGCAACTCTAAAAGTGACCATTCCAGTCTTCTGAAAAGTGCTTTCACTATGTGACAGCCAGCAGGATTCTTCATGTTAGGCATATTTTGATTCTGTAACTGCCCTGAACTACTCCAGCTCCTCTCACTCAATCCTTTGCAGATCTGTCCTGCTGCCTCCTCGTTGCCAGTGATGAGTTCCACTAATTATTTCCTCCTGCTTCTGTTCCTCTGGCAGATTCCAGAAGGTAAGTAAGGTAGGCAGGCGCTAACAGGTGTTAGCATCAAACTCTACATGAGGAGCTGTCAGAAGCTCTGCTGGAACTCCATGACACATCAGGAGAGCTTTTGCCAGGTCTGAAATTGTGTGTGGGTGACCAATGGCAGCTGGATCAGTAACACACTTCATCCATCCCTGCAGAGCCCCCAGCTGCAGGAGCAACCTGCCCATAGTGAAATGCTGATACTGTCATGGCAGCATGACACAAACTGGTTGTGCATTGCCCAGTACCTGAATGATGGAAGCTTCCAGGCACCACATGGAAAACTGACTTGTGTCATCAGGGACACTTTTTTATACATCCTGCACACAGGTTCATCAGGGCCTCAGAACTTCCCTGCAGTCAGGGTGTCCCACAAAGCAGTGCAGGTTATTTGGGCTGCAGCACAATGACAGGCACAAAGCTGCTCAATTTATCCCCTCTGTTGCCTTTGCAGAGCTGTAGATCTGTGTGGAGAAGTCTCAGTAGCACAGCACAGCAGGGTAATAATACAGCTCAGTAGCTATTTGATGCTGTTATTTGTACAATGTGTTCTGACATGAGCAGCTTATTGTTTGCTAGTTCATGACAAGAGCTTTGTGTATGCAAACTTGCATGCAAATCAGGCATAATTTATTATGCTTCCCTCCAATGAGAGTGGAAGGAGAAAAACCACTGTTTAACTTCAGCAATGCATTTTCCTATGAATAGGGCAGCTATTAAATGATTTATGGAAGGAATCTTAAGAATGCAAGAAGTTCAAAGAAGGTGGAGGGATGTCTTTTTCCCTTGTCAGCTGGGAACCTGGCTATTTAACGCAGATAAAGCCATCATCTAACTTGACTTCAACTCTTGTGCCCATATGATGTACCTGCACTTCCCTGCATCACAAGCAGGGAGATCTCTAATTAGTCTTACTGTTATTTAAAACACCCAAACCACTTTAACATAATTCTTGCACAGAAGAATAAATGATCAGAGGGTTGATATTTATTCACTCTTGTTGCCTGTTGCTTTGTAGGGGTCCCCTGGGCCTGCCACAGCTGTGAACGGCCTTGTTTAGCTCAGGTGTGAGGAATTCTCCTGGACCTGCCCCTTAATTTTGCCAGACTGGAGTTATCATTTGGCATGCTCAGACTTCTTTAACCTCATAAACCTGCATGATGATTTCTCCTTCTGCAGTGAAATAGGTATCATTTTCACAGAGGTGAGAATTTTAGATTTTTTTCTAATGATATTACGCATTTTAATAGGAAATATCTTAATGAAAAATTGTACCCAGATGACTTAACATTAATATTAATAAGCTGGCCTTATCACATATCTTTAATTTAAATTGAGTAGGCATACTTTAATGAGTGGTACAGATACCATAAAATGGATATTATTTTTAATTTAATTTTATTGAATTTATTTCTATGTAATCCATCAGGCAGACAATGCAAACATGCATGCTAAAAGAGACATAAATATCCTCATGTGGACTAAATACTACTTAGAACTATGGTGAACAAACATGTATCCTGCATGCAAAGGCAAGTATTGAAAACTATTGTTTTCTGGGATGCTACTAATCCTTACTAATCCCTATTGAATATTTAATCTCTCTCCCTCTCCGTAACAGGAAATTTTAGAGTAACATTTATCTGACACTTACAGAAAAGTGTCACATACAGAAAAGTTGCTGGGCTGTTACAGGGTCCGTCTTGTGTGCTGTAAAATCCCAGGCTCTCAGAAATTGCACACTCAGGTCATTGTTCCTCCCTTGGCACTGAAGCCTCCCCCCATTCATACATCACAGCAGACAGACACAGAACTGAGCTTTGCACTGAGACTGTTTCACCATTTCTGTTCCACATTCACATCTGGCCTCCTTAGTGGTCAGGCAATGGTCACTTCTAATTTGGTGTAAGCATTAAATTTCATTGATTCCAGATTTGTTCTGAGGAAAATGCAAAGCTTACAGAAGCTGAACGTTTTTCCCAGGAGCACAAAGTCATCTCCTGTTCTGTTTGGAAATGGTAAATTTGAATTAACTCTGGCTAGTTGTAGAGCAAGATTGTTTTTACATTTGGATTTATCCCACCTTGTCTCCATGCACTTTCAGTACACATGTGATATGCTCTGCAAGATATGTGCATGCAGAGCAGTTTTCTTGCTACGTGTATCCTTCAAGATCTTTATGTGTATCTTCAAGATCTGTTATCTGTTGTGTGTTTATGTGCTTCCCTTAAGATCTGTTATGTGTATCCTCAAGATCCATTTTGATGGAAAATAGATGCAGCCAAAAAACATATAATTGACTCCCCTCAAGCAAGGATAAGACAAAGTAAGTCTCCTGCAGGTTTGCTTGTAATATGCTTTTTCTAGTTTTCATATAGTCTGTTGTTTAAAGCAAATATTGTGAATTCAGTTGTTTTTTTTTTTTATGTTAGCATTAATTCAAATATTGTAACTTTATGCAATTTTTGAAGACAGTATTTATGCAAATAAATATGCAAAGAGGCCAGGTCTTTTATCCCTAGCAAGTTAGTAAGGTAGCCCTTAAAGGCTGAAAGCCCTCAGACCACTGCCAATCAGGACATTTTTTCCCCTCTATCAAACTATTTAACATTCCTAGCCCTGCATAGAAGGGAAAAAATAAGGTCATAGCTGTGGAAAAATCTGTTGATCATAACTGATAATATGAAAATGAAGCAGTCAAGCAGGCTGTGGATAGCACAGGTCAGATCTACTTACACAAAAGCAAAGTTAGAAGTGCAGTGATAGAAACGTGAACATTCTGGAACATGAATGAAACAGAAGCCACCAGTTGTGGTCAGATTAATCCTTTAATGCTGCTGGTATTTCCTTGTGCCATGTGGGACAGGTGATGGCTGGAGTGTCCTGTTATCTCAAACACAGGGGAGTGACACCAACAAATGGGACAGAGAAAGGGCTGACCTAAACCCTGCAGGGTGGACAGCAAACAAAAACTCTGCAGCTTCAGAATTTTCCAAGTTTAGGGGGTTTTGACACAAGTGAAAGCAGAAGTATTAACTACCTCCTGCAAATTTTGAACTTCAGTGTCACAGTGGTTTCTGCACAACTTTGAGAGCTCCTGGGGTGCTTGGGATATCATTGTCCTTATCATTGTCCTTATCTATGTGATCCAACAGTGAAGCTGTCTGCTTAATGACACATTTTTACTATATATTTTATGAGATTATTCATCTGCTAACTAGTTTGAGTTTGCAGATTATATTAAATTTTCATCTGAACTTCATTTTAAAAGTTTTATGTTAGATTTCAGTGGATAGTTGTATGGACAAAACACACAGGTCTGTGTACTATGTGCAAATAATTCTGGAGATATGTACAGGCTGGATTTTAACAATATCAGGTAAATCAAGTGCTAACCTCTAAATACCCCTGAAGTTCTGTGAAAATTAAATTTTAAGCCCTGATATATTGCCTCAAAATTGTGCTTGTTGAACTCAATGTTTTTCCAGTAAGGAAGAAACAACAAGCCAAAACAAAAAGCAAGGGTGGTCTGTATTTTATCCTGAATGCACTGACTGCTTCACATACTCCTATAATGAGCTGGAGGGTTTAATGGCAGGAGCAGTACTCTGTTTCAAGCATGAAACTGAACAGACAGGGGCTGGGAAATCACTCTGGAACTACTTAAACCAAAATTGCCACCAAGATTTCTGTCACAAACCTTTATCCGTGGTCTCACAAAATTTCAGACTTATTCTGGTTTTGGGTAACTGCTCTATGGGACACTTTCATCACATCTTCCAAGGGCAAAAATATGGAAATTTCAGGCAGTTTCAAATCATCATAAGTTTCAAAAATAGGTGTGTGTTAGGAGGAGGGCTTTGTTATATAAATTTCAATGGTGCTTCTTGCTCACTATTTTTTCCTACAGTTGAACTGACACTGAATCAGGGTTCACACCTGAACTGAGAGCAGTGAGCACTCGAGGTTCACTCTGACCCCTGGGTCTGTGCAAGCTTTAAGCACACACTGCAGATGCACTCTGGGGCTGGAAAGGAGACACAGGCACTTTGGACCTGACAGTTATTTTACAAGAATGGGATAATTACATTGATAGAACAGAGAAAATGAGCCCTGCACAAATTAACAATCAAAATTAAATGCACGTGTAATTAAACACAAACAAGGGAACAGCCCAGTTTTAAAGGTTGCTTATAAAACTGCACCAGAGTTCGTGTAAAGGGCCAGAATTTACTGCTTTTGCCAATTGCTGGTAATTAACTCTCAGTGTAGCTAAAGCTGCATTACAATTTTCAAGTCAATGTATCTGCTTGTACCCCATAGTGAAATAATGACATCTACTTCTGCTGGTTGGAGTTTCTGCTGGGCTCCAGAGCCTGGGGAGCTGCAGTGTTTCACTGATTGCATTTGTTGTAGGTTAAACTCAGGTGGGGAATGTCTGTTCCTGCTGCAATCATTCAAATGGCACTCAGCTGTGTCTCTAGATGGATGGAAGCCATTGTCATAACTACAGCACCTAACTGAAAGCACCCTCTGATCAATAATATGATTCCTTTACTTCCACCCTTCAAAAGAAAATGAGATCCTCCTTCTTTAAATTACTCTTTAAAAGGAAAATGTACCTGAAAAATCAGTTTTTCATCACAGGGTTGTTGAACTACTTTTTGCTCACACTTACAGCATAGGAGAAATTTGTCTGATGCTGCAAAATGACCTCCTGAAAAATCTGCCAGAAGTTCCAGGTTTTCAGCTGCTTTTTCCAGTTATTTAATTTTGAAACACTGAAAAAGCCACTCTTCACTTTTGAAATCTATCATCAGTCTGTACCTTCCTGCCAGGAGAGAATGGGAAAAGATATCACAAGACCATAACAACCATTTCCTGTGCTCTCCCAATGCCCTGACCACAACAGAAGAGAGGATTTATGCATCCTACGTGTCTTGCCCAAGTTTAAAAGCTTATGGATTCTGTCTGAAACAAGGAGCAAACAAAAGCCAGTAACTCAGGGGAAGATTGAATCCATTTTCCACATACAGTGAAAAAATAAAGGCCATTTAATAAAGCCCAACATTCAGGTCTTTTGCCCATGCACACAAGCTTTTCCTTAGCATCCTACTAAATTATTTGTTTGCTTGTTTTCCAGGGGAACCTGCCTGGCTGGAACTGAGGGGGACTGCAAGAGGTGTTCTGAACTTTGCAGCACAGCTCAATTAAGGTAAGGAAATGCACAGAAGTCCATTTGCCTGATAAAGCTGCAGTGGGGACAATTAATCTCTCACAGCAATTATAGTTACAGGAATTGGCTCTACAAATTGGGGCTGTGTCTGCTTTATGCTCACATTTGAACACTGCTAATATGTGACAGAGAATAATTCTGTGTGTATTAAATGCAGACTGATGTTTTCCTTTGTGTCCAGTGTATGTTTGGCTTCCAAAGGAAGGAAAATGCATTATAAAACTGTCTTCATTATGTTTTCCTGTAAAGTGCCAGCTTCCTGAAAATCCTGCATGTATTTGCATTTAGTTCATTAGGAAACTGAGGTTTGGAATGAATGGACATATCTGAGGTGAGGCAGTAAGTTGATGCTACAAATGAGAGTGTTTGAGATCACTTTTAAAAAAATCTGACCAGGGTATGAGCAGAAGTCAGATTTGCCCCTTTTAAGAGACTTTAAAATCCCTTCCCCTTTATCCTGCATAGCAGGGTTACCATGACAGCTGACAGTCACAGAGAGGACAAGGACACAGCACACCTGGGTTATTGTCAGCCTGGCTAGAAATTGTAACTCTGCAGTTCCCTGTCCTGCAATCAAAGGCACTGGTGGAAACACCATCACCCCTCTTTGCCCTGCAGCCCACACCCTGTCCATGTGATTGCATCTTACAGCTTGTAATTATCTCCTTGGTGCAGCCCCCAAGGAACAATAAGCCCTCCTTACCTTCCTGCAAAAGGAGTTAACACACATTGCCACTGAACAGACCTAGTTCAGCTGAATTGTTGTGGCTCTTGAAAGAATTACAATAGCAGGACTTGATGACAAAAATATCTGTGTATTATATATATTTTATCCTCATTATCCAGATTTTTGGGCTCAGCAGGAGCTGTCTTCTCTTTAACTTCATGCATCTGTCATTATTTAGGCAGAAAAAAACTCTCAGAATGGACCAAAATTTTAAGAGCCCGGAACATTCTGCAGTTTCTTCTGATTAGTGCTGGTAACCAGGTGTATCCTACACCTGCCATGGTATAAAAGGTGATCTTTAGAAGAAATATAGTTCTTAATTCAGCATGCATCACCTAGTAGTTGTAAGGTAAACCCAGAAGAGCTATATGGAATAGCTAAACCCTGTTAGGACATTACTCACATGTTCATGATGCACATTTACAAAGAGGTTTTCTAGTGCTGAGCTGGTGATACAAATGTAAATGCATTTCCCTTTGTCTGAGGCATTTAGTTTGTGACTGCACTAACTCTGTTGCCCTGCTGTTTGTAACACTTCTGGATCATGTGAGTACCAGCAAGTGATGACACTGTAAATACAAACAAAATAACTTTATATACCACTTCAAACATAGCACATGAAAGCTAAGAATTCAAGCATAAAAAGATAGGATCATACATATTAGTGGTCTTAGAATGCTGAAAATTACAGTGAAGCATGCAGAACTACACAGTATGCATTATTTTCACTTTGAATTCCTCTTTCTAAATCTGTAAAGTTGTGTTCTGAAATAGTTTGTCTGCTTAGAATCTTTTAATCAGTTTGATATTGACTGAATCACCAAAAAACATTCTGAAGTGAGTATTTGTTATGCTCAGTTTTACTTTGTTTCCTTTTTTCTCCAGAAGGCATATTTGAATTGAAATTATTTTGTGGATTAAAATTTCTGACTTTAGAATAGTGTGCAAAGAAGCACCTGATGTCCCAATCCCATATATCCTGGTAATGGAAAGGGAGCATTGTATTCATGGTGTCCAAAGACATGAACAGAGGAGCAAACTCTTGCATACCTATGAAATATTTTAGATATTCTATTTCAAGTGTGATGTGGCAGTTCTGAAATTACCTCATAAAATGCTGAGCAGTTTGAGACAATGTGGAGCAGGAGCAGTAGAATGCAGCAGTAGCTGGTCTCTGTGGTGGTAAATTCTCACTCTAGAAGGGAAAACAAGGAAAAGAAATATGTGTTAATAGGATTTTTGATAGAAAGTTTTTCTGGGAAATGACATGACCCAGTAATGTACAGAAAAAAAAATAGAAATAGTTGTTTTCATAAAACCATCAGAAAAATGTCATGTTCAATATACTGTAGGGATATATATAATAAGGAATTAACTAGAAAATCATAGGAAAAAGTATTATTTTAATCATTGTCATTTGCATCTTGAAAAATAGCCTGGTTTTTCTTTTAATTGCTTATATTATGTTAAACAGTACCCACAAGAAATGTCAGTGCTGTTGAAAAGCAGCCCATAAAGTTTTACTCTAATGTCACACATGGGTAAATGATTGGTAAATCAGTTAAAAAATTGGCAAAAGCCAGATCAGAATCCAACTCAAATCACAATTCTTGGGGGGAAAAAATCATAGACCTATGTTTATAATATTTAACAATAAAATTTACAGCCCTGTTATCTGCCAGTTATGCAAAAACAAACACTTGTGCAGGAGGAGTGTGCCATGTGTTTATACATAAACAAATGGCCTAATCCTGCCCTAGGGCACTGCAGTGCTGCAGCACACACAGACAGCGTGGGCTGAGAGGAACCAGCCAGGCCAGGAGAGAGCTGATTTGTCCCAAGCACCTAAAGGCAATGCAAGGTGAAGTTCCAGGCACAGCTCGAGTTCAATCTAGGAGCAGACTGCTGCCTGGGCACAGAGCAGAGCCCAGGGGCCAGGAAAGCAAAACTCAGCCTGCCCAAGCCAGGACAGCAGAG
>JAHXMQ010006307.1:2882226-2898028 GCA_020466415.1 Ammodramus savannarum pratensis | reverse complement strand
AGCTGGCATTCCTGGCATACCACAAACTCACCAAACAGGAAAAGAAAATCAGGGTAGAATATTTTAATGGGTTTTACTCCTAAAAATGGAAACCAGCTATCCAGATCAGAAAGACCCCACTTGAACTTTCTGCCTGTGGTCCGGCTCCTGATAAGAACTAATTTGTAAGGACAGATTTGGCAGTGGGCAGCCACTGTGACTGTGGGTGCCTGTTACACTGGAGCTTGGGTTTTTACCTTCCAGCAAAATGCATCAAATGAAGACCTTGAATTTTAGCATGGTGGTAAAACTTTTTGTAAGTTTGAACAGAAATTTTGCTTCCAGAATTGATCCTCTCTGAGTATCTGATTGCCAGGGCTCAGGATTGCTGGAAAAGGTTTAGTGGTGGCAAGCACAGTGAATTGTTCAGAGGGCACACTTGTGGTCTGGGAACCTGGAAGTGCTGGAGGGTGTGTAGGGACAGTGGCAGTGCAGTGACTCCACCCTTGTGCCTCTAGTGTATTCCACCCTCCTGCTTTCCTGCTTTCAGTGCAGTGTACTGCACTGCCCAGGCCTCTGAGCACTTCCTTGGGCTTTTTATAAGGGAGAAAACATGTAAGGAAACATGAAAAGGACTTTATTAAACTGAGGGGAATTGCAAGCTGAGATATGCTTATTGCCAGCCTGACCTTACAGGAGATCAATCCTTTCCAGGAGCATTCAGAGTGACTGAGCTGCCTTTATTGCCAGGAATGCTGTGTGACAATAAAACATTCAGTAAAGTTTATATTGTTGCTGCAATATAACTGAGACATTCTATTTAAATAAAATAGCACTCCTTTTATGAGTGCACACTGTAATATGAGTTCTCTCTTCTGAGCAAGAGTTAAACTGGAATTTATTTCTTCTGAAGGATAAAAGCTGTCAGATTCTGTGCTGATAGCTGCAGGTAGCTGAGACTGGAGAGTAACCTCAGTCATGGCTGTGGGTGCAGAGGTGTTGTGCTGCAGCTCCATTATGTGCAATGTGTCCTCATAGTTATTCTGCTTTGCAGGGAAGCCCATCAGAACTTCATTCTTTTAATTATTTGTGTTTATTATGGAAGCTCTGAGAGACATAATCAAGACATCCCCAAGTCTGCTGCCATCAAGGCAAGGCCTTGGTGCATCTCAGGGCGGGCTTGAATTCAGCCAGTGAGGAAGCCTGTGCTGCATCTCCTACCAGGGTCCCACTGGGCTAGATAAAGTGTCTGTGAGTCTTTTGTTCCTCTTTTTTGTATTCTAAATAAATTCCAAACTGGAAACATAGTGAGATTTGACTTCATGGCTTTGACCACTTGTTTAACACATTTTCCATCTGTGTTAAAGATTTCTGTACTTTTAGTTTTGCTAGTACAGCCTTTTCTCTTTCTTTTTTATTTCTTTTCAATTAATAGTTGGTCTTCCTAATGAGCCACAAAATTTTTCACCTTGGCAATCAGGGTAGGAATCAGTAATATCAAGGTAAGTGGTGATGTACATGTCTTGATGAACATTAATGGTACCAATTTCAATAATGCTTTCACTGTTAGATAAAAGCTGGCCTAAAGATAATGAATCTGCCTTCAGGAAAAGCTAAGACATAATAGACTGGGAAGAGCATTTGTCCTAATTATGGTAATTATGTAATTTAGGCTTTAAATAATAAGAGGGTGGCACTTTATATATTTAATATTTCAGTTAACTGTGAGCATTAAGGAAAATGAGACATCTCAGAGATCCAGATTTACTCCAGCATTTCATACAAGCAATGGTGAGAAGCTTCCTGGGAAAAGCAGCAGTGTGAAGCAATAAGGTGTTGCTGGGCTGTTCCATGTGTCTCTCACAACACAGAGTGTTCAGCCAGATCTGCAGTAAGAGCACTGCAGCCTGTTTGGAGTGGCTGAGGTCCTGACCCATAAATCCACTGGAGACTTTCACTTCCACTGCTTTGGCTGTCTCAGCTGCTTTCTGTCCAGTGGTGTGATCTGAGACTTATTGTACTGAATCTCCCTGGCAGGATTACAGCAACCTCAAGGCTATTTCCTTTAGAATCAGTCTATGAAGAGAGCTTTCTTTGCAGTGAAATGTCATCTTTATGAATTCAGAAAGAAGAAAGTCATAATCCCGTGTGGCTCTCTATACCCACATGTGCCTCAGTATCCTGGAAATTGCTGTTTTTCCTGCTCCACTCATAGTAGTTATATTTGCTTAGCTACTTCTGCCTGTTTTCCAAAACTTTGTTACCAAACCAAGCCAAAGAATCTTCACATCCCTGTTGTTTGCCCATGCAGGACATGTCCTGTCCTGGTGCCATTGGTGCCATGTTTCCAGTTAGGCTGGGTCAGCTTTTAGCAGACAGGCAGCAACTTGCATTCTTTTTTCTTGTCTGCAAATGTAGTTCATGTTGCTCTTTGGAGACAGATCAGTTTGGGTCGGGCTCTTTTCTTAGTGGAGACAGGAGGAATTACACTCTGCAGTTAGTGCAGGCTCTCAGCTGCCTTTGGGTTGGGTATGTCAGCACTCAGCAGTGCAGCTGCACAGCAAACAGCTGGGACCTGCCTTCAGATCCACCACCAAGAGTGCCTGTGGTGGTCTGGGCTCTCCTGGATGAGCTGCTGTTCCTGTAACATGCATAACAATTTCCAGAAAGGGAGCTGAAGCTCCAGCAAACGAGGCTCAGATGCAGGACCAGCTGTGGGCAAGCAGGAAGGGTTTGTGCAGGGAATGAGCAGCTGCACAGCTTTGATGTAGCAGAGAATGCCACTGCTGCAATTCTGTACCCATCCTGCAACCTTCAGCTACCACTGATGCTTGACATCTCTGTGCACCAAGTGCTGCCTGATTCCCTGGCACATTCCTCCCCAAGTGAGCCCTGCAGTTCCCCTCAGAGGGCTTCTCCATCCCAGCCAGCTGCTCTCTATCCATCTGTCTATCTTAGTCTCTAATCTGGGCTATAAAGCAGGCCCATTTTCCAGGCAGTGTTTACTGAAAACACAGGAGCGTGCCTGGCTCCCTCGGCCATCCCTCCTGCTGCCCTCCCACTCCTGGCAGGCTCTGGAGGTCAGGCTGCTGCAGGACTCTGCTGCTGCCTCTGGGAGAGCTGCAGTGAAACCAGCAGCCCGTGAGCCCATTAACCCTGACAGCTTTGCAGTGCCTTCCTCTGGGGTGAAGGGAGTTCATTATGCTCACAGCCAGTCAAGGTGGTTGACAGTAAAGCAAACAGTGATTGAAATCTTCATTAGAGAGAAAGCTAGAGTGCTAAAGTAAAGATTTGGGATGGGAGAACACAGTGAAACATCAAGGCTTTCAGTGAGATCAGTAATTTTAAAATGGATTTTCTAAAGAAGCAGAGAAGAGATAATGAAAAGGATCAACAACAAATAATAAGGGATAATTATGAGGTTGGTGTCATTCACAAATGGCACTGGAGGGCGAGTAAGAAGAAACTGGAACTTGCTGTAGTGCTTAAATTAGGAAATATTAAAGTCTTTAATGAAAAAATACATTGAAAATGCTAACTTCCTTGAATTCTGATTAATACCCATATATTCTGTAGTTATGCTCCTATTTCTGTAGGTACACACTAACTTTTGGGAAGGAGAAACCATCTGGAGCTGCATCTTTGTCCCTGCTTCCTGACAACTGGGATTGTGACAAGATAATTAGGGCCTTTGCTTGAATAAAGTATTTCTAGATTTCTTTGCAGCTGCTTCGGAACTAATCTACCCATTCATATCTACCTTGAAAAGATGACTTGCCTTATTCTAGGAATGAGAGGAGCTGAATTCTTTGTCTTGCCCTTACTGCATAATTTTTTAATATTTTTCTTTTTTACCTTGGACTTAAAGGCAATAGCAGGAAGTGAGCTGGGTGATTTTTTCTCTGATAACAGCTCATTTTCTTGCCTGGTGTTGTCACTAAAACTCCACAGGCTGTTGAAACAGTGTTGGAATGGGGCAATACTGAGCCTATAGGATGCAGACTGAGCATTGATGTTTTAAAAGAGAGACTTTCAGGAGCCTTCCCCACTCTTGTTAAAGCCAGGACACATCCCTGCATGTCAATGGAAGCAAGATAAGATTTCAAGTCCCATCTTGTGTCCTGCACATTTTCTGGTGTGTCCGGAAATTTCAGTTATCTCCACTCATGGCTGGAGATCAGGAGGGCAGTTTGAATTTTTAGTCAAATAAGCCAAATAAACCTCTATCTTCTCTAGCTATATATTTATTCAGTAATTAACCCAACTTTCAAGCTCACAAACTAGTTCTTTGTCTCTTTAAATATTTGTCCTTGGGGTTAGGAGCAGTGATCTCCAGGGAAGATGAAGAGTCACCAGAGGGGTCGGTCTCTGAGCCAGAGTGGCCAGGAGCTCCTCCATGGTCCCACATGAATGCCAGGGCTCTTTTGCACAACAGCCCCATCTGATGTCTGCAGCTTTGACATCCTTGGACACTAGCAGAATATTTTTGCACATAGTAGTATGTTTGTATTTCCCACCCATTTTCATTTCTGGGTAAACAACAAGGAGAAAACATTTTTTCCTCTCAGTTTTTTGATTTTTGTTTGGGGTGGTTTTTTGGTGGGATTTTTTGTTTGTTTGTTTTTGGTTTTTTAGCAGTTTAGGACAAGGAAGAACTCTTGTTCAAAAAAATAATCTTAAAAGGAAAAATCTGATTTTTGTTCTAGATGTTAGCAAAAGGCTCAGAGGAATCCTGGCTACAGTTGGTATGAAACTCCAGAATGTGGGCCCTTTTAGTAGAGAGTAACTAGAATAATTAAATATTGATGCAAAATTATATCAGAAGAACTAAGAAGCCCGTTTTTATGTAATTATCTATTAAAAAGGAGATATTTCAAAGTAATATTGAAAAAAGGTACAATTTTAAAATGTAATTACCTACAAAACAAGATCAGTGATCTGGAAAGAAACCAGTTTTACTTAACTAGAAAGCAGTTGCCAAGAGGTTATTCCATGAATTAAATTTTATGGATTCTCTATTAAAAAGTTCTGCAATGTAGCTGAACAATTTGTTCCTCCTTGACGGGAGCTATGATCATAAATGCCAAGAGGTTGGATGTGTAGGTTTTCATCCTCACTAGGGGTCTTCATTAATTAAAAACTTTTGGCAGCCATTCTTTCTTTTCTGTTTGAATTGTTTTTAGTAAAATGAAAGGGTAACATTTCACTTGAAGAACAAAAGAAATTTATTTCACTCTTATTACTGAAATGATCTTAAGCAGAATGTTGGGAGAAAATTCATTTAACTTTCCTGTCAACCTTGATGGTGTTTGCTTCTCCTGCTGGTCTTTTCTATTTCCTCTTTCTCTGAGTTACAGCATAATGAGCTAATAGAGTCAGAACTGCATCTTACTTTAGGCAGAAGAAATAATTGGGCAAGCAAAGCTACAAACTGCCTGACACCTTTGAAAATCAATTAACTCATTAAATAGTCCAAAATTTGGTATTTTGACTTGTTACAGTTGAACATTTGCATGTAATGTCTATGGAAACCTTGGGAATGAAAACATATATATTATAAATTATATTATTCGTACCCAATCTAATATTTATGAAACATGGAAAAAGATGTTTTGTAGTTTGTCTTTCTGTTGCATTCAAGTTCAGGGGTATTTATAGATTTGCTGTGCTCTTTAAAGCAGTTGCCTTCCCCTTCTCACTCTGTTTGTCATTCAAGTGGAGCAGGAATCACAGGGTTGGAGGGTGATGAATACACTGCAGGCTACTGACAGAAATTGAATACAAATTGGGAAATTAAGTGTTATGAGGCATTGCAAACATTAAATATTTTGTTGTTTTCTCTTTAGAGACCACTGCATGTTGTGAACCCTTCCTGACACATGAAGGCCTTTGGAAGCTGAGGTGCCCTGAGTGCTGCTGGGCTGGCCAAGGGGCCTTCCCTGAAATCCCTTCCTCACACAGGAAGAGAAACCTTTGCTCATCTGATGGTGCCCCTGAAACAAAGTTGCATGGTCTGTTGATATTTGTTAGTGCAGGTAAGTGAGGAAGAGTTTTAACGATTTTTCATTTCAACTTCTTTGAATTATACATGAGGATGAGGATGCTCAGAGCCTTTTGTATATGCATTTTATTGTCCAGTTTGTGTTTTCTCCTGAGATGTTCATTAGTTCAATTTCAAGCTTTCAGACAGGCTCCAAGGAGAGAGGGGTTTTTTTCAGAGGAATGAAAAAGACAAAAGAATTTGCTTTATATCTTTGCTGCCCAAAATCACACTTAAAAGATCCAACTGTGAAAAATGCAGGTAATAGACTCTCTGCTGTGTTAGTCAGAGGTAAAAGATGAAAGATAAGCCTGCTGGCAACCAGAACTCTATTTCAGCTGCTTCTCAAGTATGTTACAGGCAAGTCTACAAAGACATTTCATCATATCACTGATAAAGATTGTGCTGTATTGAACTGATCTGCAAACATGCAAATAGACTAAACTTGTGTGTGCATTGTGCCTGTGTGTGCATCTGGATTCATGGGCAAGTGGAAGGACAGCTTTTCAAGAGCTTTGTAGGAAAGTAAGAGAAGTTCATTGCTCATTAACTGCTTTCCAATTGTTCTTTTATTTTGGCTCTGTTTAACATTTTTAGTGCATGGAAATTCTAGCTCAGCAATACAGCCATGTTCTGACAGAGTAGCAAAGAGTATTTCCAGCTTTAAGGGCTAAAGCTTATAAAGGTGAGGGGATAAAAGGAGTTTACAGTAACCGTGCTTGACTTCCTTTTCACTGTCACTGCCTTCTGGAAGCTGTTTTGTTCTGGCTGCTGATTAACTTCTTCAGTGGTGATTTGAAAGTCTGCAAACAAGGATTGTTTCTGAAGCTGAAAACAATTATCAATAATATAGGACTGGAACATTTGAACAGCAGCCCCCATCTCCAAGAGCACACATTTAATCCTCCTTGATGTTTTTAACATGAGAAACATGGTGACTTTCCATAGTTTTGTTGATATTACCTGGATGTAAATCTCCTTCCTAAACTCTGGATGTGGTTTGACAAAGTTTCTCTCTGGTAGGACAGACTCGAGTTTCACAGGAGAGAAAAGTAAGATCATAAGGAAACAGGATACAGCAGGGCAATAAATGAGTGGTTTGCCAAGAAAACATACATAAAGTTTTAAAAGCTGAAAATAGCACATTCTCCTTTTTCCCTCCCCATGACCCCTGTGAAGGATCCTATTCATGATGCCATTTAGTCTGTGACTATTGGTGAAGTCTGTGCCATCATCACCAAGAATAACCAAGATGTTGGGCGAGTTTTAATTAAATATATGTGGCAGGTAACGAAGTATGGGATAATTGAGATGCTGTTTGTCAGGCAGAATTGGGCAAATCTGACAACACCCAACTAAGCTTTGTATAGGAATGTAAATCCTCTTGTCTGCATGGGATGGTGCTGTGATTTGTGGAAAGAGGAACCCTGGTACAAAAGAAACATCTGGGTGGTGCCTTCACCATGAGCTCAGGAGGGATTGGTTTTTCCAGCCTCCTGCAAAGGCCTCATCTCTGCACCAAATTCAACTACTAGGTCTTTATTCAAAAATATTAGTGAAACAAATTATAGCTAAGTTCCACTCTTGAAGTCAGATCTGAGATGCTAAATATGTCTGTCAGAACCTTCCTGGAAGAATGGAAATTTACAGTAAATGTAGCACTGAAAGCAGAAGTATTATTCTCTATTACAGTTCTGCACAGCTCAGCAGATGAAGCAGATACTTTGTGCAAGCCTGGCAGCAGAGATAGACTGTCTCAGAGGCATTTTATTAATTTTTCAAGAGTATAAATCAAGACAATTTCATGTTGAATAAAGAATTAAATACTTTTTGCTCTCATTTCCGGACTCTCAGTAATCATTAAGGAGACAGTAAAAGGACTGCAAGGGAATTAGCTTTTTGACCCAGTATTCACCAACAGTAGATTCTGCTAACAGTGGGAATAGCCTTAATGAGAAGTTTGCAAGTGAAAGATTTATATACTTTCATTATAGGCAGATTTTGTGAGATTTTTAACTTTGTGGCCCGAATGGAAGCTTTGAGGCAATTACTAAGAAAATAGTAAGAGTGGCTATGGTGCATGAGAAGATATCCTGCCTTGGGAAAAAGGAGATGTGATTAACTTCCAGGTCCTGGTGCTGAGATTCTGCTGAATGGGACATGGTCTTGCACTTCCCTGCATTTCACAGGATCCCTTCTCCTCCTGTGAGGTGAGTGCAGAGGAGATGAGCAGCAGCCTTTCAGAGTTGAGACAGGAGGCTGATGGAAATGTAGGTTATCATATATATTCAACACATTCTAACTCCTTTTCATAATTACTCAATTCCAGACTACTGAGTCTTCAAAGCACACATTTGCTGTAAAGTAGTTGGATTTGTTACCTTGCTGTGGGTGCCAGCAGGAAATAATCTGTTTAGCTTGATCCCTGATCTATCTTTGTGTGGGAAAAGTAGGAAAGGGAAGGTAAAAAGGGGATAATACTCTGCTGCTGTTCTGCAGTGTGCCTCTGGCAGGGGCCTAATCCCAAGGGTCAAAAGCTGAGAACATCAAGCAACTTTAAGCTAACAAAATAAATGTTTGGCAGTCCTTCTCCATCAGGAGCCAGAAGCCTCAAGATTTAACACATGGATGTGCCTCTTCTGCATAATCTTGTGTCATCCACCACTGAGTGAAAATGTCCCATTCTGGAAAAATTCTCTCTTCTGCTTCAGCAGGGGCTTCTCCTTGTCCTGGCTAGTGGGAGGAACAACAGGGTTTATTTTCTTGAGCAGGTGCCCATGGAGCCATCCCATGCCCCATATGCTGTGTTACCTCAATGTTGATCATGTTTCCTATGGGACTATTCCTGTGAGAATTGTGGTAAGGCCAGACATGTGCCACTTAGAAATGGATAAATTGATCTTCAATAAGGGATTAATTTTTTTTATCTATTACAGTAATACTGGTCTGCAAAGGTAAAATATATTCTGTTGAAGAATCTTCAGTCTACTTCACTGAAATTCCAAGCTGTGTCCATTTCACTAGACCTGCCTTATATCAGTGCTTTCTTTATCAGGATACTCTGTTAACATTGCCAGCACAGGCTCAAAAAGGTAATAGGAAATTCATTTTATTCAGATTCAAAAAGCCATGAAATCTAAAGGTAAACTTTATAAAGGCCATGTTGCCACTGAGCCCTGGGAAGATGGCTGCATCTGCCTGACCTGATGGGAAATGGGAAATGTAGGAGTTTCTCCTGAGACTTAGCACAGTGCATTGGGCTTCCTGAATTTGAAGGATACTGCAAGAGAAAATGCAGGAAATGACAGGAACCAAATCAAGGACGTGACTGAATCACTTCACCAACATTCCTCTTTCATGTTAGAGCAAAACAATGTTGCAGCCTGACTTATAATAAATTGCTGCTTAATAAGGCCACAAGTAAGTCATCTCTTCTCAGCTAATTCCTGTTCAGCTTCCCCAGCTATAAAACCCTTATTAAAGAAGCTTTAGCAGCTGTACTGTTCTCTGAGGCATGAAAAATCTTGATTAAAGCCACTATACTGGAGTCAATGAAGCTTAAACCTTGATGTAGTGGGACACAGGGAGGGCCCAAGCCAGCTTTATGCTCCCCAGTGTCCTGCTGGCCAATCCACAGTGGACTGCTTGTTTTTGAGTCTGCACAGCACCTTGCCAGACCTCCTGCCTGTCAGATAAGCATTGTGTTATCTGTGCCTATCTGCAAGGTTAAGAGCAGCCAGCGGAAAGCCGTGGTCACCAAAGAAAAGATATTTAAGCAACTGAGCTTCTGGAATTCCTGCTTTTGACAAAGAGATTTTGGGGGAAAGATGGCTTTTACACTTCAGGTGTTGAGTTTGAGGAGTAAAATTGAGCTGGTAGTGCAGTTTTCTTAATAGCTCTAAGGAAAGCTGTGCCTCACAGTGTTATTTAAATCACCACACGACTGTAACTTCATTAACAGTGTTAATGTATGGTGATTAGTGATTGATACAAGTCAATTATGTTAATAAGTCAGGTTCTGCTCTGAATAATATCATGTGACTGCAAGGAATGAAACCTAGCACAGAATTGGAATGGTGGCTACTGATACAATGGTACTGCAGTCACAGGATTAGCATTGAATCAATCAGTTTTGATTCCTGCATTTTTAATATTAATATTTTTTCAGTTTATTCTGGCTGTGATGTAAATGACTTTGAATTAAGTCTGAAAAGTAGAGAAACAGCTTTATGTAAAAATTGGTTTTTGGTTTTGTTCAGTTTTGTTTTTCAGTCCTTGCAACAAATGAAATATATTTAATTAGTTTTACATTTGTTTTCATTTTATATTTGCTCCAGAGAATATTATAAGATATACTTCCCCAGGTAATGAGCTGCTGAAATATTCTGATGGTAAATATATAAAAGACATTTTGATTTCTTAATTGGTAAATGAAAAATTTTCTCATAAAGTTTAAAAAGCTCCAGAAATATCGAGATTGTACTGCAAGAGATTTCATCTGTAAACTAAGCTGGAACCTCCAACTCATCAGTTGCTATTGCAAAATATCTTAGCCAGAAAAGAAGGGATAGTAGCTGGACCAAGGCCACCTGAGCAAAACTCTGATTGGGAGATTGCAGTTATAGAATCAAGAATGGTATAAAACCATTTTTTATGATTAATGAAGATTGGTTAACGAGTAACTGGCAAAGAACAGATCACACCTCTCTATCTGGTTATTTAGGTGTCATTGGCTTTAGTGATATCACAGAGCTATTGTGTTCTATTTGGATAACCTTGTCTGATACACTAAAAATCACGGTTTTTACAAGTTTGTTTCTTTTTGAGTTAAAGCAGAAAGGCTGAGTCATTGCTCTTAACCCATCTGCACTCAGGCAGCCTCTGAAGTCCATGCTTGGGGAAAGGCTCAGGAAAAGTGAGAATGTATGGTTCTGTGTGTGAAATGGCAGAAATTCAGGCCTTTGGTATCATCCTGTGCATAAAAAATAACTCTATCTATGTTCTAATTGCAAATTGAGAGATGTTTCAATTTGTTTTCTTGGGGTTATGGTACAGAAGGTTCAAGGCACTATTGCTTCTAAATATCACTCAGAAGTTGGGTGTCACTGCTGAGACAACATCGAAGAGTGATATTACAGAAGTAAAGATTGAGGATAAATTCTGTTGGCTAGAATAGATTTATTTGTTCCCTGTGTGTAAAATATATCTTCTGTGCTCACAGGCTCACAAACGTGTCATGGTAGGTCATTAAATACATCACAGATCATCTTATTTTCCTTTTTCCATTTCATCTTCTTTCTTTGCAGTCTGCTGTTTCTTCTCTGTCATCAGTTTGTATCTATTTAGGTGAGAAAAAAAAGTTATTGCTTCCAAAAATGTTATTCTTAATCTTTTTCCACTAGTATAGCTGAGCTTTTTAGCTAACAATTTAGGCAAATAATAACAGGTTTTTTCGTGACCTGATTTGAAGGAATTTCTTTAGTACAGTAAACCATGAACAGCTTTGTTTCTGTGGGAAATGAGACAAAACAAGTTTAACAATTGTTAAGGAATTGGTTTCTAGCTATTCTAACTATTTTCTTGTGCTAGAGACCACAGGAACTAAAAAGAAGGAGGATCAGTATTCTGTCAGTATCAAT
Source organism: Ammodramus savannarum pratensis (assembly GCA_020466415.1). Lineage (NCBI taxonomy): Eukaryota > Metazoa > Chordata > Aves > Passeriformes > Passerellidae > Ammodramus > Ammodramus savannarum. The sequence goes on along the minus strand of JAHXMQ010006307.1, from coordinate 2,886,370 downwards.
CAGGGATATTTTCTTTGCAGCCAGACAAATCATAAAACACTCATGTCAAAAGGAGAAATAAAGCAAAATAATTCTTATTCTATGGGCTTCAACTGTTACTATCTTTCATGTTATAAATAGAGTTCATAATAAACTTACACTTTTAGGGTGAGCCTGCAGGACAGAGGAAAACCAAAAGATAACTTGAAGAATAATGAACTTGGAGATTGCACACAAATTCAGGGAAACACCAAGCTGGATTAGTCTAGCTCTTTCTAAGAAACACCAGTTTCATGCTAAAAAAATGCAGTGTCTGCTGAAGAGATAATGACCAAGCACATAATTAACAAGCACTGCATTTCCCATCTGTCAGGAGCTCTATTGCCAAGGTGTCCAAACTGAAGAACTGAAATTTGTGCAGGTACTGTAGGAAGTGCAATGTTCCCTCTGGCCCTGCTCTGTCCTGTGCTGCCCTTTTGCAGCCCAGGATATTCTCTGCTACTGTACTCGAGTGGGCAAAGACAAAATTGTGAATAAATGTGAATAAAACTGTCCCAAGTAGGCCAGAGTAAAACTCATTTACCTGTTATAATTATAATCTGCATTAAATTCATTCCAGAGGCTAATGAAGATGTGCAATCAAATGATTTCTCCTAGGACTGATTTAAGGGAGCAATTTGAAAGTGAGACTTAGAGGTGCAAAAAAAAAAAGTTATACCTAATTCAAGACACTAAAATATTCTGTATTATAGAGATGTTGGTGTACTTTGTTGTTTGCAGTCTAGTACATGCAAACCCCCCACCAAGGACTGCCTTTCCCCTCTTTTGTTATGCTCAACTGTTACCAGTAATTGTCCATAATTCTGCAGCACAATTGATTTGGTCACCAAGCAGGTCCATCCTTCTGTGTAAGCTGGAGTGTAAATAATAGAAATAAGAGGATGATTACAGTCATCATCAATGTCTCCACTGCATTTAATCGACCTCAGGGATTTTTTCCATCATAGGAGATAAAGTAACTGTTTGTGAATAGTGGGTTATTTGAACAGTGAAGTGGTTTTTAAATAGCCTGTACTTGATTACTCCCTCAGCCTTGGATTGGTGCCTCCACAGGTGCATGAACTGCATTTCCCTGGTTTACTCTTTATGCTTGGAGACCTGGTCAAAGCCTTAAATGTGGGGATATGACAGTACAAATATTGTGATTATCATCTGCAGTAATGCAGCTTTGCTGTAGAGGATAGATGATTTATTAATGCTGGATTAGGACCCATTGCCTTACTGAAACAGTGCCATCCTCCCTTCTGGGGAGATCCCAACTAGACTGCCATGTGCTGCATGGCACAAATGAATAGTGAAACTAAATATCTAAAGCTTTCAGGTCCAGTATTGAGCTGTGAGCAGATTCTCTCAGGGCACTGTGTGCAGGGTAGCTTGTTCTCAAGGGAGAAAGTTGCCTCAAGAGAACCATTAGGAACAAAACCCATAAACTAGGGGTGAGGAGAAGAAAAAGCCTGTTTGAGAGCTAATTCTGTCTCTGGTAGGCTCTGCTCTTAGACCCCTCTCATGTTACCCTACAACAAAATGAAAAGTGATTGTGCTAGAGCCTGTGAAGGGCATTTGTGGCACAAGGAATTCCCTGGTGCCTTACAGGCACTCAGCACACACTGGGAATGCTGGAGGAAGCTGCAAATGACAGGAATCAGTCGTGTTAAGCTGATGCTGCTCTTTCTCTGTTCTGAGAAAATGAGCAGCTGCAGCAGGATTGCATTCTGATTTCAAAAAAGCATCCAAGCAGCAGGCACACAGTGTTTGTGCTTCTTGCCACAAGTGGAGTTCTGAATCAGGAGCCACGTGGATGTTTTCAGATCTTAATTGACTCCACAGCAGGCATCCAGGCTTAGAGCAGAAATCCACCACTGCAAAGAAACCACATGCTTTAGGGGATCCTGCATTGTGTACAGGGTTAACAGGGAAGCAGGAGGCCTTATTTATGTGGAGTACAGGAATTGCCAAAGCTGAAGAAATACTGTTTTCTTTCAATGATTAATATGCTCAGTAGAAGTGTAGCCCTTGCTGCCAGCTTTCATTAGCAAATCAATGGAAAACAAACCCGTGTGGTGGGGAGTGTGTCAGGGAACAGCTTAAACAGGACTGAGCTGCTTTAGATTTCAGCTGTTTTCTTTAGCACAACAGTGTAAAGCACTTTCTTGTTTATAGGATAAACACAAGGGATTGAGGTGATCTGTGTAGCACACGGGAGAGGTTGCCAACCCATAACATTCTGCAGAATGCAAAAATTCCATAGCTGCTCCCTTGGGAGTCATAGGCTACAATCTTCTTGCATGCTGGTTTCAGTGTAAATAGCAGTTAAATCATCAGGACAGACAACCTGCCAGGAAAACTTTGAATAAAGTATTGGTTCATTTTCCTTCTTTCAAAACACAGGTTCAGCAGACTCAGAGCTCAGCCAGCTATTGGTTCAGAAGTGGCATTTCACACCAAATTAATATAAGTAATGCATAAAAGTGAGGCTGTAAATGTGTGCCTTTTTAGCTCACTCACAACAAAGAAGACTGAAATACAATGGATAACTTTATTTTTAACCTTATTTTCACTTGAGAGGGATCACACAAAGAGATCTCAGATTGGACATGAGTTTGATCTGTGACAAGAATTTCACTGAATCAGCCTCAGGATGTGCAGTGATTGGAGTATTGCTTTCAGCATTTCCAGTTGCTCGAGGCTTTTTTTTATTTTTTATGTAGAAATTAGATTCTTTTAAACAAATGAGCAGAGACTATTCTAAGCACTAATGTGGCTGTCCTTCAGACACATCGAAGCATAGCAATCTTTATAGCTATCTGTTTGAATATTTTGCAAAATTATACATTCTTGGTGAAAATACCCCATAGAGTGGCAAAAATATTTCAGGAGTAAAACAAATAGATAGAAACCCATCAAATAATTCAGGAGTAAAACCAATAGATAGAAAACATGAGGAAGGTAAGGCAGCCATCCCTGCAGTTACAGATTTAGGACAAGGATGGCTTTGGGAATCCAAGGTATTTGTTCTAAAGCCAAGTACTCAAAGCTGAATGACAGTACTGAGAAATAAGCTGTACCTTCAACTGCATCTGTGAGCTGTGCTGAAACCAGGGAAACCTGCCCTACAAATATTACATAGGAGACCAGTCCATGTGCCCTGCTGTTTCCATAAAATCAGCCTCTCCCAATTATCTTCTCTGCAAAGTATAAAACCCCTCCAGACAGAAGAGAATCAGATAGATCCCAACAGCTTAGAATAGAATAAACCCAGATTTCACAAAGGCTAAGCTAACATGCATCAAAAAATGTTTCTATTTATCAAATAGATGCAATTAGATTTACAGTTTTCCTGTGCAGGATTTTGGTGTTTAATACAGACTTGGTGCTCATGTGGCTGACATGGTCATGCACTGAAGAGAACTTTCTATTTCTGAGAACAGAACCTGGTCTTCAGTCACAACACACTGTAACTATTTTCAGCATGCAAATGTGATTATTTGCTAATGATCACACACATCCCTCTGTATGTAATTGCATCACACTTTTCAGATTTGTGCTCTCTCTATAGAGATTATGCCCTCTGTCTCCTGTGAGTCATCAGACTCCTCAGGTATATCCAGAGTGTGCTGTGCAGAGTGATGCACTCAGCAGGTGTGGCAAAGGACAGGGCGGTTCAAGTAAAAGGAAATTGAAATGTATTTTCAAAGAGAATGTACAAATAGCTTAGTGTTTGATTTCCAGGGTGGTGATTAATTGCAAACTGTGAGATAAGAACATCCAGGACACATAACAGTGATAGCAGTTTGTTGTATCATGAAGTAGATTCACCTCTGGTTTGAGCTTGCTTTTGGTGGTATGAACTAGAAGGCAGAGACTCTGGCAGGGTGAAGATAAGCAAAAGTGATTTCCCTCTCTGTGGTGAATTCTGGGGGCTGGAAAGCTGCACTCAGAGGACACTGACCCCATGGACTGGGATTTTCTGGCACCCTGTGAGGACTCCTATCAGATATGATGGTGAAAATTAAAATATGGCCTGCCCACACAATCACACAGCTCATGCCCATGATGCCTTAAGTTTTAGCTTTCATATTTCCAGATTCTGTACTGCATTAGTATA
>JAHXMQ010006307.1:2844033-2877761 GCA_020466415.1 Ammodramus savannarum pratensis | reverse complement strand
GACTTACCTTCTTTTTTGCCTAATTTTCTATAATTAATGTTTATAACAACATTAATTCCATGCTCTCATTAGAGCCTGCTCTTATGCCAAGGCATATTCCCTTTGTAAGGTGAATTTTCAAATGCCATGCTGCCCTCTTGAGGGTACGTAACACACTTGGGGGGTTTTATACAGTTACTGGAGAGAAAATAACATTTTAATGAAAATTCGTTTCTTATGGAAATAAACAGCTTAGACATGAGCATTTCAAAGCCATCTTCGTGTTTTGGATGTTCCAAAAGAAATTGGAACATCCTGCAAGTCCTTGCAAATGACTTAATTACTTAACCCTAACTCCACAAAAGATTTAGAGGATCATGTGCAGAAGAGCCAATGGCTGGGAGTAGAATGGAGTTGCTTACTTACAAACATTGTTCTGTTTAGATATGAGCAGAGCTTTGATTTTCAGAATGGGAAGAATCCTGTTTCCAGTTTTGCTCTGGTATTGACCAGCTGTCTTGCATGACACAGTCATGGTCCTTGTGCTGCAGAGTGGTGAGTACACAGTGACTGATCCAACCTGTACTGCAGAGCTCTGGCTGCCTCGTGATTTCTCCCATCTGCAGTGTCTCATTTGAAATGTTTGCTTTAAGAGAACTAAATGTGTCTGTGTTGGCAAGGTAGGAATGCAGGTGGTTAGAACAAGTGCTGTGAAGGACATGCAAAGTATAAGCACAGAGGAGGGAGACAGTGACAGAAATTGCCTCTGATAGCTGGGGAGGGAGGTAACATCAAAAAGGAAAGTTACTGGAGTGGCTGTGTGCAAGAGTCCCTCTTAAATGGATTGTTTAGCATGAGACCAGATGGACAGTGGTGGGAATACAGCTAGGTGAAGTAGGTTGCCTAATTGCTCATTTTTTATTCATTGTTCTGGGAATCAGTTTAAAGTACAGTGTGTTCAGAGACAAACAGGCTGGAACAAAAGAAGAAGGAGCTGGTTAGGCCTCATGTGGTGTTGTGCCACTGTAAGGCTTGGATTGACAGGATACGAGAAGACATTTTAGCCATCTGTCCTCTCTCCTTCTGCTCCCCATGCCTGTGCTATTCCAAGGGGATCCTAGAGAAGCAGAGATGTGCTGAGAGTGATTTCTGGGGCTGGGAAGTTTAACAGAGCTTCTACTGCCTGGACCAGAGGCAAAGGTTTCCATTTTTTCATGTAGTTTTAGAATATTTGCTGCCTGTCCTCAAGGGTCTGTTTCAAGCCCCAGCTGTACAGTCAGGAGTGGCTCCAGAGCCAATGGCTGGTGAAGCTTCTGTCCCACTGGTGCTGAGGCTGGCAGAGAGCTCCTGGCTGGCACTGAGGTGGGAGCGACTGGCACCTGGCATAGCAAGGCCACAGTCAGGGCTCCCTTTGCAGGAGAACTTGAGAACTTCCATTCCAGCTGCTCCAACAGGAGTCATGGCCCCTGAAGTGATCTCCAGTCTGCAGGCCTTAACTGGAAACTGGGAATTGAACTTCACTGAGCTAATGTCCATGGAGTGGCTAATGCCAATGAACCTCCAAACCATTACAGGGAGCAGGGTTACTAAATACAGAAGAAAAATGTATTCTTAATATATCTAAAAAGGAAACTGTGGCTGCAGCTCTCTTCACAGAGAGCAGCAGGCACAACTTCCCAAGGATATTTCCTAGGAAGGCAGTGAGAAGCACAGAGAGAAGAAGAGAAAACAATTCTTATCTCTATTCACTGCTCCTATTTTTGCACATGTGGAATGTGTTATAGAGATTAACCAAAAGTAATTTGGTTAATTGGACACTGCTGAAAGTTGTTTTGAGTGATTAGCTAATCACTTAAAGCTGTGTCCTGCCTGTCTCAGACAGTCCCAGGTTTTCTTCAGTGCAATATAGTATAGGATCTCTTTAGTATAGTTTTAATATAGTATTAGTGTAATATAGTTTTAATAAAACAATTGTTCAGCATTCTGAATCCTGAAGTCAGAGCACATTATTCCCTGTATGGGGGACTCTCAGCATCAATAGGAAACCAATGTACTTTTCTGGTACCTTCTAAAATTCCTAAAAAATGGGCAATGGCCCATGTATTTATTTTTTTCAAGAGTAGATATCTATACTCCTTGGCCTATGTTTTTGTATACAACATTTCCAGGCCCCCCCACTTCTTTATACATATTTTCAAGTATTCATGTGTTCCTTCTATAAAAATAGGCACATAGAATTAATAAATACCATTAAATATAAGCAAAAATCCAAGTAAAAAGGAACTAGAAGTGTTTATACCTGACTGTGGAAAACAACTCCCTTTTTCATTGATTGTCTGACGGAAAGCTGAACATTTACTTTACTTTTAAATTATCAAATGCTTCTTCCCTGTAGATCAACCTATACCTGATAAGGCCTTCAGCAAGAGAAAAGCCCCACAAAAAAAGAAAATCCAAACCCAAAAGACCTCAAGAGCTTCACTGAGTTTGATTTCAAGTATAGAATAATTTATTTTAAAATAGTTTTAAAAGCAGGTCTGCTGGAACAAAAATTATAAGCTTCCTTTTGAAAATTAATCCTGTTTACTGAATGTTATTTTTCACAAACTTTTTTTTTTTTTTTTGTGGCAAGAACTTAACTGAGTTCAACCTCTTTCCTTTCCCTAATGCAGAATAGCTTTGCCTTGCTCCTCAAGGCCATGTGACTCTTCAGCAGCTCTCCTGCCTTTCAGCTTTTGCTCACTAGATTGGAAAGACCTTTTCACTTGTGTTGTTTCAAACTTCTTAGAGACATGCAAATTGAAAATATTGACGTATGTCCTTGTGCCTTAGGATATTGGTGCATAATTGTAGTAAAATAAATACTGAATAGAGAAGTGTGATCAGCTGCTGCCCATCTCTCCTGTGATGTTTCTCTCATTTATTTCCTCTTTAAAGGTCTGTTTACTAGAGAGAGGAGTAGTGGATAAAAAGAGTCATAGAATACTTTATGTTGGAAAAGACCTCCAGGATCACTGAGTCCAGCAATTAACCCAGCACTGCCAAGGCCACCCCTAAATCATGTTCCCAAATGCCACATCCATGTGTCTGTTGCATCCCTCCATTAAAGGGACTCCAGCACTGCCTGGGGCAGCATGTGCCAGGGCTCAACAGCCCTTTCCATGAAGAAATCAGCAAAATTTCTGTGGGGACTCCCAGAACTAGGGACATGATGACAGCTGGTAACAAACAGGCATTTTTAGAAATATCTGCTCTTTCTTTTATATCTCAGGGGCAGCTCAGTTCCCCAGGGATTTCTTTGAGGCAAGGAATACACAAACATGCTGATGTGTGACTTTGTGAGCCAAGTGTGCTCTTGCTGGAATTTTTCTATAATCTGTGGGACAGTGTAGAGCAGTGCTTTTCAGATTTTCTGTGGACACCAAGGGAAAACTTGCTCAGACACCTCACATGCAAAAGCTGTTGTAGAGGTGCTGTTGAGATCTACTTTTCATATGAGCTTTATTGGTTTTCAGAAATTCATACAAAGTTCCTGGTTTTCCTTTCTTGACAAATAGGAACATTGCTTATGCACACTGAATTTCAATATCTGCTGATATCCTGGTGAAACATGTCAGGCATGAGCCTAAGCACAGATTTAGGAGGAGCTGTAGAGTATCTGTTTATTTGTGTGCTACATTTCAGCTCTTCTATTCTAACCTCCCCTGTGTCTTATTTCCCTGAAACAGTGTTGCAGTCTTAACACAGGAAAGCTCAAATTTCTGTGTGCAGTAGGACAATGCATCAGTAAACAAAAGCAGCAGCTGTGAACTCAGCATCTGCAAACTGAGCTGTTTTACTTATTATCATTCTTTTTAAACTGCAATTACACAAAACATTCAGCCTAATGACTTGAGCCATTCATTTTGCTTGCAGCCATATGACCCTGAACTCCAGCACTGTCTGATTTCAGGCTAAACAAGGTTGGTCTGGGTTGGTACCAAACTGAAGAAGCAGGAAATGACCTTCAGTAACAACACTCACTGCTGGTTCAGAGTGGGCACATGGACAATGTCAGGACACTCGTTTTCCTGAGCTAACACTGAACAAGATGGGAGGCAAAATGTTTTTATCCAAAAAAGTTCTTACTAAAGTACAATTCAATCAAAAACTTGTATATTCACACTTGGACAACAGAGTGAGGATCTAAAATCTCTTTCTGTGCTTGCAGTTTTATACCTAAACTAGAGAAACCTATCAGAATAGGAATCAAATAATATGCAGTACTGTTGCATTATTAACTAGTAACCAGTTGTTTCTGTCACAGAATATGATAAGAGTAAACAGAAAGAGATTTCACTTTAACAGAACCAAATATGTTTTTGCAGAAATGTTATATAGTGATTTTGTAAAAGCAAAATTCTAGTTTTCAGTGCTAGCTCTGCAAAGATGTAAAATGTGATGTGACTTGAGCAGATTATCTGGGCTTGTCACATATTTGGGTGATCTAATTGGTAGAAATGTCTGCAGACATTGTAGGCTTGAGAGCAGCCAGTATTGCATTACTGAAACTTCTCATGCAACAGTTTCTATGGCTTTGTTTAAGATAAGATTTTTTTGCTGGTACAATAATCCTTAGATAAGCCTAATTAGCAATAGTAAGTTATACAATTTGTCATCTCACTTTGTTTTTCTTGGCAATGGAGCATTTTGTTTACTTGTTCTTGTTCTCTTACTGCATATTGAGTGCTTCTGAAGTGGCACAACTCTGACCCTTTCAGATATCAGACCCAGAGCTAAGTTCTGTTGGTTTAGACATAGATCTGGAACCCCAACTTTTGAAGCAGCTGAGGCAAAAATGAGAAAAGACAGTGTACATAGCAAACAACAGGTGCTGGATGCTCTCCCTTAAGTTGTCATGGGTACCTTCCTAGTGGAAGTTCCTGAGGACCTTAATCACAGGTAAAAGGTAGGAAAAAACCAAAGACATTTGCACAATCCAAGAAAGTCTGTCTTGGAAAGGATTTTCTATCTATAGAGGTAATTAAAGTAGTTACTGATATCTTGAAGACAGAACTTGCTCTATGACTTCCTACTCATCCCTGCTGCACTGAGGCATGAGAGCAGTAGTGAGCTTCCATAGAATAAATATTCTATACATGTGTAATGCTGAGAAATTTGAAAGTGTTGGTTTATTCTGAAATTACTAAAAATTGTACTTCCCTGTCCATCAGATCTTGCTGATGTGCACATTCAGTTATAACTTCTCACTTGAGGTGAAGGAGGATTAAAGGAACATTGCTACAAATGATTCCCCCTGACAATGCTCAGCTAAGGACTGAGGAGCTGGGTTGATTTTCCATTGCAGCATTTCCAGTCAGGTCCCAGAAGGTGACACATGAGCAGAGACCCCCTTGGCAGTACAGAGGGGATGGAATCTCTGCAGCCTGGAGTGTCAGGATTACACTGAGTTCAGTCACACTGATGGGTTACAAGCCTAGAAATTAAAGTGTGTGTGAGAGCATCATAGTCACAATTTAAGCACTGTAAAGATAGTTTGAAATGGAAAGTGTGTTGAATGTAAAAAGAGTATTAGCAAACCTTGACAAAAGAAGTTATTCTGACTGCAGAGCTTTTTCTCTTTCCTTCTAATTTATACATAAAGTTTTTCCTCTGTAATTGTCAGCCTTAGCTCAAGTGTCCTGAAGGAGATGTATTGATCCTTATGTTAACAAATATGGATGCTCATCTAACCATAATGTTAAGTAAACATTTGCAGTCATATAGTTAGCCCATCATACAACTTGACATACTCATTATTTAGACAAAAAATGGATTTTACTTACAGATGAGATGATGAGTTAAAAGCTTTCTGCAGTATCAAGTTGTTCAAGCATTATTATAAGTAAGAACTAAAATTTTAAATTCAGGGAGGTGTTTTAACAGCATGGGGGCTTTCTCTTTAAAAATGTGTTTCAAATACTAATCCTGATGAAACATCATCTTTGTGTGACCTTCAGAAGGTTATGATGAAGAAAAGACTTTTAGGCTGTTTTGGTAACAAGAGTATCACCAGCAATGGCAAAACAGGACAGACTGAACTTATAAACATTACATCAGCCCTGTGCTAGAGATAACATGTTTACTAAACTTCTCAAAATGAGCTGAGACCACGAGTCATCTCATTGTGATCAGCACGAGGACTGTTTCCTGCTAAGACTGGCCAGCAGACTGGTATATTACTGCTTGCCCAAAATATGAAACTTACAAAGTGAAGGTGTCTTTATTTTGTGTAAATAAGTACAAGTGTTCTCTCCTGTAAGGACAAAAGGGTTGCCAGCAATACAAGTACTGGGAAATACCAGCATGCTAATGATAAGGACATTTGAAGTTCATCTGTTTTTAAGGAAATCTTATTATCACATTGACATATGAAAAAATTATACCTTTGAGTTTTTCCAAACAGCTATGTTTATGTTTTTAATTCAGCAAAACTGGTCTTTGATATTTAAATAGGTTCTCCTATGCCACAGGATGTTTAACTTTCAGAAATTCAAAATGCACTTGACTTAATACTCTATGAAATGGGATAGGCTCAGGTTTTGGTGTGCTCTTCATTGTCTTCTTAGAGATCAGTTCATGTTTTGGCATTTTCCAAGTCCACTGAACTGGGAGGGCTGGGATAAAAAAATAATTGAGAAATAAATGTGTAAAATTAGGTAAGAGCACTTGCCGACATTTCCAGAAAGGAAAAACTTGAATTGTTTAATGGTATTTTTGGAAATATTTCTAAGTATTAAAATATTCCATGGATTTTTAGGCTCATTTTCAGAGGACACCTCTGTGGTAACACAAGTGACATTTTGAATGTGCCTTTCCCTTGCTAAGCCTTCTTAGCAAAACCTAATGTCATTTGTTGTCTCAAAAGCTGAAGACATATTTCACATGCCAGATGTACAGAGATGCTACTGAACAAAATTGCAGGCAAGACATTTCAATTCTGCTGCTGTGGAATTTCTGTCATCTCTCTTTCTGATGCAGTGCACAGCAGCTCTCTGTGGTGACAGCAGAACTGGTCCATTATGCTGCAAAGTAAATTAATACTTTGTAGGAAGGCTCAGGTCAAAATAAAAATAGTTGATGGCTTGTTGTGTGCCGAAGTGACACTGCTGTGTGATTAGAAAGTACTGCAGCATATAAGTGGAAACCTGAACACATTTATTTTCAAATTTCAATTGTGTCATTTTTGAAACTATTTCTTTTTAGGATCAGCATTATTAGCATTTCTTGGGTTACAAGAGACCCCCATCTACCCAAAGAGCAGATGATCTTTTCTAGTGATGTATGCTGAATATGTTAAATATTATAATTAAGTTCAAATAAAGAAATAGGTCATATTATTTATCTGTAACATTAAAATTTTTATGACCTTCAAAGAAAATCATGTCTAGTTTTGCATGACTTAATCCTTGACAGTTATCAGTATTTTATCTATCTTAGGGGCTGCAAATTTTTCAAAGTTTTTTTATCTAAATTTATCCAAAGTATTTCAAAGATAAATATCTTTGAAAGACAGATGAGCTAAAAGCAAGAGAGGTTACCTTTGTATCCCACAGCAGAACTGTTCAGCACTTTTGGAAATGTCACTGATATTTAGGACGTTTTCAAATTAATTTCAAGTGTTATGAGGAGACTCTTGCCTTCCATAGGATTCTGTGAGTCAGTTTTGATTTCAGTGTCTATTTCTAATTGAGAAGAAGCATTAAAGAAAATACATTACTTAGAAGAAAGAGAAGCTAAATTCAAATGTTTGGATTTGCACTTAAATCCAAGTATGTGGACAGCTCTCCTTGAGTTTAAATTAGAGGAGAGCAGTATTTAGTCATGACCTGTTGTTATGGATTCTGGAAATGTTGAGCAATTATATTTTTGTCTCCAATTCTGGTATGGCTGTGGCAAATGGAGGCAGGTGCTGCTTCTGTGCAATCCCAGCAACTCAAATCTGCCTGCACTCACTTCCTTTGGATAGCAGTGAAACAAAGGGATTCAAACAGAAGAAACATTTCCCTCCTGTTCCTTTACTTCCTAGTTGCTACAAATACTTCACTTTAAAAAAGTAAATAGTTTGAATTGTATAGCCTTATAAAATGCCTTTTAAAGCATTCTATTGCCAAAATCTTGTTCAGCAAATGTTGTCAAGTTGTCAAGAAAGTTTTTTGGCATAATGAAAATGGGACACTTGTTTCCTCAAGGGTACATTTTCTGTATCTATGGGATTTATTTACTTGCAATGAAAAGAAATCACAATGGTCTTCCGTGTTTCTAAACATCAATTAATTATTTGAATTCCCCTGTGTATGTACAAAGTAGTATTTCTCACAAAAAGCAAACAAAACAAACAAAAAACCACAAACAACTAAACAAAACAAAAATCCCTTTCTCCATTAAAAGAAGAGGAAAATAGCAGCATCACCTTTTTCCCCTGCAACTAAGAATCATTAACAAGCAGAAATGTAGGAATTGCCCTGGGTTTGTAGCCCAACTCCTTTGTGTGTTACTCTGATCCACATTAGCACAAAGGACTATACAGCCATAAAGCTTTACAATTGTTCCACATCAATATTGCAATTAAGATTGTACTTATCTGGCTGCTGATATGATTTGAAATCTGTTCTTCTTCTTTTTTGAAGTTCAAAAAAATAATGCAATAGTCCTGTGGTAAATCTGTTCTGAAGACTTCACAATTTCAATCACAAAGTTAAATATTTGTGGCATCAAAAACAGCATTGCTGACTCTGAAAAAAGGACATCTCTCTTCTGCAGAGGTTGACCATTTGTCCAAAAACTGAGCAAAAAATCTATATTGTGTGTTGCTTCCAAAGTCACCAGCATGTGATCTCCACACTGTTCTCACAATGCACATTTAGTCACAGATACAATGCTAGCTTGAATGGCAGTCCTTACAATATTCATTTATTTAATTAAATTTTATATTTAAGGCAATATATTTGTTTTGCAAATCATATCATACCACTAAATCCATTTTTCTGCTGCTAGATTTGCATTTAATGCAGGATTTGAATCATGCTCAACCTCATTGTTCCAAGTAATGGAATTTATTAGAATGGATCCACACAATGCTTCACATAATGAAAACAGGAGAATCAGAAAGCTGAATTGCAAAGCCAAAAATGGAGGAAAATAAGACTGGCAGTTTTGGATGACTCTGCTTTGGAAGGCCAATGTGTTTCCAAGGCCTTCTTTTCAAAAATTGCCACTGACCTTTCCCACAGTGCTGAGCAGTCTGTTGCAATCTCTAATTAATCAGAAAAAGTGAAAAAAAAAAAACCATGCTCTTTACATTTACAGAACTGATATCAAACTACTTCAGTAATTGAAAAGTAAATTAAAATCTTCTGTTCTCAGAACTGTTGTGGCTTCCTTTTCATATTTCCTACACTAAATGAGGCAAACTGTCCCAGAATTTACATTCAGTTACACTCAGTGCTTTCAAAAACCCCTCTCACATAATTACAACTCTAATAATCCTTCACCTGCCACTTCAGTTTCTTCTTGTGAGAGATTTTTGCCATTTGATATTACAAACAGCTTCATAAAGTAGGAAGAGGAAGAAAAAAATCTTTAAAAATCATCTAGAAATTGATTCTTTCACTTAGTGAAAAAAGAGACTAAAAGTGAATTGAATGATCTTTTAAGGTGTTCTTAAACCAAGAGGATGTAATTTAAGAACAAATTAAATAGCAAGCAGATATTTTCCTTTAACTAAAAATTTCTTTCTTATTTCCAGGTACGTGATTTAAGGTTGAAGAGCATTTTCCAACTATTTGTCTTGTGCATTACTGAAACATAAATGTAAGTAAAAACAACTTAATTATATGTATTTTTCATAGATTAGAAAATATCTATTCGATAGAGCACAATATGTGCATAACTTAAAAATAATGTTTACTAGTAACTCCTTATTCTACTCCCAAATGCCATAGTGGTCTTGTTGTACCCCAGAATTACAAATACTGATAAAATTATTTTCTTTCTCCACCTTCCCAACTTTCCCACAATAATCTAATAGTTTAATGCACTAATTGGACTAAAATATATGAAGATTATTTTGCATTATGAATATTTACCCTGGAAAATCATTCATATGAAATCATTCCATTTTAAAAGCCACTTAAAATTAACCTTCCTGACTTGTACTCCGAACTCCTACCCAGGATTCTGGTTGAAATAAGGTCCCCACAGAGCCAGCCAGCACCCCCCAGTGAAATCCCACCTGATCACCTGTGTCACTGCATGATGCTATCCCAGGAAACGAGGCTTTCTCAGTGAGCTTAGTGGGTCTTTGCTCTGGGATTTATAAAATGCAATAAAAAATGACAAAAAACACAAATGCAAATATATTTTAAAATATAATATTAGCATTGTCAACACCAAAGACTTTATTTACTGCACAGAGGAGAAAATATTCAGAATAGTGTAGTTTGTTTCGGGGAATGCATGAAAAAGTTTCAACAACTAACACACAGTGTTTCTCTGCAAAATAGCCCCGTGCATGATGCTGAAGTGAAATGGGTTTTGCTCATTCTTGTAAAAGAAGGTCATTACCTGCTATTGTGACTGCTCCTTTTGGATTACTTGTCTCAGCACAAGTCAAACAATAAATAAAGGTAGTCTGTTAATATAGATTAGAGGTTAAACTGTTATTTATTGTCACCTTTTATGGAGAGATTCTGTGAAGGTTGTTATTGACCTTCCCTGCCTACAGACTGAGAGTCAGGTATTTATCCCAGGCAATCCATTTGCAATGAAAAAAAATTACAGTCTTCCTGAGGAGGCACAGGTAGCAACTGAGCTGCAACAATAAATCCTGATGAGTGAGAGTTCCCCAACTGAAATACATCACAAATTCACATCAGGTTATGTCTCTGAGCATATGAGATGAAGAAATAGCTGAGAAACAACAGATACCCCCTTGCAATTTTTGAAGTCTTTTTTTAAACATCTTCTGGGATTTCATAGAGTTGAGCATGAGTAAAGTATCCAGCACAGTTTCATTCCTTTGAGTTTATGTAGTACAGAGAGTTATAAAGCAAACTACAGCAACAACAAAATTAGCATTCTCTTTCATGTGTTCCTTGAAATTGAAATGGTGGAAGAAAAATCAGTGTAACAGCCACCCACTTACTGTCCCTTAATCACATTACCAGCATTCCCTTAAACTGGTTTGTGATGGTACTTCTGCAGTGCACCCTGGATCAGAACACACCTCAGAAATCAGCCTGCAAAGGTTGCTGTAACCTTGGAGCCATGGAAAACTTCCTGAGTGCAGAGTATGGAAGGTTCCTGCTGCAGTGAATAGAAATTCCTCATGTGAACATCCCAAATTGTGAGGGTGTCAGAAACCTAGAGTAAGCCCCATATTGCTAGGAATGGAGAAGATAGAAAGAAAAAGAAGATCTTATAAATATTTTCTTTTCTCTTTTATGAAGCAGCCACAGTCTTCTGCTTCCTCACCCAGTCTGTCTTACAGGCTGAGCCCTATGAAATTGTGATTATTTGAAAAGATTTAAAAGCCCCTTCCTCCTGCAGTCCTCCAATTTTGCCTTGTTGTCACTTCACCTGTGACCACACCACAAGGTTACAGCAGAAGGAAATGAACCATAATGGCATTTGAAGAAGAAATTATATTCATCCAAGACATGGCCATTTTTCCTATCCCAGCTTGTCAAAGTGCTGGCAGAGTAGGCAGCACAGCAATCTTGTGGGATGCAGCTGGCTAAATCCTGGTGATATTTCATCACCACAGAAAGTCAGAGTGGGGAAGGGAGAGCTCTGCAGCCAGGTGTGTTAGAGCTGTGTCAGAGGCCGTGGCAAAGAAACTGTCACACACTGCTTCTGCATTGTCATTGCAAAGGGTCACACCACTGCCTGGTCCTAAACAATCTGCTCAGACTGACACAGGCAAGAGCACAGTTGTTGAATTATTGCATCTTCCTCATTTCAATAGCAAAACACTTAGAAAAAATCCAATATTTTAAATGCTTGAAGAAGGTCGATCATGATTTGTTTTCCAGCTGATGTCTGGGCAAATTGTCTCTGAATTCTGCTGTGTGTAACTACTGAAGTGCTGCTCTGGTTGGTTTAAAATATTCATTTATTCCTGAGAGCAAACCCCAAATTCTCAATTTCATTAAATAAGACAGAGAAGTAAGTCCTTACAGAAACCATAGAAAAAGTAGCCAGGAAGCATCATAAGGAAAGGAAGAAATTGTAGCAGAAAAATAAAATAACCACATTTTCCAGAAACTTCTGAAGTTTGAGGAATAAATTTTTCCTTGAGAGGGTGGTGAGGACTTGGCTCAGGTTGCCCAGAGAAGCTGTGGCTGTCCCTGGATCCCTGGCAGTGCCCAAGGCCAGGCTGGACAGGACTTGGAGCAGCTGGGATGGTGGAAGGTGTCCCAGCCATGGCAGGGATGTGGAACAAGATGACCTTTAAGGTGCCTTCCAACCCAAACCATTCTGTGATTCACTCTAAGTTCTCAGGAGAGTGTTAATCTGGAAAAAATACAGTCAGTAGCCTAGGTCTGATTGTACTAGCCACAATCCTGGAGATAATATAAGGTGGGGGAAATGTGAGATAAGACTTCAGCTCCTCACAGCATTTTACTGGTATGTTCCTGCTAACAACCCTGCTCCACCTCAAAGTCACTGAAGGTCGATGGTGCTGCTCTCCTTGCAGCACACACTCCTATTTGGAAAAAATGTCCACACATTGGTTTCAGTAGTCACCAATTTTTGAGACAAAGTGTTTTGTTTGCATATGGGTTGTTATGAAATGTGCCTTGCTTTTCATTGTTCTAACTGCCTGCTTGGGAAATATGTCATTTTAATGACCAAAACTTTTCTTTTTCACTTCCTAGTCTAGGAAAAGACCAAAATCTCATTGCTTTCACAGCTATCCTTATGAAAGTGTTGGAGTGAATGCAGTCCAGTGAGCACTTAAACAATCTGGTCCAAAGTGCTTCCATTTACTGGTGACACCATGAAGGCTCAGACAAACCAATAGAAGCACTGGAACTGCTATTTGTTAATAATCAGATGTGATTTGATTCCTTCTGAAAGCAATTGAATGGCTCCTTCCTAGGCCTATTAACCTGGCTGTCCTTCACATCATGAATTGTGCACTGTCCAAAAATTTTAACTCTGACAGGTGTACAGAGCTCTATTTAAAGTGACTTCATGTCACTTCCCAGCTGCTGTGTCCCATAGCCCCAGGGTTACCTGTGACAGACTCATTAATCGGGCAGCTCTACAGAAACAAGGTGGGAATGCTCCAGTGACTCACAACTGAGCTTCACCTTAGACTGAAGTGCTTTAGTAGGTGGAAATTTAAATTTTTTTCTGCATCAGCTGTAATATTTTACTTGCTCATTTTCATGTTGCCTATTTCCAGCCAAGTAAAATCAAATTTAGGGAGCTTTTAAACCAAAATTTGAACTTATGTATTCAAAGACCTCTAGAGGTGTGCTACACAGAATATTAAAGATGCTTTGTTGCTGCCAATTCTGCTTCCCAGCAGCAAGGAAAGAGGGCTTTAATCAAACAAGAGTGCCTGGGCTAAGTGGTAAATCATGCAACACTTTTGAAAAGTGAGCAAAGCCAGCATGGTTAGGCACAGCAGACTCTACACCCAAAGCATTTAAAATGTATTTTATTACACCAGCAGTTGCCAATAAATCCCTTCTAATGTGATCAGTGTTAATGAACAATGACATGAAAGTTGCTTCTGGCAGTTTTTTCAAAAAGTGTCCGAGGCCAGGCTGCCCAGTAATGTTCAACAGCCTTTGTGTCAGAGAAACTGGTAAGAAAAAGGTAATAAAACAACTTTACAGGAATCATTTTGGTCAAGCATTTTGACCTTCTTATTTTGGAATGACTGCATACATATATTTGTGACTTTTTATGTGGTACTTTTATTTTTCAGTGGTACAGTAATCAAAAACCAAACTTGTAACAGTTAAAAGATGGCCTTCCTGGCAGTAGACCCAATGAGTAGCTTATAAAACACTAAATATCAGAGAACTAATGAATTTTTGCTTCACCAAATGTTGACTTTCAAGAGAGGCTAGGATTTGTTACATGTACCCAATGCACGTTCCCCTGATGAGATATGATAATTAAAGTAAGTCAGAGTCAGGATTTTACACTTCCAGATCTCTCTCTTTGTGGTTCTTTAGCAACATTTCTTACACATTTCCACTGCAAGTTCTTGCTAGAGGAGAAAGCTATAAAATACAGGCACTGAAGCAATATAACCTAGGTGTCATAAAAAGCTTGGGCAGTAAAATGTTATAATTTCTCCAGAAAATAAATTCTATCATGACTTTCAGTGGAGCTCCATTGCTTCCTTTAATGCTAAGGTGGGGTCAGGATGAGAACAGAGCAGCAACACCAAAATGATGCTAAAGTTCAGTGATCAGTTGTTGGTGTCAACCAAGATACCAAAGACCCCAAGTTATGATCAGATGATAAGGTGTAAAAGCCATTTATGTAAATTACTGAGGGATATGTACCAGACCAAAGTCATTATTAAAGCAGAGCCCTTTCATTCTGTGATCTTATTCTCTCTGTTTTCTTTCTTCCTTGATTTTAGAGCCACACACAGATTTTTACTGTTCAGTTGCTGAAATAACACTGTGCTTTAACCCTCCAAGGCCAAACTTCTGGCTGCATTCAGATCATCACTAAGAAAAATTTTCTACTTCTGACTGGATAACATTTTTGTGCTCTCATGGATTTAGTTCAGAGACTCCTCAGGATCCCTCTAGGTGTCTTTCTGAGGCACAGTAACCTCTGCATTTCTGTTACAAAAGCCTGCAGTTTCATTTCAACCAGGAAAAAATAGCCTGACCAACAGTGAACAGTTTCTTTTGTAGCTGCTCATTTTTCTTACTATCTCCATTGCAAGAGTGTAAATTAAAAGTAAATACTTCGAGGAATATTAATTCAAATGAAAATTACAGGAGTGGTTTTGTGAATAAAATATTGAGACAAGTGCACTCAGAAAAGGTGAATATTTACACAGGTAAAGGATTTTTCAATTTCATAGATTTAGATTTCAATTTCCTTATTTAGAGCTGTACCTTACAATTGTCAGCAACAAAAAACCTGCACTGTTATGCATAAATTGGCAATTGATGTCAGAACATTTCCACTTTACTTAATTTTGGTATATCTCATTTAACTTTGCAAGGAAATTTATAGTGATTTACATGTCCCAGATATATTAAGCATGTCAAAAATATATTAAGCAGTATTAAGCTTTAAGAAATAATCCTGCTTTATTTCGTTCCTTCTGAGGGCTGTGCAGAGGAATAGTGGGAATGGATTAGGAAATTGGTGTAATACCTGTCAAGTAATGTTATCTGTGAATGTGCATGAATTCTCCAAAGTTAAACCAACTGTTCTATATCAAATTCCTCAGGTTCCTGAGGAAGGTAGGAACAAAAATAACCTATTAAATTAGCTTGTAAAGCTCCATTTTCAATGGGCCATTTTTATTTTCCTGGTGTGTACAGAGCCTAAGCTGGTGCTTTGTAGATGTGTTGTCTCTGGCTGAACCCACAGGGATATTTCTGCACCTCCAGTGGGAGCCAAGCAGAAAAGAGGGTGACTTTGGCCAGGTAATTTCAGTCCTTACAGCCACATCCTAATCCCTGCATCTCATCATGTTTGGGGTGCACTGATCCACATCCACTGCTCTGGGATGTGCTCTCAGCAAAGCTGACTGCCCCTGTCAGGGAGTTCATGCCTGCTGCTGCTCAGGGTTGGAACTGAGTAACCCAATTTTGGGAAGCAAGTCTTGCCTGGCTGCAGAATACAGCAAACAGAGCACTCTTTTATTTAAATATTTTGCCACACTTCCAGAAAGTACACCTGAGATGTCAGGGGAGAAAGCCTCACAGTGTAAGTTTATAAAAGTCCAAGAAATTATCTTGTCTGCTGCTGAGAGGCAACTAAAGCATCTGCTGGGCTGTAATAGGATATTTTGATTGCAAACACTTATATAATAAGCAATTCTGCACAGGGTCCAGACAGTCTGGATTTTAGGCTGTGATGAGGGCAGAAGGTACAGTGTGTAAATATTAATTAGCTCTAGATTTGAAACTGAAGAAAAATACTTTATTTAACCTCTTACTGATGTCAGCTGTGTAGTGCCTCCAGCAGAAAACACCTTTTGTGAGTTTAGGGGTGTCAGCACAGAGCTGTGATGGGCACAGAAAGCAGAGGGGCAGCTGGCATGGCAAACATGCCTCACCTTGTACCTGGTGATGGCTGGAGTTTGTTTCTCACCCTGCTGGAGGGATCACAGCTCCATGATGTGCAGGGAAACAGGGAGGTGAGGGCACTGAAAAGCTGCCTGGATTGGTAAGGCAAATACACTGCCAGCTGTTATTAACTCTTGATAGCCACATTGCACTTCATGAAATTCACACCTGCTGCTCTTTCTTGTCCAGGCAGTTTGAAAATGTTAGGACTGAGTTCCTTCATTTACTACTAAATCCAGCTCCTGTGTTATTTGTGGGAAGGGGATGCACCTCCAATTTCTTTGTGCTGTGGTGCTGTTCCAGTGTGTCTGCAGCATCAGTCTGACAACCAAATCCTTCCCATGATTTATCTGGCTCCCAAACTTGTTGAAAAATGAGCACAATAAAATAGGGTTGTGAAATATTTCTCTGGTAAATGTCCCTGTTAATATATCAGAATGCACAGAAATGGGGATTATGTATAACTATAGACATTTTGCTGCATTTAAATGTGCCTAATTTGTCATTAAATTATTCCTCTGTGGTTCCAAAGAGATCTAGTAATGTCATAAGAGATTTCACCCATTTAGAGTTTAAAAGAGAAATTATCAACTGTCAGACCTATTCCTGGCACTGTCTTCCAAATTCTCATTTTTCTCTTTTTGAGGAGTTTTGGGTTACTTTTTCTCATACAGTTTCATTGGTAATTTTAAAATTATTTTTATTAGATAAAAAATGAAAGCAATGGTATATATGTAAAATTTATCTGAACAGATCCTGAAAAGAAGCATAATTTTGGCATTAATTTCTGTTGAGTTTCTTAGCTATTAACCAAGTTTGGTGAAGCAACAGGGAGAAGGGCCTGATTCCCAATTTTGAAAACATAGAACTATAGAATTTTTAAGGAAGAAAAAATTTCCAAGACCATCAAGTCAAACCATTCCTCCAGCACTGCCAAAGCCACCACTAAACTGTGTCCCCAAGTGCCACATGTGTCTGTCTGTTAAATCCCTCCAGGGACAGTGATAGCTCTTAGTCTTTGAGGCTAAGTAGCTGCCACAAAATGATCACAGCTAGTTACTATTAACTTCTGTCACCGCTATTTCAGAGCAGTCTTGCTCCTACATGGAAAACTGTTAAATTGCAGTTGAAATAACTGATTTCACACATTCTCCCTGCTGCTAAAAGAATCTGAACATACTCCAGTATTTCAGTTTGCTTATTTGATTTAGAACATAAAGCAACTTTTCCATGTCTGCGTATGCAGCATGGCAGCTCATCCAGGTGCACAACTGGTGGGTTTTGTGCAGACACAGCCAGGACATGCAGACACGAGGTTTTCCACAAGATAAATGCACAGACAGGATTTGAAGACTGGTGAACTTCAGTAAGAGGAGGCCCAGCCCTCTCAGCTGTCACTGTCCTCAGCAGAAGGGAAAAGGCTTCCTCTGGAGTTGTTTGGAAACGCCTGAATGCCCTGCTGAGGGTGGCACTGGGAGGGACAATCCCTGCCAGGCCTGGATTGCCTCCCCCTGCCTCAGCTTCCCCAGGATCACAGCATCCCTGGCTGGGCAGATAACACAATGTGCTTTCAAGGCAGTGGCATCAATTATCTGCCATCTCTTAGATATTTGTCATTCTCACATTTGGGCTGAATCACCAGCCTTTGAGGGCAAGCACGTTCTGCTTTCTCCTTCCATTGCCGAACACGCTTTGATTGTGGGAACGAGGGCACCTAGTGGCTTCTCTCTTGCTGCTCTCCCATTCCATCTTGCAGAGACTGCAATACTGAGTGTGTTAGGTGGAATTTGTGACACAGTTGTATTTATAGAGTATGAAAAGTATTGCAAGAGTGACGTCTTTATTTATGAAATAATGCAAAAACTCCTCAGTTACAGGGAAATGCCCATTCAAACAGCCGAGACAGGAATTGCTTCAGGATGTTTTGTTCTGCCTCCTCCTGGCCATGTCATGAGTTAATCACAAGGAAATCTTCTGACAAAGCAACAAAAATAATCAAACCTGAGATTTCAAAATGGAAATACCATTTCCCTGAGCAGAATTAAATTCTTTTGTTCAGTTCTCATTTCTGTACCTCTAATGTTTAGAGGACATTTCATGTAGTAATGTATGCAAGCTGGCAAATGAAAAAAATAGTGTGGATAATTACAATAGAAGGAGCTAATAGAAGCTGTAATATCTACATTGTGCCTCTGACCATTACATTGGATGGTATTAAATTCATTTAAATGAAGAAGGGCTAACTTGCAGTGTAGCAAATTATAAACTTCACTTACAGCCATTAGCACACTCCCTTATTTCTCTCTGCAGTATTTCAGGCACTATGTTACTGCTGTAAAAATCTGTGAAGATAAAAGAGCAGTGGTGAAATATCTGTAAAAACAGAGCTGTTAAGCAATGACATCTCAGTCAAAAGGGCTCAGCACTTTCCAAAAGACAAACTGGATTCACTGCTTTCTTAGGATCTGGAGACAATTTCACAACTCCTTGCTTTATAAACTTACTTTCCCTGGGTGGATGAACAAAATCCTTTCAAATGGCATCTGGTGAGAAAGGTTGTGGAGAAGCAGATGTGAGTGTCCCTGAGAACTAGAAGCAGACACAGTTCTTTGGCTCTAGACAGCTGCTTTTGAACAGGTAAAGGTTCAGAATTGCTGTCAAGCCCTGTGTCATTTCAATGGTTTTATGTTGAGCTGGGAAAATATTTGATAGCATCAGAAATCACTTATCTTGTGAAATCCAGAAAGCATGAGGAATTTCTAGATGCTTCTTGAAATTCTTCCACTCAACTCATGGATGTATCTGAATTTCACTTTAAAAAACACTGCAAGATCAGTTGTGCCTCCAAATTCCAGTGGCTCAGAGCTTGCATGCCAAGCCTTCACCAGTAGTTCTCCCTTTCCATGATATGTGGACTATGAAGAAAGCAAAAAACTATTTTTGAATCTCCCCAAATTCCACTAAAAATAGCATTCATGATTAATTGTTCAAATTATCCCACCAGAACCTAATTGATATTTGCTGTTCATCTTTTAAGAAACTCCACACCTATTTACCTGACTTTACTAAAAAATTAAGTAGCACAAGTGTTATATATGAATGAGCTGCAGGAAATGTACATTTTTGTATAAAAGATATTTATACTGACTAAGCAGCTTCAGCACACAATTCCATCTGTATTAGCATTAGATGTGCACTCATCTTCAGTTACTGAATATTCCAATCTTTAACAGGCCATATAATTACCTTGAATATTACATTTCAGAACCACTTAAAACTATAGTTCAGAACCTATTACACATATTTTATATACATATTACTACACATAAAAAAACTTTCCAGATCACCAAGTGAACACCTTCCAGACTATCTACAAGGCAAAAGCTTATGCTATTTATTGTTTAAAAATAATTACATTTCTTCTGTGAAAGGCTGCAGTGGTTTTCATTCTGTAGGTGCAACTTTTTGGTTTAATATTTTCTTAATGGAGTATTATTAAAACAGTCTCAGAAAATTGTATTATGTATTATATCATGTAACATTGTGTGCTACATAATTTCTTGAAGTTTTCTGGCTGAAAACTCAAGCAAACAGGTCCAACATTATACTTCATAAATACTATAACATTATACTTCACCTATTAACTATAGCAGGTTTCACCTGTTATACTATGGCATAAATATACTATGCCACTATATTTATGGCATATAATATATGCCACAAATATATATTTTAACTCAAGAGGTTTACTCTTCCTATTTCATGAGCATGTTTTAAGGCAAGGTCATTTGCTTAGCACTCTTTTCCACCTACCACTTTTTGCCTCAAATACTTGGACTGTAACTTTTAAAGACAAAGTCTGGCTTTTGCTTGTACCATGATCTGGTCAGGCTTTTCTTGGCCTTCAGCATTTTGCAGTTTTCATCACTTCAAATTTGTATCTGCTCCAGAGCCTATGAAATACATTATTTTATCAGAAATTACTGTCATTTGTCAAGGCTGCATTGTATTTTGTGTGTGTTGGTTTGGTTTCTATTTGACTTTCCTTGCAATCTGGATTAAAAATTTTTATACCTTGGCAATGGTAAAAAATTAGTTTCTCTTTTGTCAAAGCTTTTCATGTGAAAGTTTAATAGCATGCATTGAAACTTTAAACACTCGTCTTAGACCCACTAGGGAATTTTTTATGAAAGTTAAAGCCCTCACAGTAACAGCAAATGGTAATACTTTCAGTAAAAGTTTATCAGGCTCTTGGGGATATGGTTTAAGGATGATTATGGTGGTAGATGGCAGGATTAGATGAACCTGAAGGTCTCTTTCAGCCTTGGTGACTGGGATTTCCTTCTGTCTCATCTGTTAGTGCAGTGGCATAAATATGACTTCCTTAAAAGACAGACTCTCTAAATGTTTATTAAGCTGCACACTAAAATATTATTTTGAAGTCAATACATTTATTTCTACTTCCCACTAGAACAATTTCTTTAGAACATCTTTGTAACCATAAGGTACAATACAAGATCGTGGTTTCTCTCTAGAAAATAATTTTGTATATCCTTTGTTTTCAGACTCCCCTGTCCAGTGGTTATGTATTGAACTTCTTTATTTTGTCTGAAGTTATATTTAGGGTAATTTTACTGCAGAGGTGAGGAAGGCAGTGCTGTAGAGTGATCTGCCTGTTTTAGCTGCATGCAGAGCTTGCTCATTCTCATCATAACCCTAATTCTGCATCCTGCAATCTATTTCTAGTCTTCCTGATCTTTTCCCCTCCTTACAGGACTGGTTTGGTAGTAATTCTGTCTTTATCAGGGATTCATAAAAGTGTCTGAACTGCCACAAGTGAATGTGTTCTCTGAAAGCCCCTGGGTCCAGAGGGGTTTTGTGTAAAGTACCACCCATGAGCAGAGCAGCCCCTGATTAAAGAGCTTCAGCTCTGGGTATCTTTGCACATAAACCTGTGGGTTTACTTCAGGCAAAGAGCAAACTGCAGCTCATAAACTGAAACACTGATGTGAAACTGCCAGCAACACCTACGAGAATGCTCCTCACAGAGGTATAACTCAATAGTTTAAACCTCTAATTTCAGTGTTTCAGTTTGAAATATTGCCTTATAAAGAAAATCCAGAAAGTGTTTCTGTTCCAAGTAAATTCAGGTGTAGAAATTAAGTATTTCTTACTCTCTTTTTAAATAAAAATGCCTCATACAGCCAGTCTCCTGCAATGTTGGTCACCTTGCTGGTTAAAATCTCACATTGTTGAAGATTATTTTCAGAAAGGCCCTGCATTTAAGAACCACTCTATTTGGTTTGTCCAATTAGTTCTGGCAACTCAGTTTATTGTACATATTTTGAATCTAATTTTTCTGGTCATTACAATAACCTATTTTTCCTTATACAGAGAAATTTAAGTGCAATGGGAATGATTATTTGTACGATGTCAAAAAAAAATCAAATTTAGAAATTAAACTAACAGAAACAGGGTTTCTCAGTTGAAGCATTCTGCTTTACAGGTTAGTGAAGAAAATAACTGCTCCTTCCACTGACATGAATATTTTCAGGACCTTGCTAGGGTACCATTTTGGTTTTTTTAAATCTATATTTACATAAACTTTTGTAGGTTCTTTTATATTTAGAGGATATATAAAATCACCTTTTATATTCTTTTGTACACAGCTCTATTTTGTATTCTACCAGCAAAATCAGCAGCTTCAGCTGGACTTTTTCCTTAGAGGCCTCAGAAAGGGCACAGTTAACTTGCCTGCAGTGGGGTGCTGGCAAGAGGTTGCAAACTGAGAGGCTGTGGTACAGGAATTAGTGCATGTGAGAAGGGTTTCCTGCTCTGCATTTCTCATCTCCAGAAAGCCCCACAATGTATTCAGCACACCATGTTTTCTCTTTGAATCACAGTTTAATTGTGCCATACCAGAAAATGCTGTTCTGAGTTCCAATTCATCCATAAACCAATACATTTAGAATGCTTTGTTTTAAAGAAGAAATAGCATGAAAGCACATCCCAAGCACACCCTGTCCATCTGTTCTCTGCTGCACATCCAAGTAATTCCACTCTCCTCTGAGGTGCTGGTTATTCCTTCTCCACTGGTGCCAAAAAAACAAGTTCAAAATACAGATGAATGCTGAGCAGCAGGAAAAGTGGTTCCAGTAAATTAAAGAAAAGTGCTGACAGCCATTCCCCTGCTTGGTGTCCCTGGCTTTAATACTACAGCACAGACTGGGCAAGAAATGAGCAGTTCCCAAGCCCAGGTCATTAGTTAGCAGCTTTTGTTGATCCCAACTCAAGTCAGGTATGTGCTTCTGAGGGCAGTGGTCATTGCTAAATTAACACTGAGCATGGTCTAAATGGATAAATCTGTCGAGCAAAGTGCCCCTCTTGGCTTCCTTAAATTCAGGTTCACTATTAAGCTTTGCTTAGGTAGTATAACTTACTTTACTCCATGTGAACTTGAATTGATGACCAAAAGGAACTGACTTGTATAAATTAGTTGTTGCACATGCAGTAAGCTCTCCACAGGCAGGGCCTCAAAGAAATTCCTTCCCAATCAGAAAATTCATTCCCTGTCCACCACCCCCTGCTGACACCTCAGTCCTCTCTTCTCCACTTCTTCTTCAGCTCTTGCACATTTGCAATTACTTTTTACCACTCACTCGTAAAATTGTGACTCCTCCAGGGCACTTGCCACCCACTGACCTCTGATGTGCTGGGAGAGGGACACACAGGGGGCTTTCCTTGCTGAGAGAGGCCCTGGGGCTGCCCCTGGGGGGGCTGCAGGGAGGGACCAGCCCATCCTGGCTGAGCTGGCAGCCTGTCCTCGCTGATGGGGAAAGGGCTCCTGCTGCCTGAGAGAGCTCCAGGCCAGCTTGGCCAGGGCTTGGAGCAAGCTGGGCCACTGGAAGGTGTCCCTGCCATGGCAGGGAGCAGAACCAGGTTACCTCTATGGTGCCCTCCAACATAAACTATATTTTAGCTCAATTTGGAGTTTTGGGGGACTGGCTCCTGTGCAGGGCAGTGACCCACAGGAGTCCAAAGGAGCTGTGCCTTCTCTATGGCCTTTTTGGACGACATTTAAAGGGGGACACATTGCCCCAGAGCTGAGCACTCTCTGCCTCATGTCATTGCACCCCTTCTGAAAACACACCCCTCTGAGAGTGAAATAACTCTCCTCCCCTTTTTTCTCTCTCTTTTTTAGGGTTGAAGCAGCTCTCCAGTGACTGTCACACACTTCAGCTGGCCCAGAGGTGTCCTGATGTGTGAGGAGAGACGAGCAGGAGGAATGGGGGAAGAACCAACCCAGGGATCTGGTATTTAATCTCAGCTCTGTTACTGACCAGCAGACAGTGCCAAAAAAGTGTTTGAGAATCTCTTAAGAAACCTCAGATCATAGTGTGGCTAGGGGAAGATGCACCACCATAGACAGTCTACACTTTTTTGTGTTTGCTTTAGATTTTCCTTCCATAATTTGATGTCAGAGACCAATTGCAATGCCTTTTTAGATCTCTCAGAAAGTTTTCAGTTAAAAAAGTACAGGTATATGTTGAAGGAATTCTTCAGCACCATTACTCATACACTTACTCACTGTTAGTAATTCCACCTTGAACTCCTGAAAAAATTCCAAAACATTGTGCCTAAAGAAAGTAAAATAAACAAAATCCAAGCTTTTGATTCTTCCTCAGAAGAATTAAAACCATTTAAGCTCTTTGACTCTTCTTTCAAATAACACTAATGAAACTAATGTCTACTTGTTATATTTTAAAATTTGTTGTGTATTTTATATGAGATATTTACATTTATGTATTTTATACTTACTAATCCTGAACAATTTGGAGTTTTCTTTTTAGAAGCCTCAGCCATGATTGATGAACTCAACATAAAGCCACTGACTGAAGGGAAAAGAGACTCAGACAAAGAATCTCTGTTAAATGTATGTTAATATTTTTGGTCATGCTTCTTAATGTGCTGAGATTTTCTGTATAAGGAACATTATTTATTAATCAACCAGAGTTTTTCCACATTTTAGAATTTCTGAATGATAAGTATAGAGCTTATAATTAGGCCAGAAATTGTGCTATGCACACTTCTCTTTGAAATTTTTCATAAGGAAAAAATTCTTTAAAAGGAGTGTAGTACACATTTGAAATTTCAAATTATACTTCATTTCAAATGGTTAATACTCTTAATTGGGTCTAGATTTTGATTGGTTTCTAATTAAATGTTAAAAGCAGGGAATTTGATTTCTAAAGTAGACAAGCAGATATTGATTATAAACTAATTACAAATGTTTCTCGGCGTGTTTTGGCAGGCTCATTAACATTCAATGTTAATAGTGACCAGGTGCGTTGATCACGTTAATATCACTGCAGCACCATCTTGTGGCTGAATGATTATTCTCGGTTAATTTTTGATTCTGTAAGAAAAGCTTGGTCAAAAACAAACATGAAAAATGATGAGGAGAGGAACTCATAAACATGATTAATTTCACTGTGGTTGTTTCTATAAGAAAAACGTGACAGGAAAAAAAACCCAGCCCTGAGTGTTTAGTGCTTGCCTTCCATAGCTGTAATTTACTATGTCTAAGTGGATACTTATAAACTGGGGGAAGTTTTAGTGAAATATTATTTAAGAAAATGAAAGAAAAAATGTCATGAGTATTATGATTATCTGTATCAACGAGTTCATAATCATATATACCCTACCAGTCATGTTTTGTTCCTATTTCATACAGGTGATCAAAAATTCTGATGGACAGTTTAACCTTGAGGCTGCAATTAAAAATGTTGACACAATGTCCAACGAGTTGAAGAAAATGAATGGTAATTCTGACTGCACCATCCAGTTAAACACAAAACTGTGTAAGACTTCTTCTAAGAGTCTGCAGTTGGAATGGCCTGGTTTTCTGGGTCAGACAACTGGGTTTTAATGTAATGAAGCAATAGCTTTGCTCTTGTGTTTTGAAAAATTAATGGAACAGCAGTTAGAGAGCAATAGAATCGTGTTAGTTAAGCATGGCAAACGCCTGCTGGGTGATCAGTCATTCCTTTCTAGGAACACTGAGAGCCTTCTAATGCAAATATTGCTGACATGCTAACACCAGCTGAATGTAACCATCTTGAGGCAAGTGAAACAGCAGCCCTGAGTGAGGTGATAGATGAACACTAAAACAGTGCTGTCTGTAGATTACCACTCACTGTCATTCAATAAATACCATGCTGATACACTGCCCTTTGTCTTTCAGTGGAAAGCCAGCTACTGCTTTGTGACCTGATTTTGAATTTCAACCATCCTATGAAGGCCAAAGATTTAAGAGAAGCTGAAGAAAAGACTTGGACTTTGACTGATTAAGTAGCATCCATTTTCATGTATGGTCTTCTGTTAATACTGTGAAGTTGCTTCTTCTGTCTTCCTTCTTTCTT
This sequence comes from Ammodramus savannarum pratensis, assembly GCA_020466415.1. NCBI lineage: Eukaryota > Metazoa > Chordata > Aves > Passeriformes > Passerellidae > Ammodramus > Ammodramus savannarum. The sequence goes on along the minus strand of JAHXMQ010006307.1, from coordinate 2,852,032 downwards.
CTTTCTTTCTTCTTCCTTCTTTCTTCTTTCTTCTTTCTTCTCTCTTCTAATTGAACTGTACAATGATAGCATGGTTTCTTGAAGGTAGACTATTTTTGTTTTAAGCTAAACATGTGGAATGGAAAAAAAACAAGGCTATTCATTCTAAGATTGGTTTTTTCAACTCACATTTCCCAAATTAAGCCCACTAGGGCTGGAAAGACTGATGTAATGAATTAAAAAGGTCAGGAAACTGGGCATGAAGTTTCTCACGTGGTTTTCTCCTTTTAAACAAAAATGTGTTGGAGCAGTAGCAAAGATTTGAAATTTACTTCAAGTCACTGTCTGTTGTCTCAGTTGTGCCTGGGGAAGCAGGATAAGAAACTGCCAGTGAAGGAGGAACTGCAGTTTGTGTTTTGAGCTGCCTTCCTCATCTTAAAAATGCTGCTGAGGATGGGATCAGAAAGCAGATTGCTTCTGGAAAACCAAAAATGCTTTCCATTCCAGTTTCTGTAATGACTCTCTAATGTAACTAGCTACAAGAATAGGAGAAGTTTGTGGTTTCAGTGCTCTATCCTGAAATCTTCTTGGCCCAACATTTTCACAGCTAATTTCATGTAGTTCATTACAATTCATATTCAATCATACTTTACTTGTGGACATGTTTGAATGTTGAGATGTAGCTTTATTCTTACACCAAATATATTTCTCTGAATAATCAAATAGAGATTTTTTCTACTTTTTAAAAAATATGCAGTGTTAGAATTTGTCATGCTGGTTTATGTTTTATTTCTCTTTCGCTGGTGAGATGATTTAAAATTAATAAAACACAATTCCATAGGAGGTGTTTCTGGGTTGTCAGATTTTTCAAGGCAGGGCAATGGAATAGAATTACATTCACAAGAATCAGTGGTGATATGGGGGATGTTGTTCTTAAATTTAACAGTTTTTGAAAAAGACAGATTAGAACTGACTTTTATTTCACCAGATTAGTGGTCCATTTTTAAAAATATTGGGCTAGAAGCAGCTATTGTCAGCTGAAAGATTTTTTCAATGTTATTTTTCACCTTTATTTTTGTACTTGTATTTGCATGGAAATGAACTTTGCTATCTTTGAATTCCAGCTCTTACCTAAACATCTTAGAAAGGAACATTTACAAAACATATCTCTATAAGGAAAACTGTCCATGAAATCTGATTATGTTATCTGGAAAGCTTTACAGATTGTATGGAAGGTATTTTCTACCTTGAATTTCGGTTCCAGTGTTTTAATTGATATACAGACCATCCTTTTAAAGGAGAAAAAGTGTGGTAAAAGTCATAATTATCAAACCAAGGTGTTGTAAGATCACAAGGGAAATTGAAACCCAAGGCAAATGGTTGGATAAATCCCACTTATCAAAGGGGCCTCAGTGTTCCTCAGCTACAACTTCTGTTTTTGAATGGTGAGTGTCCCTTTTTTTCTTTAAAAATACAGTAAAACAGAAAGCAGTTGTGTAAGGGGAACTAAGTTTGGCCTGACTGTGCTTTCTAAGAGATCTGGGGAGTTCTGCCATGTAAGGGTCACATGATGATAATTTTGTTGATGTGTAAAAATGCAGTCCCTTGATTCAGCCAGAAAGACACAGCTGAAGAGAGATGTGTGTGGAGAAAATCTTCTTTCTGAGTGAGATTAGGGAATTGTAGGAAATACAAAATTCCAGTTGAGGGCTGAGGCATGGGATCCCCAGTGCTGTGGCTGTGGTGTTTTCCTGGAAAAGTGGGAACAAGCAGTTCACAGCTCAATAACCCAGACACAGATCCTGACAGGAATCTGCATTTCCAGGGCTGGAGGGGTTTTGTGCCACTGAAACTTGTGTATATTTCAGGTCTGAGTTATCTTTTCATAAAAATGAGCAGAGTTAGATTTGTTGAGGAAAAAATTGTTTTTTGTCTACTCCACAGCTTTGACAATGTTTGGGTCTACTCTGCATCACTCCAAATAACAAAATTGCTGCTGCAATTGTGATCCAAAAAAAGAGCTCCTATGAAAGTAGAGGCTTGTATGGATATTTATTTATGGTTCATCAAATTTGGTGTGGAAATAATTTCAAGAGGATATGCATATCTTGGAAGATAAGAAATTCTCATGTGCTGTATGATTAATGGACACTTTGTAGGAACATTATATTTATAGAGTACTGTATTTAAGGCATAATTTAAAAATAACATAGTCCTTTTTCTTTGAAACTGTGAATTTTAATGACTTCATTACTTTAGTTTGCTGAAAAGGAAAATATCTTGAAGTTTATAAACTTCAGAAGGCTTCAGTACTATATGGGATCTTCTCTAAAGTTTCATTTAAATATGTCCTGCAGCATATTTTAACATGCACTGGTTTCTTGAGCCTCTGTCTTTTCCATCAATCAGAAGAAGGGGTGTTCTTTGGAAGTGTTCAATGATATCTGCTACAGAAGAAAATTCCTGTGGGATAGAAAAAATGAGAAGGCTAAGGCCAAAATGTCAGAATTATTAGTAACCAGTAGAAACAAAGATTTATCTAAAATTCTAAATATTTATCAATATTATAAAAATATATATAATGTCCAGCTCAACTGTTCTCATTCCTGCCACGATCTGTAGCTCAGTAACTCTGTGTACAAGCTGTTGCAATGTTGTATAATTAATTTATATAGTCTTGGTCTGTTTAACACATGCTGTTGTCACTGTGCTTGAGGCACTTGAGAGTTGAGAGGTGGCTGATGAGTTCAGGGGTTCTGTCTGGATCAGAACTGCCAGGAATGTGCTGAGCAAACCCACAGTCCTGCAGGCTGGGGCTGAGCCACCAACCTGGCAGCAAAGCTGGAACTTGGCAGGTATGGATTAGCTCTCAGCTCTGCATTTCCCTGATCTGGTATCTCAGTGGGAAACAAACATTCCCTAACCAGGCACGTGGATTTCTAATGGCTGTGCTCTAAGGCACCCCTTCATTCCCTGAGTGCAAACAGCATAACCTGATTGTGCTTCCAGCAATAACAACATTCTCTGAGACAAGAAGCAGAATTCCAGCCAGGAGAACAGTCACCTGGCACTGAGGAATGAGGCAGGAGATGCCTTAAAAAGAGAAGCAGCTGAAAAACACAGAGTACCTCTTTTCCTTTCAAGCCAGTTCCTAACAGGTACAGGTGCTCGTGCTCCTGGTAGCGGATCTGGATGTTGTACACTTTGTCCCTGTACAGCACCATCAGGACATAGGGGTGAGTCACTGTTTTCCTTGAGCTGTCTCTCACCAGGAATGTTCCATCCTGAAACAGGAAAAAATGAAAGATGACAAAGAGCAGACACTCCTGGGTTTGATCAGTGTAACACCTTTCAATAGAGCACTTGTGCTTCTAAGTGTTTTTCTTTCTGAAATCTTTTTCCTTTCTGATAAAAGACACTGCACTATTAAAGCATTTAAGTCTTTTGACAAATGTATTGTCTTTCAGTTTGCTACTTCAAACTTTCCTCTCTGTTACAAAAGCAGATTCTAAAGGAAGGTAGGAATGATGTTGTATGAGGATTCCATTAAAGGAGGAAGTGAAATATCAAAGACCAAACCTCACATCACTTTAACCAGAAGAGAGTTCATTTCCACTAAGTGCCAATCACATTTCCTACATGATGGATTTATAGACAGCTTAAAATAAGAGCATTGTCTGTGTAATTTAGGTAGAGGCAGTGATGCTGTATCACTCTCTCTGCTTTTCCTAATTTCAGATCTATTTTGACAATTCTTCCATTGAAACCCCTTTCTTAAAGGCACTGAATGGGACCTCATAGGCTGGACTTTAGTACAAGTCACTGGAATGGTGCACATGCCATCTTCAGCTCATGGCAGGTGCTGTGAGGCAGCAGAGGGTAACCACAACTCCAACAGCAATAACTCTATTTATCTTTATTATATTAAATATTAGATATTAAATCTATATCAGCTATTATATATTTAATATATTATTATTTAATATACATTTATTATTTTATTTTAGTAATATATTATTTTAATATATATATAAGAAAACATTAAAATTAGTTCTTTTTAAATTAAATTCATTTATTTAATAATTAATTTAATTTTAAAAGAAATAATTTAAATAAATAATAAACTATAATAAATATTTATTATATTTTAAATGTACTTATTTATATTTTATATATTTAATATTAAATTATATTTTTTCTATATTTAATTTATTTCTACATGTACAGATGAGCCCTGTTTGAAGCTGCAGTTCGTTTTGCTGGGCTCTGTGGCCGGACAGGGATGGGGTTGCAGTACCTTGTTTATCCTGCGCAGCGCTGCCTCTGCCTCGGGCCGGCTGACAAAAGCCACGTACCACTCATCCTTCAGAGAGCCCTGGGGCTGGGACAGCACAAGGACAAGGTCAAGGTCAGCTGCCAGGGAATGGCAACATGAAAATAAGTACAGAGAAATTGCAGTGTGAGGGATGTGTGGGTCTGTGTGCAGAATCTCTCTGTGTCACAGATCATGCTGCTATTTATTGTGGTATGGAAAGTGCTGCTAAATTGTTTTAAATTACCTACTCACTTTGATAAACTTGAAAATATTACAGTTATAGACATTATGTCCCTGCAGGTAAGCTAAGAAAACAGATATTTCCAAATACTTTCAGTAAAAGATTTCTTTTATGTTCTTTTTATGTTCTCTTTATGTTCTCTTTCTTTTATGTTCTTTTTATGTTCTCTTTTGTCTACCTGGACACTAGACACAAAGGCATCCTTTGCCTTCATCTGTTTGTTTTTTAGCTATCATCTGAGACAGCTGTGCAGACTTCCTGTAAATGCACTCTTTATGATTGCCCACCACTGTTACCACCATGAGTGGTTTGCTCTAAACTTGTTTTATTTAAGGAAATGTGAAGCAAAAATGCACTTAAAAGAGTGAGTCCTTTACTCATCAAAGTTTTATGGAAGGAGAACTGAAAGTTTGATACTACTTGAAGGCAGTTGTGCAAAACAAGTAATCTAGAAAACAAATAATTTTTTTATTTTGCTCTTTTGGGGTTCAACTATTGTTGTTTTTCTTGATGAGGACAAAATAAGGCACTACAGTTTGACACAGAAAAGGAAACTGAAAGCACTCAGTAGTATCCTGACAGTGACTGGAAAAACAACTTTGAAAGGTGTTGTCTCTCAAAACCAGAAAACTCAGTGTCTTTACAGTTGTGGTTCATGTTTTGTACCTCATCTTGCTCTGTGTTTGCCTGGTGAGCAGTCTGTCTGCTGGGAATTGGCAGTGGAGGTCTCATGTCAGCTGGGCCTCTGGAAGGAGATCTGCTGCCTTCAGAGGTGCAAAAGTAGAAAAACAATGTTAAAACCAGGAAAATCATTTCATCTGTGCACCCAGGGCATAGGATCTTGATTTTATGGAGCATAAAGTATTTGTATCACCCTGGTGTAAATAAAAATCATGTGAACAATGCAAATTACCAAACACCCAGTGCAAACAACTAAATAACTATTTAGTGCAATACAACACCCTGGTACTGAGACATCTAGAAATTGTTTGAAATCAGATTTAGGCTTCTCTATGAGAACCAGGTTCTTTACATAATTCCATCCTTGGTGCACAGGGAATTTGACTGAGCTCTTGTGGTTCAGATTTCCATAAAAAACAAATGAACTTGAAATAGGAGTGACATTTTATCAGTTTCTGTACCACAGTTACTCACTTGAGAGCATCTTGGTTTCTTTAGAGACAGAAGTAACATTGTCTCTTTGCAATCCTTGCCTTCTCAGCAATTAGAAAGTAAAAAATGCCACTGTAGGACATTGACAGCTGTTACCATGTGCAAAAAAAATTACTTGTAAAGCAATTGATATCTAAGTTTTCTTTTTTTTTTTTTTTCTTACAAGATAAATCTGGAGTCACATGAGAAGCATTTGTTAACATTTTTGGGGAGTACTAGCATATCAGAGTGATTTGCATAGGTCAGCTCTCAGTACTGTACAGAAAAGGATGGTTTTATGAAGTTTTGACACTGGTTGAACTGGGCAGGAAGCCCAAATTTCATGGGGAAAAAAAATCCCAAAATCTTTGATTCAGACTAAGTAAGATACATAAGATGCCTTTCAGGAACTTGATAGTTTTCTGTTCCCAGTCCAAGCAGAAACATCTGTAGGAAAAAAAGCTTTTCTATTGACTGCGCTGAAACTATCTTTCGACTTTCATCCACTTAAACAAGAAAAACAATGTAAGGATGTAGGATACAAACCTGGATGGAAGCGTGGTGGTAGAGAGCCAGTTGCAGACAGGTTTCTAGCACTGTTAAAAAAAAGAGTGGTCAGTATAAATACAACATTTCTCTACAACATTTCTGTGCTCTGATCACCCGATCTGGACTTTGTGCCTGCTTTACAGAACATGAGAGCCCCTTGAGAGCTGTGCAAGGTGAGGAGAGCCTTCTCTTTTCTTCTTGTTATTTTTCTTTCCTCCTTTTTGTGTAAGTGGATCCACCTTTAAGTTTACCTGGAGCTCAGTACCTGCCAAAAAGGCAATCAGTAAAGGCCACAGAGACTTCTGCAGCAGGATCAATGCAGGAGAGCATTGAGCTTGAGGAGTTTGCACAGGGAATGGTCTGTCCTTCCCCAGAGCAGCAAGCACAGGGAGCACACCTTTCTCGCTGCAGGGTTCCAATTACAGAGTTATTATCCTTGCAGCTTCTGTAACATTGTTGATAAAAATGCGGCTTCACGTTTATGTTGCAAGCTGAGAAGGGCCAGCAACATCAGGGCATCTCCCACAGGAGGAAAGGCTGAGGAGCTGGAAGCTGAGAAGGCTCAGGAGAGATCTTTTAAAGCACATAAATATGTGAAGAGAGAGCCAGGCTCTTTTCACTGGTGCCCAGTGACAAGACCAGACGTCCCTCTGAACATCAGGAAACATTTTGTAATGTGAGGGCAAGCAGGCACTGGAGCAGGTTGCCAAGAGTGTTGTGGAATCTCTCTTTTTCCTTGGAGACATTCAGATGCTATCTGGATGTGGTAGCAGGCAGCCTGTTCAAGGTGACCTTGCCTGGGTAGGGGGTTGGACCAAAATCATCCAGAGATCTCTGCCAACCTCCACCAACATCCAAAACTGCTGAAAATGGAGTCCCACTCTTCAGTTTCTGGGAGGTTTTTTGTTTTTTCACCTAATTGAGAACAAATTGCCTGCACTCCTTTCCTTTACTCTTCATATTTCTCTTCTGCTTAAATGAGCTGTTAAAAAGGCTCTGAGATAAATATGCTAATTTTGTTTGCACAACAAAAACACCCTATCATGACTTGATTTATGGGAGAGAATCAGTCAGCCCGGGGGCCTCTTCTACAGCAAAATTTGGCAATGCTCTTTGAGTACAAGCAGACATGTTCATCATAGGAATAGTTCAATTTGCATATGACCTTGCAATTGCTACTGCAGTGTTTGTTTTGGTGTCAGCAGTTCCAGAGAATGATGGTAAATGTGAGGAATTCATCAAAGAGCCATTAAAAAAATACAGATATTAGAAAATGTGCATCACACATGGACTCAAGGAGCCCACTTTAAGTCATCAAAGTCTAAGTCTGTTGCATGGTACATCAGAAATCAAAATTTAATTAGGGACTCTTCTGCCTAGCAAGTGAAGGCATAACAATCAAATATTTGTAAGTTAAAGCTGGGGGAAAATTGCAGCAAGGTTCACAATTTTAAATAGGAATTATCAACCATTCCAGCAAGATTTAGTAAAAGGGACATGAAATTCTTTCTGATTCAACTCCAGACAACTGAGTTTGTAGAGTTTTTTAGTTTTGAAGTGTGAGGAGTTGGAGCTCTAACACTTAAGGAGTCCTAGAGTGTGCAGGACCCCTTTGTCCTGAATCCTGCCTGGTTTTGTAGATGATCCCCTCCCAGAAGGACTGGCCATTCCTATGGACCCCACAAGCAATGGGAGAGCAATGGGTGTCTCAAGAATGGAAGCCTGGTACAGTGTAGGGTCTTGATGCTTTAGGATTTAGCTTT
>JAHXMQ010006307.1:2813624-2841703 GCA_020466415.1 Ammodramus savannarum pratensis | reverse complement strand
GCTAGAAAATGCTGCTGGCTGTTCAGAAGGAGTTTTGCAGGCTAATAAAATCAATGGGATGAAAGTACAGGTTTCCTTTTCTAACACCCTAAACCAACAGCAATAGAACTTATGTAAGAATGTTCCCTACAGCAAGAACTTGCTCTGCTGGAAAAAACATGGATTATCTGTATCTTTGTATAGTGGGGAGTGAGTCATGCCCCACGTAATGGCTCTTCCAGATATGACTGGAGAGAGTTTTTCTGCCTTCACACCTTTCTGCAGCTTCAAGCACATCCTGTGCATATTTATGAACCAAAACTTTGATAGCCACAGACCCTGCTGTCATGCAGTACCAGTAAATCAGACCATCCTGTGTTGCTTGTCCATATTTTTGTTAACTTTCATTTCTCCTTTATTGAATTTCAGTGAAATGAGCACTTACTTTCCAGGGCTTTGCTTCCTTAGGGGAGGTGGGTTGCCTCTTTCATATCTCTCACTTGATGGGACAGGAGGTTTTGGCATCATTGCTAACTGTTCTCCCAGGGATCTAAAGCAGGAGTGAGATGATGAAATAAAGGCCAAAAGCTGCTTATTAAGAAATAACTGGGGAATACTGGCAATGAGAGGATCATTTGCAGAGGACAAATCTTACCTTAGCTGTGAAACCAGAGGCTGCAAAACAACAAGGAATAGTTAAGAGAATGTGTAAGTGTACCAAAATAGGCAAAAATATCAATAATCACAAAAAGAAATTACCTTCTCAGGAATGACTGGCTTCTTCCCTGAAACAACAAAAGCTTACATTTAGAAAAAAATGGAAGTTAATTAATTAAACTTCCTATGAAATAATGGAGTTTTGAATAAAATTGAAAGTTAATCTTGCTGGTTGAAGAACTCATATCCTGAGATGTAAGCCAGAAGAATATTTTGGCTTTGCAAGTGATGGTAAAGTTGCAATCTCTCTTATTGAAGGGAAATTAAAACATTTTCAACATGGCACGTGTCACAATCACACTATCTAAGGTTCAGCTTTGAACTACTGGATTCTTTCTAGCCATTATATAACAGATAAGAGTTTAGATAATAAATAAAATTGTAGAGTCATATCTGTAGATATTTTTTATAATGTGGTTTTCAGCTCTGAAGGAAATGCCATTTTTTTTCTCTGTCTTATTAATTCTCAGTCTTCTTTTAAGTCTGTTGCCACATTACCTACAGCAGTGTATGCAGAGTTTCATCACCTTTGTATGCAAAGGTGATTTCCTCCTTTAACCTACTAAATATTTCCTTGTTCAATCACTTAGGTGTGCATCAAACCTTTATTGCACAGGCTTCTCATAATGTATTTCTGTTCACCTGTCTGACCCAGGGTTGCTGTTTTCTACATGAAATTTCTCTCCCACTTTGTAAGCTCTGCTCACAACATTTATTCATAAACAGATTACTTTGATTACATTTGGTTGAGCCTTGTTCTTTTGCATTAATTATATACAAACTGATGATTTTCAGTAATTAAAGCAACAAACTGATGATTTTCAGTAATTAAAGCAACCCCAGTGATATTAATGTGAGCAAATACTGACCTGATCCTGGGCCTTCTCTTTCATATGGGGGAGCAAGGCGATCCAGAGAGGGTTTGGTGCTTCTGTCTATAGAAGGAGCTGGGGCTAAACACAACAACTCTGTGAGATCATTTGCTGATATAAGTCAATATATCTTTATTTTGCATAGATTAGAACTGGTGTTACTTCTTAAAATAACAATTCAGACTCCTGTATGAGTACAATTGTATCAGTACAGTTGTTCTTAAAACAACAATTCAGACTCCTGTATGAGTAGCAGAAGAGAGTGGAACTGAGGGAAAAGAGGAAGAGTGTTGTAGTCTGTGGGAAAGCTTTACAAAGAGAACTCCAGCTGCACTCACGTTTCAAAGGCTTCATGTTTCTGTCTCTCCCCAAGTCGTTGTTGCTTGGTGGAGGAGGGAAAGCTGGCAGCTGAAACAGATATTTCACAAGTGATTAAAATGTGTCTTCACCTTTCTGTTTGGAGTGTATGAACCCCACCACACTCATCTGCCAGTCTTGTGTGGCACAGCACAAGGAGCAGGTCTCTGCTCACTGCAGGAAGGAGAGGAGCCTGGCACCCTCCTGGAGCATGACCAAAATAATTTTTGTTGTATGCAGAATTGCCTCCATCTGCTGTGCCTCCCCACACTCCTGTGGGATGTCTCTTCAAGAATGGGAGGTGTATTGTCAAAGGAGAGGAACAGGAGCTCCAACAACCCTGCTGTGTCTCTGTGACACTGCATCAGTCCCTCCATCACATCCTAAACCTTTACTTGTGGAAACATTGGTAGGTTTAGTGTACATCTGTTCTGGCAAATACTGAACCTATAGTGCCAGCTGTCAACAGCACATGAGCTTTCAGTTTTGAAACATTCACAGCAAGAAAAAAAGGAATCAAATCTTGGTCATCAACGTTCTGATTACCCAGTCTCTTACACTTTTATGTGGTCCTAATTCAATTGGGCAAGCGCTAAAAGTATTGCTTGGAAAAATATAACCTTGTTTTCAAAACAGAGGCATCCCTTAAAAATATTTCATTTATGTGGCAGAGGCATTCACAAGTAGGTGTATATCCCCAGTGTAAGAATCAATGAAGGAATACAAAATAATTAAATATATTTCTCCCATTACATTGAATTGTTCCTTGAACAACGGCCACCTTGTAACAGCGTTCAAATCTGTTTTGATGCTTCCTCTTCATACACTATGTGAATAAAAATGGCCCTACTCTTGGACTCCTAAGAAGGTCCTGGGATAGGAAATAGGTGAGATATGAAGACAGGAACATACAGTAGCACTTCTTCCCCCAAATGAGGCTGGGCCAGGTCTCTGGGGCGGTACTGGAGGCTGATGTGGAGGCTGATGTGGAGGCTGATGTGGAGGCTGATGTGCTGATCTGGTTGTTGTAGGTCTGTCTAAAGAAAACAAAAATCCCAAATTAAACAACTACACAGAGCTTGGTTATTTAATACCCATTCAATCTTTATGACAAAGAGCCCTTGCAAGAACCTGGCTAGTGAAGTTAATAAATCATCAGGACATTGCTGTAGGATTTGCCTGGCAGTTGCTTTAGGATCAGTGTGTTGTGTTGGGAGTTCCAGGCTGCTCTGTCCCTGTGGGGGTGACTCCCCTGCCAGACAGCTGAGGAATCAGACATAACACAGAAATGACAGGCAGGGACAGCTGATTGTTCTTTTCCCAAATTTCACTAGAGTTTTTTGCCATTGTTGTGACAACCTGCTCTGTCCAAGGTTGCACTGCAGCATGTACATGTGTGTGACTTCATACAGGTTCAGATCAAAGGCCAAACAATGCACACATCACACAAAACTAATATTTATTCCAACAGAGCTTGTCCAAAGTAGAAAATGTAACTTTAAAAGTCACAACTTTAAATCTTGCTTATGAACCACACTGTTACCTTCGAGGGAAAACCTTCTATATTCCATTATCAGCCACCTAAAATGTGGTGGTAAAATCTTATTAATAGCACTTAATTTCTAGTAATTACCTATATAATCTGTGCTGCTTGGAAGTGACTTGGCAGGAAATATGACACTGTGATGTGCTTCTTCATTATTGGAAGGAGGTGGCTCGTAGCCATCACTGTCGTGTTCTGCTTCCTCAGGCTCCTCTGTTGGTGATTCATAGTCAGCCTCATCTTCCTTTTCCTGGTCTTCATCAGGGCTTTCATAGTCATCATCATCATCATCATCCTGGCAAATGAGCATAAAAAGTGGATGCTGAAGAGAACACTAAACCCTGCAGAGCAGTTCCTGGTGGCCTATCACTGTGGGATTTTTCACTCTGGAAAATACCAAACTTTTACAGCCAGTTTGAGGGGGAAAAATGTCTTGAAATAATACAGGGAAAGGAAGAAACTTTCCACTAATGCATTAGTGGAGCTTAAGTAAGGAAACAAATATCATGTGATGACAGTGAGTGCAGTGGGAGGTCAAAATAAGGTGCAAGTTTGCTGAAATGGATGAAGTGTTTTAGGGAACAGCCAAGACACCAGCAAACAAGCCAGTGTTCCCAGAACACAATGGGGCAGCAGTTGAGACTGCTGATATTCATTCTTGCTTTCTAACATCTCCTCTACAGCATGCAACCCAGCTTGTGAAAATTATTCATAAAAGCTGAGCTCTTTCATTTGGGTCTTGGTGTCCTCCTGACCCAAACCAGCCTTGTTTGCAGGAAGGGACAGTGTCAATAAGGGGACAGTGTCAATATGGTCACTGCACATCTGTGCAATCTGCCAAGGCTTGACAGAAAAAGAGCCCTCCATTTGTCACTGGTACCACAGCTGGAGTTTCCAGAGCCCTCTGCTCTGGCACAGAGCCCATGTGCTCTGTAGGTGGTTACTTTTATCTCCTGTGCTCCCGGAGCAGCAGCCAATCTCCTGTGAACTTAGTAACAAGTGGCTTCTAAAAATGCCTCTCCCTCTTATTTTTGGAGAAAAGCCAAAGGCCAACCATTAGCACTGGTTAGCCTCAGAGATCTTCATAAGCTCAGGCTGTGCATCAGCAGCTGGGGTGGGTGTTTCACCTAAACACTTGTTGAGGCATTTCCTATGCCAAAAGGCAGAAGGAACTTCTGCAGGCTAAATGGCTTTTTAAAAAAATACTGTTCAACAGGTTGGCTCTAGAGAATAAAATGGCAAGAATTTGCTACTGAATAACACAGCAACCTCTAGGCTTCTTCTCTTTTAAGAGCTTGAAACAGGCATGTAAAACTCAGCTGTGGTTCTGTGGACCTGGTTGTAGGCTGGGAGCTACAGGAAGGCAATAGGAAAGCAATTCTGAATTTCTGGGGAGAACCTTTTCTCAGTGAGGAAATCTGTGTGCAGCCACTCCCATCATTCCTGCTCCTGCTTTTCCTGCCCAGCTGTGCTGCCCAAGCAGCCAGGGCAGGAACAGAGACCCCCCCTGAGCCAGGAGGGTTTCTTCACCCAAATACTCACAAATGAAGACCAGCCACCATCATCCTGAGCATACCCTGTGGGAAGAAACACAATTCTGAGCATGGACACCTTTGTCAGAGATGTAACAACTTGACAGAAAGTGTGGGAGAGGTTTTACAGCGATTTCTGTGAGCCAGAGAGAAGTTTGATAAGAGAATAATAAGAATTTCCTACCAAGGTCACTGACAAAGAAACCAAGAAAGAAAGAAAGAGAAATAAGAGAAACCTGCAACTGCCTGTTCAATGAGCACTTTGTTTGTCTCCTGACCAATGAGTAAAGTGTAAACTTAGGAGTTTTGTAAGAATGTATAAAAAGCATGAAAGCTATAACAAAAACAGGTCTGAAGCCTTCTGAAAATGGAGTGTTTTTGTATTGTGACCATCAGAACTATGAAAGAAAGAACCCAAGCAATGCCAGGTGAGTCCTGGACCTCAGGGCTGTGTCACAGGCAGGAGCTGTTCTTTCAGAGGCAGGCTGGCACTGATGAGGGCACATCCTGATTCAAACCAAGATAAAGCTGCCCTGCTGTGACACAGTCTGGGTGCTGGCACTTCACGTTTGTTCCTCGTCTAATTTAAATTATATCATTTGAAACAAAATGCTTTCAGAATGAGCCCAGACTTCTTAACTCCTTGTTTATTTTAGCTTTCATAAAAGAAGGGTTTGGTTTTTTTAAACCTCAGTTCCTTCTCTAATACAGTGCTGCTAGGAGGAAAGGCAGGGGTGGAGATGTTGGAACAGAAATATATAAACACTGATACAATTTATTGGGTTAAATAAAGACATTTTGACTATTCTCAGGTAAAAGTCTCTGCTCTTGCCATCCTTCACCATCTTTTCTCTTTAAAAACACTTTTTCTTACTAATTATCCTGCATCTAAGCCTTTCATTTTTGAAACTTCTTTATACTCCCATATTTTCATTTATTGTTTTGGATTTTTGGTTCCTAACCCTGCTCCCCTCTGTTGACTCTGCTCTGCAAGTATTAATTTAACATTGTAATACTTTTAAACACTTTTTGTTGTTAGGGTCTGCCAGTATTCACTCACCTGTGTTTTCTGGAGATTTTTGTGTTTGGGCCCTGCAACAAAGATACAAAAAATAAATTCTTTCTATTAAATGTTTGATGCTTCTATTGCAAATAAAGGCAATAGTTAACTGTTACAGTAGAAAGAAGTTTACATAGATGAGTTTAACTCTGCCTAAAATGCCAAAAACACATTAGCTGATATTTACAGAGATGATCCTAATAAAATCTAATCTGTTTCAAGAGGAATTGAAGTCAGAAAAGTCAGGTTTGAAGCAAGGGGACCCAGTAAATACATTTACCAGTCCTGAAAACAGAAACTTCAAAGTCAAGTCCATAAATGTCAGGTCAAATAAGGGTTTTATGGGTTTCAGTTCTAGTTTTGGATTCTAGTGAATGGAACTGTGTAAAATCATGTTATCAGCTGATCAAAACCATGTTTTGGAGGCTGGACTTGGTTTTCATTGGGTAGGATCATAAATAGCTCTTTTTTCATAGAATTTTTTTGCAATTTTTGCTGTTCTTCTATTGTGAATATTATATTCAGTGACAAGTATTAAGAATTGAAGAGTGTAGTGAAGTATAGGTCTGTGGAATGCATTAATGATGATTTATTAATAATATATGTCTGGGCTTCGTGACCTTCTTAAAGGCTGTGTGCTCAGGTGGAAAATTGCAGGAAATGTGCAAATGTTACTTGGTTCTGGACATGCAGAAATATCTGGGGTTTCATGGGCTCAGGATTTGTTATTTGATATCAGATAGAATTAATGAAACAGAGCTTTCTTTTATGGAATTTCCAGGCTGCACTTCTGATCAGGCATTATTGATCAAATGAAAACCAGTCCAGAAAAGATCTGAAAGCTTTGAAGAAGAAAGCTGAGTTCTTACTCACCATTTTGGAAGGAAAGAGAGCCTTCCTTCATTTTTGTTTATTTCTTGGCTTAATTTACTTACAATTCTATTGGAAAGAAGAACAAAAATAGTTTCAAAAAAACCCTTGAAACATATCACTTGTCAAAGCACAGAAATTATTTTCTTCACAATTATCCCTCAGAATTTGCTAAATTTAATCTGGTAACTCATGATTATTATTTACTATGTGATAAAAACACTGAATTTACCATCTTATTGCTAAGTTGTGATACAGCATATCCAACTACAAACTAGAGTGTTTTTCCCTTGGTAAAACCTCATGTTCTTGGATTGTGATTGAAAATAAACATTGAATCCAGCAAGCCTGAAGATCTTTGGGTGTTGTGGATGTCACACTGCTTCAAATAATGGCCAAGGCATTTGTATGATTTTGCATGGAAAAAGCAAATAATGCTTCAGGAAACAGAGCTTATGGCTGCAAAACCAGGGATTAAATATTCCCTAAAACTCTTCTCTATTCTTTTTGTGTTCCTTCCTCTGCAGCCAATCCCCCCAGCAGAGAAAGGGAAAGGCTGATCTAATTCCATGTTTTAAGACATTTTCAGGGCATGGCAGAAATAATAATGGAATATCAAAAGGCTATAATTTTATGCCCGGAGAGAGCTTTCCAAGTGGAGAACAGTCAGTACTGAGATTCACAGGGTTAATTCTACTGAGAGACCAGAATTTTGCTCTGCTACCAATGAAGTTTGCCTTTATGATTATTTTGTTTCAAAGAAAGCTTGAGATCAGCCATGATTTGATTCATTTCTTATTGAGGAACATCCAACTTCAATGTTGTTTCCTTTTGCTGCAGGGGACAAGGAAGTTGCAGAGTGAATAATAAATTCCATGTGAGACATCAGGAGATGTCCTGGGGTGAGCAGTGCCCTGCACACATCAGTGCTTTGGTCAAACAGTGAGTTATGGAATTTGTCTGTGGCTTTTCCCCTGCTGTAGAAGAGGCAGAGGATCTTTCAGAATGTCTCAGTTTTTTTTTCAGCTAAAGAAGTAAAATTAAATTCTCTGATTTTGGAGCTAATAATTCTTAGAGTTCACTTCCCTGGGTGTGAATGAGACCTGAGTGTTTGGAAGCTTTCTGGATTAAACCTGGGCTATAAGCATTTACACCAACTGGTTTTTGAGGAAAAACTGAAAGGAAGAAGTTGATCATCTTATCTTGCTGCCAAAAAATTATTCATATCATGCTTAAAATACAGTGTCTAACCTTCACTTCTAGTTTATTTGAAATGCTTCAAACCATTGGCTCCGAGGGTTTATTAGAAGAAAGCAAATTCTAGGAAGGTCAGGCTTTACCAGCAACGTTCTCAGGGAAGATTGGTGCACTGAGCAGCTGAGCCTGCCACCCTGTGAGGAAGGAAGTACCAAAACCACACTGCCTCTGAGCTGTGGGAGTGGATGATAGGAGAGGATAAGGCAACAGCACTTGCAGAAAATGTTACTCAGACTTCTCATTCTCTTTCTACCTCCTCCACCAGTTGCTAAACTTAAAACTGGCAGGAAGTTGAAATTTTTGAAAAAAACCCACACAACCAGCCCCCAAAGCAGGACTCCAAAAGTGGCTTTAGTTCACTCAGCTGCAGATACTGCTCACATGAGTAGAATCCACTCTACATGTATTGGGACAAAGGGCTTAAGATGGGTGAGAGAGGTGGAATACAGATTCCTCTGGGGCCAGGAATTTGTTGGCAGTTGCATATTGAGCACTGCCAAAAGCATAATTGGTGATCCAAGTCTTTGGTTTGGTTTTTGAGAAGACTCAGCTGGGCAGATGCAATGCTGTGTTACTGACTTCTACACAGACTGAGCACCAGTTCTGTTCTAGACCTTGCCACAGCCTTTAGACCCCAGCTGAGAGCATGAGTGCACAGGCACTGACATATTTTACCTTTTTAATAGAGAAAGTGCAGATTTCTCAATTTTTATGTTTGCACTTTTACTCTTCTGAAAGTAGAATGACTTTCAGAGTGTGCCATGCTTGCAGGCTCTGGCTGTGTCACACTGAGCTGGCAGATGCCAGGAGTGCAATCATGAGCTTGCTGCTGCTGGAAATTTCTGGAGTGCTGTGGGATACACTTTGGAGTGCTGCGATGCCTTAAAATTTTTCCACAAGCCTGGAAATTCCAAATCTCAGGTTTGTGATGAACCTGCCACTGGAATAGCCAGAGGGATCAACAGCATCCTGAAAATTTGGAATCCTTTTTTCTCAAGATAATAAACAATAGGAGTGACAGACCAATTCCAGTGTTTATATCATTGTTCAGGTGTCAACCAGCCACCAGTGCTGTTTTTAATAAAATCTTTGCTTTTTCTGAGTTCTGACCACAATAAGTAAGGCACTGTTCTGTTGAATGTGCTTTAAAATATTTTGCAAGACTCAAATTTGTTCTCCACAAGTATAAAACTTCATGACTTTCTCTGACTGACAGTAGTGCTAAGGAACTATAGGAAAACTCTATTTTTCTTTTAAGCTGTAGATTGGCCTCTTGTTTCACTAGATTTATTATCAAAATGTTAGTAACACCTTCATGATTAGGTTAGGACTGAGGGTCTGTGTCTGCTCTGTGTAAAATCCATCAAATCCTTTCCCAGTCTCACCAGTGTTTCTCTTTCACAACTGCTGTTTGGGAGGATTCAGGTGTGTATCTAAACATAATGGTATTAATATTAACTTTTTAAGCAAATTTTTCCAGAAAGAGTTCAGCCCTTTCAGTAGAGAGTGCTAAAGATTTTAAGAAGTTATTTTCATTTTCAAAATAGTGCTTAAATGTGTGGTTTTTTTGGTTTTTATAAAGAAGCCAGAAGTTTTCTGAAGACGTGCACTGGTAACAGGGCTGGTAGAGATGAAATTTCAGAATAATAATTCATTAGTAATAACAGAAGATTGTAGAGTTTTACAATTAGATTCAGGAAATGACCTGTCATACCTTGTAATGACACCTGTGACCTACTTTTGATTCTTGAAAAGTCACAGAATCATCCCCAAGCAATGACACAGTTCTGTTCAAACCCTGAGCACCTTTAGCAAGCCCACACACCCAGCTCAGGAGTTCTGTACAGATGAGGTCTGGGCTTTGCAAACCTTGTGTGATTCCAGGTGCTGGCTCCATGTAGGTCAGAATATTCCTGCTAAATGTACTGAGGAACAATCTCTCTTGTTAATTTATCCTTTATTCATTTGGTCGCTGGCCAAGGCTGTAACACCTGCTGTTTCTATTGAGCTTTTTGCAGGGTATGCTCAGGTTTTGGCACTGCTATTAAGTATCAGGTAGTGTAACTATAATCTGCTAATCCCTCTTTCAATTTGTAGAAGAACTCTTGCTACAGGCAGTTGAGGTTTGCATTATGATACAAAAGAAAAGTGTGAATGTGTTCTAGCAGAAATCACCACTTTGTGTTTCGATGAGGGTGTGGAGGTTCTGAAGTAAAGAAATTAATGTTTAACAAAATGGCAGATTCTTCTGCCCATTAATTCTATCCAGGAGGGTTGTTTTGGGGTTAAGTTGTTTTTTGGTTTAATGTTGTTGGGTTGTTTTTTTTTTTTTTGGTGGTTGGTTGGTTGACTGTTTTTAGTGAGAACCAGTTCTCTTCCCTAGTACAGCTCTAAATTCTTATTTTAAACAGTGCCATTACATGGAGGACCATTCTGCATGTATAATCACCATATTCCAGTGAATATTTTGCTTGTTGGTAAGCATGAAAAGTTCCAGAGCTTTCCTTCAGATTGAAGTATCTACTTATTTATTCAATTCCTCAAGCTGTGCACCAAGCTTCACTCTTCTTTCAAAGCTCTTGATTTCAAATTCTCTTCTTTTTGAGAAATCCAAAGGATCTGAGTGAAAAGATTGTTCAATTTTGGGCTGTAACACGTGAGAAACCCAGAAGACCTCCCTAAAAAAAGGCTGTTCACTTTTTCTAGGGTGGGAAAATCAAATTTTGAGCTATCAATGGGTTTGATGAGAAGGTATGAGCACCTCCACATTGTTAAATTTCATTTTAATGATTCACCTATGGCATGAATATCTCTGGTATTTCTGAGTTTATTAGACCATCCACTGACTACTTTTCTCTCATTAATTTGAAGGGAAATCACCAGAAGTTCTCAATTTTAAAAGCTCAGACAATGAGGACAAGACTGCTAAGGTGGGACAAATTATCAGAGAATTACAAATTCTACACTATGGTTAGATGAATCTGTCACAGACAATCTGTTCTGTCATCAACACTGTTAAATGTTTCTTTTAATTTGGAAAGGGAGTTCAGAAATTCTGAGACATCAGAGCATCTTTAAATAATATTTGGACCTCCTTACTAACATATTGTACACCTCTAACCCCTATTATCAGGATATTTATTGTGTGAAAATAGAAATGTGATTTTAAGAAATATGTCACATCCAAGGAAATTTCAAATTCAGTCCTTCACATCTACTCTGAACAAGGGTGTCCTGCTGGGTTCAGCCCTTCCCTCCTGCTCACTCATGAACTCAAAAGTTTTCAATATTCTTGTCTTCCCCAAAACACCTTCCACAAGCTCTGATACAGCTGAAAAAGCAAAGCAATTTGTATCTTGTGTAGAAAAATCAAGATATCCATGAAGGGACCGATTCTGGAACTGGGAAATGAGCAACAAAGACACAGCCATGCTGGAACAGCTCAAATTCCTTTTTTTCCCCCTCCTTTGTTTGAAGGGCTCCATGTGAGCTCCAAGGTTAGAAACCTTCTAACTTCCAGCTTAAATAGGTAGCAGAGAACTCATAGCAAAATAAAATGCTTCATTTTTCACCATGAAATATTAGAAGAAGTAAATTTATCCTACTCAGTATTGACTTAATGGGATGATTTTTCTTCATTAAGTAACTTCTCTGAAATGATGGAAACTGTTGAGATGAATTGGAAACTTTTTCAAGGCCTAAATCCACAGAGGCTGAGAAAGCTATTGAACATTGAATCACATGGTCCAGACTGATTTCTCTTGAACACCCACCTAAAGCACATGAAAATAATTTCAAATCCTCAGCTGTTGTGGACATAACTGACTTTTTTCCCCCCTTTAAGTAAAAGTCAACAGTTAAGCAGTGAACAGTTAAGTCATACTTCAAAGGTAATACTTGCATGAAAGTTTAACCTTTGTGGAGCTGCTGTCACTCAAAGGATTTATGCACAAGTTCTTTTGAACATCCCCCAGACAATCTCCTTGTATTGTATCATTTTGCTTGAGCAGTCATGACGACATTAATTTTATTTTGGAATATTCTTCTTTTTTTCTCAGTACATTCCAATAAACAAGTCTCCAACCAATCACTCACAAATCATTTGCCTAATATTTCCTATGAGACTTTAGTGCAAAACAGCTTAAATAATTTTTAACAATAAAATAGCTTGACTTTACTTACGGCACTCTGAGCTTTGGGAATTTCTGAATATCATTTTCAGACATGTTCTGGAAAGGAAACACAGGGGACATGTGACAAAATTGTCCATGGAACACCCAGTGACTGATCCAAGTCAGTCATACACATCTATTCAAAATGTGGCATGAATTCATGTGGTATTGATGTGACTTCAGAAGCCAGGTATATTAAATCCCTTCCTGTCTGCACAGTGAAATTAGGCAAGATTGTGCATGAATTGCAAAATTTGAGGGGAGAACTGCAGATTTTAAAATACAGAACCTTTGGCTGTTCTAAGAACCTTATCTGTAGCAGAGTACATGAAGAATCCCATGTTCTAGGGGACACAGAGCTAGAAAACTCCTTAAAAGCAGCCTTGAAAGCCTAAAAAATCCTTCAGAAGCAGGGATGGGGGAGGATGTTTGTTCCCCTCAGCAATAACACAGCCCCTGGGCTGAGCTCCCCTGACTGAGATGTGCTCTCTGGAAACCTTCCCTGATTCTCCTGAAGTCATCCCTTCTCTTCCTCCAGCATGTGCAAGCCCACACTTGGGACAGATTCAGGCATTATGAAGAGTTTGGATTTTGCTGATTTAGTGTTTTGTTTAGTTAATCACAAGCTTGATTAATTATCTTTGGAACAGGGATGATAGTCTGGTTCTTTTTGTCTTTTTTACTGGTTACAATAATAGGTTTCTAATTAGACATTGGTTCACAAAGATGTCAGTGTCAAAGGACAGAACAAATCTTATCTGTGTTTTTCCACACTATTTTGCCTCTGGGAGGAGTGAAACACAGGCTAAATGTGCTGCTTTTATGGAAATGTACTGCAGTACTTCCTGAAGAATCATATTTTTTCTAAAGGCTTTTTAAGCTTCTCTCTGGAGTTCTATTCTGGTGATAAACCTGACAAATATTAGAAGTATAACCTCTTTTACAAGGGCCACAATTCTGTTTTAAATAATAGAGAATTTTATTAGAATAAGTTACATGGAGCCCCTTTGGTTTTATCCCCACTGCATCTCAGTAGGGCTTTCCTTGTGGTAACCAGAAAGGTGACTCTGAAATTAGGATGTTATTCTGATTAATTTTAGAGCAACATTTTTACACCAGGTTTATCATGTAGATCTGACAACAGCTACAAACCCAGCAGACACTCAGCCTGAGCAGCTGCTTCTGTGCAAATGTAATTTGGCATTTTCCAGCCACTCACAAAATGCAAAAAGATGTTTCTTAGGAAAACCATTCATAGAGAGAAGCAATTTTTTTCCAGATTGCTTTGTACTCTGGAATATTTTACTGGACATCTTCCTCTGTTTAACAAGTGAACCTTTTTCTTTTTTTCCATTATACAGTTGCCAAGTAATTCAAAAGCTTAAAAAGAGTCTGAGCAGAGGTGAGCAGCTGCTTGGCTTACTCAGTAGAAAACATCTTTCAAATCTGCTGGGCTGCCTCTGAAGAGCTGCTGCACCCTGAGCTAATTACAGAAACACTCTGGAAATAATAGAAAATCACAAAAATCCCTTAGAAATCACAGAGTTATTGCACTTTCTATTTGCACCTCACAAACTCCCAGAATGTCATTGTGCTTGCAGAGGCAGAAGTCCCACTCCAGCCACAGATCCTCAGTGCTTGAGCTGAGATCTCCTGGGGCTGGGAGGATAAATCCCATGACAAATCTGAATAATGCTGACTGCACCCTCCAGCAGCAGGGAGGGGTCAAATCCTGTTCCTACAACAGGAGCTTGAAAAAATGTATGTTTTGTTTCAATGAAATGTGAAAAAACTGAATATTAGGACAAGTAAATGAAAAATACAAAACTTGAGAAGAGGCATGCATAGTCCCCACTACGACTAATTAAATAGAACAAAATTACTGCTTCAGGGGAAATAGAATGGTGAATATTTGAAAATTAAAGTAAAATTAATACTAAAAGCTCCTACACATCTTCATGGATGTGTATTTAAGACCTGGAAACAGCTGCTGCGTCAGTGGAAGTTATCAGCTTTTTTTTCTAAAATTAAGCCAAGCCTGGAACTATGTTGATTTAAAGCCACTGGGACTTTGCTTACTAGTTTTGATGCTCTTAAATTTTACTCCTTTTGTGTATTGCTACAGAAGAAATCCAATTTTATCTATAGAGGAATGAAAGAGTCTTTCCAATGAAAGGCCAGTCATTCTGAGCAGGGCTGTGTCTTTAGTATGAGAGGATAATAAATAAATGTGGGTTTTCTATAGTTAATATTTGAAAACAAGAACTTCCTATATTCAAGAATTCAAGACAAGATTATTGGTTTATAGAACTTCCCTGTCAGTTTAAAAAATACTAAAAAATATTCATATTGAACAACATGCTTGGGCTCCCAGCATTCCATATTTAAAGCAAGTTGTCTGGCTGATTTTAGCAAAAGCATTTTACCTCCCATATTTACACCCCAGTAACCACCGGGGAGGTGCCTCTGCATCTGCCAGTGCAAAACAAGGAGTCAGAAACATCACTTGGCTGGAATTTTACAGAAAGGAATTTTACAGCTCCACTTACCAAAAACCTTTGTCCATTTATGCTGTGCTTCCTCACGACTTTCTCACAGTCCTTGAACTTTAGCTGCCAATGAGAAGAAGATGATTATTGCACCCTTACCTATAAGAATCAATTAAGACATATAAACATATGTGTGGCTTTGAGCAGATGCTTTCAAGATATCTTTTTGTATGCTATGGCCTGCCTAAATGGCTCATTTTGTCCCAAAAACATGGATTTTATGAAAGACATCCTTCAGTGAACTTAAAAGTTTTCATCCATTTAGGAACACGTTATTCCTCACATTGACAAACCACCTCACAGTTGCCTGGCCCAAAGAAATATCTGAAAAATGGATTATTTTGGTACTGCCTGGAATGAGCAGCTGCAGAAGCAGAGCAAAAACCCTATTATCCAGGAATTCATTGTTCTGATCAGAAAGCTTTCACTTCTGCATGGAAATCTCACTTGTTAATCCTGGAAATTATCTACAATATTTGTAAAGCTTTCCCACAGTATTACAATTTCCAGTAGCATTTAGGACAAGGACATGAGCTCTTTAGAAGCTGCTCATGTACAGGTTGACCACAAAGCAAGACATGACTTTTAAACTTTAAAACATTTCCAACAGTTGTCCTAAGTTTGGTTTTGGGGTTTTTTCTGGGGTTTTTTGAGTTAGGTTGTTTTTTGGATTTGTTTGTTTGTTTGTTTGTTTGTCTGTTTGTTTGTTTTGGGGGTTGTTTGTTTGTTTGTTTGTCTGTTTGTTTGTTTTGGGGGTTGTTTGTTTGTTTGTTTGTTTAATTTAAACAGTAATAGCATAATGTAAGAACATAATTTATATTTTTGATCTGTGTCAAGTTGCTCAGGTCCATATCAGGAGGAGCCCAAAGAGCAGGCAGACAAAGTGACTTTTGGAGACTTCGAGACAAAAGAATGATTTTTATTCTGTCTGAAATTTCTGTCAGTGAAATTCTGCAGACACACAACCCTGTGCTGCTGGGATGGCTCCCCTAAAGCAGAGAAATTACAGTCCTATCCCATTTTTCATGATAGGACTGAAATTACAGAGAATTTGCAGTCCTATCCCATTTTTCATGTTAGGTATAACATTGTAACTTGGTGTACGGATCCTGGAAACAACCCAACAGCAGAGAGGAAAATTTTAGGAGCCACCTTCAGTTATTCATATGAAGAAACAGACCTAACTCTGGTAAATATTTTAGGATAGAAATTAAAACTTCTGTGCAGGCTTAGGACTTAAACCTGTAAATAATTTCTTTCCTACAGTGAATGCTATTGTGATTTCACCAGCACAAGTCTGTATGCAGAGGGAAGCAACACATCACTGTGATTGAGACCTAATCTCAGTCTTGAAGTAATTGATTAAAAAATGTTGTTTAGCTATTAAAAATAAACCTCGGGCTAACCCAAATGTGAACATCTTTGCTTTTTCTAAACAAAAAAAAACCCAGAAATTATTTGAAAATTTGATTCATTCATTCTCTGAGTTTATCTCAGAGATAATATCTCAGAGTTTATATATATATCTCTGAGTATATAACATTCTCTGAGTTTATCTCAGGGATAAGATCTGGTCACTTGTGACAGGTGCCCAGAGCTGGCTGACTTGCGCTGACATTCTTGTCTTACCCAGATATTTTAGATTACTTAAACAGCTTTTGCCCTGATTTAGCTCCCCAGGAGAGGAATGCCATTATCTCCATTCTGGAGAGTGTCTTGATCACTAGAAGGGAGGCCCTACAGATAAATGTGCATTCAGTTATGGCAGAACTTACAGTTTTATCACTGTTCAGAATATTATTATCAGATCTTTTAGAAAGCCGTTTTTTCCTTCCTAGTTTCTTGGAAATAATGGTCCAACTTCCCTCTGCACCACTGTTGTGATGTTTTTCGTAGTTGTCTGAAGTTACCTGTTGATAATGATCTCATCTGTTCCATCTCCAGTTTTTGGTTTCACTTTCCTGTGCCACCAACTCCCGCACCCTAAAATTAGGGGCTTGTAAGTAGTTGGCAGTTTCACTTCTCTGGAGATTTGGTAGACACAGATTCAATGTTTGATCTGCTCATCTTTATTAAGTAGTTCTGCATTCTACTATCAAACTTGCCTCAACTCCCCAGATTAGACTCTGACAGTTATAGGAAAAAAAATAAACTTCACATTATTTCAAAATTAAGCCTGAGGTGTGCCAAGTTTTACAAGTCTAACCATGGATGTGATTAACAAAGACATTCAGAGGCTCATTTGTTACACCCAGCAATTTGGAAAAAAAAAAAAAATCACTTCTGAAAATCATTGAAGACGAAACAGAAAACTTGTAATCTTCACACCTTAGTGCCCTCCACAGCTGTTAGTGTGTGTTACACCAACAAGCATTGTAGCAACCTGTTTATTTTCTCTAACTAAGCCACAAGTTTCTCTTATACCCAATTTAAAAACCCCTTTCAAGATTCATTTTCGCTGACCAGCTGAGCTCAGCTCCTCATTCGACAGCGGTTTTGCTTTTAGTTCCACAGCGAGCTTTCCCTATTATAAAATACCTGAATTTAACCCAACCAATGTTCCAGCAGTTTGTTCCTCCATCAGATGAAGACAAAACAGAGCCACACTCACCGTCCTGAAATATTCTGCCAAGTCATCTGGGTCCCAGGTGAGCACGTCGGAGCGGTAGGGGAGGTTCCGCAGGTCCATGGTTGGTTTTCTCCCCAGAGGACCCAGGAGTGTTCACAGCCCTGCTGCCAATGACACAGCCATGGATTCCCTCTCTGTGGCCACTCCAAGGAATTCCTTGCCCAACCTCCAGATTTCAATCTCCTTTCTGTCAAGGAACTGTTCTGGTCAATTGAAATTGTGCTGTGAGTTGGTTCCAGAGAGACACAGCTTCCTCTGGTACAAAATGGTCTCTGCTCTGAGAGGTTTCAGCTAGTCAGCCTCACCACTTCCTTTCTCTGGGTATAAATAAGTAAACAAGGAAGCACAGCAGAGGCTTGAAAATGCTCTGCCTGTTACATAGAAGTAAACGCCTCTGGACCCTAATTGCTTTTAATTAGAGACATAAATATTTATGTATTTACTCACATTATACATGCATTAAAATATTGTTCATATTATCTGCATAGGTGTGGGTTACCCTTCTAGTGAGTCTCCCCCCCAAAGAAGAAAACATTCACTTAAGAGAAACTGCTTTAACTTACCTCAGTACCTGAAATATCCTTCTTTGTACAATTAAAGGTTATTGTCAGAGCTGTACATAATGAGGAACTAATTAATTAACAATGGAATTACAGTCAGCATCCCTTCAAATAAAGAATCACTCCGTGAAACTTAAAAAAACATACAAGTTTAGATGAAAAATTATGATCTTGCCATTGTATCAATAGTTCATTTTTTGGCTACTTCTTATGAGGATTTTTGTTTCTGAAAATAAATCCACAAAACCATTATTACCACAGGGACGTGATAGACTTTCATGTGTCCTGCACAGCCAATTCAAGCAGCCTCCTATCAGTAGGTGCCTTTGCTGAGATTACATTGAGTAATTCCAGTGTATCTGTTTTTTAACAGACACACTTTTTTTGTCCATTCTCCCTTTTCTTCTTGTGGAGCTCCTCCCAAACCTGAGCTGCTGTGATCCTTGGGCTCACTCCTCCATTAGAGTGCACTAAAGGTGGCAATTCCTGAGCTTCCTTGGCTGGTAAAACAGTGGCACTGTTCTGAAGCACTGGGAAGGAAATTTCCTCTTCTTTTTATGAAGAAATGAAATGCATCCCTCTTGTCCCCAGTCCCTGATGGCCTCCGAACTTCATATCTGCAATCTGCAGATGTTGCACACCAGTGCATATATTTGAGATCAAACCTACAAGTCTGCACAGTAAGAGCTTTCCTTTTGAAGTTCAGAGCCTGATTTAGAGTAGCTTTGTTTCTTCTGGAGAAATTCTGGTCAATGATGGCAGCATGGTGTTTAAAACTCCCTGAAATTAAACTGCTGTCAGAGGTGTTCTACACAGAGTGGCATTTATCAAATACATGTACAGCTGTGTTTTCTGGGTTCTTATTTGAAATTACCTGTGTGAATCATCTGAGGCATGTCCTGACAATATCACAGAAATATTATCACCTCTAGGTCTGGGGATGAAATAGGACTGAATGAACGGGTGCCAAAGAAAGGAAAAGTTGCTTTGCTGGTGTGTTGTGAGCAGTGGTAAAGGGGAGGTTACAAAACTCCACCTCAGACATCCCAACACAGCCCTGGATTTCACAGGGAGACAGGAAGAAGCCTGTGTTGAATTTCTAACTGTTTATTCTAAGATGTGTTTCATTACCTTCTAATCTGGTTTCCATCCCAAACCCAGTGTAGCAGATCTAATTGTAATTGTGTTACTCCTTATTTGTACTAATATGAAACTAATTCATCTGGTCAAAATTTATGCTGGTGGTGTTATAGGAGAATTCCAGCATTGTTTATTTTGATGCTGAGGAAGGAGGAAAGCAGTTACCTCTGAGGTGGATCTCCCAGGTTCAGAGCAGCTAACACAGCAATTCTAACACAGGGATCTATTATTATTTGCTTGCATCCTGTGTGTGGCACTGTGTATATCATAACTATGTGCAGATTTCATGCATTTCTTGCAAAACCCAGCTGCACACGAGCTTGAGCTCTGTCTTTCTCTACAGCTCCTTTTGTAACACCATAAACACATCAGATGTGGTGCCCCAGTAAGGCTTGCTGAGGAACCACTTTGGATTTTCTATATTTGAATTTTCAGATATACTCCAGCAGTTAACAATCTCATGGGATGGATTTTAAACTCTTAGATTTTCAAAAGGTAAGGAACACTGACTTTACTGCTATGATCAGGTACATATCTTTTTATTGAGACTTTTTTCCCTCATTTTAAAGAACAAGGTGTTTCATGGATATTTTATAGCCTGCAGTGGCACAACCTTCACACAAAAAAGTGTCTCCTCAGTAACAGCTGCCAATGGTAAATTCTTTCTGAAGCAGTGATGGTGTGGTGATTGATGTTTGAAAATGTGAGACTCAAACCATTTCAGGAAACAGAGGGGGGAAATTCACACTGCCAACATTCTGCTGCTTCAAAGAGCAACAACATTTTCCATTTTCTCTCTGTCTTCTGTCCCTGCTTTAAGTGGATTTTGAACCACTTTCAGAAGGCTTTATTTTTCTAGAGTAACTCAGGTTAGGTGTCCATATCCTTAGAGCCAAACCAAAAAAAAAAGTTCAAACCTTGGAAGAGCTTCATCTTTGTGTTCATCTCCCTCCCAAAGCAAAGTGGATCTTTATGAAGTGGTTTTCTTTTGTCCTGCCCAAATTTGTTTTTAAAAGACTGAGGTAGATTCTTCTTTTTACCCTGGAAATGTTTACCCTAGATAGCCCAGAGCTGCCCCTTTAACATGGCATGCCCAATGCCAGGCTGAATTACCAACCTGTAACTATGAGAGACTGCAATTTCAGCATTCATTTGGTGTTTGCTGAGGCCAGACCAAAGGGAAGGAGAGGCTTTGGATGTGTGGTGGACAAACCTCTGATCAAAAGAACAGCCCTGGGGCTGAGGGGGTTCAGATATTTTCTGAAATTTGAGATATTTTCATCACCCACCTCGGGAGGATGAGCACAACAAACTGCCCTTTGCTTAGCTCTGGGTTCACAGCAGATAAGGGAGATAAGAGAAGCAGACTCTGTGAGGTGGGATAATGGTTTTCACCACCTCAATGTCCTTCCTTCCACACCTGGCTCACGTGTGAGTTAAACTGTCCATGGGGAAAATATCAGGATATTCACATTCACACCTAGGCCAATTTGAAAAAGCCATTTGTAGGAATGGAACTTTGAGGCTTCCTCCCCACACTGGTGACTGCCAGGGCAAGAGATGGACCTTGAATATGAGACTTTAATGGGAACAGCAGCTGAGGTAAATGCAACCAACCTACCTGCCTCTGCAAGGCATGGCTTGAATAAAACTCTGTCTGGGACACTGGCTTCAAATCCAACTTCACATAAAGTAAACAAAAAAAAAAAAAAAAAGTGTTCTCTGTAGGAACTCAAAGCAAAGATTTTCCTGTATGGAAAAAAAAAATATGCTACTTGAAGAAGCATCTTTTCCCTTGCCAGTGAATTGTGTTCCTCTGAGCAGGTGTCAAGATGGAGTTTAGGCAATTCCAAAAGGCCTGAAATCCTAAAATCCAGCCACGGTAGAGTGCAGCTGGGCTCTATTCAGAAACCAATGAAAACCAAATATCTACTAAAGTCCTAAAAAATAAGGCAAATGCTTAGATATATTCTAGCAAGAGCAGTTTGCTCAGGAACATGTTTTATTCCTCTCTGTTTGAGTCATAAGTGACATGATGTGTCTGGGTTTGTCCAGAAATGCTGTAAACAAACGCAGAGAACACTTAGGAGACCTCAACAGAGCTGTCTGCTCAGGAAAGACTGAAAAAAATGCTTGCTAAGCCTGAGAAAGGGAAGTTGGAGATGAGGGAAGGAAAAAAAGGAGATAAACTTTGTGACACTAGCAGTCAGTTGTTCTCATGGGCTGTGAAGGGCTCTGCTAACCAGAAAAGCTGCTGCAAGCTTGAGAAGGAGGAATTGGGACTGAAGAACTCTCCTGCAGCACTTGGGATGCTCAGGGCAGCCCAGTTCACAGGGTCAGCTGTCCTGGGACACAGAGGGGACAAAAGGAGACCTGGAAATGTCCTGGTTTGGACATGACCCCCCTGAACTAACAGTGCCTTCGGGTACAGAGCTCTGCCAGTGAGCACACTGGGTTTGTACCTGAGCTCACCTCTTTGATGGAGACATTGGAGCCTAAGGCAAAGATGAAGCACGTTAAACACACACCCTTTTGTTACCATGATATTTTATGAAAAATCCCTTCACCAGGATTTCTTCTCCTGGGAAGATGAGAAATCTCAGCTTCTCCATGTTTTGCTCCTCTGGAATATGATTTGGAGAATTGTTTATCCAGCAGGTGAAGTGTTTTTAACTAATGGCCAATCTCAGTCCAGCTGTCAGACTCTCTGAGACAGCTAAAGATATGATGATTATTGTAACTCAACCCATTTTGCTATTTCAATCAAATGAACTATTGACACCCATAAGCAGCTCTGACACTGTTTCTAAGTGATCTCCTTTTATTCAGTCAGGCAGTTGTTTTCTAACCTAAACAAAGCTACTTTGTAGCTTCAATTCTATAGAAACTTGCAGAGTTTATACTGTAAACTGGTTGCCAACATGGGATTTTGGTCATTGTTGCAGTTGCAATGTTCCTGTCCATACACAAACTCAGAACTGGATTCCAATCCAATAGATTTCCAATTCTCTAAATATTTCAATAGCTTCCTGACCAGTAAGAAAAGCACGTGTGATTTTGCAATGCTGTGAAAAATAAAAAAAGTTTCTACAGCTTTTCCACTAACATATACTCATTTCAGACCTTCTCAGGAAAAGATTTTGTCAGTCCTGAAAGTTTTCAAGAGTGAATTTCACAGACCAGAAAATACACAGGTGACTGGGAGAAAAAAAAGCTGCTGCTAGCCAACATCATCTTGGGTATAGTTTTGGTTTTAATGTTAGTTTTGTTTTCAATCTTTATGTTCCTCTCTATGACTGGCTTAGAGTTTCCAAGGAGCTGAACTGTTGAACATCCCGTGCTGTTCAACTTTTCATTGTTATGTTCAAAATAACATGAGTAAGAGTCATTTTTTTCCCCCTTATAAAGAAGCATTTTGCATATATTTTAAACTGTACACACATATTGTACTATAAGTGGACTTAAGACAATTATTTTTATTCCCTGGCTCATGATGAAGGGGGTCAGCACAGGCCAAAAGTCTTTGTCCATTGGAGCGGTCCTGATCTGTCAGATCTCTTCTCTGAGATGTGGATTAAAGTGGCAGCAGAGTAGGATCTCACCTTGATCACATAACACACCTTCCCATTCACATATTGAATACCTGCAACCACTGTTTTCCAGACAAATGGCAGAGGGTTACAATGGATTAAAATATATGAATGTTTTTCTCTTTCATCTCCATCCAACGAACAGAATTTGAGCTGGTGTAGGAGAGAAGGTTCAGTCTCACTTTGCCATCTAGTGGCAGCACCTTGGCTTGCTGAGATGCATCCCCGAAAAGCGACCTGACGTTAGCTAGAGGTGGGAATGAGTTCCTAATTCTCTGGAAAAATCAGTCATTTTTCTACTCAAAATACTAAGAAGCCTAGTTACATTTTACAGCAGCGCTGCACAAATAGCCGCATTGCTAAAGTGAGTTTCCATTTGCAGGTACTTGGGTAAGCAGTTACTTATTTTAGCTGTGTTTCATCATTTTATGAATCTGGATCACTAGCAATTTCTTTTCCTTGTGGATATGATTCATTAACTTCCCTTTCTACTTGCTCTTGGATTTTTACCAAGACAGTGGTATAGCCAAGCAGTTTATCTTTAGATATATGAAGGACAGCTCATCCAGACTGGCTGAATGAGCTACTTCTTCCTTCTTAAGGAAGAAACCCAAAAACTTTTAAACTTTTTTAAAATCATTACATTTTTGTATTCAATTTATATTTCTTTGCTATGATTTTTTGTATATGTCTGTATTTCAAGGCTTATAGTATTTTTTTTTCCCTTTTTCCACAATTTTGTGAGATATTGGTCATTCTCTGGACCTGCAAGATCCTATGGTGCTGCTTTGGGGCCTTATGGAATGATTATAGCCTGGCAAGTGACAATGCTGTGGAGGGCTGGAATTGTTCTTTGGGGTCTGGAACAGGGGGCTGCATCCCTGTGCCAGAAATGCTGAGTTGCTACAGCAGGAGGAACCAGAGTTTTGGTTAATGGGAAGCATTGGAGGTGAAATGGCACTGGATGAGTGGTGTTTGTAGATAAAATATGTAGGGTCTATCTTAGATCTGTTTAGAAGCAGTGGAAAGCAGAGATGAGGCCACTGTGGTTGTTATCTATAGTAATGCAACAATATAAAAGCATAGGAATAACAGGTAAGAAAAAGTGTAAGAAAGAAAGTGGAGGGAAGGATAAGAGTGGAAAGATCTCATAACTGTGGATCAGTAACTAGACTTGACTGAAGGGACTTGATTGTTGCAATTTTGGCGTCTGGTGGTCTGAGTGGTGTTCACAATCCTGATCCATCAGGGTGGGGGAAAGCCCAAGGAACACCAGAGTCAGTGGGTAAATGCAATTTAGGTTTAGATGGAACACGTGGGTTCCTGCCCTGGGGAGGGGGATTTTACACTGTCTGAAGGGTCTTTGGTGGTTTATGACCCCTTTTAAGGCATGACCCTGCCTCTCACTTCAGCAGTTAAGCCAGTTATGCCCCATCAGAAAGGACAAAAGCCTTCAGACCCAAGTGGGTGAATGTTCCTCACCCTTCTTTGTGGACAGGGGAGGACACTGGCACAAAAACAAACACCACGGTCTGCATGGCCTTCTCCCTAACCTGGCTCAACCTCCAGAGCCTCTGGTGCTGGGTGTGCACCCCTCTGGCTCGAGCAGATCGGGTTTCACCACCACGGCCCCTGAAGGTCTGGTCCTCACCACGGAGCTGGTACAGCTGCCTCCAAAACAGAGCCAAGAACCAAGAACAGCTCAGACTCTCACAGGTGCACTTCATAACACAGTGGAGATTTAGGCTAATGTACTCTCCTGGGCATCATTGTTTGAAGGATTTCTTTCAGCAGGTGTTTCTGAATCCCCCAAAATTCGCCTTTGTGAGCAGATAAGCAGCAAGAAGTACGAATAGGTTCAAACCCGCCCGCTGTTATCTGAGGTCTAATGACACTGAATGACACTGATGATTGGACTGGGTGGTCTTGGAGGTCTCTTCCAACCATGACTCTTCTGTTATGAGAGTTTGGTGGTGCTGCTGTACCTCTTACAGCAACTCCTTGCCTTCCCTTGCGCACAGGTGGACAAGGACAGGAAAAAGAGGGAAAAAAGGGGATGGCAAAACAGGGCAAGGCAAAGCAGGGCAAGGCAGAGCAGGGCGCGACCCCCGCGGGTGCTGCCGGGGTCCATCCGGGGAGGGGCGGCGCGGTGCGGGGGCGGCGCTGCCTCCTTTCCTACCCCGGCCCGGACCGCAGGAGCGGCCAGAACGGCGGGAAAGCGCGGGAGGAGCGGCGGGATGGACGAGAAGGTGAGCGCCGCCGGGGCTGAGGGGATCCGAGCCCCCGGGCCCGGCTGGGAGCGCAGGCGGGGCTGGTCCCGACCCCGACCCCGGCCCCAGAGCGGAGCCGCCGCGCCCGGGGTCAGCCCCGTTAGCCCCGGGGCTGTGCCAGCAGAGCCGGTCCTGCCTCCCCACACAGCCCAGGCACCCTCGGGCCGGTTCCCTGAGGTGGGATCCATCGCGGGGCCGGGCCACGAGGCTCCGAGGAGGGAACGCGGCTCGGTTTATCCCGCTCTGAGCACATGTTCCCCCACTGGGGATTCCCACCTTCGTCCGAAGTTGGTTTTTAGTCTTCATAAAAGATGAGACCCCTTGGAGATGTAGAGGTGCCACCACCTCGTGGCATTCGCTATTAGCTGGTGATCTTTTATCACTGTTTATCGCTGTTTATCACTATTTGCTGGTGATCTTCTATCTCCATCCTTTCCCGTTGAGGTATCCGATAAGGGCCAGTTCCTAATGCTGATAAGGAAGGTCGAAACGGATGTTTTAATTTGTATAAATCACTTGATACTGAGTTAATTTTGTTTGCTAGGACATCCATGGTGCTTAGTGCTCCCAGCTCTGTCCCCAGGACAGCCCCTACCCCGATGGGTTTGGAGGATCGGGATCCGGCCATGCCGCCCTGCCGACCACAGGGACTAGACAGAAATGGCAGGTTTAATTGCAGAGATATTAACCTCCATTGATAATTCCACTGCTTTGAGGACCATGAAGGATTAAACAGGACTTGTTTTGGCTGGTGTATTTGACGGCATAGCGTCCAATTTTAGAAATTTGTGGAGATCAGATTTCCCAGGAGCCTGGGAGGTAGTGGAGTGCTTTGTGAGGTTTAAATTCGTTTTTGTTGTGGCAGTATGCATTACCCACTTACAGCTGTGGATACAAATCTCCACCAAAACTTCCCTTTCATATTTTGTGTCAGTATTGGAAGCCGAGTTAATAAATTTCTCCCTTTTTGGCTGAAATTTGTGCTTCACATATTCCGGTTGTATTTCCCTCTGCCAAATTCATGTTATTAGGCTGAGCTCCTAAATTCGTACAATTAACAATGCTAATTGTACAAATTTAGGAGAATCATTAGCATTGCTAATTATTCATTAGCAATAGTCATCGAAATGCATTCAGGCTTAGGCATGGTTACAGCCATTAGCACAGTGACCATTACAGATGGAGAAAGTGAAGGTTTCCATCCGGAGGGTCAGGTTTGGTGATTTGTGTGCTCAGTCTGGTTCATTCTGGTGCTGATTCCTTCTGTGAGGAGAATAAGCGCTCCTTCAATGGATAACTTGATTTTCTGTGGAGACACGCTGGCATCATTTCCAGTATCATTGTCTGAAAATGTGAAATAATACGAGTGTCGTCGGGGTTTGCCTGGATAGGTTATTATCCCGTTAAAAACAGGGAAAAGCCACGGTGCACTAATTGTTTTGTACTTTTTGGAGACACTGCTATCCATAGATTCCCAAGTGAGTGTGCCCCGAGGTTCAGGTAGTCTCAGGCATTGTTCTGTGCTACTTTTACCGTAACACTTTGTCCTGATTGTAAAGCTGTCAGATTCCCCTTGAATGGAAGGTGGAGCACCTCATTAAGGTTTGCATAAAATGCACACTGAAGCCACAGCGATTATTTACCCTGAGGGTGTCCCTCAACCTTGTGTGGCTTCAGGCTCTTTTTCAATAGGCCATTAACCCATTCTGTGCCTCCATTTGACTGGGGTAGTATGGGCTATGAAAAACCCATTGAATTCTGCCCTTTTGGCCCATTGTACCTACTTACATGGAAAATGTGAGCTCGTTTCACTGCTCAGACTGGAGATAAAAGTCCCTTTTCCCATTCAGAACATCTCTGTTCTGTCTCCTGCAATGCAGTCCAGCTAAGCAGTGAAGATGTTCAATAACAAATAACCACAGAATGATTCTATGCAGGTGCTTTTGTTGAAGAGCTCTGGGTGTCAGGGGTACAGACCCAGATCTGACTCTGACATGGGGTCAGGATGAACACGATGTTATACCCTTATCGTTATATAACTACATATTAATTATTACACTTATATTGTTCTATTGTATACATTGATTTCATCCAAGCATGGATTTTCTAATTTCCATCAAACTCCCCAAACATCGTTTCTCATGATTCTTGTTATGATTAAACAATAATTATATCCAATTACCTAACAATCATATAATTTATAATTTATCATAGTCATTAAATTATTATACAGGTGCGGCCTGACATTTTCCCAGGGCCTACCAGGCCTATCCTTCCTTTCTAGCTCCCCTGAATATTCCATGATTTTAGAAACATTTTATCCCTATACTATTAAATGTACCCTTGATCAGGGCCAGTTTGAAGCAAGTTACATTTAGGTGCCATGCTGGGAAAAGCCCCATCCTGATGTGACAGGATCGTGGGGTGTACTGCTCCTGTTGGAAATCATACAGCTTTTACATTTTCTTGCTAACTTCAGTCAGAGGTTTCTTTCACCTTTGCCCCAGGGGAGGACAATTGCAATTTTTTGAATTCTTGAAAATAACACTTTATTATATAATTCTTTCCATCTCTGTTTTCTCGATGGACGAGCTGTAAATCCTAGTTCTTGGGAATGGTCAATTAGTCTGACATTACATTTAGAATTCTTGATATCACCATGAAAATTACTCCATCCCATGTGTCACCCATATTACTGAGTTGTGGGATGGAGTGAATTTCGTGGTGATACCAGAAATGCACGCAATTGTGTTCCACAGGTGGGGATTTCCTCGTGTTCTAAAATTTCAGTAGCACTCCTGGACAATTGTTCATTAAAGGCTGTGTCTTTTCTGATTTCATCTCGTTTTGTAACAAGGCCATCTCTTCAGGAGATGCAGTTGATTTTCTAATCTGTGCAGTGTCATGAGCACTTGGAGCCTGTGTAAGCATTAGCTAAACTTTTTCCTCCAACTTTTGTTTTCCTTTCTGTCCTCCTGTAAC
>JAHXMQ010006307.1:2760590-2772427 GCA_020466415.1 Ammodramus savannarum pratensis | reverse complement strand
CCATGGCAGGGGTGGAATGAAATGAGCTTTTAAGGTTCCTTCCATCCCAACCCATTCTAGGATTCCATGAAGAGGAGTTTTTCTGGGTCAGGGTGGGAGCTGAGCCCCTGCCCTCAGAGGGTCTGTGAGGGAGCTCAGCTCTCAGGTCACACACTGAGGCTCTGTGCTGTGTGGGGCAGCACAGATGGGTCACTGCTGGTGGTTCCTGGGATTTCTGGTGGGAAACCACCTGGGATGTGAGGGAGGGCTGGGAGAAGCCCTGTCCCTGCTGTGTCTAAGCTGAGCCTGGCCCCAGCCCTGGCTGGAGGGAGGATGCAGCCATTCTGTGCCTTGCTCAGCAGGATCCTGGCTGTGACCCTCCCTCCCTGCTGCACCTGGGACCTGCTGGGCTGTGATGGTCCCTGGACCTGCTCATCTCCCCTTGCTGAGGCATTGCTGCTCCCCATGGACCAGGATGGGTCTGCCTCCAGCCTGAGAGCCCTGAATCTGAGTCAGACCTGCTGTGGGATGCTATGATTAGCACTAAAACTGAGCTATTTGTGCTGTTGGAGAGCTCAAGGGGAAACTGGTTAGCCTGTGTTGGCCAGCTTAGCAGCAAGCTGCCACTTCTGAGGTTTGATTTTCCTGCCTGTGATCCAGCCCTGCCTCCAGTTCCTGCTGCCAGCAAAGGCTTTCACCTTGGCCCTGCTGTGCCCTTGAGCTGAGCCTTTGGCTGGCAGCACGGCTGCTGCTGGAACGAGGTTGTGCTGTCAGATTTCCTCTGGGCTTGTGCCTGCCTTTCAACCTGTCCCCTTCTAATATGGCCTGAGCTTATCAGCATCTCCAGCCCAGCCTGGCTGCAGTGATGGGTGAGATAAGAAGCTTCCACGTGAGGAGGGAGCAGGGCACCAAGGAGGGCACAGAGCTGTGCCCCACAGGGAGGGGTTTGAGGGTGTGAGCCCTGGGGGGCTGCAGTGGCTTTGCTGCTCACACAGCTGCTGCTGGCAGTTCCTGTGTTGCTGAGCTCGACCCTGACACATTTCCCTTGCATCTCAGCAGGTGCCCACAGCATTTGCTCTGTGCCCTTGGGAACAGGACCCACATCCTGTCCACACCCCAGGGCCAGACCCCCACTCAGCTCCCTGCTCTCTACCAGGTCCCTCACCTGCTGTCTTCCTCTCCAGTCAGTCCAGCACCAGAACTTGGCACATCCTGGAGGCCTCAGCAATGATTTCTCATTTCTCTGCAAACCAGCTGCCTCTGTGCAGTGGCCTTTGCTGTCCCAACCCTCCCTTCACAGCCCTTTCATCTGTCGTTTTTGCCATTTTTGCGCAGATGCAGTACCCAGAGATTAGGCTGCAGATTAAGGTTTTACTGCATCCTGAAATGGGTTCCAATTCCCAGTCCCAGCAGGACCAACATGCAGCCAAATCTCTCCTGAAAGAGCTCTCACTGGGCTGGAGCTGGGGAGAGATCTCCCACCATGTTCTCCCATGTGCATGAAAGGTGGAGTCCTACATATACAGCCCAGGAGAGGCACCTGGAATTCTGTGTCAAGTTCTGGCCCCTCTTGACAAGAAAGACATTGAGGGGCTGCAGCATGTCCAGAGAATGGAGCTGGGAAAAGGTCTGGAGTACAAGATGAGGAGCAGCTGAGAGGGGCTCAGCCTGGAGAAAAGGAAGCTCAGGCAGCACCATCTCCCTCTCTGCAACTCCTTAACAGCCAGGTGGGGCTCTGCTCCCAGAGAACAAGGCACTGCACCAGAGGAAAAGGCCTCAAACTGCTCCAGGGGAGGTTCACTTTGCACATCAGGAAGAATTTATTCACTGAAAGTGTTGTGAGGTATTGGAATGGGCTGTGCAGGACAGTCACTGTCCTCTGGAAATACTAAAAATCACATGGATGTGGCACCTGGGGACATGGGTTAGTGGTGGCCTTGGCAGTGCTGGGTTAATGGCTGGATTTGATGACCTTAGAGGGCCTTGCCAGCCTTAGTGATTCCAGGGTTCTGTGATTCCAAAAGGAGCTGGGCAGCCCAGGGCAGGAGCAAGGCTGTTGTGTCAGCTCCAGCCTGTGCCTGCCCAGCATCTCCCCATCCTGGGTGAGCCTGCTCTGCTACCAACACTTTTGGTCAGGCTGGAGCTCCCCTGCAAGTCCTGCACAGGCTCCCTGTGCCTGCAGAACTGCCCCATGAATCCAAACATGTGGGCTGGGTGTGTTTGTCCCAGGCACACTTGTGGCTGGCATTTCCAAAGCCCCATTCCAACACCACAGAATCATGGAATATTCTGGGCTGGAAGGGACCCACAAGGATCATCCAGGCCATCTCCTGGCCCTGCAGACACCCCACAATCCCACCCTGTCCCTGATAGCATCACCCAGGTGCTCCTGGAGTTCTGCTCTGGCAGCCTTAGAGCCATGACCATTCCCTGTTCAGTGCCCAACCACCCTCTGAGGGAAAAAGCTTTTCCCATCCCACATGGGGCGGCACATTGTGTCCAAAATTTAGGATACTGCAACTTGTCCCTGAGAGAAAAGTGCTTTATATGACACAAATTAAAACAGATAAAAAAACAATACACCCACAGAAGAACATCAGAGCTGTACATAACAAAGAAAATGGGAAGCATGTCACAGGGCTGTGGGCTGAGTCAGCTGCTCCAGTAACCGTGGTGCACAGGAGGTTGGGATGGGAGCTGGGGGTTGCAGCCATGGGTAGCTCCAGGAGGAAGGGGGCTGGGGAAGCTGAGCCAAGCCCCAGGGGCACTGAGGGGCTGTGTCAGAAGCCATCAGTGCGCAGGGGCTGGGGCAGGTCTGACACACTGATCTGCAGGTTGAGCTCTGCCGAGTCCAGGGCCGTGGAGGGGCTGGGTGGGGGGCTCTGCTCCTGCACAGAGATCTCCTCGTGGTGCTCCTGCCGCAGGTGCCACACGATCTCTCTGGACAAAAAGTGGGACTCTGCTTCTTCTGGCTCTGGAACAGAAGAAAGACAAACCTTCCTTCACTGGTTGTCCTGAGGCAGAGCTCTGGGCAGGGAGCAAGTCTCTGTGAGATGCCCCCAGATATGCACTATTTCCTGCACATTAAAAAACAGCTTTTACTTCCCACTTTCTGCCTGGCAGAGGGGAAAAGTTCAAACCCAAAGTGAGGGGAGGAGTGTAAAATTACAGGCACTATGTGCTGGATTCCCGGTAGTGCTTGTAATGGGAACTGCCTCGCTGCATGGAAATGCTTCTCCCCATCAGGGAGAGTCCTCTGAACAAACCGACATTCATTAAAGCAACATGCTGATTTCATCTGCTGGAGGTGAGGAGATGGGAGATGAAAAGATGATGGGAACGAGGGAAAGCCTCACTCCCTCCCATCCCCTGTCAGCAGGAATGGCACCGAGCCAGCACACACTCATCCCTCTGCTGGGGAGGGCGTGACAGCCCCAGCAGCTTCCAGGAACATCAACAGTGAGGGGAGCGGCTGCCCTGGATCCTCTGTTACACTGTTGTATCCGGGATCCTCTGTTACACTCAATGCTTGCAGCACACAGCTTGTCTCAGGTCCCCTTGGGGACTCCAGCTGGGACAACCAGTGCTGCCACCACCTTCCCTGCTCCTCAGACCCACAGCAAGAAGTCCTTAGAATTATGGAATCATGGAATACCCTGAGCTGGAAGAGATCCACAAGGATCATCGAGTCCAACTCCTGGCCCTGCACAGACACCGTGTCCCAGAGCTTTGTCCAAAGCCCTCTGGAGCTCTGGCAGCCCTGGGGCTGGGCCCATTCCCTGGGGAGCCTGGGCAGTGCCTGATCACCCTCTGGGGGAAGAACCTTTTTCTGATATCCACACTAAATCCCCCTGGCACAGCTCCAGCCATTTCTTTGGGTCCTGTCCCTGGTCCCAGGGAGAAGAGATTGGAGCTGTCCCTCAGCAGGAGCTGCAGCCTCCAGTGAGGTCTGACCTCAGTGTCCTGTGCTCCAGCTGGACAGGCCAAGTGCCCTCAGCTCCTCAGCAGCTCCTCAGCAGCTCCTCTGGGCCCTTCCCCACCCCCATGTCCCTCTTTTGGACACTCCCTAACAGCTTTAGATCTTTCTCACACTGTGGTGCCCAGACCTGCCCCAGGGCTCAAGGTGAGGCTGCCCCAGCCCAGAGCAGAGTGTGACCATGCCCTCCCTCACCCAGCTGAGGATGCCAGGCTCAGTGACATTCCTATTTCATGTGGGAAT
Source organism: Ammodramus savannarum pratensis (assembly GCA_020466415.1). NCBI lineage: Eukaryota > Metazoa > Chordata > Aves > Passeriformes > Passerellidae > Ammodramus > Ammodramus savannarum. The sequence continues at coordinate 2,768,229 of JAHXMQ010006307.1, read as the reverse complement.
GCAGCCCTTCCCTTCTCCCATGGCAGCAGAGGCCACCATGGCCCCTGGCTGGGGACACCAGCCGAGCCCTGCACAGACACTGATCCCTTCACTCAGGGCCACAAGAGCACAGCCAGGGCACCCCAGCCCCTTTGCCCTCACTCACCCTCGTAGGCAATGAGCCTGTATGTGTCTGCACACTCCTTGGAGCCTCTCAGGATCTCCTCCAGGGCCCTGTAGAACAGCTTGGCCTGCTCCAGGCGCTCCTCCCGGCTGAAGGCAGCACACTCATCCTGGGACATGGCGTACAGGGTCTGCAGCGGGGTGGCATATTCCACAGCACAGTGCCAGAGCTGCAGGGGTGGGAGGACAAGATATGGGGACAGGAGGACTGGCAAAGGGCTGCTGGGAGACCCTGGCACTGGGCACAGCACTCAGGACCTCTCAGCTCCTTGGCCTGCCTTGCACTGGGGCAGTGTTCTGCCTCATGCAGAGCAGAGAAAGAGTAGCTGGCCTGACAGATCCAGGTGTCTCCTCTGCCAGGTGGGCTCAGGGAGCTGCCTTGCCCATGAGGGGCAGCCACTGGCTTGTCAGTGCTCCCAAGAGCAGCCTGGAGGGTGATCTTCCCCATGGAATTTGGTCCCTAGGGAGACATCCCTTCCCTGTGACCACACCTTCTTGGTGGCTTTCTGCTATACAAAGGAAAGTGGATGGACAGCAATCTTTGCTCTTTGTGACCAGTGACAGGACCCAGGGAAGGGCTGGAGCTGTGTCAGGGCAGGGTTAGGTTGGATTTCAGGAAAAGGTTCTTCCCCCAGAGGGTACAGGGGGGCACTGAACAGGGAATGGTCACAGCCCCCAGGCTGCCAGAGCTCCAGGAGCTCTTGGACAATGCTCCCAGGCACAGGGGGGATTGTTGATGTGTCTGTGCAGGCCCAGGCATTGGACTTCATAATCTTTGTGGGTCCCTTCCGAGCCAGCATATTTTGTGATTCCATTCTAAGTCGGAGCATCCTAACAGAGAGCTTAAACATTGGGAAGGTGTAGGCACAGTTGGAAGGAGGCTGAGCAAAGAAACCAAGAGACATCTGTTAAAGCCATAAACATGCCAAGGAGGAGTGGTGTTACCAGTGAGTCTTACACTGGGTAAACTGGAAAGTTGAATGGAGTGAATTAGAAGGAAGAGGGATGTGATCCCAGGTGAATGCAGAGGAGCAGGAAGTTCCCAGCCTGGGCAGGCAGTTCCTGCCCTGGGGCAGGTGCCTTCCATGGGCCCTGCTCGCTGTGAGGGACTGGGCAGGAAGCTGAGGGGCAAATATTGCTGGAAAGCCAGGTGCAGGCTCAGAGCTGCTGGAGCTCCCAGGGAGCAGAGTGACTCAGCAGGAGCCTGGCAGAAGGAACACAGCATCAGTGTGTGCAGCACAGCAGGAAAAACCCTGGCTGACTGGGCTTCCCCCAGAGCAGGGCACAGAGGCTCAGGGTCCCTGCAGGCTGGGCTTTAAAAACTGCAGCTCAGAGCTCAACCACTGCCAAAGGGCAAAGCAGGGCACCCAGGTGAGGAGCAGAGCTCTGCCAATGTCTCCATGCACAGCACCAGAGTGTTCCCTCCTCCTGGGGGAAGGGAGAGGGGTCAGTCTGCCCAGAGATGTGGGAGGAGATGAATGCAATGTGAGCTGGAGAGATTTAGGGCTCACCAGCCTAGAAAAGGGTGACTGGGGAAAGGAGGGAGTCAAATAATGACTCACACAGACATCTTGGAGCACCCCTTCACAGCACAAGGAAACATTCATCCTGTGGGAAGTGATGCTCTGTAGCCCACATCTGCTTTTCCCTGCTCAGTTTTCTGGGCTTCACTCAGCTCCAGGAGGGGTTTAGCCAGCCCACCATCCCTGCAGCTGGGCCTGGGGGAGGCAGCCAGCAGGGAGGGCTACAGGAATGGGATCTCTCCCCCTCATGGAAGCCTGGTGAAAGCTGGGAGTTTCTAACAGCAGAGGTGACAGTCTCCTGTGTTGCAGACATCTTTTTGTGAAAATCTTCTCTTTAGGATTTTCCTGCTGAAGCTGAGAAGTTTCAGCAACAAATATAAACAATTATTATCTGGTGCCGTGGAATGCAACAGGTCCACCTGTGACTGGCCCCTCTTGGATGTTTATAATTAATGCCCAATCAAGACAGAGCTATCTCAGAGTCTGAGAGAGCTGCCTTTGTTATTTCTTCTTTTCTATTCTATTTTTGGCTTAGCTAGCCTTCTGAAGAAACCTTTTCCTTTCTATTTCTTTTTAGTATAGTTATAATGTAATATATATATATCATAAAATAATAAATCAAGCCGTCTGAACATGGAGTCAACATTCTCATCTCTTGCCTCATCCAAAAACTGCTGTGAACACCGTCACACTTCTGTCCTTAGGGCCACTTCTGGGGCCAGCAAAGCTTTTGGGATGATGCTCCCAATGCTGCTCTGAGCATACCTGGTTTTCTTCATCTGTGATTGCATAGAGGCTGTGTTTGTAGACCCTCTTTTTGATGCCAGCCCGGGCCAGGGTGGTTTCAGTGAGCTCTGTCACATACTGGATATTGCTGTCAGCTTTCTCCAGGTCATCATAGATATCACAGCTCAGAGGGATCAAGATGTGGAGCTTCCAGGTCTTCCTGCATGCTGGCAGGTTGGGATTGGCTCTGCTGAATTCCTCCATGCACTTTTTCACCCCTGGTGGAAGAGAGCATCAGGCAGAGGTGCCTGGTGTGAGTAGAGCTGCATTCTGCCTTGCTCCCCATTCCCTGCTAACACTGTAAAAGTGGGAGGATTGTTATTAGCAGCTATTTCTATCTGTAGGCATGGGAATGCAGGGAAACAGCTACGTACGTGGCAGGACTATTTTTAGGTACCCAACATAAAAGGACCAGGCAAGGCCATGAGCAACGTTCTGCTTGGACCTCTCGGACATCTCAGACATCTCCACTGCTGAGGGCTTCTGTGGAGGGAAGGACAGACAGACCAGGTGATGACAGCTGCCACCTGGGCCCTTCTGCAACAGTCACTTCTCTACAGGGATTGGAGAACTGCAAAGTGATCTGGAGAGTGAACAACCCCACCAGCCCCTTCCCCCACCGTGCAGGGCAGAGCCCCCACACAGCCCCCACAGAGGAGGGAACTGGGGCTGGAGCGAGCCAGGCATTTCCCTGGCTGCACCTTCCCCTGGGATCCTGGGTCCCAGTGCAACTTGTGCATCTGCCTTGTGTCACAGACATCTTTTCATAAAAATCCTTTCTTTAGGATTTTTCCCCCTTCTGAGAAGCTGTGGCCTCAGCAACAAAGTGTAAACAATGGTTATCTGCTGCTGTGGAATGCAACAGGTGCATCTGTGATTGGTCTCGGGTGGATGTTTGGATTTACTGACCACTCACGGCAGAGCTGCTCTCGCTTTCTGCTGAGACACAGACCTTTGTTATTCATTCTTTTCTATTCTTAGCTTAGCTAGCATTCTGAGAACTTTTCCTTCTATTTCTTTTAGTATAGTTATAATGTAATATATATCACAAAATAATAAATCGAGCCTTCTGAACATGAGGTCAACATTCTCATCTCTCTCTTCACCCTGAAAACCCTTGTGACCACTGTGACAGCCCTGTGCTTCCAGCATGGGAGAGGAGACACCCCAGGGCCTGGTGGTGGGGTTCCCAATAGCCTCTGCCAGCTCTGTGTGTGCATTTGGGTGGAGATGGGTGTCCTGTCCCACAGGCACCTGATAGAAACACCTCTGCACCCTGTGTGACCCTTCCAGCACTGCTGGGGCACAGCAGAGCCCTCCCACTGCTGCAGAGGCACCTGTGGCTTGGCTCTGCTCCCACACCACACTGAGAACTGAGAACACACAGGCTCTGCTTTCCCCTCAAGCACCAGCTTGACTGGCAGATGTAAGATACCCCTGTTTTTTGTGTCAGGGGTGCTGTGCCATCCCCTGGAATGGTTGTGCGCATTAGAAGGCAGCCTTGCCCTCCTAATGCCAACACTCCTGGCAGCACAGGGCCAGGGAGATCAGCTCTGCAGGGCTGGGCTGAGAGGCTGGACATGCAGAGGCCATGTAGAGCTGGCTATGTGCCCCCATGGCTGCTCAGGGCTGAAGGGTTCCCAGGGCAGGCTGGGGGTGTGGGAACCTTACCCGGTGCCCCAGGGCGAGGATGAGGAGCTGGCACAGACTGGCCAGGATGAGGTGGAGGCCAAGTTGCTGCCCATCACCAAAGAGAGCCACGTAGGCTGAGCCACAGACGAGCAGCGTGGGCCCGTGCCAGTGCGGGGGGAAGCAGGAGCTCAGGGCCCTCCAGAAGCTGCCATGGTGCCTGGGGGGGACAGGGAGACAGGAGTCAGGCTGGTGGCCACCTACCCACCCTCAACAGCCATGGCCAGGGCTGCTCCCATCTCCTGGGGGCCACCAACCTTCCAGGGCACTACAGAGCTGTGTGGGACCCTGCCCAGCACACCCCAGTGCCCCCAGGCAGGAGAGAGCTTGGGTGTCCTGGAGCACCCTGGAGAGAGCTTGGGTGTCCTGGGACTCCGAGGGAGCAGATGGATGGAATGTCACCATGGACAGCAAAGGGAGACAACAGCCCCCGCCCTCCAGCATTGGGTGGTGGGGAAAGGCTGGAGGACAAGATCTGTTCCCCAGGGAAAGGGCAGAAGGAGAGGAGACATCCATGGACAACTGGGAGAACTGGGCAGGTGGGAGAGGGAGCAGGAGATGAGAGGGACAGGAGAGTGACAGAGGGCAGCATGGGCTGCCGGGCACAGCACATCATTGCCACAGAGGGCACGTGTGGGCACAGAGACAGGAGCAAACCCCAGCACATCCCGAGGGTGCAATGCCCTTGTCCAGGGCGGTCCCGGGAGCGCCGCAGGCGGGCGGCCAGCCCCGCTGCCTCACCTGGAGTCCAGGTGGAAGATCTCCTCGGCCAGGTAGCAGGCGCCCTTGAGCAGCTCCCCGGTCTGCAGGGTGGCGAAGTGGAAGGCGAGGCTGCGGGCGGTGGGCACGAGGGGCTGCCCGGCCAGGAGCAGAGCCCCGGCGCAGAGCCCCAGCAGCACGAACACGGCGCGCTGCGCCCGCCCGCCCCGGGCCCGCGGGATCAGCGGGGCACAGCGCGGCCGCCGCGGCCCCCGGGACATCTGCGGCGGACACGGGCTCGGCAGCAGCCTGTCCCCGGTGCCCACAGCGGCAGCTCGTCCTCAGCGCCCACGGCAGCACTGTGGGAGCGGATAGGAGCACATCAGGGATGCGTGCGCCCAGTGCTCACTGAGCATCCCAAAGCCACAACTCTTCGGGGAGGCTCCCTGCGCTTCCCGCCTTCGGGCTGTCCCCTGTGCCCACAGGGGCTCGGCAGTGCACAGCCTGGCTGTCACCCGCTCCCAGACGGTGCCAGCCCGCCCTGCTCCGCAGCCTGTGCACTGGCCGCACTCACCGGAGCAGTTTCCAGCCGCCAGCCCGGGATTCCTGCGCTGCGGCTCCCGGGCTCTGCGCTCCCGCCTGGGCAGCGGGGGCTCCTCCCGAGGCTGCTGCGGACACACAGCCGGAGCCTCTGCCACGGACGGGCTTCTGGAGCGCGGGTGGAGCTGCACACAAAAGCGCGCAGAAAAGTGAAAATGAAAGAAGATCTGGCAGCAGCTGGCAGCCTGCAGAGTGCCCGAGCTCTCCCACGCAGGGCATCCATGAGATCTCTCAGCCCACAGGAAATCCAGGCACTGGTGGCTGTACCGGGTTTCGATATCCATTGCACATCCTGGAAAGCCCCAAGGCTGCCAGGACATGGTCTGAGAGGAACTGGAATGAGGAAGGAAGCCAGAATTTATTGAGATCTCATCTTCAAGGGCAGATTTCAGAGATTGCATTGATTCAGCTCAGCAGATTGCCAGAGGCAAAACAGACTCAAGTTCTGTCTGGCAGAAGGTGACTCACAGTGCCCTGGATGCTCCCACCCCACACATTTCCAGGAGATGCCAGGTTGGGAAGCAGTGCCCAGGAGTGCTGGCAACACAGCAGGGGCTTCCTGCAGCCAGGCTCTTGGTGGCCAGGGAGGCCCTCAAGACCTCCAGTTCCTTGTTCCAAGCAGTGGAGAGGTATTTCCATCCTGGAAGAACATGGATTAGGGGACACATACACAAGCCCATAGGAGCAGGTGGGATGCACTCAGGGGTGCTGAGGGAGATGGATGATGCCCTGGCAAGGTTCCTCTCTGATATCTTTGGAATGTTGTAGCAATCAGGAGGTTCCTGGAGAGTGGGACAAGGAAATCTCACACCCAGCTTTGAGGAGGTGAACTACAGCCTGCTCAATGTCACCTCTGACCCTGGGACAGTGATGGAACAAATCCTTCCAGCAATCCTGCCAAACACCTGAAGGATGGGACAGAAACAGCCATCAGGGATTTCACACCACATCTGATGGACCCAACTACCTGGAATGGCAAGAAAACTGTCTGTGGGGATGAGAGGAGAACCTCCACTTCAGCAAAGCCCTCAGCATGGTCACCCATGGCCTCTGTGGAGCCAAACTAGGTGAATACAGGCTGGGAAAGGGAGTGACTGTCCGGAACACACTCAGGGTCCCATTGCTTTCTGGCCAGGAATGCCCCTGGGTTCCAGGACACCCTGGCAGTCCCCACAGACCCACATTGCCAGGGTCTCTGGAGGCTGTCACAGGCTTACAGCAAAAGGATCTTGATTTAGACATGCCCATGGTTCACATTTAATTAAAATCATTGAATTAAAGAATCATTTAGGTTGGAAGAGACTCTTGAGACGATCAAGCCCAACTATTTCCCCAGAACTGCCAAGTCCACCACTAACCCATGTGCCCAAGTCTTTTAAATCCCTCCAGGGATGGAAACTCCACCACTGCCCTGGACAGCCTGGGGCCAGTACTTGACAGCCCTTTTGGGTGAAGAAATTTTTCCTAATATCCAGCATAAAGTTCCTCTAGTAGTGCTGGCTTGAGGCCATTTCTCTTTGTCCTGTCCCCTGTTCCCTGGGAGCAGAGCCCACCCCTCACTGGGCTGCACCCTTCTGTCAGGGAGCTGTGCAGAGAGAAGGGCCCCCCGAGTCCCCTTTTCTCCAGGCTGAGCCCCCCAAGCTCCCTCAGCTGCTCCTCAGACCTGTGCTCTGCTGCCCTTCTGTGGACACAGCTCCAGCATCCTCAAACCCAGACAGGGGGAGGAAGGGCTGGCAGGGAGCTGCTTGTTTGCGTGGTGCTTTAGAAACCCCAGCAAACCCTTTGGCCAGAGTCCCAGCCCTGGGAGGGCCTGTGGGTACAGCCAACATGGTGTTTGCTCCCTCAACACAAAGGCTGGCTGAAACATCAAGTGAATCTCTTCCTTCTCCAGCGCTGGGATAAAACTTGTCCCATTGCAGCCAGGCTTCACTGACCTGCTCTGCTTGGCTCTTCAGTGTGGTGGATGGGCTCCCTGGTTCCCCAGACATCTTCCTGCAGGTCCCCCAGCAGTTGGTGGCTGTCCTGCCCTCAGAGCCTGGCCTGGCTTTCAGTTCTACCCTCAGCACACCAACACCTGCAGTATTTCTGTCTCACTTCTGTTTGGAGCAATGCTGTGGTACCAGTCCAAGAAGTGAGTCTAAACTCCAGGAATGAGCTTTCAGAGAATTTTGGAACCATGC
>JAHXMQ010006307.1:2730732-2740909 GCA_020466415.1 Ammodramus savannarum pratensis | reverse complement strand
TGATCATTGTGCCTGGTGAGAATGCATTTCTGTCATTGCTCTGTGGGGAAGCTGAGCCCATTTTCCAGAAGCACTTTGTTAGCAGCCCTTGTGCTTGATGAGTTTGGTTCTCCCAGCTCCTTGGTGTTGAGGAGTCTGTGCCAGTCCATGGCAGAGGAAGAGTAAATTCTCTCTGTTGTCTGCAGAGATAGATGGGGAGTGCAGTTGAAGGGTTGGAGGTCAGTAGGCTGCCTGGTTGGTGAAATAAAACAAAGCAAAACCAATTTCCAAGTGAAAAGAAGCTTAAAAGTGACAGTGGTTTAAGTTGCTTAGTGGCTGGACAGCTCTGACAGCTGAGAGTTATGAGAAATAATTCAGTACAGAGTTATTTCAAGGGATGAATCCCCTGAGTCAATGGCAAGGAAAATTTATTTTGCTATTACTGAGAAGAATCCAGACTTGAATTCAAAGAGGGCACACTTGAGCTACATCCCTGCCAGTGAGGGACTTGAAGGGATTCTGCCAAGCTGATAATGCATTGCCCATGGCCATGCAGCATGTTCAGGTGTGAAGTGTCACTTACCTGCCTTGGGTAATTATTCAGCCTGACTCTGTGGTTCCAGATTTTTTTGAGAATTCTCTTTTTACTGTCTGATAGTAATGTTGTAGTCATTTGACTAGAAAATGTCAAGGCTTTGCTGTGGAATTCATTGCAGTAATACCTGACTGCAGAGGGAGGGGGCCTGGTGAGTCTCTTATTCCATGGTGTTGGTTTAACTCATTATCTGATGCATCAAAGAACTCTGGTACACAGCTAACATTTGTAGGAATTGTTTCCCCTTTCCCCTTGCACTTGAAACTTTGAGGTGGTGCCTTTTCCAAGGGATTTTTCTGTATGTTGGTCTAAAACATGTGCAGTGTTCTAGTGGAAAGCCTTGGGAGAAACTTGCACAATTGATTTTGGACAAATAGCTGGGTTCAGCAGGATATTAAAATTAAACCAGTTTAGTTTAAAATGCTTTTTTTGCTGAGGCTGTACAGATAAAAGGGGAATGATGTGAAGTCACCAGCAAGAGTGAGTGTAGTGAGAATAATTTGGAATAATGAAGACTTAGAAAAAATAAATCAAAGCAGCTGAATGTGGCAGTGCAGCTTGAAGCCAAATGATTGTGTCCATTTTTATTCAGTGTTTTTGGGGTGACACTGAAAAGTAACTGCTGGGTGTTAGGAGAAGGGTGTGAGGGTGGGCAGAGAGCAGTGCACAGACCTGCAGTGTGGTTCTGCTGATGAAGGCTGAGCCACTGCTCAAAAAAGTCCTTGGGGTTTTAAAGGACTGTGATGAGATAAAACTTGAGGGAGTAGTTACAACAGTTGACCAGAAAAGTTTTGATTGGATTTCCTGCCTCTTGTGGTGAGGGCAGGGGACAGATTGGAGCTGCCTTGTTCATCCTACAGCTGAAGAAACTTCAGTGACCAGAGCAGTGGAGCCTGACAGAAAGAAATGAGCTACAGGAGAACTGCTGGAGAAACAGCTGTGTTCAAACTGCACTGACTGAGCAGTGTGGGGTGGCAGAGATGTTCCCATTGAAAACTAACATGGCCTTGACTTGATTTAGGGGGGAAAAGAGCTGGTGCTGGACCTGTGCTAGAGGTGCTGAGTGTGCTGCCTTGCTGAGGGACAGCAGCAGTGGCTTCTGCAGAGCTGCTGCACACTCTGAGCTGAGAGGGAGCTCAGTAAATCAGCCCTCTGTCAGTTGATGGTGGAGAATCATGAAGCTCTTCACTCTCACAAGTGCACTGTGAAAAACTGAGAAAAGGGAGAAGAGGTTTGCTCCTTTTTCTAGAAGCAGAAATATGTTCTCCCAAACCAAGACTGGTTTATTATCAAACTTGTTTTAGAAGCTTTGAACTGGGAATTGGTAATTCCTTAGTGAAGGGTCTACAGAAAGAGGTGGGAAAACTGAACCAAGTGGGTTCTTGGTGCTCACAACACTGAGCAACTTGTGCAGTTCACACCTAAGGGAAGTTTTCACTCTTGTCCCACTTGAGAAAAAGCTGAGTATCAAACCTGTTTCCATGTTCTCTCTGGAGTGTGATGAGGCCCTGGCACAGGATGCCCCAAGCAGCTGTGGCTGCCCCATCCCTGGCAGTGCCCAAGGCCAGGCTGGACAGGGCTTGGAGCACCCTGGGCTGGTGGAAGGTGTCCCTGCCATAACAGGGGGGTGGAATGAAATGGACTTTCAAGGGCCTTCCAAGCCAAGCCATTCTGTGATCTCTGTTTTGTGGCCCTTTTAACCTATCTTAGAGCCTTTGTTGTTTTTATGGGCTGCATGCTGTTTCCTTTCATTTTTCATAGATAGCTCTGCCTCCTGCAAGTGATGGGAATTGGAGCAGATTCGTGTTTAGTGTCTTCAAACTCCTCACTCTTGTCATCTGCACCTTGCCTGGAGGCTGCACTGTGACAACTGCTTTGCTGCAATTGGTGAAGGGACATATGGAGTGGCACTGTTTGATCCAAACAGGCTGAGAGAAGGGAATGTTTGGCATTTTCAGGAGTGGGGCAAGATGTCCCTGCCATGCCTGGTGTAGTGTTGTCCCAATATGTTTGCTTAGAACTTCCTGCCTTCTCCTGTGCAGTGAGTGTAGGAATGTCCAAGTGCTATTTATGGCTTTGCAGCAGTGTCCTGGCTCCTTGTATGGGTGAGGGTTGTCACTCTGCCTTCTGGGGTACATCCACTCTGTATTTATAGTGAAACACTCACATACTCACATTCTGGGGCTCTGGGATCCATTGAGGTACAAGGAGCTGGCCATTCTTGGGTCATTTTGGATGCTGTTCTACACTAAATCCATCTCAGCTTTCTTTATGCTTGGAAAATAATTAAGCCTCTCAATTCACTGCAAGACCAGCTTATTTTTAAACAGATCTTCAGGGCCAGGCTGGTTGGGGCTTGGAGCAACCTGTGCTGGTAGAAGGTGCCCCTGCCCATGGCAGGAGTTTGAACAAGATGAGCTTCAAGGTCCTTCCCAACCCAAACCATTCTGTGATTCTTCAGTAGCTGTGAACAGCCTTTGCTTCCTTCATTTCAGCTGGACTGGTCTCCTGGTTTTGATTAATGCTTCTCCAGGTCACCCAACAGTGAGGTGGCTGCTTTAGGGAACTGTTGAATGTTGGGTGCAAAAGCAAGGATGTTTTCCCAGAGGACTCTCAGGTACCAGGCTCAGGCAGAACGCTTCTGCCTTGTGGTTTAAGGCTGCTGCTGGACAGAGCTATCAGGAGGTTACTCACTGTGACACTGTGCTTGTGACAAGTTGTGTAGTTCACTGGTAAAAGGAGTTTGTTCAGAATCCCTCAGCTGAGTTACCTGGGGTTGGTGCTCCTGACAAACATAAATAAATGCTGATGCTACTGGCTGGAGGGGAAGGAAGTGCATGGGCTGACTGGTGCAGGTGTCCTCAGCTGTCCTGGAACTAATTCAGTGTCCTCTTTTCTCTCCTTAGTACTTTTGTCCATCTGTTCTCTGTTGTGTGATCCCAATCCAGATGATCCTTTAGTGCCTGAGATTGCACGGATCTACAAAACAGATAGAGAAAAGTGAGTATGGAAACCAAACCTTGGATTTGACAGGGCAGGATCCACAGTGAAGGGGAACTGAGACAAACTGCTTCTTGGAAAAGAGTGACAGTGAAAAAAGGCATATCACAGCTCTGTGATCTTAGAGATTTTCTTGTTGTTTTGGTTTTTTTTACCATTGTCTGAGCTGCTTTAATCCCATGTAGCCACCAGAGGGAGAGCAAGTTACTCCAACGGGAAAATATTCCATGGCAGCTCTGGAGTCATACAAAGAAATAACAAACTCCCTGGTTTACCTTCACTCTGCAACACAAGGGAAGAGCCAGTGGTGTAGAAGTGGGCCAGGAGGACTCTCCAGCAAACATATTTCCAGAGAAATTTCAGTGCTAACAGGCACTTTAACGGATGAGTGTTGTAAACACTTCCTACCTCACTATTCCCTTCCAGACCTGAGCAGGGAAGGGAAAATAGTCCACAGATTTGCTTTTTCTCCTGCATAGAACATTTGAGGAAGAGTGTTAGAAGTTTATGCATCCTGGTTTTGAGAGCTGCAAGAGCAGCAGCACATATTTGGAGACACAATCCACAATGATATCTGCACTTTTAAGTGTGCAGATAAACAGAAATCCTTCCTGTTTTTTACAAAAATAGGGAAATAAATTTTGGGTTTAAACAGAAGCACTTGCTCCTTGGGCAGTCTCTGAGCAGTGATATGAAGGACAGAGTTAGTTAGGAGTGGGTTGTCAGATTGTTTAAGCTGAAGAACATTGTCTACAGACTGAATTCCAACACCAAACCAACTTGGTGTACATAACTATAGGGAACTTCAGGCTGTGTCTTACTCTGCAAATTCTGTAGAACATGAACAACTTTCCTTCTGTTGTCAGAGAGAAGCTTTCAGCAGTGCAGTTAATCACACAACTGCTTTGTTTACACAACTATGTCCAACTTCCTCTGGCTGTAAAGAGTATTTGGGTGCAAAAGCTACAGATTTCTTGGGAATTATATTGTGCCTTTAGAATAAAGAGATTCTGATGGACAAATCATTGTGTCCTGACAGCCATCAAAATAGCCAAATGTGTGGGAAGAAGTGAGGCTTTTGGGGTTTAGCAGGTGAGTTGATGGCAGCTATTAGGTTTAACTTTGCAGGGAAGCAGGAGATGGGGGAACATGTTAATCTGTTTTCCAGAATGACCAAGTGAAGCCCTGCAGTAAGAGTTTCCCCAGGGACACAGCAGATGGGGCTGGGGGAGGCACAGATAAAGCCTTCCTGAAAATCCTTTCCCCTCAGCCCTGTTGTGGCTCCATTTTGTGTCTCCAGTCACACAGATCTCACATTTCTGTTGTAAATACCATCAGGTACTTCTTTTCCATGAAGCACTGTGGGCTTTCTTGTTTCCCTTGTTTGCTTAATGTTTAATTTTGCACTTAAATTTTACAAACTGATGATAGTACTGTGATTTCATGCCATGTGTAGACTAGAGTGCTGGAGCTGAAATACTGTGCAGATGCCATGTTAAATAAATCCTCTTTTTATACATACAGGTACAACAGAATAGCTCGGGAATGGACTCAGAAGTATGCGATGTAATTAAAGAAATTATTGGATAACCTCTACAAATAAAGATAGGGGAACTCTGAAAGAGAAAGTCCTTTTGATTTCCATTTGACTGCTTTCTATGAGCCCACGCCTCATCTTCCCCTGTGCACATGTTTACCTGATACAGCAGTGCTGCGTGTTGTACATACTTGGAACAACAAACTAGAAATACTGTATTTCCCCGTACCAACATTGACTCCTAGCAGAGAAGTGTGTGTGTGAAAAGCTGGTTCTTCAGTCATAACTTTGTGAGCCTAAAAGCATTCCTTGCTGAGTTAAATTGGGAAATCAAATGGGAGTGGGGAGAGTTCTGGTGGCTTTCAGATTTTCTAGGGACAGTGTTGCTGATCCGTGAAGGATTTTAAGTGGAATCCTTTTAAACTCATAACAGTTATGAAAAGCAAGGTGAAGAACTTGAAACTGTTTCTGTATTCATTTTATTCTGAAGGACCTACACCTTAGGTAAATGTTATGACCAATGAGAAACTGTACCCACATCCTGTGTTTAAGGTCTAAGTTTAACCGGTCACCATTTAAATGGATTGGAGCTATTAGTGCATCAAGTGATGTTGATTTGTTTCAACTCTCTCCCTCCCTTCATACTTTTTTTGGTTTGTATGTGGTTTCTCAGTTAATACCTAGCTAATAGCTCTTATTTTTCTTAAGTTTTTTAACTGCTTAGGTCTTTCTGGATGTAAGGGTAAAAAAAAAAAAAAAATCCATATGACAGAAAACTTGTGTGTATTTAAAGACCCAACTGCTCCCCTGGAGCTTGTACGTTCAAGAATGAATTAATCTGTGTAATAAACTGATTACTACAGTCATTACATATAACTTTGTGTGAATAGGCTTTTAATTTTCAGAGCAGTTTGTTACAGGCTTAAACTAACGGTGGATTTCTCTAAAAAAAAACTTTTTGGGCTGAAGTCGTGAAGCAGTTTGGTTTGCATCACACAAGGCACCTGAAGAGGCAAACAGGAGCTTGAGCACTTAGATGAAATCAGGATGTGTAGTGTGCCAGGAACTTGACTGTTAAACCAAATAAGCAGTTTACTAAATGCGAATCAGAGTGACATTTTACAAAGCCTGATGGTATTACTCCCACTTGCATGGGACCTAACACAATGCATATGTACTGTAGGTAAGTGAAACCTTATGTAACTAAAAAAATGGATGTAAAAGGGTAAAAAAAAGAAAAAAACCTACCAAACACATCAGCACAAACTTTCATAAAATGTAGCTTTTACATAATTACTTTGCACTAAACATTTGCAAATGTTCATACAGTTTTAAATTGTACTTGTATGTGTCTTTTTTTTTCTTTTTTTTTTTTTTTTGGAACAAAGTCTTCACTTGAATCTAGTGAAAAAAAAAATGTAGTTTGAAACTTTTCTTTGTATACAAGTGTATTTGCCAGCATCGTTGGTGTGACAGTAGGTGAGTCTGCAAGTTTATCTCCTCTTAGTAGAATTGTAACCCAAGCCATCGGGCAGGAGAGGCTGGAGCCGCTGGCTCTCCAGCCACAGGGTCTGTCCCAGCCATTCCCAAATGCATCTTGACACTCTTGCACAAACGAGGAATAAATGTCCACTGCTTTTGGTCTAAATCTGTTCCTCTTGTCTCATCTCTCTGGTGCTGGGCAGGTGTGAGCCCTCCTGCAGGGAGCTGTGTCCCTCTGCTGCTCTGGACAAGGAAGGGAGCTCGTGGCCACTGTCCTGCCTGAGAGACACTGCAGGGTCACAGGGGAAGGGGAGAGATTGTATGCAGGGCTGCAAACTCTGCTTGGGCCACCTGGAACTCATGTTATCTACAGGGTGTTGGTGTCTGGATGTCTGGGAAGCAGCCTGTGGTCCTGGATAACACCTGTATGATCCAAACTGCAGTGTGGAAGCTGGTGTGGATGGGGTTTGTGCCAGCCTGGCTCCATGGCACTGCCTCTCCTCACCTGCTGAGCTCCTGCTGCACTCTCCAATTCACCTTGGCCATGGTGGAGCTGCCCTCCTGTGGTTTTCCTTGGCTCACTGAGAAGTGCAGGGAAGGGGCTGCACTGACTGTGAACAGTCTGGGGCGATTCTCTTTAACTGCTTTGCAACTGAGCCACCCAGGAATGATTTGTGTGGCAGATCTGGCTGCCTTTGGAAGTTGGCAGAGATAGGGAGAGATCAGAGACCGTATGGGAGTGGAGACAGAGAGAGGAGGCAGCAGTGACAGCTGAGGGAGCTGAGGAGGAGGATGGTTTCTCTTTTGGTGGGCCAGGAGCCATGAACATGAGGTGACAGGACATGAACAAGCCACACACGCCCTGAAACAATCCTGAACCTGTAACAGCTTGAGGCTGTATTAACACATCTGCTCATGTTGGGGTGAGCTCATTTGCAGTGAGGTGTTTGAACAGTTCTGACCTTTTTGCTGATGGCATGGCCACGGTTGTGGTGCACTGAAAGCAGCTCTGGTGGTGTTTGAGATGGGAGGATGTGCTCTGTGTGCCTCCTGTGGGTTGGCCATTAGTTGTTGAGGATTGTACTGTGAGCTAGATGGAGGAGCCTTTAGCATTTAACTGAAAGCCTGACCCAGCTTAGCTATTTTTGGGACTAGAATCTTGCTCCTTTGCATTGAGTTTGTTGTAATGTCAAACAGCACATGAGGCCAGGGGCTCTGGTCACTACCTTTCCAGGAATCCTGAGCTTGTTGTGTCATCAACCTTTTCCATCCCTGTGCAGTTTTTTACCTTGATTTAGTAATTTAAGTTGCCTGAGTCCCTTTGCTTGGCTTTCTTCGTGTTGGGCCTTCTGTGGATGTGGATTGTTCATGCAATTCCCTTTTTCCCTGTCATGTGCTAAGTGTGTTTTATTTAAAGATAGTGCTGGGCTGCTTAGAACCCTCCAGGTTGGCAGCAAAGCTGGAACACCGTGCCTGGATGCATTCCTTGTGCTCATCAGTGCCTGTCCACTGCTCAGAGTGACCCACAGGAGGAATGTGATCCCTTGATGTGTTCTGGAACCTCTCTTGGCTCAGCACTGAGCAGCCCCTTGTCAGTGTGCAGAACTGACTTCAACATTCCCAACCTCCAAGGACCTGCAGAGTGGGATGGAGCTGATCCTGGGAAGTGCTGGAGACCTGATTGCTCTGCTTCAAACACCCAGCTTGTCCTGTGGTGCATGTGCTGCTGCATTTGTCACAGCTTTTGGGCAAGGCAAGAGGGATTTTTAATTCAGTTATTACCCAATGCTTCCAACTAAGCTGCATCCCAAAGTGTCCTCAGACTCTTCTGTTCAGTCTGCATCCATCAGATGACGTGGGAAAAGCCAGCAGGGCTCAGGTGGATGTGATCCTGTGTCCTTGGTGGGTGTAGCAGACTGTTCCCTGTCCATGTCCCTGAAGGCCTGGTGGTCCCTGTTGTTTGGGATGACAGCAATGCGTGGCTCTGGTTTTTACAGTCTTGGTCACGTTCAGCAGCAAAACATCTCTGGAGCTGCTCTTGTTGCCAGTTCTGATGTGCAGGAGAGGATGAGGATCCCGAGGGGAGCTGTGCACAGTGACAGGGGGGTTTCTTTGTGCTGAGCAGCTCTTTGTTGGGGAGCAAGGCAGGAACCCCAGGGGTGTGGGAGGTGGAGAAACTGCTCCCAGCAGTGAATGTGTCACCTTGCTCTGAAGAACCAGGCCAACAAACCACCTCAGAATGTGCTCAGCACTCCCATTCCAGGTGGAGGAGCCCTTGGCCAAGGCACCAGGCATGCCAGTGCATCCAGGCAGAGTTTGGAAGTCACCTGGAGAAAAGAAGCCTGGAGGTGTATCTGAGTGGCAGGAAGGCTTTCCCCATTAAATACAGAACCTCAGAAAAGTCTTCTCATCCTTGCAGCATCAGGGAAGCCTCCCACCCTCTCCTACAGCTGGAATGGAGTTCCATCCCCACAGTTCCTGCTTCCTTCCACTCCCTGGCTCTTTGGGTACGCTTGGAGCAAAAGCTGCAGATCTCAGTTGTTGGGGTTTGGCAGATGTGGTTTCTTACAGGGAATGCAGAGGGACAGGAGCACTGAGGGTGTGTGGAAGGTTCAGAGCAGGGCAGATCCTGCTGTGCAGCTCTGGGGAGGCGTGGACACCAAGCCCTGAGTGAGTGACTGCCCTGGGAGGGATCCCTGCAGCCTGTGCTGGCTGCCCCTCCCTCACCTGCAGTGTGTGTGACTAGATCCATGCTAACACTGTCTGTACTCGTGTATTGTGTTGCAATTTGATCACCATTAAATAATTCCCTTAAACTCTCTGGCTTGATTGCTTTTTTTTGTTTGTTTGTTTTTTGTTTTGTTTTTGCTTTACTTGTGCCTTTTGCCCGTTTATTTTGGCTCACATTGTTTCCTTTCCTCTCGTGGCTGCTCTGTCCCTTCTCTCTGAGGCTCCATTCTTGCACTGTCCCACTCTCAACTATCTCCAGTCACCTTCATCTTGTTTTTTAAGCTTCCTGCAAAGCCTGGCTTGCTCTGAGCAGAGGCAGTGCTTTCTGGGAGAGCTGGAGTGGCAGAAATCCCTGTGCTGTCACCGAGCCCTACACTGTCCCCTTCCTTTTTGGAAGCTGTGACTTGATAGAAAGTTTGTTGGTGCTCTGATTTCATCATGAGCTTGATCCAGTCCCTGATGCAGTGGGGTCACTTGGGAAAAGCTGGGATCAGCTCTGGAGCACAAGGCACGGGGGGAAGCTGGAGCTGTTGGTTCCCACAGCTCAAGGCTTTCTCTAACCTGCATTTGGCACCCACAGGTTCTATTTTATTGTGTTCCTGCCTCTCTGTGCCCACCCCCTCCTTCCCTGGGTGAGAAGATTCGTTTTTATTGTTGTCTAGTCAGGTGAAACCACCTCGGGGCGAGTGGGGGTTGGGTGCATTTACCATTCTCCTCCTTTCCTCAGCAAATCTGATTGTTGCTCGACTCCAAACATTTCTTTGGCTGGGAGAGCTGGTTGTTGGGGTACGGATAAAAATGGCATTTTGAATAAGAAGTGAATTGGTGTCCTGAAGCCACAAGCACCATACCCC
>JAHXMQ010006307.1:2660468-2694272 GCA_020466415.1 Ammodramus savannarum pratensis | reverse complement strand
GTTTTTTCATCCTTTCCCTGAGTATTTCCCCCAAATCTGAGCCTGTCAGTGGAGCCAAGACTCCCAGGCTTTGCCTCTATTTCCTCACCGCCGTGTGATCTCCCTCCCCCTGCCCTCACATTCAGATTCCATAAATAAAAAAGCCTTTAAAAACATTTATTGCCACCTCGTTGGGAAAAACTGGAGTCACCTGGAGCGCTAATCCCGAGGCACCCTGGGGCTGTGGGTGCTCCCTGGGCTGCCTCCCTCGGGGCTGGGGGAGGAGGGGGCCCTTTGCTTTGCGAAGGCGTTGGGGGATTAGTGGGAGGATTGGTAAATCTGACCCCAGGTAAAGATTAAGACCCAAAAAAAAAAAAGAAAAAAAGGAAAATCGTTGTGTTTTTCCCCTCCGTGCCTGATGCACCGTGAAGATTAAACTGGGATGAGTCTGTGCAGCAGCCAGTTCCATTAGGGGTGGGGGGCAGCAGGGAGGGATGAGATGGGGCAGGGATGGGGCTGTGTCTGGGGGGGAAAGGGGGATTGGGGGAGCTGGGGGGCTTGGGGCCAGTCCTGGGGGTCCCCAGGCTGTCTGTGGTTGATGTTTTGGGTGACAGACAGGCACATCCATAACCATGACTGACCCTGGGAATGGCTCCACTGGGCTGTGTGGGGTGGCTTCAGCAGCTCATCCCAATGGACTGGGCTGGAAAGGCCCCTGGCACTGGGGAGTTCATCCCCACAGCCAGCAGCCATCTCCATAAGGGACTGGATGTGCTCTCATCCCACCCAGGGACCCTGGTCTGCACCCACAAACCATCCCACAAACCATCCCACCTTGCAGCCCCCTCCCAGGATAACCAGGGACATCCTGACATTCCTTACCTTTGGCCAGGACCCCCACTCTCCCTGGCTCTGGGGCTGGGGAGGCTCCCAGCAGAGCTCTGGGAATCTTGTCCATCCCACTGCTGCTGCTCCCCTGGGAAATGATGGGGAAGGGGTCAGGGGGTCCCCTGCAGGACACAGAGTGAGGGACACAGGGACATGTCCCTTCCCACAGCTCCCCTGCCATGGTGTTCCTGTGTCTTTCTGCTGATGAAGGGCCAAAGGAAGTTGGGAAAAGCCCTCAGGGCTGTCTGAGGGGCCCTGTGACCAGTGGGTGTACTGGGAGGAACTGGAGTGGCTGTCCCTGTCCCTGGGGGGGACCATGGGGTGCTGACCCCTCCTGTGGGACAAGGCTTTTTGGGGGCTGAGCACTGCCTTGGGGGTCGAGCAGCATTTTGGGGTGCTGAGCACTGGGTCCAGGGGCTGAGCACCATTTTGGGGAGCTGGGGACTGGTTTGGTGGTCAAGGATTGTTCTGGATTGGGGTTCAAGCACTGGTTTGGGGGTTTGGTGTTTTGTGGGGCTAAGCACCAGCTTGAGAGTCAAACAGCATTTTAGGAGACTGAACCAGCTTGAGGCTCAGGCACTGTTTTGGGGCCTGAACTCCAGTTTGGGGTCTGGGCAGCAGCTCAGTGGCTGGTTCATGGGGCTGAGCACTGTCTTGGGGGTCAGGCACCATCTCAGGGGTCAAACACCTGCCTGGGGTGTTCAGCACCCCCTCAGGGGTTCAGTGCTGGCTTGGGGATGAGCCCTGGTGTGGGAGCTGAGCACTGTTTGGGAAGCTGAGAGCCAGTTTGGCCACCAAGCACCACTTTGGGTGGCTGAGCACCATTTCAGGGGGCTGAGTGCTGGTCAGAGGTTGAGCACTGGTTTGGGGGGTGGTTTGAGGGCTGTTCTGAGTGCTGGTCAGAGGTTGAGCACTGGTTTGGGGGGTGGTTTGAGGGCTGTTCTGGGGCTGAGCCCCAGTTTGAGGGGCTGGATCCTTCCTGAGAGGGCTGGGGGGGCACCCCATTGAGGGTGTGATCCTGTCTCGTGTCCCATTCTGGGGTGTGGCAGTGCCAGGGCAGGGGCTGTTCCTGCTCTGCCTTTGCTCCCTGTGCTCAGCACAGAGTGGGGACAGGGATCCTGTTTGTCCCCAGACAGGGACAGACATCCCCCTCTGCATGGGGAGTGTCAGGAAAAGCGAATACAAGGCTCTAGGTCCCCTTGCTGTGCCAAGTGTGTGGGCCCATCCCAGACCTCCCCTGCCTCAGTTTCCCTCCCGCAGTGGAGCAGAGCATCCCCCCTCCCTCCTCAGGGGTCTCCCTGCTGCCTCCTGCCCAGAATGTTCCAGCTGCTCTCCCAGGGGCTGCCATGGGCATCCCAGACAGGTGGGGAGGGAAGGGTCCCGTGGCTGGGTGCTGGTACCTGGGTGATGCTGGGCTGCCAGGAGCATCCCTGAGTGTTCCCTGGTGTGCTGGGTGTCCTGGCAAACCCTCACCCAGCCAGCTCTGTGCTGGAGCCTCACCTGCTCTCCCAAAGGAACTGAATCTCCCTGCCTGGAGCAGGGTGGGCCTCAAACTGGCACCATTTGTGGGGAAGGGTGGGTGGGTGCAGCTGAGCTGCTGCCGTGGGAGTGGGGAGAGCAGGGTCCCCTTCCCGGGGCTCTGCAGGGCTGGGGAGGTGAGGAGCAGCCCAGGATGTCTCCATGCATGGGGCAAGGAGCTCCCTGTGCTCTGCAGGTCACCTTGAGCCCTGCAGGTCCCTGGAATGGGGACCCACCTGCCACCCTGCCCATGCCTGGGCCAGCAGCAGCTGCACCATCCCCTGTGCCCCAGGCAGGGTGAGGGGATGGGACAGGGCTTTTCCCTGGCCTCCCAGCCATGCTGGGTCCCAGGCTTGTTCCTTGTGCCAGCAGCTCCCCTGGAAGCACCCTTGGGCTCCGTTCTTCCTGGGGGTGCAGCTCTGCCCCTCCTCGGGTGCTCCTCTCCTCCCCATGGGTGGGGACAGATCCAGACCAGCAGGAGGAGGATGCCTGTGGCTCCAGGTCTGCATCACCCCAGCAGCAGGGTCATGCCAGTGCCATGGCCCCACAGGTTCCCCAGAATGTGCTGATCCTGGGAGCTGCTCAGGGTGTGTTGATGGCAGGAGGTCTCCTCACAGCTGGAGACACCACTGGGGACACTGGTCTCTCCAAGTGCCATCCCCTGAGTCAGCCTGGAGTGGGGAGTAGCTCCTGGGTCCCTCTGGAGCAGATGCACCACACCCTGACCCTGAGCACCCCCCATCATCTACTGGGTGGAAACAAGGAGAAACTTGGAAATTCAGGGTTGGAGGAAGGCCTGGGGATGCTGGGGGATGGGAAGGGACACAGTGCCCCAGGCCAGGATGAGATATCCCGGGTGATGCCGGGATGCTGAGAGCATCCCTCTGAGTATCCACCGGGGAATGCGGCCGTAGGTGTGCAGGGGGGCTGGCTGCTCCAAAACCCACAAACCCCCTGAGCCCCCGAGGCTGAGACTGCCACAGACTCATCTCAGGGGGGAAAATCGGCCACATCCCTCTGCTCCAGCCCCATCCTGCGGGGCGGGGGGATGCCTGGGGTGACCCTCGGTGGGCTCGGAGCCGGGGGGGCCGTGTCGGGTCGGAAATCACGTGCGGCCGGGCCTTGGGGCTTTACGGGAAGCCGGGCTTGAGGCGAGGGGCAGCTCCCATCCCCCCGGGATGCCTTGGCCGGGGTTCAGCTCGGGATCGGGCCCGCAGCAGCTGCCCCGCCGCTTCCCGGCAGGCGCGGGGGGCCGGGGGGGACCGGAGCCGCCATCGCTGCCTCCCTCCCCGAGCAGATGGTCCCGGAGCTGCCCCTTCCGCATCGATTACCCGCGCCGGCCGTTTAACGATCGCTTTCCGGGGTTAATTAAACTCTTCTCGCCGAGGGCGGCTGTACCTGCCTGCAGCCCTGCTGCTGCACCCCCAAAACGGGGGGGACGAGCCTGTGGCTGGAGCTGGGCTTTGCTCCCAAGCCAAACCTCCCTGTCCATCCTGTGTGCGCCGCGCTGCCTCTCCCCGGGGCGGCCGGAGCAAGGTCAGCTGCCGGGGCTGGTTACATCCCGCTTTGCAGGCAGCGCAGGCTGCCGCTGGTTTTCCCTGGCTGCTGCTTTTCTGGGAGCGATCCCCACGACCTCGCTCCGTGGGGTTGGGTCTGCGCCCACCCATGTCTCTATTCACAATGATTTTGGAGGAAGGCGTCGGGAGCTCGGCGGCAGACGGCGGCTCCGGAGCCGAGCGGGGTCGCAGCCCTGGGATTGTCAGGAGTTGCTGCTTTTTGCATATCTAAATGTGCCCTTTCAGCCGGCGCTCTCGGTCGAAACTGCCATCTTTTGCCTCATTGTCAGCCTCGCCGAGGTTACGCATCGTTTGCTGACTCACAGCCTCCTGCTCTAATTACTCGTTCAACTCCCTCCCTCCCTCCCCGGAGCCACCCGGCCAGTCCCGGCACATCCCTCCCTTCCCGCTGCTGCACCGCAGGGCTGGAGCCGGGGCATCCCTGCGGAGCCCTCCCTGCCCCGGCCCTGCCCGCGGGCATCGCCCTTGTCTGGCCCGGCATCACTGCTCGCACCCTGGCACGGTTTTGGGGTGCAACCGAGATCTGGCCCAGCATCGCACTGCTCGCATCCTGGCACGGATTTGGGGTGCAGCCAGGGCCTGGTCCTGCATCGCACTGCTGACACCCTGGCACGGTTTTGGGGTTCAACCGGGGTCTGGCCCAGCATCCACTGCTCGCACCCTGGCACGGATTTGGGATGCAGCCGGGCTCTGCAGCCGTGGCATCCGTGCAAACCCCCTTCCCTGTACTGGGGTCTGCAGCTGTGCATCCGTGCAAACCTTCCCCATCCCTGTCCCTGGGCATCGCTCTGGCTCTCCCAGAGCTTCTCTCCTGGTTGTCAGCTCCCCACGCTCACCCCCATAACGCTGATGGCTTTGGGGTCACACGGGCTCGGTGGGGCTGTCACACAGCATAGCTGAGCCACCATCCAGGGCTGCCTGTCCCCCCGGGTATCCCCCCACCGAGGGATGCTCCATCCACCCACGCACCCTCCGAGCTTCCCGGAGCATCCCGGGTGCGCGGCCCCCCCTGGGCCGGCTGGGCCGAGCCGTGCTAAAGCCGTAAGCTGAGCCTCTTTGATCCGCGGCCGATACGATCAGCGCCGGCAGCTCCGAGCCGGGCCCAGCGTGATTTCAGCGTCGCGGGGATCCGAACAGACGCCGCAATTACCGCTGGGATCGGGCAGAGCCCGCCCTCGGCCTGCTGCTCCGCGCTGCTGGGCTCCTGTCCGCCAGAAACAGGGAAAGCACCGGCTCTGACCTTTCTAATATTATTATTTTTATTATCATCAGCAGCATCAAACTATCCCCCACATCCCAGGCTTGCCATCATTGTCACGCCAGTGGGAAGAGCCTGCTCTCCCCTCCAGCATCTCCCTTCTCAGATCCTTACACCTTCCAAGGAGAGGGGACCCAAAGTCACCCATCCCAGCAAGCTAGGGGGATTATATTCCTTGTGCAGGGGCTCATTTTATCTTTAATTAACTTGATTTTCTATCTTCCCCTGGTTTTGATCACTAATATCAAGGCAGAAACAACATCCCTGCAAATCCATCTTGCTAAGGGAGGTGAAACCAAGCCGGGTAATCCGGTGGTAAGGACAGCGCTCCGATGGTAATGCAGTCGTGCTTGCCTTGGAAGGGGAGATATTTTATATATTTATATACCAAGGAAAAAAAAGAGCCGTGGATGTGTTTGCACAGGCTTCTGCCTGTCACAGAATGGTCCAACCACGCATCTTATCTCACAAAGCCATATTTTGGCCCTTTTTTTCCCCCCCAAGAAAGTGAATTTTAAGCGCCAGGAGACAGTGATGGTTTCTTTGGAGCTGTTAGGATCTGCCATGTACAATAAATCTGTCTTAGTTTGTGGATTATTGGCCCAATAGACCGTAACAGCTCTGTCAGCCCCTCCTGGCGCGCTGTGTCCGGCAAGCTCAGCCTTTGGTGGGTTTTCCTGGTTTTTTTATTATTTTTCAGCAGGAATTTGCTAAGGATTTTTCTGTGCCATGTGCATGTACGGCAGCTGATAGAGAATTCACAGGAGCTCAGTAACGTTCTTAGGTTTTGGGGTGTTTTTTTTTGCTTTTTAAAAATATTTCCCCTCTGGAAAAACCCAAATGCACAAAGTCCAAATCCCCAAAAGAAGACGAAGAGGAGGGCAGAGCCTTCCCTGCCAGAGTCCATCCAGCCAGGGGCTGCCTCCCCAAAACTTGTGCTGGTTGAGAGTGGGGTTTTAGTGGCAGAAAGTCCAAATCCCCAAAACAGGACGAAGAGGAGGGCAGAGCCTTTTCTGACAGAGAAAAGGGACTGCCTCCCTAACACTTGTGCTGGTTGAGAATGGGGTTTTGGTGAATGGGGTTTACTGCTTTCCAGCAGGATTTTCCCTGGATGGCCCCGCTCCTGCTGGCTGTTGTTCCCAGTTCACTGTGCTTGATCCAAGCCTGGAAAACCAGGATTTCCCAGGGATGGTGTGGGATCATGTGCTGGCCCCTCCAGCATTACCAGGCTGTGTAGTACATGCTCCTCTCACCATCAGCCTGAATTTGAGGGGGTCTGAACCCCCAGATTGGGGGGGGATCTGCAGCTGGTCCTGACTCAGTGATAGGCACGCCCCAGTCCTGCTGCTCAGCGTGGCTCAGGGTGAGATGTGGGGTGAGATGTGGGGTGCAGGTGTAGGGTGAGATGTGTGGGTGCACAGTCAAGATGGGATGAGGATTGGAGCAGGAACCAGAGTGGGGTGAGGTGTGGGGCACTGGTTGCAGGTGCAGGGAGAGCTGTGGGTGCCAGGCTGGCGGCAGGGCCTGGGGGGAGTGGGTTTGCTGTAGGGCTGGGGGGGACACACATCCTTAAGGAGAGCAGGAGGAGGGGTTTGGGATGGGGAGAGAGCAGGCTGAGCACTTGGTGCCGTCCTGGATGGGGCTGGTGGGTGGAACAAGCATGCTTGATACCAGGGTGCTCCAGTTGGCCCGTTTGTTTGGGTGCTGCATTAACGTGGTTTCCTTGCCTGCCCTGGCCCTTGAGTGTGCAGGTGGCCTGGGAGATCTGGCTCTGGTGCTGTGACCATCCAACATGGAAGAGCTCAAGGAAGGGAAAAATACAGTGAGGGGTGCAGGAGACCTGAGGAGCAGTGAAACCCACAGCAGGGGTACCAGGTGGGGGTGCCAGGCAGGGGTGCCAGCTGGGGATGCCTCTGAGTCCCCCTGGGCGCTGTGCTGGGGGAGCTGCTCAGGTCCCAGCAGCTCCATAAGCCCATTAAGAGCTCAGGGAGCCTTACACCTCGGGGGGCTGCAGCAGGGACTTGCACTGCTCCAGATTAAACCCCCTGAGCTGGAGCGGGGGTGCTGCTGTGGGGACACAAGGATGCCATGGCCATCTCTGGGGAGACCCATCCTGGATCCCAGCGTGGGTGCTGCCTGCTCCCCCAGGATAGTGAGGGCTGCAGCCCTGGCACCGGGATTTGGCTTTGTTGCATTGTTAAAATGCATTATCAGGGTGAAAAAGAACATTTTTTTGTCTGAAAAATGCTCAGAGGAGGCTGTTCCCCCCCGGGTGCTGTCGTTCAGCATCACAGTGTGCAGGAGGAAAGTGCAGGGAGGGCAGGTAGGTCCAGCTGGGGTGGGGATGGGGAAGCCACTCTGGTGGAGGGGAACCTGGTCAGGAATTGCTTGGGATTTTTCCTACCTTAACCCAGATGTGCCTTATGTCAAAAGTGTCAGGAGCTGTGATAGTGGGAAACCCCTTCTCCCCCTCAGACAGGTCTTTGTGGAACTCGTGGGATGAAAACAGCTTCATCAGAACACTGAGGGAGATGTTGTGGACAGTCCCTAAAATTCCAGTGCCTCATTCCAGACACAAGGATGAGTTGCTTTTTGTTGAACCCACCACCACCAAGTCTGTATCTGCTGGTGCTCCAGCTTGTTGGGGGATGGATTCTGTGGGTGCTCCCTTGCCCAGCTCATCCCACAGCCCCTGCTCATCCCTCAGCCTTCCTTGGGCTCATCCTGCATGGATCATGGTGCTGAGGGCAAGGTGCAGCACCCTCTGGCATGGGGAAGAGGGAGGAGGACGGGATGGAGGAGGCTGGGGAAGCAGCAGGTCGAGCAGGATGTTCATCCTGGAAGCTGAGAGTGGGCAGTGGGATCTCTGTGCTCTGGAGCTTCCCTCCCATGCCAGGAGCTCGGCAGTGCTGTGGGAAGATCCATCAGGAGATGGGGATATGGGTGTTGGCTTTTAGAAGGGATGAAAATCCTGATGGGACCAAACCCTGGTGAGGGAGGATGGTTCTCTTGCAGAGGGTCACCAATCCAGCAGGCAGGTCCTGGGAGTCCTGAACCCACCCTGGGCTTGCTGCAGAAGGGCTGCACCACCAGCTACATCCAACCTGCTCCTTGTCATTCCAGCCTGGGGAGTGAGGAAGGCAGAAGCACTGACATCTAGCTCTAGTTTTGGTGTAGCCCCTCAGATTGGGGCCAGGAAGGAGCAGGAGCCCAGACAGGCTGACACCCTGCAGTCAGTTCCCTCAGAGCACATCTCCAGTGTGATAAGCCCTTTCCAGCTCCCACCAAGTGGTGTTTCCTTCATGCTTCAGCTTCCCCAGGCTCAGTCTTGTGGCCCTTCCCTATCTTGCTCTGTGTTGTGACAGTTTGTAGATGGGTTTTTCCATGGCTGCTCTCCTCCAGGTCATAGAGTGACCCTCTGTTTCTTACTGTGAGTCCTGCAGCCCTTCCAGCTGAGGGTCCTCCCATCCTGACTCATGCTGTGGCTGCTGATGGTGACCCCTTCCTGCTTCCCAGACCTCCGCATCTGCTTTCCAAACATCCTGGGGTGGGTTCTTTAGGACCTGACAGCTTCTCCCACCTCACTTGTGCTTTTTAAAAATTGCCAAAAATCAGGAAATGCTTTGGTCAGAAAAGCATTCTCATTTGTCTCATTCCACTCCCTGCCGTGAGCAGGGACACCTTCCACTAGGCCAGGTTGCTCCAAGTACTGTCCAACTTGGACACTTGCAGGGATAGGGCAGTCACAGCTGCTCTGGGCACCTGTGCCACCCTCACAGGGAATTTCCTGCTAATATCTTATTTACCCCTTCCCTCTGTCAGTTTAAAACCCTCGTGCCTTGTTCTGTTACACCAGGCCATGGTGAGAAGTCTCCCTCCACCAATCTTCTTCATGCATGGAAAGGCCACAGTGGGGTCTCATGGCTGTGCAGGACCCCCAGGAGAATCTGAGTGTCCCACAGCAGTCCCAGTGTTTGCTGCAGTCACACTGGTGTCTGATCAAACACAGAAGCTGGGCCTTGGTACAGCACCTCCCTGCCCTGCCACCCCTGACAGTTTCCTGGGAACAATTTTCCAGGAACAGTTTTCATAATAACTCTTGCCAGCAGGTTGCCCAGCAGTGCTGTTTCTCTGTCCTCTATTGCCATGGATGGGAAGGAAGATCCCTGTCATTTGGGCTGATTCTTGGTTCAGAACCAAGAAGGATATCCAGGAGGAATCCCTGAAGGAGATTGGCTTGGCTGTGTCCATGTGTGTCCTCTGGCCTCAGGTGTGTTTGCTCACCTCAGAGCACGCTGTGTGTTGGGTGCAGGTGTCCCAGCCATGGTCCTGGTTGAAGCAGACCTTGTGTCTGAGGACATTTGGTCACCACTGATGCCAGTGCTGCAGTGTCCCCACCATCAGCCAGGACACTCAAGGGCTCCCTGCTCCCCAGGACGTGGTACAATCCCTGCCTGTGGCTCTGCTCTCCTGCAGGATGAGGTGCTGGTGGCTTCCTGGATCCAGCAGGTGCAGTAGGGAGGAGCATCCTCTTCCTCTTGATCCCAGGATGCTCCAGTTTGCCTGTTTGTTTGGGTGCTGCATTAACATGGTTTCCTTGACTGCCCTGGCCCTTGAGTGTGCAGATGGCCTGGGAGATCTGGGTCTGCTGCTATGACCATCCAACATGGAAAAGCTCCAGGAAGGGAAAAATACAGTGAGGGGTGCAGGAGACCTGAGGACCAGTGAAACCAGCACCTGAGGTGTTCCCTAGGCTGAACCAACATGGTGGAGCACCTGCCAAGCATCCCAGTGCTGGAGGTGCTGGCAGCAAGTGTCCCCATCCTCTGGCACGCAGTGTCCTGGGCAGCACCCTGCCCTCTGCCAGCTCTGTCCTCTTGCTCAGCACCCTCCAGCCTGCTCCCCTGTGCTGCCTGTGTTGTGCTGGGCTCTCTGGTCCCATCCCCAGTGCCCCCAGCAGGATCTGCCTTGCAGCAGGGTCAGTCACCTGCAATGTCTTGGGGAGCAGGAAGCTTTGGGGTGCACAGCAGTGAGCTCAGCTTGTGGCTGAGCTGGAGAGCAGCAGGGTTTGCTCTGTGTTATTCTGGATCTAAAAGGAAAAAAAAAAAAAAGGATTGCTCTTTCCCAGTTCCTGTGTTTCCTGAGAGCAGCCTAGCTCCTAGCTTATCTTCAGACAGCCTCAGGGGTATTCCCTTGGAGTTTGGGAGTTTAATCAGGCATTGCTGGGGCATGTGAACTCCGCGGCGAGTCGCCGTTCCCAGGGAGGGGAGCGCCTCTCGCAGATATTTGGGTTGGCGTGCCTGGGCTGGGGGCTGGGCTGGCTGGGAACGCTGCTGCCTTTCCTGGGGATGCCACTGGGAATGGCTGGGGGTGCTGACCTGCCTGCCTGCCCGGGAGCAGGGTGGGTTCCCCTGGACATCCCCACAGCGGGGCTGCCTGGGCTTTGCTGTGCTCCTCTGGACCTTCCATCCCCTCCAGCCCTGCCTCTGCCACCTGCCTCTTTTCCTTTCAAACCCATGGATTTCCTTTGTAGCATCCTAGGTGAGACCTTCTGCTTATGACCTGGCGCCCTTCTTCTGGCCCCTCTGGCCATAACCCAGCCCTGCTGCTCGTTTTATTCTGGGTGATTTTGAACTGGGAAGAGAATCAGAATTCCAGTGGAAATGCCCGACGCCGGGCTCTGCTTCACCGGTGGAATCGAGGGCTTTGTTGCTGGCTCTTTTGCAGGCAGTATTTCTTTTTTTGGGGGCTGGATATATTTCTGGCAAGTAAAATGACGGATGCTCTGTTTCGTTTCCAGTGGCAGCGTTTCAGATTCCTTGCTCCAGGGCAGGAGCCGAGCGAACTCCGATTCCAGAGCAGCTCTGGTACCTTGGCAGCTTAAAGGCCACGGGGTTTGCTTGAGTGACAAGCGGTGCTGAGCGTGGGGAAAGCTCGGGAGAGGCAGTTTTGTGCTCATGCCTTCCATCTCTGGTAGGAGCGAGATCCCACGGAGCAGGGAGGCATCTTTATCCTGTCTTCCTGCTCTGCAGGCAAGCTGAGAGGTGGTGGAAAGATGTGGAGAAGGATGGCAAGCCCTGCCTCGAGGGGATGCTCCCTGCATCACTGCTGGGGAGATGGGGAGAAGCAAAGTCTTGAGGCATTTCTGTGTCTTCTCCCTAGAAACATCCTCTTGGATGCTCTTACCCCAGCTCTGCTTCCCCTTATACCTGTCTCAGCAGGATAGAATCACAGAATCATGGAATGGTTTGGGTTGGAAGGGATCTTAAAGCTCATCTCATTCCAAACCTCTTCCATGGACAGGGACACCTTCCACTGTCCTGGGTTTCTCCAAACCCCATCCAACCTGGCTTTGGACATTTCCAGGATGGGGCAGCCACAGCTGCTCTTAGTGATGTGTTCCATCCAGTGTCTCACTAGTGCCTCTGTAGTGATCCAGGGGCTGCCTGAGCTGCACCCTGCAATGTTGGTGAGCTCCAACAGGGAGGATGGGACCTGCCAGCAGGGCTGGGATGCTGTTGGGATGCTGCAGTGCTGAGGGTGAGGTGTGAGGGATGGGAGTTCACAGCCCGGGGGGTCAGGGCAGGGTGGGGATCTGTCTTCCTGAAGCTACCCAGCATTTTTGTCTTGTCTGCATGGACCTGAGACATGTGTGGGTCTGTGGGCAGGGTTTGCTCATCCCTCAGAGAACTGCCCTGCACTTGGTGTTGGTGACAGAGAGAACTCTCACTGCTGCCTGCCTCCCAAAATCTGTACCCCAAAACCTCTCCAGCCTCTCTGGCCCACTGGGCTTACTGGAAGTAACTCCCCATGGCAGCCCTGGGGATGGGATGGTGCCAGCCCTGTCACTGTGGTGAGTTTTGGCTGTGCTCAGCAAGGCTGTGGGGCTGGGAAGAGACCGGCTCAGACTCCCTGAGGGCTGTGGGGTGCCTCTCTGCCCCCTCCCAAAGCTGAGCTGGTCTTCCCCCCGCCCAGCTCTGACCAAGCAGCCTTCCTCCCCTTTCTCTTCTTCCTCCTATTTCCCTCCTGCCAGCGAGGCCAAGCAAAACGCGGTGCTGACCAAAAATAACAACGGCCGGCAGATCCAGACAATGGATAAACCCCCGGTGAGGGCCAGGGCGACCCGAATCCTCCCAGAGGAAGACGGGATTATTGCCGTGCTCTCAGACATCTGTCCATGGCTGCAGACCCGCTGTCCGACGGGGCCCTCGCCTTCCTGCTGGGAACAGTGGCTCTTCCAAAGCGGCTGCCCCCAGGAGCAGGGATGGGGGGATTTGGGATCTCATCACTGAGCACCATGAGGTTCACACCACCCATTAATGGCCAAACTCAAATGCACTGAGCTGGCAGTGGTGACAGTGGTGACAGTGACACAGGTGCTGGTGTGGGTGCACCTGCCCATCCCAGTGCCAGCTCTCCTGGGATCTGGAGCATCCTTTTGGTTTGTTCTCTCCCACCATGGAGCTGCCTGGTGGTATGTGCAGGGATGAGGTTTTGAGAGAGCTGGGAGCACAAGGGGACCTCTCCAGGCTGGAGCTGTTCTTGGAGATGCCACTGATGGAGGTGGCATTTGTGGTGGCACTAATGGATTTAGGCACACTTGGGGTTGACACTTGGAGGTGGCATGAATAGATTTGGGCACCATCAAAAGTGGCACTTGGAGGTGGCACATGTAGATTGGAATGCCATTGGAGGTGGCAGTGCTGGCCTTGGGGCTGTTTGCCATCCAGTATTCCCATGTGACTGTGCCTACAACTTTTCCCCTGTTTTTTAATTACCTTCCCTTCACTCTGCCCATGCCAGGGGTGTCTCTGTGACCTGCTTGTCGGTCAGACCCCAAGTAATTGACGCTGTAATGGCCCCATCTGTTAACAGAGAGATTCACACATCTTAGCCTGGCCTAGGCAGACACGTGGGGGTCTCCCCAGGGCACAGCCACCTTCAGCCCCCCCGGCTCTTTGGGGGTCCTGCTGGGATGCCCGTTGTTGTTGGCATCTGCCACTGGGCAGTGCCTGCCCCCTGCCCACCTGTCCCCCACGCCCTGGGGTCATTCTGCCTCAACCTCCCAGCCCTGAATCACCTTGGGGACCTCGCTCATTGAACAGAACATGGGGAGCTAGTTGGGCCAGAGAGTCCCTCCAGGAAGGTCTGGAGGGGATTAGCAGAGGACAGGGGGTGTTGTGCTGGGCTGGGATTGCTGGCGCAGCTCCGGGGCGATGCGAGCCGGGGGGAGTGGGCGAGCGCAGAGCCGTGCCACGGCGCGTGAATGTCAGATGCTGCTTGGCTGCGAGCTGGGCTCATGCGAGAGCAGATCTGTTCAATCCCATTTGGAGAGGGGGGAGAGGCGGGGGGGGCTCTTCCCCAGGCTCAATCTGGTAGGTTTTAGTTACAGTCGTTTTAGGATTTGGGCAGCGAATTGGTGCAGCTTTGGCACAGGGGGGGATGGATGAGCGCCGAGGCTGCCAAGCCTCCCTCATCCCCCGGAATTGGGGAGGGGGGCACCACGCAGGTGGGTGCAGCCCCCGGGCTGAGCAGCGTGGCCATCACCCGGCTCTCTGGGCAGCAGCTGGGCGAGGGGAGGAGGGGAGGAGGTGCCTGGCGCTGTCCGCAGGGCACCCGCAGCCCTGCAATGCTCGGGTGGACGCTTCAAATCGCGTTATCTCCATAACCGCCCGGCTCTGGCCGCTCCGAGTGGCAGCGGAGATAAGTGGATTTCTAGGGAGCGCCTGGTCGTCTGACATTTAAGACTCCTTAATCCGTAACCACCACCCTGTGGAGGCAGGACACAGCCACATTTCCCAGCTGGGGCAGCCCCGGGCGCAGGTCGGTCACTGCAGTGGTGGCTCCAGCTGTGCCCGGGCCACAGGTGAGGTGCAAGGATGTGCACGAAGGCAGTGCTGTCCCTGGGCACTTCCTTGTCCTCTCTACAATGATAAGCTCCCTGGCAGTCCAGGGCACAGTGGTGATAGGTTCTGGGGTGAATCGGGCATCTGGGTGTGGCTGTGCCAGCAACTGCCATGGAGGTACATGGAAAAACCCAGCACAAGTGGGAAATAATATGCCCTTGCTGGATCCCTGGTGGAGGGAGCCCACCTGGGGAGGTGGCATCAACTCCTGTCTGCACAGCAGGATGTGGCACGGCCTCACCATGCAGTCCCTGAGGATGTGCCTGGCAGGATGCCTCCTGGCCCACCCTGTGTGTATGTCCAGAGCTGCCCCTGGGTCACATCACCAGGGCCGAGTGGCTGCCTGCGAGAAGGAGACTGGTGAAAGCCACTCTGTGCACCATGATGATTCGCCATCTGCTTCCAGGGCAAACTCCAGATGCTGGATTTAATCTTCCATAGCCTTTTTAATTCAGGAGTTGGCTTCTTAACATCCCCCAGTGCCACCTCGGCAGCAGAGACGAGCAGAGTGGCTGCCATGACTGGCCCTTCAAAGGATGTTCTGGAGCACAAGAGATGAGCTATGTCCCTGTGAGTTGCCCATGTGGCAATCTGTCATACCTTGACCTGTCATACCTCTGGCTCTTTAACCCACTCAGGGTGAGCCTGAGCATTCACAGCACTGCCCCAACCTCCCCCAGGCCTGGGTGTCCTCTCCTGATGTCTGGAGAAAAGGTGGTGGGTGAAGGTAACTTCCATGGTAAGTCCAGGAGTGGAT
This sequence comes from Ammodramus savannarum pratensis, assembly GCA_020466415.1. Classification (NCBI taxonomy): domain Eukaryota; kingdom Metazoa; phylum Chordata; class Aves; order Passeriformes; family Passerellidae; genus Ammodramus; species Ammodramus savannarum. The sequence continues at coordinate 2,679,389 of JAHXMQ010006307.1, read as the reverse complement.
CTTCTGGCTGGACCAGTTTTTGGGAGGATGAATGCAGAGAGCAGAGCTTGGGGGCTGTTGGGTTGACAGAGATGATGGCTTGCAAATAACAGGCTTGTCTTTGCCTCAGGCACCTGGTTATCAGGCACCATTGATAGGTGTCCTGTAGGGGTAATCAGCCTTGGGAGATCATGGATTGAATTCTCTCTTGGTTCCCCTGCTGCTGGACATCTGGCTGGTGAGGCTGTGATAAGACATCTCCGCCTGTTTCAGGTGACCTGTGTCACCTGGTGGAGGGAACAGCAGGTTTGACTGTGCTGCAGAAATGGGCACCTGGTTGCTGAATCAGCTGGTGTGTGCTGGGGTCAGAGCTGCTGTGAGCCTTGTTCTGGTGGGGCTTGTTCTCCTGAGCCTTTGACCTGGGTTGCTGCTGGACCTTCTGGCCTGTGGCAGAGCTCCAGGGCTGTGGTGCTGTTTGACCCACCGGGTGTCTCACGCCAGGATGTGTTTCAGACACCAGGATGTCTCCAGGGTGTCTTGTCTCCCCATGCATTTCTTCCACCACCTATGGTCCCATGCTCCTGGCCATCTCAAGGTCCTGCCCACTGTTGGCCAGGGCAGCTGAGGAGCACAGGGACCACCTCCAGCCCCTCTTTGGAGCTACAAGGGAAAGGTGCCTCCAGTTGGAGCCTCCCTTGACCAACATATTTCCTGGGATGCCTTTGAGAGGGGCACATGCTGGTGATGGACGCCCTACTTTGGTCAGTCCATGGCACGGCTGAGTCCATCCATCCATCCGTCTGTCCATCCATCAGCAGGGGGTGATGGTGGTGGGAGGAGGTGGGGGCCATGCCGGGCGGGCGGCCACGCGGCGAGGGGGAGGAAGTGGGGACAAAACCGCGGCAGAGGGGACAATTGCAGCCTTTCTGCAGGCTGAAAAGACGCCGGGGTCCCTTCCGTCCTCGTCCTCCGTCTGCTGCGGGCGGACAAAGCCACCGCCCCCAGTGCCCACCCAGCGCCCAGGGATTAGAAAAAAGGAGAATTTTGATTTTCTCCTTTTGTTTCCGGAGCCCGGGAGCAGCTCGGCTTCAGCTTTGCTGCTTTCTTCTCCCTTCACGCCGTGTCTGTGCACGGCTGACCAACCGGCGGCTTTGCTGGGAGCAGGGTGATTTATTTAAAATTAAAGGAAAGCAGAAGTTCTCTCTTGAAGACGAGACTTTTTAGGTCGGCGGGAGCCGATGGCTTTCCAGCCATGCAGCGAAAACACAGGGGAGCCAGCTGGAATTTGCAGCTTGTCATTTTTTAGGAAAAACGAAGCTCCTCTCCTGCTCCCCTCTGACAGTGAATGGTGCCTGCAACTGGGGGCACTCTCAGCCGGTCTCCCTGGCTGGCAGGGGTTCTTCCGGACCACCAGAGATGATCCTTTTGCAACCTTTATTTATTTTGGCATTGTCAGGACTATTGCAGAGCAGTCCCCTGTGTGCAGGGGTGCAGGGAGCCCTGGAGCAGAGTGAAGGAGGTGAGGGGTGGTGTGGGGCTGAGAACTGGGGGAAGATCCATGAAGTGGAGTATCCCGTTTTTTCCCCAACAGGGTCATGGGAGAGCATGGCTGCCTTGCCCCATCTGAGCATTCCAGGCTGGTGGGTGGCAGGTCTTTGGGATGACCCATGGAAATCATAGAATCACAGGATGGTTTGGGTTTGAAGTGTCCTTAAAGATCATCTCATTTCACCCCCTGCCATGAGCAGGGACATGTTCCACCAGACCAGGTTACTCCAAACCCTGGACTAACTGGGTAACCCTCCAATCTGACCTGTAACATTTCCAGGGATGGGGCAGCCACAGCTTCTCAGGACAACATGTTCCACACGTGCCATCCCTCACCCTGGGACCCCCTGTCCTTTGGACCCTGGACACGGCAGGGGGTTGGATGCAGGGGAGGCACAGTGTCCTGCAAAGGCTTGGGAAGCCCTGGTGGTGGGTTGGGGCCTCCCGACCTTGGTGGTGTCCCCTTGAACCCTGGCGTCGCTCCAGGCCGTTAAGCTGCCCCGCGCACAGACCGGGCCGAGGGAGCCCATCACGTGCCCCTTAATGCGGCGGCCGGCCGGGACTAAGCACCTTCTGACAGGGACCCAGATGACGCTGCCCGGCGCCTTCCCCGAGCGATGGGGGCCGGAAAAGGGGCAGGAACGGGACGGGAGGGCCCTCACCGTCTTTACTCGGGTCAATCATAAAGAAGGGATTAAGATCATTAATTCCTCCCCCCGCTGCAATTAACGCCGGGGCCGGGCAGCGGCTGGCGAGGAGCAGCGCTATCTGCTGTGCTGGGTGGTCCCGCGGTGTCAGGGTGGGGGAGCCCCCTTTGATGTGAGCTAGCCACGTACCCCGCATTACCCCGGTGTGGGGACAGCGTGGGGACAGCCCCGTCGCAGCTGGCACGGCCGCGGTGTCCGGCGCCTGCTGGCGCGGTGGCCCCGGGGGCTGGAGGGCAGCGCCGGGTGGCTGCAGATGGTGGGAGCTGGCGGAGGCGAAGCGGCGGCCGGGACAATGGGGGATTGTGCGGTGGCGCCGCTGGCACGGCTCGGCACGGCTCGGCGCCGCACCCCGTGCCAGCAGCGGGCACTGCCTTGCGCCGCTGGGGCTGAGCGCGGCCACGGCGCCGTGCCCGGTGTCTCCGTGGGTGCGGGGGTGGCCCCGTCCCGCAGCCGGGGGTGCTTGGGGGCTGTGCCAGTCGGTGCCAGGCTGTGCAGCCATCGCCCCCTGGGTGCCCGGGGACTGTGCCAGGCTGTGCAGCCATCGCCCCGCTGGGAGGGGGCGGCCAGTGGGGGCTCAGAGCTGCTATTACCCGATCCATGTGGCATGGTGGGACCAGCCAGGCACGCTGGACGGTGTGGTGGCTGCAGAAGATGGGAACTGGTGGAAATGGTCACCACGCCGTGGCTTCAGCTGGTGTCCTCTCCACTCTGGCACCTGGAGCCCGCGGTGGGGCCATGGGGAGACCCATGCGGGCAGGACGCAGCTCTTTGCAGAGCATCTCCAGCAGTCCTGGCTGGGAACCACCCGTGGCTCCCGGCAGCCCCACGGGACGGTGGTTCCGATGTCCCAGGCCGGGCGGGCAGGGTGACGGTGCTGGGCAGGGTGGCAGTGCCGGGCAGGGTGGCAGTGCTGACCAGGGTGACAGTGCTGACCAGGGTGGTAATGCTGGGCAGGGTGACAGTCCTGACCAGGGTGGCAGTGCCGGGCAGGGTGGCAATGCTGGGCAGGGTGGCAGTGCTGACCAGGGTGGCAGTGCCGGGCAGGGTGGCGGTGCTGACCAGGGTGGCGGTGCCGGGCAGGGTGGCTGTGCCGGGCAGGGTGGCAGTGCTGACCAGGGTGGCAGTGCCGGGCCGGTCTGGCCGGGCCCGTGTCTCCGTGCACGGCGCGGGGCGGGCGGAAGAGGCGCAGGGCCGCAGGAAAGGCGGCCGCAGGCAGGCGTGAGATAACAGCACCGGCGCTTTATCTCACATCCTCCCGTCCGGTGCTTTTCCTGCCGCGCTCCCCGCTCCGGCCCCAGCGCCCGTTGCTGTCGGCACTAAGGTGTGACCCGAACCAAGGTCCCCAGGGACAGGTCCCCCACCTCCCTGGCAGAGGGGATGAGTGGTTCAGCTGCGTGGCAGCAGCTCGCCCATCTGCCCAGCGCCCCGTCATCCCTTTGGGGTGCACCCGTCATCCCTTTGGGGTGCACCCCACCTCACGGCTGCCCGGCATCCCCTGCCTGGCGCGGAGCGGGATGCTGGGGAAGGGCAGCCCGTCCTGCCGCCGCAGCCCTCCCTCCCCACGTGGCCTGGCGAGCTCCCGGCTGGAGCCCAAGCCCTGCATCGATCCGCGCTGCATCTTAAATCCCGCAGCAGCTGAAGCAAGCGGTTTTCAGCGCCAGGGCGGGGGGGTTTCTCCGTAAGCGAGCCGGCTCTGGCACCGGAGTGAGACACCGGGGCTGCTTCCGCAGCCGGTACCACAGTTGTTGGCACAAGGACCTGGCCCCCATCAGCGATTTAAGGGCGATGCCCGAGCTCTGTCCGTGGGAAAGGGTCCTCCTGGGCTGTGTGGGGTTCCTGGGGTTGCACTGGAGAAGGGGATCCGAAGGGTGATGGATGAGCAGGAGTGGGGAGTGGGGGTGCAGGAATGCCCATTGCTCTGCTCCATCACCCCTACACAGGAGTGAGGGTCTCAGCAGAGCTCTCCACACGTGGCCACGTCCCCGTCTGGGCCCTGGAGAGGAAGGTGCTGGGATAGCCAGGATGGAGGGGTGGGGTGGGCAAGGGGCCTCCTCCCAGTGCCACCCTCCCCCAGCTGCCGCCGGGGTGGGGACGTGGGTTCCTGCTCCATTAAGCCCTGCAGCTTTTCTCCTCTAAAGCCTGATTACTTGGCGGTGCCTGTGTGCGTGCGTGCTCGGGAGGGAGGAGGAGGAGGAATTTCACAACAACAAGTGTTTGCAGCCACACTGGACCCAGCTGCCCCGGAGTTGCCCCAGGGACAGCAGCATAGCATCCGCTCCAGGAAGGCTCTTGCTGTCACTGCTGAGCCCATGGCGCTGCTGGAGCAGCTGGGCATGTGTGCTGGGCATGCTGGGGCATGGCAGGAGGTCAGCACTGGGGCGTGGAGGTGGATGCTGTGTCTCCCTATGGGGTTGGAGGTGGGCACTGCAGCTCCTGGTGAGGCTTGGAAGTGGATGCTGCAGCTCCCTGTTTGGTTTGGAGATGAGCACTGCAGCCCTTGGTGGGGTTAGGAGGTGGCTACCATGGCTGTCCACAGGATTTGGAAGTGGACATTGCAACTCTTATGGGAATTTGGAGGTGAACACCATGGCTGCCCATGGGATTTGGAAGTGGATGCTGGAAGTGACTCAGAACTGGATGGTGCAGCTCTCTGTGGGATTTGGGGTGAACAATGCAGCTGTTGGTGGGGTTTGGAGGAGGATGCTGAGGCACTTGAAGGTGGACACTGCTGCTCTCCATGTGGCTTCCCTCCCCTGCCCTGTGCTGGCTCAGGGACAATGGTCCAGGAGGAGAAAGAGGAGGAGGAGGAGGAAAGGGGTGCAGCCTAGCCTGAGCTGGGTGAGCAGCATCCCTGGGACTGTGGGAGCTGGGCTGTTGCCTCCATGGCACTCGGCCTGGGGGACAAGGGTGGCTGCAGGGTGGGAACCAGGCACCCCTTGCATGAGCTCCAGCTCCTGGCCCGGGAGCATCGCGCTGGCGCCTGCGGTGCCATCCGGTGTGGGGCCGCACGCCGCTGGAGCGGAGCAGGGGATGAGCCCCGTGACTTCCCTGGGGCTGCGGTCCCTGGGGGAGGAGAGCCGGGCACAGAGAGCCTTTAAGTGTCAGAGTGCCATTGCTACCAGGCCAGGACTTCCCCTGTGACCCCCCACTTGTGTCTGGATGGCGACCCTTTTGGAGAGCAGCGGAACGGATCTCCACCGAGGTCCGTTCCCTGGAGTTCCTTTGTTCGCGGCGCTGAGATTTTCATGGCAGGGGGAGGAAGAGCCGCTTTGAAAAGCCTCTTGGCTCTTGCCAGCGCTAACTCTCTTTTCTTTTCTCCTTGCAGAGCCGCGTGGTGTGTCCCAGAGCCGCAGAGTATGTCTGTGCACTGAGAGCACCCTGAGTCCTCCGCAGCCAGCGTGGGAGGAGACGCCCCATTGATGTGCGGCCCCGTCTGAGCGTCCCCGGTGGCTGGCGGGCCAGTGCTACCAGAAGGGCTTTGGGGGTCTTTCACTTTGGCATTAGGGTGGGTTTTTGGGTTTTTTGTTGGGGTTTTTTTTTGGTTTTTCGGCTTTTTTTTTTTTTTTTTTTTTTAAACTTTTGGGGTTGGTTTGGTTGTTGTGCTCCGGGCACCATGTCAAATTCGGGCTCCCATCAAGACACTGGGAACAAGCCAGAGACGGAAAAAAATAACCAAGATGACTCTCAACCCCCTGTCAACTCCGAGAGGAGGAACAAAAGTGGAATAATAAGTGAACCTTTGAACAAAAGTCTTAAGAAGTCCCGTCCACTCTCCCACTATTCCACCTTTGGTAGCAGCAGCTCGGTAAGCGAACATTCAGAGAAAGGCAACCTCTTAGCTAATGGCAACGATGCAACTGTGGATAAAAGTCATTCTACCTCAAAGCACAAAAACATCTCTAGTATGCTGAGCAAATTAGACCGGATGTCGGAGCTCTCCTCAGAAGGACAGACCGCCCTCCAACAGTTTGCTCAGTCGACAGAAATGCTCAAAAGAGTGGTACAGGAGCATCTTCCTCTAACAAGCGAGCACGGGACTGGTATCTCTGACATGGAGGCAGTCTCAGCTGCAGAGACAATGAACGGCCCCTCTGATTTTCCTTACCTGGGGGCTTTTCCCATCAACCCAGGCCTTTTCATTATGACCCCTGCCGGCGTGTTTCTGGCAGAGAGCGCGCTCCATATGGCTGGCTTGGCAGAGTATCCCATGCAGAATGAGTTGGCATCTGCCATCAATTCGGGGAAAAAGAAACGGAAAAGATGCGGCATGTGCCCGCCCTGCCGAAGACGGATAAACTGCGAGCAGTGCAGCAGTTGTAGGAATCGCAAAACTGGCCACCAGATTTGCAAATTCCGAAAATGTGAAGAACTCAAAAAGAAGCCTTCTGCAGCACTGGAGGTAACCGGCCCCTCTCAGGCACCCTAACCCCTCCTCGGGCTGCGCTCCTGGGTTTGGATCTTGCCCTAGATAATAAAACACCTGGTACTTCTTACTTTTTTTTTATTTTTCCCTTTTCCATTAACAGCTCTCACTCTGAGATGTGTGCTCTGCCCAGTGCCCCCAGTCCCCACCCCCTGCTATGTACTGGGGTTGATTGATGTGGGGAGGAGGGCTGGGGTCTCTCCCTGGGCACACTGGACTTTGCTCTCCCCTCTGCAAGCACAGGCAGCAGTGGGGTGTTGGTGACAGCATCCCCTGTCCTCAGCTCCCTGAGCTGGGGAGCAACATCCAACCCCAGAGCAGGGGGATGACTTTTTGGGGCAGACCTTGGGGTTAATTGGTGATGATCGAATCTGTGGCCACAGTTCAGCCAAAGCCCAGCCCCTCAGCTCACTGTGCTCTGAGCAGGAGCACCATGATCCCTGCTTTTGGGAGCAAACTGCTGCAGTGTGCACTGGGCAGCATCCCCAGTGCAGTGGTTGTGCTGGGTCTCCCTGGGCCAGGATGAGTCCATAAGGCAGCAGCTGGATTTTCTGTGGCAGCAGTGCTGCAATCTCCACCGGCAGTGCTCCTGTTTCAGCACCCAGCAGAGCCAGGCACATCCCTGCTCCTGCTGGGGATGCCCAGGTGCCCTGGTGTGGGCCAGCTGCTCGGGCTGTCACTGCCCACCAGGCCTGCTTGTGGATGTCCTTGGCTTTGGAGGAGAGCCATTGGGTTGAGGTGCCACCTTGCCAAATCCACTGGGGAGGTGTGACATTCATGTGAGGACTGCAGGGAAAGTCTGGTGGCTTGGGTTGTGTGGATCTGAAACTCATTCAGGGCTGTGGGCAGCTGCTGATGGCATGGTGTGTCTGGGAGCTGGGTGCCAGCAAGGCAGGGGTGCCCCATGCACACCCTGCTCTGGCAGAGCCTCTCTCTTCCTGCACACCCAGGTGTTGTGCTGAAGCCAGGTTTGATTTTTCTGTGAGCTGGCCCCACTCTCAGCCATGCTGGTGTGCTTCCTCCTTCTGGTGAGCACATCCCCATGGAGAGACAGATAGGCTAAAAAGTCACCTGGACATCAGCTGGATCATGTATCCTGGCACAAGGGCTTTGCCCATCCTCTGGTGGTCCTAATGTAACCAAAGCCCGCCGCTCCCTTAGCCACGTTCTACGTTTTTCAATTAGCATCAGCTCTGAATGAATACTGAAAGGGGAAAAAAAAATCTATTTGGGAGGTGGGGATGAGGAGAGGGGGACTGTGTCTTTCAAAAACCGCTGTATTGCTAAATTATATTCTTGTTCTAATTTGCTGAGTCAGTGATCTGGAAAAAGGGAGAAAGGGAAAAAAAAAGTTCATTTCTTCCAAAGAGTCCTAAAGCGGGTCAATAGACTCGGAGCTCGCAGCAGCCGGAGCAGTCGCTCCCTTCTCCCAGTGCTGGGTCTGGGGGTGATAAATGGCACCAGGAACCCAGGGAACAATCACCCCTGGCATGGGTTTCTCCATCTCATGACTGGCTGGGAAATTGAGGCCACTGAAATAGGGTTCTGCCTCTGGTAGAGCTGGGCCCCACCGGAGATGAGCCCCATCCCCCTGGGCATGACCAGGTGTGTTGAGGGTCTAGAGAGATGCCACTGTGCAGGTGGGATGGACACCTGGGCAGGTGTGGGTCACTCCATGGTGTCACCATCCCCTTTTCATGACAGACCATCCCCTCCCCTCCCTCACAACATCCACGTCCACTGTGTGTTAACCTTGGTAGGGTTGTACAAGACTGTGGCAGGGACAGGGACATCATGACCCTGGCTGATGTCCCAGGTCACCTGGGTCAAAGCTGGGTTCTTGAACCTAACCTGTCAACCAGTCTTGCTCATACATTGGGCCAGCTGTAGGGCAACCACCAGCTCTTATGCTGTGCTGGAGACCTGTCTGGAGGGGGCGAGGATGCAGAGTTCCATGGACTGCTGGTACTGGTGGGGTGCCACCACACCCTTGCACTGGCTCTTGGACAGAAGGGGCCGTTCTGTGTCCCTTCATATGGGGCTGAATCATTCACAAAGCTTTGTGAGGCATTGTCCCTGTCTGGGGGAGCAGTGCCATTGCCCCCCAGAGAAAGGACAGTGAGTCTGTCCTGCCACCCCTGTGCATCCAGAGGAGTGTCCTTGGAGAGCCCACACAGGGGCTGCAGCTATGATTAAACATTGATCTAAAATCAAGCAGTAAAAAAAATAGAATTAAACCTTTATGGTGGTGTAAAAAAACAGGCTAAATCCCTCAGGGGCTGTTAAGCTTTATCTGCACATCTACAGAGCCTGAAGAACCGGTCACTGCTGGTGTCCCCCTGCGCTGGGGCTGCCTGGGGCTCTGGGACCGGCCAGGCCGGGTGCTGGGAGCAGGCAGCAGCACGTCCCTGCCCTGACCAGGCTCCTCTGGGCTCTGCCAGCCCCAGCAGCCCTGGCTGATGCTGTGGGGGCTGCTGGCCAGCCCTGCACAGGTCACCCTGGCCTTGTCTGCAGAGCTGCAGGTCACATGAAGGCCACAAATAGTTGGGATTTGACTCATCAGAGCTGTTCTCCACCCAGAGAAGCTGTGCTGAAGAGCTCTGGTGCTCCTGATAGAGCCAGTGAGGGTCACTGTCACCCTCATGTCAGCCTCACAGACTTGGCCATGGAGGACAAGGGGTGAATGTTTTAAACTGAACGGGGATAGATTTAGGTTGGACATAAGGTAGAAATGTTTATGATGAGGGTTTGAGGCCTTGGCACAGGGTGCCCAGAGAAGCTGTGGCTGCCCCATCGCTGGAACTGTCCAAGGCCAGTCTGGATGGGGCCTGGAGCAACCTGGGCTAGTGGAAGGTGTCCCTGCCCGTGGCAGGGGATGGAATGAGATGATCTTTAACTCTCCTCTAAACCATTCTGTGTGTCTGTGATTGTGGGGATGAGGGAGATCTCTCCTGGGCATCCACATTAGAGCTGCTTGACCATCTTCCTTTAATAATAAAGGAGCAGGGGTATTTATCAAACATCTCCTCCCAGACCCATGAGGAGCCCCCTCTCTCTCCCCTTTCCTCTCCCCTGGGCTGATGGATTTGGGTCTGTGGCCCTTGCTGGAGAGTCCACCCTGCTCTGCCTGTTCTGCACTCAGTGCCTAGGGTGGGATCCAGTGTGGTCAGGGTGGAGTGCCACAGCCCTGTGCCTGGCTGGGCACAGGCACTTGTGCCTTCCCAGGTGTCTGATTATGTGTCTTAGACACCTTGGGGACGGGGTGATGCCTGTGACTGCCCCAGCTCAATTTGCTCCCCAACATGGGCTGGGAGCAGGAGAGGTGGGATCTGTCCCACCACCAGCTCCTGCCCATTCTGGCCCCTGTGCCCCTGCCCTTGCCCAAGCCCCGTGTTTGGGTTGTGCCTGTGGAAGGGGACACCCTCCTGCAGGGATGGGGTGATGCTGCTTAGGTGTTTCATTGAGGCTTGGTTGGTGTCTCAATCCAAGAGAAGGACCCAGTGAGATCTGGCTGACTCCTGCATGGAGTTAGGGACCAAAATGTGCCTGGTTTGACTCTTAAGATGCTACATGAGGTGTCCCAGCCCTGCACACGGGCTCAGTATTGCCCCTGCTTGCCCCATGGCAGCCAGTCTGCTGGGCCATGCCTGTCACTGCAGCCTGTGGCCTCTTTCCCTTCGGTGTCCCTTGCTTGTTTGGAGATGTGGGACCTGAAGGGTCCTCTCAGGTGATTGTGTGGTGATCCTGTGGTGATTGTGTGTCTGGCTGGCACAGCTCAGCCTTGTTTGGGGCTGTTGGCACTGAGACATTGTGGTCCTTGCATACTTCACCCATGTTCTCATGAACATTGTGCAGGCTTTCCACCTCATCCAGATGGAAAATCTCCCTGGTTCTCCTTCCAGAGGACCACAGTGCTACTGGGGCTTGGCCCCACACCATCTTTCCTGGAGGTGGCTTCTAAGAGATCTTGTCTCTTGTTGGGCCCTTTGTTGGCACTTTGTGGGGCTGAGCCTGGTGGGACTCATCCCTGTTCCCTGTGAGGGGCTGAGGTACCTGGTGGTGCCTGGGGCTGCTCTGCCGGGGTCAAGGTTGTTCCTTCAGGCTGAGCATGTCCCCTGTCCTGCTCTGGTGTCCCCAGGACCATTCAGCTCCTACTCCCTACCTCAGTTTCCATCCAAATGCACTCCTAAACCCATCTGGTGCCTGGACTCCTGTCCTCTGGGTGTCTGTCTGTCTGTCCATGGCAGGGACTGTGGGGGCTGGCAGTGAGGGGACTGTGCTGGGCTGTGCCAGGCCATGCTGACTGCCCACAGACTGGCCACTGTGCTCACTGCTGGCCCGAGGGGAAGCCAGGGGCTGTGCCATTGTGCCACCTGCAGCATGGGGACACGGGGACACGGGGACACGGGGACATAGGGACATGGGGACATCGGGACATGGGGACACGGGCATGTGGGAACAATGGCCCACGGCCAGGGAGGGGTCTGGCAGCAGGGGGACCCCAGTCTCCCTTCTGCTGGCATCGTGGGTTGGAAATCCTGGGATGTAGAGCAGCACCAAAGGGTGCTGAGCCTGGGCTGGATCCATCCCGAGGCTGGGACTGGGGTGCTGGGATGGGGGTGAGGGGTGGCTGCTCAGCCCTGGTGCTGCACAGGAACCTGTGCTGGACCCGACCTAACGCCTTGTCCCTTCTTCTTCTGTCCCCCTCCCTGTCTCTCTTCCTTTCCAGAAGGTGATGCTTCCTACAGGAGCCGCGTTCAGATGGTTCCAGTAGGAACGGGAATCCCAAAGCTCTGTCATCCAAGTGCAATGTCACTGCTTGCTTGTGTTGTCTCAGGCAAGGGATTTTTGGCTGAAATGAATGGATGCACCTGTGTCTCTTTAGAACCAAAAATATTTTCTCGCAAATCTCATTCCTGTTTTTATAATTTTTTTTCTTTTTTTCCTTTTTTTTTTTTTTGCGTTCGTTTTAACATCTTCAAGTCCTAGTCAGACATTTAACTGCTTTTCAAATAAAAAACAAAAAAATAATTAAAAGAAAAAAACAATGGATCTGTAAAGTACCAAGACTTAATAGACAGAGTATGGACAATCAGTTTCTTTCTGTGTTTTGGTGTTGATGTTGTTTATGTGTGAAAGATGCAGTACTTGTGTAGGGAATGTAAATTTACAGTAACCTTTTAAAATCTAGTTACTAATAAGCACTACTGTAATTTAGCACAGTTGTTTAATTGCACCCTCATTTATACTTTTTATTTGATTCTTTCCCATCATACAATAGAGTGGATAGTTTCTAGAATGCCTCAACTTCATGTTTATAAATGAGAATATGTTTAAAGCGATGTAGTATCCCTTCTCCTCGCCATTCACCTCTGGAAGTTTAACCCACAAGAGGGTCGGTATAAAAGGTGGAAGAAAACAATTGCTACACAACTGGCGGAATTCAAAAAAAGGAAAAAAAAAGAGTAAAAAAAAGGCAAAAAAAAAGTCGTTGTTAGTTTATTAATATAGAACAAGAAATGCTGCGTACAGAAAATCCTCCTAATTGCAACGGTTTACTCCTAGAAGTAATTTTTGTAAACTTACAGAAGTCAAAATCAAAATAAAACAAATATTGCAGGACCTGTGCTGAAGCAGTTATGCAAAGTGATATTTCTCTTCTGTTCACCCCCCAGTCTCTCCAGCTCTCTCTCCATCATTAAATTGAAATGCTGTTTGTAATGTTTTAGCGATCCAGGCTGTTTTTGTGAATAAAATGAATGCATGTTTTGTGTCATGATTTCCAGCTTGGTTATTTCTCTCCCACCCCTCTGTCCAGCCCCCCAGCAGTGGTGGTGGCCCATGTGCTGTGTCCTGCTGGCTGTGGGGACCTCGCCAGTGACGATGCCGGAGTGTGTGGGACGGTGTGATGAGCTGAGCTGGAGTCGCCCTGGCTGCTAAATCCCCATGGTTAATCCTGGCAGTGCCTGGGCTAAGCCAGCCTTGGCTCCTCCCGGGGATATTTCCTTGACCTGCCTGGAGTTTTACCCAGCAGTGCCAGCACCATTTGTTTTGGTGAAATAATATTGAAGTGCAATATTGCATTGAAATGCAATGAAGAACCGCCCTGAGGCTCATGTTGCTGGGACAAGTCTGAAATGAGCTCCCAAAGGTGAGTGGGCTCTGGGATGGCTCTCCAGCCTGGCCTCATGTTGGTACTGGATCAGCAGGAGCTGTCTGGGGTGGAGGGGGTGTTGGATGGGCTCAGCCATGGACAGTGCTGCCAGTGCTTGGGTGCTGTGTTGGAATCACACCAGGCAGGTGGGCTGGGAACCTCCTACCAGTCCCCCGGAGGTTCTCCAGGGCCCTCCCAGCCTGGCAAGAGGAAGATCCGGCTGGAGCCGGCAGTGCTGGCTCTGCCTTGCCGGGAGGAGGGAGCGAGAGCCTTTGTCCCCAGCTCCAGCCAGCGTTTGGGCCAGCATCTGCTGGCCAGATGTGCACCCGCAGGAGGGGGGTGACGGCGGTGCGTGGGCTCTGTCCCTGCCTGGCAGCGACCTGCTGGCATGGAGCAGAAAGCCCTTGGGAAAAGCTGCCCCAGATGCCCTCTCCAGCAGCATTCCCCCCACTGCTCCTGCAGCTCCGGGTGGTTTGGAGCCCAGGCACTCTGGTCACAGCAGAGCTGAGCCTTGGGCTGGGTGTGGGAACCACTGCAGCACATGGTGACAGTGATGGAGCTGGGCCAGTGTGGTGAGTGACACAGCTTGAGGCCTGCAGGGACAGACAGACAGACCCTGGTTGTGCCCCAGCAGGGCTGTGGTGCATGGCTCTGCCCCAACCAGGGTGGCACTGGCAAGGGGCTGCTGGGAGCTGGTTCCCAAGCTGGGCTGCTCCACAGCCGAAAGCACTTAGCAGGAATGTGGTGGGGGTGTGCTGGGAAAAAGGAGTCTGGCTGGTTTCTTTATGACTGTGGCTAAGGGTTGGGGCTATTGAAGGCACAGTCCTGGCACCTGGAGGGAGCCAGCCCCTGCCCCATGCTGGGAGAGTGTCCTGGGGAGCAGCACACAGAGCTCCCTCCCCAGCCCTGTTCCCCTGGGGAGCTGCAGGGGGGTGCTGCTTCATCCCACCCACAGCTGGGGCTGGGACTGCTGGGAATGTCACCCTGCTCTGGCTGTGTCACCCACTACAGGGCTGTGCTCGGGGCTGTTGGCACGGAGCAGTGCTTGGGGAAATGCCAGCATGGCACAGCAAACCCCGCTGTGCCAGGCTGGCAGGGCACTGCCAGGGACCATGGGTGTTAGCAGGGGAGAACAGTGATAGCAGGGATATGGAGCTGCCAGGGAGGACACAGACATTAGCAAGGGACAAAGGGAGCAGGGGCTCCCCCATGCAGGTAAACAATTTAGGGAGAAAAGAATCAGATGTGGGATTCAAACTGTGCCTGTGAGTGGGATGGGGAGGTGGGGAGGTGGGATGTGGGGTGCTGGCTGCCCTCCACCCCACTCACAGCTCACCCCGCGCTGGGCTCCATCCCTGCCTCCCAGGGGAGTGTGTGGGAGGGTGGCCCTGTGCTGGCCTGGAGCTTTGCCTAACGAGCAGGACCCGAGGCATCCCCCGAGGGTGACCCCATCCCCTCCTCCCTGCTCACCCCCTGTGCTGGGCTGTCCCCACGGCTGCTGCTGGGGAAGTGGCACCCAGGGCTGCTGTCCCCAGGGTACCTGCTGGCAGCCAGGTGACACAGGGCACCCGGGATGAGGATAACGAGCTCGGCACGGTGCTGAGGGACAACCCTGGGCGCTACCACAAGGGCTGGCCTCGAGTCTCTCCTAATTAACATCCTCATTAGACAGAGTTAGCAGAAGGGCAACCAAACCTGCCTGTGGCCCTAGGGCGTGCTGTCACAGAGGGCACAGCCGTGTCCCCAACCCCGCTTGGCCTTGGTGGCGTGGGAAGGTGCCAGCAGGTGATGCCAGGTGAGGCCAGACCCTGGGCTGATCCAGCAGTGATGTTTTCCATGTGGAGTGGCCTGGCTTGGAGATGATGGATTCTGGGGTGAGCTGCAGCAGGAGCTGGAACCCTCACAGTGGTGCCAGAGACACCCCAGCACTTTGTGGGGTGCCGGGCTGTGCTGCAGGGTGTCCCCACTCCGTGTCCCCGTGCCGGGTCTCAGCCTGGCGCTGGTCCCAGCCTCGTCCCGCCGTCCCCGGGCTGCAATTAGCGGCTGACCCGGGGCTGACCCGCCCCCCCGGCCTGGGCATGGGGCAGGATGCAGGAAGCGCCGGACAAAATACAAAATGTGCTTCAGCTGAGCCGGATGGCGGGCCCGCCGCCGGCCAGGCGTGACCTCCCGTTGCCACTGCGGGGACACCGGGGGACGGGACACAGAGGGGATGGGACACCGGGGGAACGGGACATTGGGGGGACGGGACACCCGGGGGATGGGACACCGAGGGGACGGGACTTCGAGGGAACGGGACACTGAGGGACGGGACTTTGAGCGGATGGGACACCGGGGGACGAGACACCGGGGGGACGGGACACCAAAGGGATGGGACACTGAGGGGATGGGGCTGGGCAGGGGAGGCGGCAGGACCTCAGTGGTGGGGTGGGAATCTCCATGAGCACCCAATCCTGGTTGCTGCGAGGGGAGCCAGTTCACACCCACTGCTCCAGTGGGAGGTTGGGATGGTGGGATCTGCTCAGCTTTCCTTGGTAGGGGCACATGACAGCTCAGGGGGCTGTGGGGACAAACCAGCCCTGGTGCCAGGTGTTAGAGCCGTCCAGCATGTCCAACACCATCACTGGGTGCTTCCCAGCCTGTCCTGGGCTGTGCTGACACCAGCTTGGTTGGGGTTTTGGCAGCCCCACAGCGGCCGTATGGGAACAGTGCAGGTGTCCTTGGGGTCCCCAGGCATGGGGATGCTCACTGTCACACATCTGGGGGATGCTCACTCTCACACATCTGGCTTGGCTCAGGCTGGAGGCTGGGGCTGTTGGGACAGCTCAGTTGGGACCATTAATTGAAACAAGCATCCCAAGTTCTGCTCCCCAGCAGCTGGCCAGGTGACCTTCCTGGTGTCACACACATCATGGCAGCTTTCCAGGCCCATTTCCAGCCTTGGCTGAAGTTCTTCCAAAAGGTTGTGGAGTTTTTGAATTCAGGCTAAGGATGCCTCATTTTTTGCACATTCTCCACAGGGAGTGAGCTCTGTGTTGGCTCCTTCCCCACAAACATTTCTTACTGGGTGTGGGAGAGGGGAGGAGGGTCCCACAAGGTCTGTGGGATGCTGTGTTGTCTCTGCAGCAGAGCAAGACTGAAAAGGGCTTTTCTCAGGGAAGAGGAGCCATGGGAGATCCTTTATCCATGATAAAGGCTTGACATCTGCATCACTTCACCTCTGGGAATTCCAGGATTCCTGGCCAGCCCCCACGCACTGAGATCTCCCCACGCCTGAGCTGGGGCAGGGGGATGTTTATCCAGCAGCATCCTTGGAAAACACTCCATAGGTGGAAGCTGACACCCATTCCTGCATCCCACCAGCCCACCCTGGGATGAGCTGTGTCCCCAGCAAGGCAAAGCTGCAGCTCCAGCTGGCCATGGGCCCTGGCTGGCTGCCCTGCTGCAGCTCTGCAGGAGGCTGGGGATGTCGCTGCAGCCATCACAGGGTGCTTTCTGCACAGAAACTGCCTGAGGTCCTCCTGCCCTGGGGAGTGGAGCACCACCAGGCCTGGCATCCTGCCTGCAGCTCCATGGTGCTGCCTCCATGGAGAAGCTGTCTTGGTTTGGGGTCTCAGGTTCCCCCTCCCCACCCCACAGACTGGGCGACTGCTTGGGGTGTGGTGGCTGTGCTTGTGTGAAGGAGGACACCTCTTCCATTGCTAGCTCCTTCAGCCCCAGCAGAGAACCACAACACCCAGCAGCCCTGGGATGTGGGCAGCAAGGGCCTCCTACCCTGGTTGAGCCGTGTTGTCAAAAATAAGTCAGAAACTGTTGTAAAATAGTTGATAATTGTTAAGCATGTACTGTTAGTTTGGTTATGGTAAAAGGGGTTAAAAGGGTAGTTATAAGAAATTACACCTCAGTAAAGTGCAGCACTCCCCAAGTGAAACAAGCCAGCCTGGACAGAACTGTAATGGGCCAAGCAAGGCCTTAAACCTTCATGCAAATGAAGGATCCAAACAGAAACTGATCCAAAGGGACAAAAAACAGGATAAAAAGGGGGATCTGACTCAGTGAATCTTACCACTCCACCTGGACCATCGGGGCCATCGCTGCTGAAGGAGCCCCAGCGCCGGCGCTGCTTCATCCTCGATGGGAACGCTCCTACTCGGCCTGCAGGCCCCCTGCTTTAGGCCTTTCCTTTCTATTACAATAAATGCTGAAATTACTTTAGTACCAGGAGTCTTGTCTCATTTTAACAATGGTATTTCTCTTTTTGACCACGATCAATGCCTGATTATTCCTGAGGAGCATGTTGGTGCTCCTCATCCCTGCTGCTCTCCCAGGCTCGCTGCAAAGCCCACACCAAGCCACGGCTACTCCCGCTTCAGCAGGACTGGCTGCGGTGCCAAGGCCGCCTTCAACACTGCGTCAAGATGTTTTAAGGGCAGAGCAGTCAGGATTTGTGAGAAATAGGTCGGCCTGTGACAGCAGGAGGAGGCCACTCAGCGCACGACGCTGCGGTGTTAACGGGCAGGGAGGCAGCGGCTGGCGCCGCGCGAGCCTTCAGCCCTTGGGTGACGATGGGGGGACGACAGCGCCGAGCAGGGCCTTAGCAGAGGTGACAGGTGCCACCAGCCCGAGCTGGGGGTTTGCAGCCTGCAGCTGGCCTCGCTTTTGGCCAGCCATTGGTGCTGACAGCCCTGGTGAAGCATCGGTCTGGAGAATTGTGTCTCCCCACACCGAAATGCTGGGAGTGGATGCAGTGCTGGTGGAGTGTCCAGATGGTACCAGGGGCACTGGGGACACAGGACCAGGCTGCTCTGTCCTTGTCCCCTCAGCCTGTCCTGCAGCCCCCCCTGCACCTCTGACCCAGGGCTGGAGGATGAGATGCCTATGGGAAAGGAAGGATGCCTTGCCCTCTTGTGCCTTGCCTCTGAGCCCCCTGGGATGGCTTCTCCTGCAGCTAGCTTTTCCTACAGGCCATCTCCCTGAGCCCAAGCAAGCCTGGGGCAGGCCTGTCAGGGATGGAGGAGCTGCTGGTCTGTGTCTTCTTGGCAAACCTATGAGCCAACGAGTGATTAGGGCAGGTTCTACTAAACCTAAGACGGGTTCACGAACAGGGCAAGCATGGATGAGACCTCCCAAATCATTATAATGCTCCATCTGGTCCCACCTGCTTTCTGGCTTTACCTGTTCTCCTACTCCTGGTTGAGGAGGAGCAGTGACCAGGGTGTTTCACAAGGCCACCTCCAGTGATGAGGATTCCCTGTGGACAGGAAAACAGCAGGACAACCTTCGCCTCTCATCCCTGCACTTGTCAGATCACAGCAACATCTTCCCCTGGCAGAGCCCTGGGTGACCCTGGGTTTCTCCAGATGGAGATCCTCACCCATCCTTGCCACTGAGGTGTCACTCTCTTGTCTTGGGTGGCTTCCCAGTGGGCAGGGGGTGATGCCAGCACCCACCTGCTTTCCATCCTGGCAGGCTGGGACTGCAGCAGAGTCAGCCAAGCCCAGCCCTGGGAGCCAAGGGCCTTCATCAGTGCATCCTGCTTGACCTTTACAGTCATAATTCCTGCATTTTACCTCACGTGCTGCCCTGTGCTTTCTGAGGCTCCACCTGCTATGGGCAGTGATGCCTCCAGCAGTGGTACAGCCGTGACTGCCCAGCTCCAGCAGAGCTCATTTTCCAGCTCTGGGATTGCACCAGGCAGGACACTGATGCCCATGAAGATATTGCAGGTCCTGCACCTCTGTCTGGCAGAGCTGGACCTTGGCAGTGAGCAGGAGTGCTTGGCACAGCTCAGCACCTCCCAGCTGTGCCCTGTCCGCTCTGGGTGGCATGTGCTGGTGGCATCACTACCACTGACATCCTTCCACCTTGCCATTGTGGGCACACCTACTGCCAGGTGACCTGAGCACCAGCCAGCTGGGAGATGCTGCCCCAGCAAGGCTCTGACTGCCTGAGCAGGAGATGCCCTTCTCCTCTCTCCAGGATTTTTTGGGTGCTTTTCACCTGAAGCAGGTGGGGTGAAACCACCCTGGGGTAGATCCCACTGGTGTGCTCCCCATTGCCTGCACTGGGGGATGGGGTGCAGGCCCTGGGCTGGCACTGAGGGATGGGGT
>JAHXMQ010006307.1:2617420-2631723 GCA_020466415.1 Ammodramus savannarum pratensis | reverse complement strand
CACCCCATTTCTCCAGCCCAGAGGAGAGCAGTGCATGGCCTCGCCTGGGATTCCCTGAGTGTCCCAAATCACCCCTCCAGCGTGGGATGATGAGACCACATCCCCCAGCAAGGAAAAGCTGCCAAATGCCATATGAGGGTCAATGTGGTGGCCTAAACCAGCACCAAGCATGGGGGATGAACTCAATCACCAAACCCTACAGAGAGAGCAGGCCAGGCTTCCCTCTGCACTACTACCTGTAGTAACCAGGGGTGTGTGTGTGCACGCAGGTGTGCATGCCCAACAAGCAAACCAGCCCCAAGCACAGGGAATGAACCTAATCACCAAACCCCACACAGAGAGCAGGCCGGCTTTCCCTCTGCACTACTATCTGTAGTAACCATGGGTGTGTGTGTGCACGCAGGTGTGCATGCCCAGAGCAGCAAACGCTGCCCATCTCTCCCCATCTCTGAGCTGCATTTCTGCCTCCTTGTCTCTGTTTTGCTGCTCTTGCTGCCTGCCTGACACCTGCGTGCCCTGGACGAGCTGCTGCCTTGCTAATGAGCTGCAGCATCTCGCTCGGGGTCCTGCTCACCCTCGGAGCACAGGGACTCTCCAGGCTCGTGTGCTTAGCTCAGCCCCACGGTTTCAATCCCTGCCAAGAGAAATGGAAGAATCTGGTGCAGCCAGACCTGGAAAAAACAGCAAGGACAGTCTGTGGTTAACCCTTCCCGTGCTGCTCCTCTCTCCCGCCTTCCCACGCACAGGGAGCCCTCAGGATTCACAGCTCTCCTTCCCACAGCCCAGTCCATCCGTGTGTCCCCACCTCTGGGGAAAAAGCAGCTTTTCTCGTGAGATTGCCCAGAATACTCAGGGAGGGAGCATTCCCACGGCACTTGAATGCATGCCCCCTTTGATCGAGGGAGGGCAAAGGGCAGAGATCCGGGAAAAGAAAAGAAAATCATTAAAAAAAAAAAAAAAGAAAAGAAAAAAAAGAAGGGAGAGAGAAAACAGAGGAAGAAAAAAAAATTGAAGCAATTCAGGCAGGAGCTTTCCTCAACCTCTATAAAATACAGTTCACGTTTCCTGCGAGCCTGGGGCGCCGATCACGTTCGACGTGAGGTGCTTTACCCAGCCCCGGTGTAAATTCCGGAGCCTCGCATCTGCACGGCGTGATGGGAAAAAGCTTAAGAGGGGCCCGGGGAGCTGCAGAGGAGGCGGCCGAGCCTATCTGGCTACCGCAGGGGCTGCGGATGCACAGACATTCCAAGGCTATTTGTGAAGGTGAAATGGTCTGTAAAGATTCCAGGACACCATGTGGCAGGGTGGCGAGCGGGGCTTCTCCTGCGCTGTTTGCACAGCAGCGCTGCCGGGCTGCAGGGAGCGGTGTGCGCGGAATGCCTGGCGGTGATTAGAGCATCTGCAAATTCCAGCTTAATACGCGGCATAATGAGACTCGGAGCGTGGTTAGCCCGCAGCCATCCCCGCCCCAGTGGGGCTGGTTTCACCTTCTCCCGAGGATGCTCGGCCATGGGACCGAGCTCCGCGGCAGGCACGGGGCATTTGCACTTTGGCTCATGCACAATGAGGCTGTGCCCACCAGCTCCGGTTCCTTCTGCAGCGCCCTGAGCCACAGCCAGCCCACACAGGGCTCCTGGTCCCCATCCCAAACCCTGGGTCACCTCCCCAGGCCGGGAGTGCCCATCTGGTGTGTGCCACCCATCAGGGAAAGAGGGGCTGGGAGTGCCCAGGCTGCACCAGGAGCTGTGGTTTTGTTTGCCAAGAGCTTGGTTTGTCTGGCAGGGAGTGTGACACACACATGGGGTAAGCCTTGGTAAGAAGGGGTGTGTGGGGATGCTGGCAGTGGGTGTGCACACAGACCCATGCTCTGAGCTCTCCCCTCCATCCCAGTGACCCCAGCTCACGCAGGTCCTGCTGCCCTGCCTAACGCCTCTTGTTTCCTGGCAGCCAGGAATGTGCCCAACATCGCCTCCCTGAGATGGAGAGAGCTGCTGGGCAGTGCCAGAAGGTGCCCAGTGCAGGGGGGCTGATGTGAGGGCATGGTGGGGTCCTGTGCTTGGTGTGAAGCTCAGGGAAATCCCTGGGGTGGGTCTGCATTGAGACAGGAGCAGCCCAGTGACTGCCTAGGGCCCTGGGGCAGGGTGATGAATACATGCATGTGTGATGAGTGCATGCATGTGTGTGTTCACATGGGCAGGGCTGCACTGGGTGTGTGCATGTGGAAGCTGTGTGCAGGCACCTTGTACTCTGGAATGCACAGTTGTGTGTGTGTCTGTGTGTGTGTGTGTGTCTGTGTGTGTGTGTGTGTCTGTATGTGTGTGTGTGTCTGTGTGTTCAAAGGCTGTGTGTGTGTGTCTGTGTGTGTGTGTGTCTGTGTGTTCAAAGGCTGTGTGTGTCTGTGTGTGTGTGTGTCTGTGTGTTCAAAGGCTGTGTGTGTGTGTCTGTGTGTGTGTGTGTCTGTGTGTGTCTGTGTGTCTGTGTGCGTCTGTGTGTCTGTGTCTGCTTGTGTCTTTGTCTGTTTGTCTGTGTGACACTGGGTGTGCCTGTGGCAGGGACAGTGCACAGAGCTGTGCAGGCTGCAGGCAGGTGTGACAGGACGTGTGTGGGGTCTGTGTGTCCTGAGGCTCCTACCACATGCAGACAGACAGACAGACACCAGGTCCGGCCCTGCTCCATGGATCTGCTGGCACCAGGGGCACGCTGAGGCACAGGGGTCCCGTCCCTGGAGCTGTTTCCTTTTCCCTGGCAGTGACAGCTCAGTGCAGCACTGGCTCTGCCCCCAGGGCCTCCCCAGCAGCCTCTCCCCGTGCCCTGTGCTGTCCCACAGGCTGTGTGACCTTGTCACTGCCACCGAGTGGAACCTCCCCGAGTTTTGCCCGGGCTGTTTATCAGTGATATCAGCTCCCCTGCCTGCCTCAAAGCTGATGGTGCTGCCACAGGTGTGACAGTGACAGCTACAGGCAGAGGTTTCCTCCTCTCTGAGATGCTTGGAGCCACCCGAATCCCTGTCCCTCCCACTCTGCTTTACCCTGCTGTGGATGGATTTTTACAAAGCAAAGTCCAGGGAAGGCACCCCCAGAGCAAAGCTGCTCTGGACACTGTTAAACTCACACTAACTGCCACCATGGTTAATCTGTACCAAGGTCAAAGTCACAAATTGGCAGGTTAGCTTCAGTTCCAGGCTGAAATTACATCATCAATTAATTAAATCATCACTTTGATACAGAAAGAAAACTGGAGAGGACCCAGTCCTCGTAAATCCTGCGGAAGCCTCGGAGACAGTAGCTCTGTGTTTGATTTGGAAGAATTGGAGTGAAGAAATTCAGATCCATGGTGTGATAGTGAGAACAGCTTATCACCCAGTGTCTGAGCCATAACCCTGAGCTGAGCTGGGCACTGCCATGGCCATGGTGCCCCCAGCAGAAGGTACAGCTCAGCATCTACCTGTGCTTCCACAACCAGGGCTCTGAGGCTCCCCATATACCAGATTGACTGATGACTATTGCAAGTTTCTTAGGACTTTGAAACCCAAACCCCACTTTAATTTTATGAGTAATTTTATGGGACAATCTTCAGGGCTGTGAAAGCTGGAAACTTCTCCTTCAGGTGCCTTGACCTTATGGCTGCTCATCCACCCATGCAGGAGCCCCTCTCCACTTTCAGCTGATCACCCTCAAATTCAGAGCTGTAAAAAGGATGGGCTGACTCCCAGCTAATAAAAATAGGAAAAAAGGAGAGGCAAAGCCAAAGATAAAGGTGTGGTGAGCCCTCCCCTCCTGGAGTCTTTGGAAGGTCCTGGAGCAGGGACTGGTGCCTGAATCAGCAAGCAGAGGGTGAAGTCCTTCAGGCAGGAGCTGCTCCCTGCTGGCTGCCCATGGGGCAGGGGCTGGCACAGCGTGCTCCTCCCGGGTGGGATGGGATGCAGGGCTTGCAGGGTGGGAGGTGCAGGGCTCCTGAGTTGGGGGGCAGCTTAATAGGGTCTTCATCACCATGGGCTGCATGTGGGCTAAGGGCAGATTACAGTCCTGGCCTGAGAACTCCTGAATTCCCAAGCTCCAGCTCTGCTGGGGGCTTGGGGCCTCCCTCCATGCAGCTGAGAGTGTGTGTCTGTGTGTTTCTCCACAGGAGAGGACACTGAACTGGGAGGAGATGCATATATGCTGCACATGGAAGCAGGGCAAGTCTTAGCTCCAGCCACAAGGGAGGTTTAATCTCTTTAATCTGTTCTTCATCTTCTAGAACTGATGTCTGCACACCAGGGTGACTCAATTCAGTGCCAGGTGCAGCATTACAGAATGGGGGCTTGTTCCCCTCTGCCAGTCACCAGGACCTGGCACAGGCACCTCTGGGTCTTGCTTGCTCCCAGATAATCAGTTCCAGCACCATTTCCCCACCTCTGGCTCTGTGAGCAGACACAGAGTACATTCCTCAGCCTTTGCTCACCCTTCTCCGTTGACTCTGGCGTTACATCCACTGGCAGCTTCTCCTCCACCTGCCCAGGAAGGAACCTAGAAATGCAAATGCTCCCTTCTCCCCAAAGCTGCTCTCCAGTGAGGGGCCCAGCCACGTCTCTGACAACAACCAGCAACGTGTCATTTGTTTTTATTACTCCAGGAGGGCAAGCTGCTGTGCGTGACCAAGGAAACCGAGAGCGGGCTGCCCTTGTGAACTTGCTGAGTGCCTGATGGAGATCAGGAGGAGAAGAGAGCTGGGGGAGCAGGGAAAGCATTGCTTCTCTCCTGCTTGTTGGCCGAGGCAAGATTGATTGGCTGCACTGGCGAGAGCACAGCGTGCGTCAAGGTAGGCACGGAATTGTGGTGAGCTCTGGAAAA
Source organism: Ammodramus savannarum pratensis (assembly GCA_020466415.1). Classification (NCBI taxonomy): domain Eukaryota; kingdom Metazoa; phylum Chordata; class Aves; order Passeriformes; family Passerellidae; genus Ammodramus; species Ammodramus savannarum. The sequence goes on along the minus strand of JAHXMQ010006307.1, from coordinate 2,626,891 downwards.
CCAGCAGCCCCGGGGATGGACTTAATGTGAGCCACTTATGGGCTGGGTGCAGGTTTTGTGTGGCTCCCTGAGGCAGGGAGAAGAGAGGAGATGAGTCTGACATGGAGCACAGAGGCTGGGCACTTGATAGAGCAGGGCTGGCCTCATTCTGCCTCCCTTCTGATGGCTCCAGCAGTTACAGCCAGTGCTGGAGAGAAAAGGACAATTCACCTCCTCAAATCAGCCAAGAGGTGTGTCCAGAGGCTGCCTCCCTTGCCAGCTGAAGCCCTGCCCAGAAGATGGGATGCTCCCAGGCAAAGGGCAGGCCTAGGAAAGGAGCTGAAGAACAGGGGGGTGGCTGGGGAGGCAGATTTGGGATGGTGATGGGAAATGGGGAAACACCACTGGCTCAAAGCCTGGGCAATGGCTGGGGGTGGCTGTGATCACATGGTGCCATGCACAGGCCAGCTGGAGGGGTGGCAGAGGAAGAATCAAGGTGAAGAGAAGAGGAGCTGGAGGTGTTTTATGGTACCATAGAGTCGGTTTGGTACCAACAGTTCAGGTTTGCATGATGGTGATGGCTCCAGTTTTATTTCCCACTGACCGATATTCAAACCAGAGTCATTTCCATAAAGGACATGGAAACTAATTTTTGGCTCATTTTTTTCTTTAGAAAGCCTCAGAAACCTGCCTTGCAATTTACCTAAATTTAATGCTTTCAGCCTTCAATTTCCTAAACTGGGGGGGATAAACATTCAGTTTAAGAGGGAAGGTTAATGCAGCGGCATTTCCCTGCTGCTGACCCCCACCGTCTGAATCTCACCACACCCGAGAGCGAGCGCACAGCGGGGCAGGAGCTGGGCTGTTCGGGAGGCCAGGGGTGCCCGGGTGATGGGGGAGGCCGGGCTGGGAGCGCCGTGAGCGGGGCCGGGACCCGCTGGGCAGCGCCGGTGCCTCCGCCTGCTGGAGCTGGCCCCGCAGCTTCCTCTGGCAACGCCTTGCGCAGGCTATTTTTGTGCTGTGTGAAAAAGAGAGTCCTTCTGCGAGCCGGGGGAATGCGGCGTGGAGAGGGAAAGTGAATTAGTGAAGGTCACAGGCGGAATGCCGCTGTGCTCTGAGCGCGGGGGGCTGCAGGGGATGCTGGGCTGGGCTGGAAAATGCTCGTGGAGCAGCTCCACGTTCCAGCTCTGCCTTCCCGGGGAACATCCCGGCGCCAGGGCCCTGCCAGCACGGGGGAGAGCGCTGGCTGAGCGCTCCTGCTGCTGCTCGCGGGTGTTGGTGGAGCATCAGCCGCTCCCCGGGCTGTACACACGGCATAGAAAGCGATGATTGCGCTCGCCCGCTCAATCACACACAGCCGGGCTGGAGGGGAAACCGCTCTCATCCTCAGCAGCAAAAGGATCGTACAAGGGAGAGCACCGACAGCTCCTGAAGGCGAGGAACAGCCTTTTATCCCTGCTGGAATCATGAGGGGAGCGGTGCCCAGCACCACAACCCCAGGACACGGCCAAAACCCACAGTCACTGCTGCGGCATCCCTGTGCCCACGCTCTCCCTCCAGAGCAGCGGTTTTGCCCAGAACAGCAGGGAAAGGTGAACGCAGAGGATGCTCTGCCTGCACATCCCTGCCGGCAAATGGGAATTCAGGAGCTGGACCGCGCTGGGCTTCCCTCGCTCGGTTCAGCCGAGTGAAAAGTTGGGCATGGTGCTCCTCCCCTCCGTGCGGGGCTGGGAGCGGGGGTGGGAGCACGGGGAAGGGAACAAGATGGGAGCTCAGGGAAGGGGAAGAGAGCCCAGGGAAGGGGCAGTGCACAGGATGGGAGCCCAGGGAAGGGGCAGTGCACAGGATGGGAGCCCAGGGAAGGGGAAGGGCACAGGATTGGAGCCCAGGAAAAGGGAGATGCACAGAATGGGAGCCCAGGAAAGGGGAAGAGCACAGGCATGGGGGCCCAGGGAAGGGGAAGGGCACAGGGATTGGAGCCCAGGGAAGAGAAATACACAGGATGGGAGCCAGGAAAGGGCACAGGATAGGAGCCCAGGGAAGGGGAAGGGCAAAGGATGGGAGCCAGGAAAGGGCACAGGGATGGGAGCTCAGGAAAAGGGAAATGCACAGGGATGGGAGCCCAGGAAAGGGAAATGCACAGGATGGGAGCTCAGGGAAGGGCATGGGATAGGAGCCCAGGGAAGGGCACAGGGATGGGAGTCCAGGAAAAGGGAAGGGAGCAGGATGGCAGCCCAGGAAGGAGAGATGCACAGGATGGGAGCCCAGGGAAGGGAGATGCACAGTATGGGAGCCCAGGAAGGGGAGGTGCGGGTGTCCCGCCGCTCCCGCTGCCGCGCCGCCCGCGGTCCGTCCCGCAGCGCGTCCCGCCCGGGTACCGCGGGGAGCCGGCCTGCTCCGGCCGCCTCCTGCTTCGGGGGCACCGCTCCCATCCCTCTCCCATCTCGGAGCAGATTTATGAGCCTCCCCAAAGCTCTCCTGCGGCCCTCCAGGAAGGCTGGGGCTGGGGGCTGGCGGGGGGGTGTTTGCGGGGAATTGTGAATCCACTTTCTTACACGGCTGCGTACCACTGTGCAACGGTAATCCCCTGAGCAGGGTGAAACGGAGGCCTAGCTACCATGACCTCCTCTGTAGGTTTCCATGGATACCATGTACTATAAATAAAAAAAGGAATTTCAAACCAGTTTTCAATCCTGCTTAGTGGGAATAGGAAACCTCTTTTGAATTTAGTTTCCTATCTCACCTTACGGGGGTTATTTTGCAGCCTGTTTGAAACAAATAATTACCCCTTCAGCCAGGAAATTACCACCAATCTTACCTATTTACTTCCAAACACTCGGCTAATTAGCACATTGGGGAGAGCTGCCTATTTGCACGCTGGAGATGGGAGGCTTAGTGTCTTTATTTTGGTGGTGCTGGGAGAAAGGACGCGGGGCCAAGGGTCAGCGAGGGGCGTCAGAGCCCTCCGAAAAAAAAAAAAATAATAAAGAGAGCAGGAGAGCTGTAAAACTGGAAGCGCCGAGATGCCGTGTGAATTAGCGTGCGAGAAGCCCCGGCAAAAAAGGGAATATTACATCTGCATCCTTTTGCAATGAATCAGAGTCATGCTGCAGATTTTGTCTGGCATACTGGGTCTCTGGAGGATAGAAAATAATTTGGTCGCAGCAGTGGGAGGTGTGTGTGCGTGGAGAAGGGAGTTGCTTTCCAACAGCCTGCTGTGGTGAGAACATGCCTGACACTTCATTCCTTTCCAGTTAATGCAGCGAGGCCGGGAGGAAACTTAACCCTCTAATTGCTAAAGTGTACCGGGGACTTGGGAAAGTCCTTGGGAAGCACGCGGGGCTCCCGGGGTCGGTGTCCCCTGGCAGACAGCTGAGGGATCTGCCCAAATGGCTGCTGGTGGGGGCAGGGGAGAGGCTAATTCGAACCAGGCGCTGGCCGGGGCACACAGAGGTTGTGTTTGTCAGCCCTCGGGGCTGGCAGTGACGTCCAGCCCGTCACAAAGCTGGGTCTGAGCCAGCTGGACACGTGCTGGTGCCTCATGGAGGGGTCTCAGCTCTGGAGTTCCCAAATGGTTCTGTGCCTGAGCTCGGTGCTCTCTCCCTGAGCCCAGCACTGAGAATCCCAATGCTTTCCATTTCTATCCCATCACCATACCCACGTTACGTCCCCCCAGCTCCCCAGCACTGAAAATCCCAATGTTTTCCATTTCTTCCCATCACCATACCCATGTTATGTCCCCCCAGCTCTCCAGCATGGAAAATCCCAATGCTTTCCTTCTCTTTCCCATCACCACACCCGTGTTATGTCCCCCCAGCTCCCCAGCACGGAAAATCCCAATGCTTTCCATTTCTATCTCATCACTACACCCGTGTTATGTCCCCCCAGCTCCCCATATGGCTCCTGCTGCTGTGGGCACCCAGCACAGCCCTCAGGGCATGGTCCTGGCAGGGGTGACCCACAGCTTGCACTGGACACAGGCTGGGCAGCCCCATCTCTGCAGCCCCGTCCATCTGGGTGTGCTGGGGCTCTGCTCCTCACCTCTGCCCTTCCATGGTCTCTGGGAGCCTGTCCCAGCAGGGACAGACACCAGCAGTGCCCTGTCCCTTCACTTCTCCCACCCCACAAGGCACAGGGCTGGGCCTGAGAGAGCATCAGCTCTCCACTGCTGGAAAGGAGGAGGAAGAGGAGGAGGAGGAGGGATGCACAAAGCACCTGAGGCTCAGCCAGAGCCTGGTGTGGTCTGCTCAAAGCTTGTCCCCAGTGTTCAATAGCACAGGGTGATCATGGGTGTCTGACTTGGAGCCTGCTCTGTGCTGCCCTCCCAGAGCTCCTGATTAGCATTTCCAGGACACGGATGCTGTGTGGGATATACGGGAAGGCTCTCGTAACTTACACAGCAGCAATACATCACCCTCAGAGAAGGGCCCATTTCAGCTTCATATCAGAGGCTGGCGTTTGCTGGAGTCAGGTGTCTCGTTCCCATTGAAATTCAACAGGAGTTGGAGTCTGCTCCCAGGGCTTCTCTGAAAGTCCCAGACTTAATTAGTATTTATCTTAATTAGGGGGATGTTACCTGCTCTGGGAACCTCACGCTATCTGCTGTGTTCATCCCCACAGCATCCTGGGAAAGGGCTCCCAGCCCTTTCTGCAGTGGGGGACTGGGACTCGTGGTGCCTGCTGTGCCAGCAGGGAGCAGAAAACATCTTTGGGGGGCTGCGAGGGTCACAGCTCTGCCCCCCTCCCCTTCTGGTCCTGTTCTCTGGGGAGAACAGATGAGAACACACAGGAGCCCACAGGGATGGGTGCAGCAGGAGATGCTGAGCCCCCTTTGCCTGCCTGGGCTCGGGGAGCATTTTCAGGGGAGCTGGGTGGCCACAGAGGTGGCCCAGCCCTGGCCGTGCTCTGGAGCACCACTGCTGCTCGTTCACCATCTTCAGGCCAGGCCACACATCACAGGGTGGAGGATGGGAGTGTGGGGAAAGGAGAAAAAATCAGCGCTGTTAAAAAAAAAAAAAAAAAAAGGAAAAAAAATCCCCAAAGTTACCGGCTTGGGAAGAGCTTAGAAACCTGATCTGGTCCGAGCCATGACGAGCCAAGAAGGACAAGCCATGGGGCTCTCTTGGCAAGCAGATCTCACCCACACCCTCCTGCAGGGGCGGGGAGAGGCAAACGAGTCCAAAGAGCTCCGAGGTGCTCTTGGCACGGCCCTTCCAAGGGCAGAGGAGCTGAAATCCGAGCCCCTGCTGCTCCAAGGATGGGGTTCCCCACCTCGGTGTCCCTGTCCTCCCCTCTGCCTGCCATGAGGGATGGGCCAGGATGCCCAGCTGGGCTGGCAGCCCCAGGGAAGGGTTTGGAGCAGGAACAAGCCAGCTGTCCCCTGGCACAGCCACCAAACGCGGCGGTGGGTGGGATGCAGGGCCCTGGGGTGGCAGTGCCGTGCAGTGGGGACTTTGGGACACAGGGGGGACCTGCAGGGGTGTCCTGGGGATGCTCAGGGGAGGCATGAGCCCGGGATTAGGGACACAGCGGGTGCTGACATGAAGGAAGAGAGGATGAACGTCTCCCCCAGGGAAAGCTGCCTCAGGCAGGCTGTGCTGGCTGATATCTCAGGGGATCCAAAGCCTACAGGGCTTTGGGCCAAGGGCTGGGTGCAGGAGATGCTCAAAGGCAGCAGGGAGCTCAGGGCTGGCACACAGAGCGTGCTGGGCATGGCACAGGCAGGGCTGGGGCCTGGACAGGGGCAGGAGAGAAGGGACAGGGGGGGATGAGCCACCTGCAAACATCCACCCTCAGTGGGACAAGGAGCAGGGACAGCAGGGACAGCGGGGACAGCAGGGACAGCAGGAGGCTGAGAGCTGCCACATCTGCTGCCAAGTACCAGGGGATCAGCCTGTAGCTGACCTTGGGGACAGTGACTCTGTGCATGGGTCAGGGGAGGTGTCTGAGCTGGCCTGGCTGCCGTGGTGCTGCGCATCCAGCTGCTCACCAGGAGCTCAGGGAGGGGACAGGAGGGGACATTGCTCCTCCACTGCACCTGTGGCCAGGTCTTTGTCCAGCTCTCCTCCATTAACTGCACATCCTGAAGAGCAGGAATGGGTTTCCAGATTTGCTTATGAGCTGCAGGGCTGGAGTTTGAGAAGGGGTTGGGGTGGAAAGGTCTCTTGCAGGGAACAAATGTGGCTTCATGATGAAGAGAAGGGAGGAGTTAGTCACTGAGGGGTGAATAGTCCCAAAATTCTGAAAAATATTATTATTTAGTCCCAAAATTCTGAAAAATTTATTATTTATAATTAAAATATTATTATTGAGAAATTCCTTCATTGATCAATTGGTTCAAGACTTTGAATGGCCATATCTCCCTTCTCCTCTTTGTTTTTTTCACTCATTCTGGGAGAAAAATGGCAAAAGTTTCAGAAGGGAAGGGAAGGGAAGGGAAGGGAAGGGAAGGGAAGGGAAGGGAAGGGAAGGGAAGGGAAGGGAAGGGAAGGGAAGGGAAGGGAAGGGAAGGGAAGGGAAGGGAAGGGAAGGGAAGGGAAGGGAAGGGAAGGGAAGGGAAGGGAAGGGAAGGGAAGATCTCAGGAGCTAAGGGTTGATGCTGAATGGCCTGATGAAAATTCCTGGAAATGTTAACATAGCAGAGCTGCAATTAGGAGCCATATAACAAATAACATGGAAAATAACAATATATATATAATACATACAGATATAATATAACAAATAACATGGGAAGCTGTGTAAAGAGCATTCCCTCCAGGTCCTGGGGACACAGCAATACAACAGGTGGCTCTGAATTTAATACTGCCATTAAACAAGCTCTTTTATTCAGCCAGAAGAGATGTGGTGGCTGGAAAGATGGACTGCTGCACACTTTCATTGTGCTCCATACAGAGCTACCCTCACCTGGCTCGGTATTTCATGGAAGGCTGGCCTGGCTGAGCCTGTGGGCTTCAGAACCATCCACAGTGTGCTCATGTAAAGTTGCCTGAGCTTATGGAAGATTTTGAAGGCCTGGATTCCATGTGTTGAGACTGGCACCATATCAGAGGAACAGCTGAGTATATGGAGCAGGGAAGCTACGTGTAAGTTATCCAGCGAGGAGAGAATCCGCCTGGGGCTGCAATCCTGGCTGCTGGGATGGGGAGGGGAGGCAGCACGTCCTTCCTCTCCCTGCAGGCAGGCTTTGTGGGGCTTTGCTCCACGAGAAAAAGATTTTCCTGTGTGTGGACACTGTCCTGGGCAGCTTTGTCCTGTTTATTTGCAGGCCAGGCCAAAGCTGGGGCTGTGTGAGGCAGGATCTGGTGTCTCCCCTCTGCTCTGGGACTTTGCTCTGGCTGCCATCCAAGTGGCTCTGGGTGAGGGTGAGGGACAGGGTATTTAGAAAATGTAATTTAAGCTTGGCAAGCACTTCCCTCTCAACAAGGTCATCTCTTCTCTAGGGTGGCCAGGAGGGAGAAGCTCCTGCCCAGAGGAGCTGCCTGCCCTGCTCAGGGGGAAGGACACCAGGCCAATGCCTTCAGCCAGCACCTGGGAACCCCCTGGAGACAGTGCTAAAGGGATGGAATTTCCTTACCAGCTCCCAAGCTGCTCTGACAAAGATCCCAGGAATAGCCAGGTCTGCAGAGGGGTCCTGCCCCACCAGCAGAGATTTCATTCACCCAAGTGGAGCAGAAATCATTGCCCTGGCTAGTGAGCTACCCAGGCTCACTGCTGCCCCACTTCAGCAGGCACTAAAGCAGGAACAGCCAGGGCAGAGCCCAAAACAGCTGGATGGATTTGGTGGTGTCTGGGAGGGTTGGAGCAACCCAGGCTCCCATCAGGGGTGGTGCTGGATCATCAGGATGGGCAAGGAGCTGACCAGGATGGGCAAAGAGCTCACCTGGATGGGCAAGGACCTCACCAGGATGTGCAAGGAGCTCACCAGGTTGTGCAAGGAACTCACCTGGATGGGCAAGGAACTCACCTGGATGGGCAAGGAGTTCACCTGGATAGGCAAGAAGCTCAGTAGGATTGGCAAGGAGCTTACCTGGATGGGCAAGGAGCTTGTCTGGATAGGCAAGGAGCCCACCTGGATGGGCAAAGAGCTCAATGGGTAAGGAGCTCACCAGGATGGGCAAGGAGCTCACCTGGATGGACAAGGAGCTCACCTGGATGGACAAGGCACCATTTCTAAAGCCACATTTGAAGCAGTGGTGGCTGGAGGGTGCCTGGGAAGGGAGGGGTGGGTCTGCAGGCAGAACAACAAGCTTTGTGACAATGAGATTTGAATTCCTGCAAACACCACAAGCCCAGCTGAACTGGTTTTCCTGGCACCTCTGCAGGACTCCACAGCATCCTGGCACCATGACCAGCACAGAGCTGCTGCTGGGGACAAGCTGAAGCCTTTGTCCTTCCTGGGTGAGTGAACAAGCTGAAGACTTTGGGTACAGCCACCAGCATCCTTCCTTGTGGAGCAGCTCACCCTGGCCACCAAGCCAGGCTGCTCCTTCCCCAGAGCAGTTTGAGGAATGGATTTTCACCCTGGCCCAACTCAACTGGGCTGAAAGAGCTGCCTCACTCCTCTGAGCTCTTTGGGAAGGCTCTGGGGCTGGGGCTTTTGCTGTCCTTACAAGGGGCCACCAGGATGTGTGAGTGGAAGTGAGAAATGAGATTTCCCAGGAATAATCCTCCTACATGAAGCTCAGTGGCATCTGTGAGCAGGCTCGTGGGCACCCCCAGGATCCACGTGAGAGGGAGCAGGGAGGTGTCTGAAGTGGGACCATGTCCTGGTGATTGCTCAGAACCTGTCCGGGTCAGTTCAGTGGGGTGTCCAGGCTGATCACAGAGGCACTGTGGGCCTGGATCACACAGCTGAGCTCAGCAAGGGTCTCACAAACAGAGGCAGAGCCCACCCTGAGCACTGAGAGCTCCTGAATTGGCTGACACCTCCAGGAATTGGGTTATTTTGTGACAACCCAACGAGGGCCTCTGCTGAAGAGCCCAGCAGTGACCAGGAAGGTGCCTAAAAATAAGGATCTTGCAGGGAGAGGCTGCAGGGAGGATGTCAGAGCCTCCCTGAGGCGTTAGGCAGCGGGGGTGTCACCGTGCCCTCGCTGGAGCTGTGGGCAGGGCTGCACATCCCACCTCACAAATGGCAGGCACAGGCAGCAGTGGAGGAGGCCTGGCAAAACAGCTCCAGGCTGGCACACCCTGGGGCTTTCACATGCACCAGCCTGGGCCCATTGGGCTCCCAAAGCTCTGTGAGTCCCAACTCCAGCTGGTCCTTTGTGGGGTGCTCCAGGGGCTGGGGAGGTCAGCTGGGCTCTGTTTGTCTGAATGTGCTGACCTGCAGTGACGTGGGCTGGTTGAAACCTCACAAGCAATGCTCTGAAGGAGGAAACTCCTGCCTACACCAGGCCAGGAAGGTGTTTCCAGCTCCATGTGGGTCAGCATTTTGCTGTGTTTTCTTAGGCATCTGTGTGTTGGGGTCTCTGCTGCTCAGGGTGACCCCAA
>JAHXMQ010006307.1:2535446-2550884 GCA_020466415.1 Ammodramus savannarum pratensis | reverse complement strand
GCTAGACCAGCCTCTAGACCAAACATAGCCCATGTTGTGCTGTGAGATATGGTCAGGAGGGCCAGGAGAACAGGGAAAGACCTGTGTAGTGCACCCAAGGTCACATGGAAAGGCAACATGAGCTACTGATATTTCCAGTAGCAGAGGAGAGCCAGCTGACCAGAAGCTGAAGGGTGGGAGTAAACCCTTTGTAGCAGAGGGTGTTTGTCCATGGACACAGAGCACATGACTTGACCTTTGGCTGAGCTCTGTGTCCTTTCAGTGAAGCTGGAGCTACAGCTCACACCCTAGAAGGTGGGGACCCACAGATGTGAGCCCTCAGTACATTTGTCAGGGCTTGACAAACCCAGATGTGCCCAAGAGGGGAGCAGCTCCATATTCCCTGAGTCAGCAGAGCTTCTCCATCTGGTGGCTTTAGGTGAGAAGAATAGAAAAGTAAGGAAGAATAAAGTTAAAAGGCTGATTTTCAAAGGTTGGAGGAGTTGAATCTCCTTGATTAAGGCACTGTGAAAATGAGATCATCAAGGCCACCCTAAGTGTTTGTCCTGAGCCCAGCCCAGGATCTGAGTGCTGGGTACATGGAGCCCAATCTCCCATGGACACCTTCTCAGTGCATCAGCTGGGGCAGAGTTAGAGATGGTCCAGCTGAAGAAGGGTTTCCTCCAGGGACAGACAAACCAGGACAGGACTTGTTTCCTTTGAACTTTTCCTGCAGGAGTGCCAAGCTTCTACCCCAGAGCACAGGGGTGATCCCCAAACACCCCCAGATTCCAAGCCCCAGATTTGTACCCTGAATAACTCCATCCCTCCAGAGCAAATGCAGAGGAGCAGATCCAGCCATGGCTCTGCTAATCCCTGGTGACACATCAGTGCCACTTTTCCTTGGCTTCTCCCACCCACAGCACCTCTGACCAGGGCAGTGCTCATGGCTTGAGCTCCACTGCACTCTTAAAACAGCACTGAGCAGTTTTCATACTGAAATTGGGATTTGCAGAGATGAAGTGAGGTGATGAAGGAAGTCAGAGCTGTGGGGAGGGAGAGAAAAAGAACCCAGGAAAGCTGTTAATCTGCCATTTTAATTTGCTGCATTGTAGCTTGAGAACTTCATCGTTGCTGAGCTACCACCCAGGTGCTCATCCAATGGGAGCTGCTGGAGATTTGCAAGTAGAAGAGCTTTAAACAAGAGACAACGTGGATTAAGCCTGACATCCCATCAGATCCTCCTTCTCTGGGTCCCTGATCTTCCAAGAGGCACCTTTCCCACTTTGCATATAATGTGAACTATTGTATAAATATTTAGTCATTCTGTTGGGAACATTAATTATAAATGGGGACTCAGCTTTTGAAAGCTGCCTGTAGGTCTGGGCACCCAATTTCCATTAATTTTAATGAGAACCAGACATCCAAATCCCATTCGGTGGCTTTGAGCATCTCAGGCAGGAAGCTCCATGTGACACCCCCCGCCTCCATCCTCCCCACTCTGCAGTGTGAGAGTGAGATTTGCAAATACCTCACAAATCCTGCAGATGCCTGAGCTGCCCTTGTGCCATGCCATTGTTGTCTGCTGAGGATGGTTGGGTGGTAGCTTCAGAAGTATTTCTAATAAGTTCATTTAATCCATCCTGTTGGTTCTTGTGCTTTGCACCCCCCCTCAGCACTTTGAAACAGCAATGCCTGAATGAGCCCCCAGCCTGTGTGGTTTTTTTGAGAGAGAAGCTTTGATGCTTGCAAATGACAGCTGTGCAGAGCAGGTCTGAAATGAATGATTGAATTATCTGACTGATTAAAAATGTGCTGTGGCTTGGAAGATCTGACAGCAAGTACCCACTTAGGCAGCTCCCATGAAAGGGAGCACACATGCACGGAGGGTTTGTGTGTTTGTGTGTGCATTGGCAAAAACAGCCAGTGAGATGGGACAGACACACAGAGCAGCAGCTTCTTAAGCTCAGCATCCTTTGCAAAGCTCCAAATCTGCTGTGAGATGCTCAGCAAAGCTAAAACTCAGTGTGGTTGTGGAGATAATGATTATTTAGACAGACGTCAGCAGTGGTTTAGGAAATGGAAATTGAGCTAAAAAGTAGTGCAGGCTGGGGAACTACTTAACTGCATCTCAGTCCCTCCTGGCCTGTGGCTGAGGAGGGATAAACTCTGCAAACACAGTTCCATCCTCTGTGCCATGGTGAGGAGCAGCCCCAGGGGCACCAGCTCCATGGGAACCTGTCCCGTGATCCAGAGGCTGGAGAAGCTCAAGCCCCGGTGAGATTAGCTATAAATGGCTATAAGGATGGAGAAAGGAGGCTTGGTTGTGGCTATGCCCTCAATGCCATCAGTGATGCAACAGCAGATGTGCCCATGCAGCCTTTCCAGACTTACCTCAGCTTCCTTCCCAGTCCCCATGTAGTGAAATCTCCCTTGGTGGTGCCTCAGAGAAATTCAGCTCAGCTCGAATAGAAGAAAAATATCTGGAAGTGAAATGAATGAAAGAAAAAATTAATTGATTTTTTTGCAAATAAAATATATTTTGTTGGCTCAACAAGTTCACAGGTTCCTGCTGGAGTTCCATACAGGGGAAAAAAATCATGTCATAGAAGTTGCAGTTGTAGTTCTTCATTGTGAATGGTCTTCTGATAGTTTGCTGAAATTGATTTTTTCCTAAATTGTCAAACTGTTTTTCATCTCCCTACGTACAGAAGATCACTATCTTGCCCTGACCCTCAGCTCAAAGAGGTGAAACACGGGGCTGTAACTAATTGCTTTATCTGAAATAGTTTTGGTTTGTTCTCCCGGCCCAGTCACTGAATAATTTGCTCTTTGCCCCTTGCAGTGCCATTAGTGCTGTTGGGTGTCTGTAACAGCTCCAGCCTCGCCCTTCCTGCTCCTGTCCCAGTTCCAGTGGTCATTTCCACAAGACTAAATGCTGCAATATCCTAAGGGCACACAGAGCTAATGGTAGCTCATTGGCATCTGTGTCACCTCTCCATCAACATCCCAAAATGCCCCTCTTATTGAACCCATTCTGGCAGCTCAGGAGCACTGAGAGCAAAGAAGGTGCTGGGATTCTGCTTATGTAAAACCTCATCACTGCTAATTGTCCCCCTGCAGCCCAGGTGTGGCAGCTCCAGGGCCCCTGTGTTTCTGTCCCACATTTCTCCCAGCCAGGACCTGGCTGCTGAGCTTAAAGGGAACATTAGATCATTTGAATTCCTTTTTCCATCATCTGAAAATGTCTGTTTATCAATTTTTAAATTTATTTTATAGACAATAGAGAAGTTGTTGACACTCCATCCCTGAAAGTGCTCAAGGCCAGGTTGGACAGGGCTCTAAGCAGTCTGGTCTAGTGGAAGGTGTCCCTGCCCATGGCAGGGAGTGCAACAAGAAAAAGCTTTAAGGTCCCTATTAACCCAAACCATCCTGTGTTTCTATGAATATAATTGAAATCAGGTTTATATCTTTCTAATCCTTCTTTCCATATCCCAAGTCTTTCAAAAATCAGTGGGCCTGGCCTCTCGGTTGGACTCAGACAGACAATGGGCCTTAAAGGTGAGGGTAGATGGGCAGCACCCCCAGTCAGTCAGTGCTCCCCAGTAGCTTGGCCTGAGTTTTCTGCTGCCCTTGCTCACTGCACCTCACCCTACAGGCTGAGCAGTCCTTGGCCTGGAAGATGCAGGGCCTCTGTTCCCACAACTGAAGCATCCTCACTTTGTCTTGGATTGTCTCAAGTCACAGCAAATTTTCCTTCCTTTGCTCTCTGCCCCTTCACATCAATGCTCCAGCACCTGCTCACACCAACAAAATCAGTCCTCACACCCTCTAAAATCCTTCTGCAGCTCTCTTGGAGAGGCCACAATGAGGTCACCCCAAAACCTTCTCTTCTCCAGGCTGAACAAACCCAGCCCTCTCAGCCTTCCCTCATAGCAGAGCTGCTCCATCCCCTTGATAAACTTGGTGCCTCTTCAGGGCTTGCTCCAACAGCTCCACATCCTTCTTGTCATAGATGGGACCCCAGAGCTGGAGCAGAACTGATCCCAATATTGCACCAAGAGCTGCTCTTGCACTCAGGCTGGGGTGGATCAGCAGATGGATCCCTGCAGAGTGCCAGATCGAATGAGGGGATGGACAAACAGCTTCCCTAAACAGCCTCACAACAAAGTGAAAGAAAATCCATGTTCCCAGAACAGCTTTTCAGCCTCAGGGGTAGATGCTGAAGGACTCATGCTGCTGCCAATGCGCAGCCCCACAGTTTCCAAAAATGACAGATGATAATTTTCTGTTACCAAAGTATTGCAGTGGATTTGGTGTGATTCTGGATCAGGCCTCAGTTGGACAGATAAAGGTGAATTGATTACTGAACTCAGAATTAATGGTTGCTTAAATGCCCTAATTGCATTTGTTCTGAGCAGAATGTGATCCTAAATTGATAATATGTATGCAAGGCACTTGAAAGTGGTCAATTTTCCTAAGTTGGGAGCAATTACAAACAAGAAATGATTGGAGAAAAAAACGAGAAAAAATAATGTGTGTTCTAAATGAGGGTTGCTTAAGAAAACTTTGATAGATGCTGTCTCCTCCACAGCATGCACACAGTTCTGCAGCCATTGAAGATATTCTTAGCTAAGAATCTATCATTGTTAAGGAAGATAAAACCAGAAATAATAACACCAAACAGGAAAAGAAGGGATTTGGTAACAAAAGCAATGAATTAACTGTTACATAATGCAGAGACCTGGAAGGCTAATCTGGAAGAGCAGTCAATGAAAATTATGTTTGGTGGCATTAAGGACTATTAGGGAGTGTGCATGTGTGTGTGTTTATGTGCATGTATGTTAGGAAGAAAATAAATGCTGCATGGTTTTAGATGAAGCTGGTAAAGACTCTGCTCTGATACTGGAAAAAAAAAAAGCTCCATAGCTCTGGAGAGGAGCAGCCTGATGGGTCCATATCCTGCTGAGGGGATGCAAAGATGCTGGCTCCAGCAGTAACCAGGCAGCACATTAAATGGCAACTGGTAAACTGAAATGTTTGTACATGTCTAGGGCTAGAAAACTCCCTTGAATGGTTTATGTATGTCAGTACCTGGGTGTTGGGGTTGCTGGGGAAGGGAATGCCCAGAGGAGCTGTGGCTGCCCCATCCCTGGAAGTGCCCAAGGCCAGGTTGGACTCAAATCAGCCTGGGATAGTGAAAGGTGTCCCATGGCAGGGAGTGGAACTGAATGGTCCTTCCCTTAAAGTCCTTCCCAACCCAGTCTATCCCTTGATTCTGTGAAATTAGGCCAACAAAATAGTATGGCATTTGTTTAGGTGAGATGATGGATGGCAGAGAGGGGGAGACTCCTGGCACTGGGGTACAATACAAGATGGAAGAGATGCTGCAGAGCCCTTGCAGTCACCAGACTCCCTGTGGGACCTCCAAGGACCTGCTCACCCTCATCAGCTGCTGAGGATACAGTTTTCATCCACTAAGTGTTACTGAAATTAGGACAAGTCAGATGCTCTGAGTGGTCAGGTCTGCTTGGGGAGCTGATTTTGTGTCAGCAGTGGGCTCTCAGGAAGACAAGTGCAAATTCATCCACTCAGAAACCCTCGTGGGCAGAGGAAGGATGCTGGTTTGGAGGACAGTGACTCATTTGAAAGCTCCCATGAAGGAAGATGGAGAGTGAGCCGAGTGCTCATCCAGCACCATCAATCTTACCTTCTGCCAAAACCTGAAATGCCAGGAATGATGACTCTCATATTCCAGGCTGGGATTTCCCAGGCAGAAATGCCTACACTGGGCAGGGAATCAAAATCCTCCATGGCACATGGAGATTTCTTTAGTGTGGGCAAGGGAGGTGACTAATCCCTGCACAGGAGATGAGTGCACAGTGTCCTTGGGACTTCCAGAGGGCTCTGGTGGCTGTGTTGGCCAGGCTGGTGCTCAACCCTCACTCCTGGCCCAGCAGCCAGAACATTACTGAGGAGCTCAGAGGATGAACTGTGGGGTAGAAAACCAGACCCCTATGGAGCTCTAAACAAGTTTCACTTGAGTTTATATGCAGGAGGAGGTTACAAGGTGAACTGATCACAGCCTGGGGGGAAAGAAAAGCTCCCAGGGGAACATTCTTGAAGGCACTGGGCTTTTCTGTGCAGGAAGAGACAACGGTAACACCAGACACAGTATTGAGGTGCAGCTCCTGGCACTGGAGTTATTTCACCTGGTTACTCATTCTAGCATTAATTCTCCTATTTGAATATAGGTTAGCCTGTTAATGGGGAGGGAATCATAAAATTCTTATATTTTTGTAGTGCAGAGCTTCAATGTACTCTTTGTTGATGGTCAGTTTGCTGTTGGACAGTTTGTCTCAGGGTGAGGTGTTTGGTGCAGCTGCCTTCTGCCTACACCTGTGAGAGCCCAGCTGGATGCAGAAATTCCAGGTGTGAGCTTTCCAACCACACCTTACCTCCAAGGACAGCCATCACCCAGGACAAGGAACTGATCTCAAGTGTAAGAGAAATGCAGACAAAGGCTCTCAAGGACTGGCCCTGATTCTGCAGAGGGGCTGTTATCCCCATCCACATCCCCCTGCCTGCACCACCTGCACGCAGCAAGGCCCTCACACAGATTTCTCCTAATTATGGCTTCCAGCAAAGTGGCTTGTACTGAAAATGAGTGAATCCCAGCTGGGAAATCCAAGGGATTTCCTGAGAAAAACAGCTGTGTGAGGACATGGAGGCATGTTCATTCCTGGGCACAAAAGAACGCCAGCAATGGTTTCAGAACAAAATCTGAGAAGGCTGAGCAGCACCCAGAAGTGTCCTTGTGTGCCACAGCAACCATCAAGAGCAGGGCATGGCTGGAAAACTCTTTGTAATGGGGATTCAGCACTTCAAAAGCAAAGGCATTAAAATGCAGTTAAGGCACTTTTGAAATGGTGAGGGAAGTCAATAAAGCCTGGGGGGCTGCAGGGTAGGTGGTCCTGTCCTCTCCACTCAGAGCAAGGGGGAGCAGAGTGTGTGGAGCTGCCAGCCTTGGTGGATCCCATGGGGCTACAGGAACATCAACCCTCTCAGTACCACCTCTTTTTTCCAGGTGTCCCCCTGTGCTTTCAGCCTAGCTGGAGCATTCCCATGGTCTGCATGATGCAGGTGTTGGCAGTGTCTATTCGTGGTGCCTGCAGTTCCCCGCTGCCTGGCAGGCTCACAGGGGGTGCTTTGGCTTGTTGGGGGCTTGTTGGGGGCTCCCCTGATGCTGCTGTGCAGGGAAGGTGTCCTTGCCTCAGGATGCTCCCTCTTCCTCAGAGAACTCGTGTCACAGGTGGCAAAAAATCCAGACAGTTCAGCAGCACACACAGAATCGCTGTAGTTTGGGAGTTTTCTTAATTGCAGGAAAATATTATGACATATTGGAGGCACCTGACAGAGATGTACCAGGAGGAATCTCTGCCTTGTTGCTGTTGGGAATGCCCAATCAATGACAGGCACAGGCTCACCACCCTGCCAAGGGGAGGAGAGGAGGTTTCTCCCTCAATCCAGCTGTTGGTACACTCATTCCCAGGAGCAGAATGATTGATAACACAGTTATTTGGAACCCACCAGTGGATATATTCTTAGAAACTAGAACCTCATTTTCTCATGCTGCAAAATGTCATTTCCTAGGACCAGCTGAGCAGAAATTGGATTTTGTTCCTTGCCTTCAGAGCTGAACAGCACAACAGACTGATAAATATTGATTATGCTTTTTATATTTTAATTTTTTTTATTAAAGCACCCTAACCTGATAATTGTTTGATTACAAATACATTAGAGTTGATCAGACAGAGCAGCAGGACAGACTTTTATGATGGTGTTAATCAAATTTCTTTGATGAAGGGACGCTGTGGGAGGTTAAAAACCTCACATCTGGATTTGCCCAGCTTCTTGACTGTGGCCACAAGGTCCATTTTTTGTGTCTCTCCAGTACAGTACCCTTCACTCACACTTGCATTTGTTGGAAAATCCTGAGTGTAGCTGCAGGGTGGCTCATTACATGGTCCATTACCAATCCTATCCCTGGCAAACAACCCTGTGTGCTGTGCTGGGGTATCCCTGCTGGAAGGAGCTCTGGCCATGTTCTGCTGAGCTGCTCCAGGACATTATTTCACCTGATGGTGAAATAATGCAGGGTTAAGGATGTATGGCTGTGGGTTGTAATGGCATTTTTAATTTGGGATGTCGGGGATTTGTCTGCTCATTCAGCAATATGTGTTCCCTGGAAGGAGTTTTCCAAGAGACAGAGGTTTAGGGAGAGGTTTTCTCCTTGGAATCAGGAGGGGGATCTGGGGCAGACACCAAACCCTTGTTCCTCACCCAGAGGTTTGATGGGGCTTGGAGCACCCTGGTCTGGTGGAAGGTGGCCCTGCCCATGGCCTGGACTGGAGCAAGGTGGTCTCTCAGGTGCCCTCCAACCCTTCTGTGGTTCTGTGGCCCCACATCCCTGTGCAGCAGTCAGGGTGCACATCCTGGCTCCTGTGTGCCACCCAGACATGGGTGTGCCAGCTCTGGGGGAAGGATCCTTGTAGCTGGCCCAGGCTAAGGGACCAGTGGCTGGTGCTCCAGATGGGAAACTGACCCAGAGAGCACCCACAGAAACCCCCATGGTATTACACCACCAAAAAACCAAGGGACAGGGTTTGGCATAAACCACTGCTCTGTCAGTCTGGTAAAATGGCCCTAAAGCAGGAAAAGCCTTGTGTCCCTGTTCCTCTGCACCCCACACTGCATCCCCAGCCCTCCTGGTGAACCAGGTTCCTGGGCAAGCCTGTGGACAAAGCCATTTGCATGCAAGGATGGAGATGTGTCAGTGATGGTGAGCAGCACCAGCTCCAGCCCACTGTGGTGGGAGAGGCTCTGGAGGCAGCTTGGCAGGCACAGGGCAGCACTGCTGCTGGAACCGGGATGGGACGGGATGGGATGGGATCGATGGGATGGGATCCATGGGATGGGATCCATGGGATGGGATGGGATCCATGGGATGGGATCCATGGGATGGGGTGGGATCCATGGGATGGGATCCATGGGACGGGATCCATGGGATGGGGTGGGATCCAAGGGATGGGATCCATGGGATGGGATCCATGGGATGGGATCCATGGGATGGGATGGGATGGGATGGAGCTGCAGCAGGTGGGAGTGTCCAGAGGCACGGAGCAGCCCAACCTGCAGTGCTGGGGTCTGCACCAAGGTGGGTCCTCGAGGCATCCCCAATGCTGCACGGCTGCGTTTGGAGCGCATCGTTTGTTAAAGACACTGAGAGCATTTGGCAGGATTTCAACCCCAAACTTGAAGCCAGTGTCGATTCTCAGGGTGAGGATTTGCTGGCAGGAAGCAGAGCAATCCCTCAGCGCTCTGCAGGTGCCCGTCAGGGACAAGCCCCGGCACTCCGGGACATCCCTGGCAGCTCCGAGCGGAGCCTCCCGGGCAGCCGCGGGTCTGCTCTGCCAGGGGCTCTGCCGGAGCTTTATTCCATCCTCTCCCGGCTCCATTCACCGTGCCTCCTGCCTCCTCCCCCTCCGCCGTCCCTCCCACCCTGCCTGCCGGATCCCCAGCAGTCTCTTGACACCTTGGGGGAAGGCTGGGAGGTGTAACCATCGGCAGCGAGCGAGGCAGAGCAGGAGAGCAGGCAGAAGGAAGCCAATAACAGGGAGGTCTAGGAAGGTGGTGGAGGGGGAGGGACGGGGCCACTCCTCCATCGGTGGGACTGCAGATTATTTTGCATGGATTGTTGAAGAGAAAAGGGAGCTGCATTTGTGAAGGGACCAAAAAATAAACAGCTCATTGCTCGGGTAAGTGCCAATGCGAGCTCCCCGGCTCTCATTGTCATGCCGTACATCGATCCCCCCTCCTATTTTGCTTAGTTATACTGGGTTTGGTTCTTATGAGGATTATTTGATGCATCAGCTGTGTGCTTCAGAGGCTGGAGACTGACTGGTACGTGTGTGTGCGTGTGTGTGTGTGTGTGTGTGCATGTGGGAAGATGCCCATTCTCTGGATATACATTGACACATTCTTCCAGCTCTCAGTGTGGTGTCTCACTGGCAGTGTTACCCCAAAGCGTGCCGTACACACACACACAAATGGTGTTTGCTGCTTCTGCCTTTAAAATCCACTCACACACGCAATTATTGAAGCTGAAAATTAAAGAGGGGCTCTTAAATCACAGTCCTCAGTGGTAGGGGGGTACCTCTCTTTATCCTGAGCCTGACACGTTCAGTATTATGTTTTATAGCAAAGCTACATTTAAAGATCAATTCGGCAGTGGTTATTGCATCCAAATTACATGGTTGTCATGGAGATGGTACAGAGAAGCTGAAGTGATATGACTGCATCTGGACTGGAGTGGGGCTTTGCTGCCGAGTGAGATCCTGCCTTGCCTCCTGTGTCTTTTTGTCTCTGCTGGGTTACAATTTCTTTTAATCTTGAATGAAGCAGTGCTGTATTAGAGGATTTAGAGGTCGAACTGCTGGGAAGGGTGTGTGTTACCCCCACTCAGCACTGGGTTATTATCATAATTGTTCTATTAACGTCTGCCTCTCCCTGAATTTCTTCCACAAGTCTGGGAAGGAGGAAGGCGTGAGAAGGACAGATAGTTTTCTGAGCACAGCTAGGGCTGGGAGTACTTTGTAAAAGGATACCTGCCATGCCCACACCTCCCTGCTGGCTCCCACACCTTGGGGGACAAAAGGGAAAGGATGCTCTGCTTTTAGCCATGTTTATCTTCCATTTTGCTGCCTCAACTTTGAGGATTCAAGGAGCCAGTCACCTGCTCCTCACAGTGTCAGGGGAATGGCTTTTTAAAAAATTATTATTATTATTTTAATTATTATATTTGTTTGCTTTGCAACTGGTAATATGGATGTGTTGGCAGTTGGGAAAGAAAATCCATAATTTATGAGAATGAAATTTTCCTGCCTAAGGCTAGCTAGAATACAAAGAGTATATCTGTGGGAAGGGCATGTTATATGTTACAGATGTGTATTTCTCTAGTGGCTGGGAGTAAATCACACTATTGTGCTCATCTTCATTATTTTGGGTGTTAGGCTGGCTTTAGTCAATATTTAATCTAAGCTCATTGTGTGCTCACACAATAAACGTGCAATTTGAAGCCTAACTTTACATCTCTAAAATGCTCTGGGAATGCATGTGGCATTGTCTCCATAAATGCAATTTCACCCTTTTCTGTGAGACCAAGCCTATTGTGGGCATGTAAATATAGTAAAAGGCACTGGTGGAAGCAAGCCCATCAGAATGGCAGTGTTTCTCTAATTGTATCACTAAACATAAGACAGAATTAATTACTAGGATAAACAGAGCTTTGTAGCTCTTGGATCAGGATAATATTTGCATGGAGTTCCAGGCCTGCATTATAGTAGCTGGCATTATGGCTTTAATTCCCCCCATGCCAGTAGATAATGTTTTTAGCCAGGAGTGGAGCATATTATCATTAGATATTTTTGCTTTAAAAAGATGTTAAATCCCCATGTCCTTGTCAAATTGTCCATTGCAACTGTTCCAAAGTCTGTGATTCAAGTAGGATTTTCCTTAATGTGATTTTTCCCGTACAAGCCCAAGCAAACAATGGATAAAGTCTGGAAGTGGGTGGCCGAGTCCAGAGGGGATGTCAGAGAGATGGCTAATTCACAAAATGGATGGTTCTCATTCTGGGCCTCTTTTCCCCCTAAAAGTTAGGCACAAGTGGAGTTGAAGTGGGTAGTTTTCCCAGGAGATCCCTTTGGGGGTGTGAGACTGGAAGCCAAATAGTTCTGCATTAATCCTGAGTTCCCTCTTGTCTCACCACCTTCTCAGCACCTTCAGCCCACCCTAGGATGTGTCTGGATTATTCTCTGGGGAGGGAAACTGAGGCTTGGCATGGTTAAATGACTTTGCCAAGGTGACAATGGCAGTGCTGGGCAGGGGACAGAGGAGCTCTTCCAGGAAGAAGCTCTGTGTGAGCACCAGGCCTGCTCAGTGCTTGCACGGGGAGGTGGTGGTGGGGAGCAGTAACTCCACTTCATGGAGACCAGGTGGGTGTGTTTGCTGAGGCCACTCATGAGAGCTCCACAGAGGGTGGCAAGAGGGGCTCAAGCACTTTCGGACCAGTTTCTGAGCTGCCCAAGACAAGGACTTGCTTTTCTGACCTCCTTGCGTGGCCCATCATGTGGTTCTTCACATGAAGCCCTCACAGGTGTCTTGGCTTTCTGCTCTCCCACTGGTGCTGCTCACCTCTCACCTCCCTGCTGAAATACCCTGAATTGCTCTCCTGGAATTCAACCCACTTCTCTGCTCTCCATCCCATCACCCAACACCTCTTTGTCCTCTTCCTCCATGGGCTTTCCCAGCAATGACGTTCCCTCCATCCAGCAGTGCCACCAGCTCCCATGCCATGGGTTTGTATGTGGTGTGCCTGTCCTGAGGCACACAGTGCTGGGTAGGACAGGCCACCATGCTAAAGCAACTCAAGTGAAAAGTCTCCTTTGAAATCTGAAGTTGCCCCATGTGGTGTCCGTGGCTCTGCACAAAGCTGGAGCTGGTTCTTGCTGCCAGAAGGAAATGGAATTCCCTGTTCAATTCCCACACAGACACCTGTGTGTGGCCCTGCTGATTCTCACAGGGTGCTGCTGTTGCCAGAAGGATGTTCCCTGGACTGGGAGGGAGCTGTGGCTACTGCCAGCAAAGTGCTGGCTATGGGCACAGCAATTCCTTGGAGGCTGGGTGTGAGCAGTCCCTGGAGTGGGTGATCTCCTGGTGGAAGTGGCCACATCCCCTGTGGGTGCTGCTTGCTCTGCTGCCTGACAGTCTCTGCTGTGCACACACCTCTTTGCCAGATCTGCTGGAGGTGAAATCACCCTCCTTGTCCTTTTGGCTGGAAAATGCCTTTCCCAGGATGGGACAGGATCCATGGGAGGCCCAGTGCATCCAGGCTCTCAGTGGCTGGATGGAGCCATAGGAGTGGTTCAGGGGTGGATTCTTCACTGGAGGCTCGTGGTACTTCCCTGAGGGGGTTATGGTGGGAGAGGGACAGGGTCTGTTCTGGCTTTTCCCTGTTTCCTGTGACTGGCAGGGGGAGAGGCACTTGTCCAAGCTGGACAGTAACCACCTCTCCCTTTGTGCTCACTGCTGTCCTTTGTGCTCCTGCAGGAGCTCCAGGAATGGCTGAGATGCTCAGGGAGATCCTTCCCTGCAGCCCATAGCCCTGATCCTGGCAGCACCCAGCTCTGCTCAGCTCCCAGGTGGGGACACAGAGAGCAAACACTGCCCATCCCTGGGTCAGGCCCAGTGCCCCCTCACTTGCACCAGGCTGGGTCAGAGGGAGCAAGGAGCTGCAGGCAGCCCCAGCAGACCTTCTGCAGCTGAACCCAACCCCCTTCTAGTGCTTTCCATGCTTTTTCTGGGCTCTGGGCCTCAGCCTGGCACTGGCCACATGGTTTGTCACCTACCTCTTCACCAGCACTGCTTACATTTCCTCCACTCCTTCCTCTTCCTCCTTCTTATCACCTCACGTACTCCCCTCGTGGTTTCTCAGCTCTGTGGTTTTGAAGGGCCTGTGGAAGAGGCAGGGCTGGCAGGTGGCTCAGGCTGTCTGCTGTCAGGTTGTTGGAAGGAACTGTCCCCATGTCCCCATCTCCCCATGTCCCCATGTCCTGGCCAGGAGCTGTGCTCACACTGGGTCCCCAAAGAGGAGACCACACCTGAAGGGATCTTCCCAGCACCACTCTGAGGGGTGCCATGAGAGCTGCTCAGGATGTCACCTCTGTGGTGTCACCAGCCTTGCCTTATCTTCTGCTATGTTCTCTTCTTCCCTGAGACATCCTGCATGGCTCCCAGCAAAGGTAGTGCTGGTAGCATGCCCTGGCATTGGTGGCTGCTGGCACACACCTCAGCAGGGGCAGGGATGGGACAATGCTTCCTCCCAAGCAGGATGAGCCCAGGATTCACCCCAGGATTTTCTGCCTTCCTCTACAGCATGGGACATGGTCTGGTTCCAATCTCCCAAAGTCCCAGTCTGGCAAAATCTTTGTGCCCTGGTTTTGTGTCTCCTGCTCTCCAGCTCTGACACCTCCACACTGCAGACGCCCCAGTGTCTCTGGGAGCTTTCCATGCGCTGTGGCTGTGGCAGGGACATGCTGGGGACATGCTGCTCTGTGACCTTTGGGATGAAATGTTTGCAGGGCTGGGGGCTCACAGCTGCATTTGGTGTCTTGTACGGTCACTGCCCATCCTTGTCTGCCCCAGGCAATGCAGCTGAGCTCCCCTGGCTCTGTGGCCTTGCTGATGGAGATGGAGATGGAGAACCCCATCCTGGGATGGAGAACTGAATTCCCCCTCAAAAGACAGAACCTAGGAGAGCAAATCCCAGTGATGTTCCCTTTCTGGGGGTTAGAGGATGTGCCTCTGAGTTCTCCTGATCAACCTCAAGCAGGAAAACTGATATCAGACCCCAGTGCCTGATCTGCTCATGGTTCACCAACCGTACTGAAAAGCCCAGGGAAAATGCTGTGAGCTCAGCCTCCTCTCTGGCTTCTCCTCCCCCCATGTGCTGTTGTCTCTCTATTATTTTCTTGATATGGAAAACAAATTTGACCCAAATATCTTTTTCTTTTAAATCTGTAAAAAAATGTAAGATAGTAGGGAAATGCTGTGATACCAAACTAAATTGAAGGGTTGCATTTTTTTGTTTCCTGGATTTGCTTCCATGCTCCAAAGTCAAGGCAAAAAGCTCTGTTCTTGCAACTTTTTTTTTTTTTTTTTAAATTTAATCCACCTCTTCAGTGGTTTCAGCACAAGTGCATCACAACCCTGGGTAAGGTCTAGCTGACCTATAATTGCAATTTTCAGCAAGGGAACAATTTTTCCAAAAAATTTCACACAGTTCTATGCAAAAGCCTCATAGATGTGGAGAGGGTATTCCCTGTGGTACCTTCAGCCTTCCTGCAGCAGCTGATCCAGAACTGGGATCTGAGGCCAGCTCAGGGAAACATCAGGTGCTGCCATGTAGAGAGCAGGACCTGCTGACTGCCCCCTCATCCCCAGGAGGGCCTGGGCACACTCAGAGATCTCTGCCCACTCTGGGGACTCTGGCCACTTGCTGTTGGCTGGTGCTGGGCACAGGAACAGAGGATGGCCCTGCTCTAGTGGAAGGTGACCCTGCCCATGGCAAGGCTTTGGAATGAGGTGATCTTTAAGGTCCTTTCCAACCAAACCATTTGGGGATCCTGTGGCACCTTCTCCAGGTCACCCACAGCTTCTCCCTTTGCGTGTCCTAAAGCAGCATCTCATCCTGGCAGTGCAAGGAGGGTTTGGACAGCACTCTCAGGCACAGGGTGGGATTGCTGGGCTGTCCTGTGCAGGGCCAGGAGCTGGACTGGATCATCCTTGTGAGTCCCTTCCAACTCAGGGTGTGCCATGGCAGAGAGACCTGGCAGCCTC
>JAHXMQ010006307.1:2463500-2499826 GCA_020466415.1 Ammodramus savannarum pratensis | reverse complement strand
TCCCCGTGGGTAGATGCTTCTGCCTCTTCCAGCATTATCTCCACAGCAATGAGAATAAACAAACAGTGGATTATATAAGAGAGGCAGAAAGGTCCTGGGGGCAGCAGGAGTTATGACTCAGAGCTCAGAGCACACCTCAATGCCTCTCGTGTTTCGCCAGGTCCTGTGGCACACGTCAAAGGGCAGCAGAAACCTGGCAGCAGTGGATGCTCACTCCCAGTGTGGGTTGCTCTTAGCCCGGTGGTGTTTTTACAGCTGTGCCACTCTCTCCTGCACCTTAGGGAAGCTGCAGCACACAGAAAGCCCTGATCTCCTCCAGAGATGTGCTGCTATTCAAGCCAGCAGCACTCTTCTCACCCCTCAGCCCTTGTCTCATTGCATATCTTCACATGGAGCCCACCAGAGTCCTCATGCTGACCCATGGGTTACACATGAGGATTTAACTTGTGCAGAGTTACCATCAGCATTTCATTGGTGACACTTTTTCTGTAGGAAAAAAAAGACATTTCAACTATCATAGAACCATTTGGATCTAAATGAATTTTCTACCAAGAACATCTCTTGAGATGAGTCTGATGAGAGGGTCTATATTGAGAATGAAATACCTTTCAGGATGGAATTTTCTTCCCTGGCAGCAGAAGGAGCTGTGAAGCCAACACTGAGTGTCATTGCTGGGGCAGAGGGGCTGGGGGTTCTCTGCTGTACAAGGCTTGCAGCAGTAACCACTCATTAACAAAGTTCATTATGTTTGTCTGAGGTGTTTTAGGATTTAAAAAGAGCAAGGATGAGGCTGACGTGGCAGTGAGGAGATCAATGCTCTTATCTCAATGACCTTCAGGATCAAATGGTTCAGAGACTGAGGGCTTTCTTTGTGGACAAGGACTGCAGGAACAAAACACCCAAGGTCTGGCTGTGTTATGAAAGTGTCTGATAAAGAAGAGCCATGACTGATGTGTAATTAGCAGGAGGGACCAGAATTGCCAAGGATGCCCCAAGGAAGGAGCATTTGGAACAGCAACAAAAACAAACCGAAGGAATGTTTGGGCAAAGGATTTGGGGAAAGAGGGGTTTCTTACTGGTGAGCTGCTGCCAGACTGAGCTGTAATCCTCTCCAGGGAATTCCTTGGGCTTGGCTACAGACAGCGTCTGTCAGGCTTGCAGGGACAGGACAGAAGGCAGAGAACACGAAGACAGAGTCCTTGCCCTGTCACTTGCAAACATTCCCAGCACCACAATGCTGTGGATGAATGGAGAGTGGATAAACATCCACCTGCCCCGTGGATCCTTGGTGTCATTTCTTGCCCTCGGGGTGGTTTGCAGAACAAAGGAATTGCACAATACAGGAAGGAAGTGGTGTGCCAGCCTCCCAAGCTCTCAGCAGAAGACAACTGCAGATAAACATGAGGTAGAACCTTGGCTGAGCATAAATCACTGGGGAAAGATTTTCTGATGGGAAGATAGAGGAGAAAGGAACTGCTTCCAGAAGCACCTGATGTCATGGAGCTCAGGTTCAGCTTGTTCCACTTTTCTGCTCAGACCAAATTAAGGATCTAAACTTTAATAGTAAATTCATGGTAGTTGAACAGGGAATTCCATTTGGTTTTGAGGAGCAAGTTGAGTATAAATAAGCCTGAGAGGTAGAGGGAAGGTGGGAGGAAGGAGGGGCTGGGTAGGTGGGTGTATAGAAAGGAGGAATGGCCAGACACAGAGAGAGGTGGACATAGCACAGGCAGAAGGGTGGGTGGACAGGTAGAATTCAGGCTGACAGAAGCAATTCAGGCAGCAGCCATAAGCCTGATGAGGAGATGTCACATGTCATTGACTCGCTGGTGTTAATTGCTGGATCAGCATGTTCCAGCACAGTCTGAAGCAATTGCTTGATCCCCTAAAGGGATGCAGCAGAGTCTGGAGGAAGAAATGCAGGCTTGGGAGCAGGGCACACCTCTCCTGTGCACTAATCTGCTCTGGGCACTGACTCATTCCATAGCCTTTGGCAACTTACTTCACCTCTGTGAAATGGGGATAATAACCCTTAATCACCACAGGTAGAAGGGGGTTAAGAAAAACGATGGAGAGCTTAAAGCATGAGGTGCTTTTGCAGAGAAGTGCTTGAAAGGGTGCAGGTCCTCCCACAGGTCCTATCCCCGAGCAGGAAGGGGCTCCCAGCAAGCCCTGAGCCACAGGTGCTGTCCCATGCAGGCAGACCCTTGCCAGGCACTCTTAAGACCTTGCCCAGACTGAAAAGGGCACAGGGGTTCATTTTCCTAATTAAGTGCTTTGTCTAGGATGGTAGATGTGAGGTGAAGAAAAGAAAGAAGAGGAAAAGCCACTCACAAGCCAGAGCATGAGGAATATCTGTCAGTCCATGTCCACATTGCCAGGACTGCCCAGGGCTGAGAGGCCAGAGGAGAGGCAGCAGAACTGACACACTGGGCTCTCCCAAACCATCCAGAGCCTTACAAAGGCAGGCACAAGAGCCAGATGCTTTTTCTTGGCAGAACAAGCTTTGAGATCAGCTGTGGATCTGCTCACAGGGGTAGGCAGCAGGGGACAGGGACCCAAAGGCACCAGGATGTCCCAGCATTTTCAGCCAGATGTGCCATTGGGACCACCTGGCATTGGGATGAGCCTCCTGGAAGAGCCATCCCAAGCAGGGAGCCTCCAGCACTGCTCACTGCTGTGAACAGCAAGGCAGAGAGGACCTGCTTCATCCAGCCTCACCTTGCTTTACTGAGCCCAGCATTAGAAAAAGAAGATTGGATTTTTCCTTCCACCAGCATTGATGCCTGAGAGCCTGAAATCCATGGAGGCAACACTTGATGATTCCATTCAGGATGAGGATCTGCATTAGTCAAAGCACTCAGCAGCTGTGGCAGTTTCCTCTTGTCACACACCATTAAGCTGGGCTAGTTTGCACAGTATTTTCAGAAAGCTTATTTTGAAATAAGAGATCATGGGCAGCACAGCCAGATTTATTCAAATCCAGAGAGCTTCAGCCTTGGAAAAATATCCCAAATTGAAGTCTGTCTATAATATGTAAGGCCTGAGCAGCAATGTCTTCCTCAAGCAGATATTTCTCTTGCAGTGGGATAACACATTAGGTCTTCACAAGGAAGAGCATTTGTTTTTCTTTGCAAAAAAGGCTGACAGCCCATCCCTCTGGCTACTGAAATCACCACAATGGCAAGGTCATCTGTCCTGCCCACCTGAGTGTCTCCCCAAACACAGGATGTCTGCAGCACCCAGCCCTCCTCTGCTGGAAATTCAAGGCTTTTCTCTGGGATTCACCATCCCCAGGATCCTGTGCCAGATATTTGTGGGTGGCCCATGGCATTTTTTTGTACCAGGCCAAGTTTCATTTGATGATGAGCATAGTAAGGCAACCACTCTCCTGGACAGGATTATTCTTTTGAAAAATGAGGGAAGAAAGACTTCAGAAACATCAGGAGCAAGAGCTGGGTGAGCCCCATCCATGGGCTGGGGACTGCTGCTCCTCAGTGCTCTCAAGAGCAGCAGAGGGGAAACCTTTGTGCCCCTACAGCAGAGAACAGCCCCACTGCCCAGGGTTCCCATCCCAGAGGCTGCAGCACAGCTCCTCCCTGAACAGCTGCATTTGTACCACTGGCACATGGGAAACAGAAAACAATCATCTTTTTGCAGATCTGCAGAAGAGTTCTGGCTTGGAAGCTGAGGAAGGCTTGGGATGTACAGACCATCATCACCAGACAGACCTGGCCTCGTGCTGACAGCCCAGGGCAGTCAAGGAAAGCAAAATAAAGCAAAATACAGAGCACATGAATCCTGCAGCACTGTAATCATCAGGGCAAGGCAGACCCTTCCAGGGACACCCTGTCCTGGCATGGGGTGCTGGTTTGCTTTAGCCAGGGCCAGGTTCTTCCACCAGGCTCTTTTTTCACCAATCCATGCATCCATCTGTCCATCCCTGCCAGCCCACCATCCAACTGGTTGAACTGGCAAGGGTGCAGAGTGGGAGGCAGGATACTGCATAAAGTCACTGGGAAAGTAAAAGGGTAAACACAGGATTGACTGAACTTTTTCTCCTAAAAAGTGCTGTGCAAGATCATAATTTGAGAATCCCATGTTTGGTGTTTCCTACCTTTTTATAAAATATAAACACATGTAGTTACTGCTACATTCCCTGCTTGTGTGAAGTGGATGAAGTAAAGCAGGAATACAGGGAACGTGCTGCAGTTTGCAAGTGCCAGGCTAAGGAATTACAGGGGAGACCATGCCAAAGGAGCAAATGTGCTAAAGTGAGACCAAAGCTGCTTCAGGGGGGCCACTCTCAGACTGGCAACTGCCCTTCAGGCCCCTCACCTGTACAGAGGTGCACTGGCTGCAGGGATGCTGCTGTTCCAGGGCTTCCTCCACACACAGCTGTAGTGACAGGACAAGGGGCAAAGGGTTTAAACTGAAAGAGGCCAAATTTAGGTAGATATAAGGAAAAAATTCTTCCCTGTGAGGATGGTGAGGTGCTGGCACAGGTTGTTCAGAGAAGCTGTGGCAGTGTCCCAGGCCAGGCTGGATGGGGCTTGGAGCAGCCTGGGATAGGATAAGGTGTCCCTGCCATGGCCTGGGGTTGGAATGGGATGGGCTTTGAGGTCCTTTCCAGTCCAAACCATTCTGTGAGTCTATGAAGATGCAGCACCAGGGCAGGTGCTCGTGGATATCCTCTGCTGATTGGGATTTGCATCCTGGTTTGAGCTCTGCACTGTGGGGGAAGCTCTGCAGAAACCTAGCCCTGCTTTGTGCCTCCCCACAAAGCCTCAGGCATGTGCTGTGTTAGAAATAACTATTGATAATTATCTTTAAAACTTTCATCTCCTTCTTTACATCTTCCCAGTGAACTTAATGATGGAAGCAGTTGCCAGATGTTAATTATTATCATTATCAGCTCCTAGCATTTACTGTACAAAGCAGTGCTTTTCCTGGTCTCGGCACTCTGTGATTATAGCACGGGGAGAAAGGCAGGTTCATTAAAGCATCCCACAAATGTTAGTGTTGTCATTATCCAATTAACGTTCCTCTCCACAGGATGAATATAAACCTGACAAAGACCTCTCTGAAGTGGATCTGAAGAACGCCATCCGTGTGCACCACGCCTTAGCCACAAAAGCCTCCGACTACAGCAAGAAGTCCAACGTGCTCAAGCTGAAGACAGCTGACTGGAGAGTCTTCCTCTTCCAGGCCCCGTGAGTGCCAGCCCTCCCTGCAGAGCCTGGGGGGCAGCCTGGCCTCCCTGTCAGACCAGCACACGCCTTAGGGGGCACACCTTGGGGGAGGAAGGGGCTGAGGGTCATTTCTGCAGGGCTGAGCTAAGGATTGGCTTGTAGGTGACAGTTTCTTGGTAGCTTTGTGCCAGTCCTTGAGATCCTTCCCAGCTGTCACCAAGGCAGGCTGAGCAGGATGGGCTGGTGTCACTCTAGGACACGAAATAGAAAGATGCAGACACTGGATTCTCCAAGGTGAAAAAGAGGGAAGGTTAATTCCCACTCCAGCATTTATAGATTTCCAGAAGTGACAGTGGATTGGAGGGTGGCAGTGCCACCTCTCCACTGTCCATATTGTCCTTGTCCACACTGGACAAACCAACGGTCCATCACATTTCTTCTCCTCCAGAAAAGAATGCAAAACAATAAGTATTTACAGAAAAACACGTGAGAAAGTTTGTTGCAAGAATGTAAACATCAAAAGGCTTAGAAGAACTCCAAAGAACAGGGGGACAGGCTGGGATGTGCAGGGCTGAGTGAAAGGGCTCCTCTTGATAACTTCTGTTGGGGAGAACATCTGTGTGGTGCAGGTGATGATTCCCCTTGTCAGCTTTTGATGGGGAAACTGTCTAAAGCTCCTTAAAGCAGTCTCCCCAGCCAGGGCAGATGTTTTACCTGAGTCCATTGCTGAGGAATGTTATGGTGTTAGTAAGTGTCAAGTGTGATAAAGTCATCTTCTGTGTCACATTTTTCATGTTTTCTGCTGAGAGAGGTGACATTGTCTGTAGGGCTGGGGTACTAATGTCAAACTAAAGCTTGACATCTGAATTTGTGCAGCAAACACCTACTTGAAGGCTTGGGCGAGCAGTGTCTGGGCAGATTTGATGAAGAAAACACTGGAGACCCTGGGCAGTGTCTCATAAATGGCATAAGTGACATCCTGCTCTGCGGTTCTCACCCTCCTAAGAGCAGGACATCCTTGGCTCTGGCCTCTCCGCAGCTCCTCAGGAATGCAGCCAGAGCTGATGAGGAGGGCAGGACTGCCCTGGCTTTGAGAGGCAGAGAGCAGCCCTGAGATCATCAGGGCACTGTAGAGGAGCCAGTCAGGCAGTGCTTCCCTCTGTTCATACCCTGGCACAGAGGGGCATCAAAGCAAGACCACCCATGGCCTTCCTGAGCATGGGTGGCTCCAGGGCTGTTGTCAGCTGTTGTCTGGTCCTGGTTCTAGAGCATTTTCAGACTCCCTTCTCTTCTCCCCTCCTCCATAACAGAAGCAAGGAAGAAATGCTCTCCTGGATCCTGAGGATCAACCTTGTTGCTGCCATTTTCTCTGCTCCAGCCTTCCCAGCTGCAATCTGCTCCATGAAGAAGTTCTGCCGCCCGCTCCTGCCTTCATCCATGACCAAGCTGTGCCAGGTAATGTGTGAGAGGAGTGCTGGAGGGGTGCCCAGTGCTCAGCAAGCCCTTCAGCTCAGGGAGAGCCCATCTGCAGCTCCCCCTGTTCCTGATGGACACACTCAGGTGCTCAGTGCAGGAACAGGAGAGTGGGGTGGGCAGCTTGGACAGATGTGGAAAATCCTGGCATGTGGCCAGTCCTCCTTTTGCAATGGCTGTAAACAGCCCTGTGCACACACCTGCCTGTTGGTTCTGGCTTGTTTATTGGTTTTTTTGCCCATTACATCCCAGCACCTTCCTGTTGCTGGAACAGAAGGAGCAGATCAGCTCCAGAGTTGATGCTGCAGAGCCCAACAGGTTTGGTTTATATCATGGCACCTTCTTGTTTCTGGAGCTCAAAACCCACAGACAAAAGGGATGTCTGAGTTCCAGTCAGTAGGGAAAGCTTTGGAAACAAGGAGGCACAGTGCACCAGGCTCAGCTAACCAGGAGCAGCTGCCATCCAAAGAGTGGCTTTGGTTTCCTTTTTCAGGGAAGGCCCAATGTGCCTTAGCCCTTCCAAAAAGTGGGGCCACACTGCCACTGCCCCCCAGCAAAGGGGGCACAGCCTGCAATGTCAGGGCAGAGACACAGCTGCTGTCTGCTGATACAGATGTGGCCAGAGGGTCACCTTGGTCAGAGGGTGGATGGTACTTTGTCAGATGGGGAGGGTTCCTCCATCTCTGAAAAGAGCAGATGAGCAGCTCCTGGGACAGCACTGCTTCTGCCTGGCTGGTACAGGATGCATCAGTTCTGTGCTTATGATGCCAAAGATGCCTCAGTGCCAAAGAAATCCACTCTTGGCACCTGAGATACCTGAGCTTTGCTCTCACTCCAATACCTGTGTTTGAGCTGCTCCTTATCAGATGAATTTGCAAGTGCACAGCACACCTTTGGCTCCA
This sequence comes from Ammodramus savannarum pratensis, assembly GCA_020466415.1. Classification (NCBI taxonomy): domain Eukaryota; kingdom Metazoa; phylum Chordata; class Aves; order Passeriformes; family Passerellidae; genus Ammodramus; species Ammodramus savannarum. Next base: position 2,492,259 of record JAHXMQ010006307.1, on the reverse strand, counting down.
GCACAGGGGCTGAGCTCAGGGCCTTGCAGAGAGATTCCCCCAGCCACAGGCAGGAGGAGCACTCGGGTGCTGCACTCCACCTTCTCATACCTGACACGCTTCTCTCGGCAGGAGGAACAGCTGAGGTCTCATGAAAATAAAATGAAGCAGATTGCAGACGAATTAGCAGAGCATAAATTACATCCTGTAGAGAAGAGCCTCAAGTCAAAAGAGGCTGAGGAATACAGACTCAAAGAACATTACCTAATATTTGAGGTAAAGGAACTTTCATCTTTTCTGTGATAAATGGTACCTTGGCTGATTGAGGAGAGCAGAACTCCAGAGTGGGTGCTGTGAGTCTGGGAGAGTGTGGAAGGAGGGAGAAGGACAAGGGCTCCCAACTGGATGGGGGTCTTGGGGCAGCCACAAGCCTCACTGTTTTGCACTGAAGCTGAAAAAAGAAATAAGAGCCATTTCTTTCTCTCTGTGATTTCTAACCAGAGGAGGGGAAAACTGACAAGAGAAAGAAAGTCTTCCTTTACTGTGCCAAATTTTGACATTTCCTCAGGTCCCAAGTATGAGAGTGGTTCAGTTCGCAGCGTGACTCAGTCTTTTTCAGCAACATCAATAAAAAGCAAAGGGAATCCCTGGGAGAATTAATCCTGTTTTGCTGCAACCATTTTTGTAAATAAAGCTAAACCCAGTGTTACAGCTGATTACAGACCCTTTGAGGATGCATGTACGTAACTTTTAACTCCCTGTAAAGTCTAAGAAGCATTTAATCGTGGGAGAAGTGGGGTATTTTGTTCCTGTGAGAGTTGAGCAGAAGGTGTGATTCTTGTCATATAGGTGTCAGTGGGAAGGGACTGCTGGAGGCCTCTAGTCTTGCTTCCAGCAGGAACTTGGATTGTTCCTAGTCTTAACCCACACTGAGTGTGCCATTTAGTGGCTGAGCCCCAAAAATCACTAAGGATGGAAATATCCCACCTCCTTCATGCCTGGGCTGCACCATCCTTTTGTGTAACACCCAGCCTGATTCTCCAAAGCCACAGCTCCCAGCTGCTGGTTCCCTTGTCTTTGTACCACTTTCCAAATAGTTGCTGCTGCCTCCCTTTTTCCAGCCTCTGCTTTTGGATGCCTGCAGAGAAGTCTCTATCTGAGCTTTTCTCTGGACTGCCTTTTCAGTCTTCAAGGAGAAGCTGGCACTTCCAGGGCATAATTCATCTCGTCTGTCTTATGAGATGTGCTCCAGAAATGCTTGTTTCTTTGTGCTGACAAAGAAGCCAGCACAGGCTGCCTGAGATGTTCAGAGAAAGGATGAGTATTACACAAGCCCTCAAAAGATCCCATCTAGCACTGGAACAGAGGATCCAGGCAGAGAGGATGCCTCCCTTTATCCTGTGCTCTGTGAGGAGCACTGGGAGCACAACTCAGCAGCAGTAACTGAACCACTGGATGGAAACAATGACAAGCAGCAGTATTTTAACCAATCAAGGCGAGCTCCTAAATCAGGAGGCAGCAGGTCTGTTGATCTCATTTTGCCCTCAGTATCCTCCTTATACAATCACAGTGGCAGCCAAGACCTGTAAAAGCAACTGGAGAGTCCTGCAGACCCACACTCCCATTTCTCCTCAGACCTTCAATCAATCAGGCATTGTGCTGGGGTTGGATCTGTGGGGTTTGATCAGTGATGGGATGGGATGGGTTTTTGCGCAGTGGCTGATGGAATTGTTCCCTTGTGCCACACACACCATGGCCTGTCCCTGTTGCCAGGCTCTCTGTTCCCTCTTTCCCTGCAGAAGAGCCGCTATGAGACGTACATCAACCTGCTGTGCATGAAGATAAAGGCGGGGACAGACGATCTGGAGAGGATCGAGACCAGTTTCTTCAAGGTGGAAGCCGACGACATCGCTCTGCGGAAAACGCACTCCAGCCCTTCCCTGAGCCAGGGGCACCTGTCCGTCAGCTGTAAGGCAGAAAAGGACATTTTAGAGCAGAACACTTAACAAGGAGCATGTGCACGGGGGGATGAACCGGCCATGCTCTGCGCTCCTGGACTTAGATTGATGAGCACAATTTTACTTAGGAAATTATATGAGCAAAAATGTAGACATGTCTGACATGGGGATTGCTCTAGTGAAGGAAATCAAAGAAGCTTTAGTTGACACTCTCTGACAATGCTCTGGCATTTCAGCATCATCTCTTCTTCATTCCCAACTGCACCAGTGGCTTTTCTTTCCCTCCTGCTGCAGCCTGCACAACAAAGGGATATGCTGGTTCTTCGAGGGCTGGGTGGCTCTTTCCTCCACCAGCCCTGTCTCTCTCCTTCCCTCCCTGGATCCCCAGCGGTTCGTGGTCCCTGGCAGTGCAGGAAACTGAGCTGAGACGACGTCTGTGGCACCACCAGCGCTCCCTGAGAAGGGCACAGGGTGGCAGGGGCACGTCCCTGCCCCACGAGGAGCACGGCGTGACAGGACAGGTGTTGTGAGCTGGTCACCTTCAGCACGGCCATGTGGGAATGTCACCTGCCCATGGCAGGAGAAGCCTGAAGGGTCCTCTGTCACCTTACCCTTTTTTTATATATATATATATACATATGAATATATATAAATAAATATATATATATAAGGAAACTTTAACCTGGGTTTTTAACCTCAGTGTGCAAGTGAAGGCAAGCTGCCTGGGGAAGACACTAGGGATGTGGAGGGTCTGACCAGCCCACCAGGATGTTCTAAAGAAATGGAATAGCTGTGTATCTTTTTTGTTTCTTTTTTCTCCTTTTTTTACTCGAATGGAAATCCCACCTGGCTTTGCTGTGAAACATCGCTCTCCCATTCCTGCTTTTTCAGACAAACTGCCCCAGTGGCTGCCAGTTTGGCTGCCAGGGGATCCACCACTCTGGGTTCGAGGCACAGCTGGAGCTGTGTGCAAGCTCCAGTGGAACCTTTGTGTGCAGGAGTGATCCCCCTGCCCGTCCCTGCTGTATTCCTCATCCTGCAATACACATGCTGTACTCTTTTAAGTGGGAATTGTGTTTCTGTTCCTTTCTGCTGTCTGTGGTCCAATGATTTACTGTTGTGCTGAAGTGATTCCTCTGCATTTCAATGCCACGACTGTCCTCCCACACTTTATTTATTTCATGTTGCGTTTGATCCTTTATCTCAGATTGCTTTTCTTTCCCCTAGGTGCGTTCACAGTAATCAAGTTCCAGTTTTGAAGGATCTTGTAGCTGCTAATTACAGTCATTTATTGTTTATATTTTGCAGCATTTTTTAAACAAACAAAATAAGATTTATTTGGACCTACAATGTTTGAGAGCCTATGGACTACTGTTTTCCATGATGGTTCATGACACTAAAAACCTCTTCTCAACTTTATCGCCTCTTCTTTTATCTCTGTTTCTTTGTACAGTTTGATAGTTTATTTGAAATGATGCACTAAGAATCATGTAAAAAAAGAATAACAATAAAACTGAATCTGTTGGTAAAGAGAATTGGTCTAAAGCATTGTTCCACCATGTGCTGGATTGATCCCAGATTTCACAGCACCAGAAGGCCAGGCTGATTCAGGAATGCACCAGCACCTGTTGCAGAAAAGCCAGGATCCTATGGACAGACAGCACCAGAAAACATCAATTCCCTTCTACAAGTGGGTACCAGCCCACCCATGCTCTGGGATGGCTTTGGAGCAGGTGTGGATAGATGGGCTGCTTTGGGAGCACATTCAAGGAACTCCTCCCTCCTCCTGGTGCATCCCAGGTGTGTCTGTCCACACACAGCCTAGAGATTTATGGGAGCAGAAAGGTACCAAGCCCTGCATTGTCACTGGAGATGTTCTCACAGCGGTTCCCAGAGGAGTCTGTGGCTGTTCCTCCATGGCATCCTTGCTTTTGTGCAGGTGTTGTACAGACATTCCTGCACCCCAAGATGTTCCTACTCACATGAAGTGTCTGGTGCTGAGACTCTCACTGTGCAAGTCCAGGGGAAAGCTGGGCCCAACTCCTTGTCTCCAAAATCCCAGGTAATATTTTGTATTTCAGTCTTCCCTTTGTGAGCGTCCCTTCCAGTGGCAGTGGCATCTCCAGTGTGTTTGAGGTTTGAGCTGCACCAAGAGCAGCTCAGCCCCCTGGCTGAAGGTGCCGGTCTGCCATCCTCAGCTGGGAGTGACTTGCAGAGAAAAGAAAGATCTGCAAAGTCTGCTCTGGGAAGCAGGAAGGAGACTCAGAGCTGTGAGACTGAGCACCCAAAGGATGTGGAAGGGGTGGCAGCTGATGGCAGACAACACTTGGTGAGACAGCTCAGAATATTAAACTTGCTCTTGCTGAGTACCTGCAGTTTGCCTCGCGCACAAGTCCTGATGCAGGTGGATCACAGGTACATGAAAATGTGTTGAGATCATCTTACCTACATGAGGGCAGAGACAAAAATGCCTTGTTTGGGCAATCCACAGCCTCAGCTTGTGACTTGGAAGAAAATAAGTTTTATCATCTCTTTTCTCCCTCCCTGGAGGTCAAGGACTCAGGCACCCACCACTAACAGGGAAGAGCAGCATCTCAGAGGAGTCAGGCAGCCACATCCTGGAGTTTCTCAGATGCACTTTTTGCACATCCCCAGGCTGTGCCAGCCCCTGCAGCAGGCACCACGACTGCTTTGGGTCTCACACAACCTCACTTGGCAGGCTCAGCCTGACCTCCCTGCCAGACCACTTGTCCTGGACACAACCACGTTCATTTTAGAGAGATTTTGTTGTGGGGGAGACTTTGTGACCCCAAAGCCAGCATCCAACACTGTTTGTGTCACCCATGTGTGTCAGGAAAGCAACTCCCTGCCCTCTGGGAAGGGCACTAAAGGCACCTTTTATGCAGAGTAGAGCTGTCAGGAGGTTCTGGTGGCTCCCCCACCTGTGAAAATTGCCGTAAAATATTTACGGCAAAACCCTAGGAGCACGCACGGCTGGAAATGAGGAGTCTAAAAATAAACCAGCCAGGGGAAAAGGAGAGAGATGCAGGCTCCCTACAGAGGCAATTGGAGAGAAAATTGAAGTAGCGTAACTGCCTCTAAATATAGAACACAATTATGGGAATCAAGGGGCACGTTTAACAAAAAAATCACCACAAAGAAACCTGAGGCTGCCGTGGCTCAGAGCTAGTGGTGTCTCAGCACTTGCAGAACATCACAGATTCCTGCAGACCATGGAGCAGGGAAATATCCCCCTGTGCAGGGCAAACCCACAGCTCCTCTCTCCCTCAAGGGACCCAGAGAGATTCCTGGTGGGGATCAGCAGCATTGAGATGATCTGTTCTTCCAAGGCATCACCCTGAGATGTGGCAACATGGTTGTTCTGCAGGGAGACCCAAGAGCTGTACCTGCTGGTAGTGCAGATGCTGCTGTGCCAGACTAGGGGGGGCTTCTCCATGAGTGGAGCTCACAGATCCCGAGGAGAGCCAGGCAGGGCGATGGAGCTGCTTTGGGAAGACAAAGGCACCCAATCTCTCTCTTCCATGTGTCTGGTTTCCCCAGGGATCAGCCTTGGTGATCATCCACACGTGTCCCTTCCAAGGGGCGGGGTGTTCTCTGCCCATTCCTGTCCATCTCACCTTGCTCTGGGAGCCCCTGGAGGAGCTGAGATGGGTCAAAGGCAATGGGGACTGGGGCATGTCCCAGGAGGAACAGGAGAGTGGAGAGCTGCACTGCTGCCTTCATCCAGTAAGGCTTGGGGCTGCACAGATGTGGGACATGATGTGTCCAAAGGCAAATGTCACCCAAATCACCACCTCTATCCCAGTTCTAACACCTCCTTTGCACATTGCTCTTGGGTGACATGGGCAGGAGGGCAGGGTCCTTCAGCCTTTAACCTTCCGTGAAACCAGTGATGGGATGCCTTCATCCAGGCTGAGCTCTCTGGTCTGTCTGGAGGCCGCACAGGACATGCCATGAATGTTTGGGGTGGCCTGTGACACAGCTGGGTCAGCTCCAGGGCAATGGGCATCCTGGGGGAGCTGGAGCAGGCTGTGGGTGTGCTTAGCCTGGCCTCCAGCATGGGCAGCACTGTGAGTTCTCTCACAGCTCTGGGCATTCATTGAATCATACAATGATTTGGGTTGGAAGGGACTCTAGAAATCATCAAGTTCCACCCAGATGAGTGTGTTCCTGATCAACCTATCCATATCAATAGGATTGACTCACTGTAACAGATCCCTCTCCTGTTGAGTTCAGCTGGGGCTCTTGGATACCTGTTCATGTCACTGAGCAGGAAAAAGGGAGTGAGTTCTGAGCTGGGTGGAGCCATGTGTGCCACCTCAGGGGCTGTGCTCCTGTGACCACACCACACTGTCAGTGAGCCAGCGACACAGATTTCCCGTGGAGGAGCTGAACAAGGGTCCTGTTTTGTGGGTGGGTCAGTGCTGCATGAACCCAACACATCTCCACTCCACTCAAGTCGCTGAACGGGTGCCAGGTCACAGCACAAGCATCCTGACCACTCTTGGCACATCTGGAAACTTCCATGGTTCAAGGGAAGGGGCATCTCCTGATCTGCAGATGGAGGAGGAATGGCACCCCTGAGATGTGTGGGTAGCAGTCACTCACCTCAGTGAGCCTCCACTCCTGAGCCCTGCAGGGAGGGTCAAATGTCTGTGTCAGGTAGAAAAACACCCACCTATGGGTCTTTATGGACACAAAGATCTTTACTGAACCAGAGCATCTCTCACATGAGGAAAGGATGAGGGAGCTGGAACTGTCCAGCCTGGAGAGGAGAGGGCTCAGGGGGGCCTTATCCATGTGTATAAATATCCAATGGATAGCAGTGAAAAAGAGGGAGCTGCACTCTTCTCAGCAGTGCTCAGGACATGAGGCAATGGGCCTAAAAGACTAAATGAGGGTTCAAATTAAAAATTAGTAAATCCACTTTGTGTGGGAAATGGATTTATAGAGAGTTTTCAGGGTTTGACAGAAGGCTTACGCAGTATGAATCTGTATGCAACCTTTGAGATAAGAAATGATGTTTGAATACAAGAAGACAATTTTTTGCTTTGGGAAGGACCAAACACGGGCAGAGGTTACCCAAAGAAGTTGTGGTACTGCCATCCCTGAATATAATCAAGCCCTGACTGGACACAGGCCTGGGCAGCTGACTCTGGGTGAGCTGGTGGAGCAGGAAATGTGGAAAAAATCTCTTCCAGCCCCAACCAGCATGTGATTCTGTGTATGGTGCCTGTCACATCTCCCTATTTGCCCCCAAAATGGCCTGAGATTAATGCAGCCCACAGCTTGTTATTTCTTATTTTATTTATAATATAAAAAATGTTCAAGTGTTAAACAGTCAAGAGTTCTGACATTCAGACAATCCAGAGCAAACTTTGACAATCATCTTATGACAAATTAGCAGAGTTTTCTATCTGACCCCATCACGGGTGAGGAATAGAGGGTTTAGTTACTTTATTGCTAAAAGTTAAATGAAATAATACACTGTCAATTGTTGTATTATCTTCTCAGTCACAGCTTCACCATGCATCCAATCTACAGTATCTGAAATGCAAAGGACATGCAGAAGTAAAAATATAAAAAGAAAAAAGTCAGGCTACAATGTAAACAGGTTTGCTGCAGAGAACTGAGGAGAGGGGGGCACTTCCCCGGGGTGCTGTGCCGCCTGGACACGCAGGACTGTCTCTGTGCGCCACAGAGCCGGTGATGGCCAGAGCTGCTCCGGGTGTGGGGACGCGCCGCCCGTCACCGATGGCGGGAGGTGACGGCACCAACTGTCCTTACAGCACGCGTGGCACGGCCGGAGGGAGGATCCGCTCGGCAGGGCCCTGCCCGGCCACGGCAGCGGAGCCCAGAGCGCTCGGGGTGCTGCTGACCCCGGGCACACGGCCTGGCGCTGTGTCCAGGGTGACACGCGGCCGTGTGTGCCACAGGACCACCCTGTGGGTGTCCCCAGCACCCCGGCCAAGGTGTCACCCAGGACAGCACAGCTCCAGCCATGGCTGCTCCGCTCAGCCGAGGGACGCCCATCGCGGCCAGCACGGGCACCGCGGCTGAACGGGGCTGGCTCGGCCACCCGCGTTCAAGGGGACCTGACAGGTGTGATCCACCCTGGGCACAGGGCTGTCTGCCTGGCTGCACCACAAACCTGTGCCAACCCCGCTCCAGACCCACTGGTGAGATGGCCAAAGGTTGAGAGCTATATTGTAAGGGCTGCTGCTGCTGCTGCGCAATTTCGTTTTCTCTTCCTACCTGTGTGGCAAAAGAAACGTTATTTCTGCATTTCAGCACAGTGCTGTTGGGTTTCTTTTTCTCCTGATTTAAGCGAAAATACAAGTAGTTTACAGGGCAAGACAGATCCTTGTTAGACATGATAATGGAAATGCTCCCACTCATGTCCTTAATGTGTGTTTAAACAATACTTTAAAGAATAAGATCATTAATAGCAGGGTACGGGGCAAAGTGGCAAGGCTGTTTTCTTCCAACAGAAGAGCGCCCTTGTGACAGGTTGTCTCCCAAACAAAAATCTATGACCTTAAAAATGCTACTGAAACAGAATCCTCGGCATGAATCCCAGCACTAGCATACAGCAAAAGGCACCACGATAGTTTTGTTTTCTATTTTTAAGTAGTCAAAAATTGGCCCACTTTTTTTTTAACTTTATTGTTTGTTTTCTTTTCTTTTCTTCTTCTTTTTTTTTTTTTTTTTTTACTTTTTTTTTCTCGGAAGCTGTAAATCAAGACATTACATATAAATAGAGATTCCCTATAAAAAAGTCATTGTCGTTAGCTATTATAAGACAACTTTGCTAAAATGAAAATAAAACATTTTTATTTGTTATATTTTTTGTTTTTTCCCTCTTTTATATAAAATAAAAATATTTATTTTTTCGTTTGTGTTTTTTTTTTGTTTTGTGTTCTGTTTTGTCTCGTTCTGCGGGTTTGCGTGGTTTTGCCTCGCCCTCGGCCTGCCCCACGTGGGTCGCCCATGCGCCTAGAGAGAGTCGGGGTCCGCTTTGGGCGCCACGTGCGCCAGGCTGCTGCCGCGGCCGCCGTCGCCGTGCGCGCTGTGCCCGCGGCACGAGTAGTGAGTCCGGCTGTCGCCCGGCCGGTGCAGCGGCGGCGACTCCGCGTGCGCCGCCTCATTGTTCTGAGTGCTTAGGAACGGCGTGCTCTCGGCCACCAGCTCCTCGTCAGACTCGCTGTAAGAGGCGCTGCTCAAGGAGAAGGAGTCCCGGACGGCTCTGGCTCTGTGAGGGATGTGCCCGTTCAGTTTGGATTTTTTCCACCGCCTGTTGCTGCTGGCTGTTTTCTTTGGCTGCTCTAGCGCTGTGACGTACTCCTGCGTCGTCTCGTACTCGTCGTCCTCCGTGATGCGGAAGGGGCTGGAGGGCAGGCTCCCCATGCTGTCGTTTAGGTAGGTCTTCCTTTGGTAGTAGCTGTCGTACCTCTGCGTGTCCTGGAAGGGGAGCTGGTAGCGCCGCAGGAGGGGCTGCTGCTCCTCCACGCGGAAGCTGATGGGGGCCGCCGGCGGCAGGGACACGGCGTGCGCCGAGTTGGGGGACGTGATCTCGAAGGTGGGCACCTGCGTGGCCATCGAGTAGTGGAAGTCAACGGGCGATAGGCGTGCTGGTGTGGTCAGGGCCGACACGTACCTGGAAAAGCAACGCCTCTGTTTGGACACTGAACAACCCAAAAAGCACCAGCTGAGCCCACCCTTTGCTGGGCTGACTTTGAACACCCGGCCCAGGGACCCAGGAGGCCAGAATGTGACAAAGTAAGAGGAAGGTGGGAGTGCCAAAAGTTAAGGTAATCCACATGTGAATTACCAGCTGCTGTGTGCCGTCTCTGACCATCGTGGGAGACAAACACATGGGGCCTCACCTGTAAGAACTGCGTCTGGGCGGGCTATTGGGGCCCACTGCAGCTAGCTATGGACCCCAGCCCACACAGTCTTACACCGACCTAAGCAAAAGGCTGGAAGCACTCTTCCTCATGTGGGAGCTTACATGGAATGTTTATTTCCAAGGTGGGCGAGAGGCCGTGAGCTCAGGGCAGGAGACTTTTATACCTGGGGGAATGGGGGGCGGAGGAGGAGGAGGACCACAACCAGTGGGATACAGGTGGGGAGGGGCAGAGGGAAGGACTGACCAGGGTAGAGACCCCCAGGGAGTATTGAGGACAAGGGTGGGTGAGGGAGAAACCGTGTGATGGGACAGGGGAATAACAAACCATGTGATATAATATAAACTACTCAGTGCAATAGAAAGACTACTCTGTGCAAAACTCTAATAACCCAGTGCAAAACAACAACTAAATAAACTATTTAGTGCAATACATCAGCCTCCAGTGAACCTGCTCTTGAAGTTCTCCTGGGGAATCAGCTGCAGGGACCTTGCACTGCTGAGCCAGGGCAGGGTGAGCTGCTGGCTTCAATGGCAGCATGTGCTGAGCATCCCCTAAAATGCTTCTCCTGAGGTACTCAGTGCACAATTCCCACTCTGCATCGCTGCAAACCCTGCAGCATCTCCCAGCAAGCTGAGTCATGGCTTCACTCACTGCCTCTCATCTGCCTGACAGCTGCTTTCTGTTCCCTCTGGAGCTGCCAGGCTTGTCTCTGAGGAAAGTCCCTGGAATTCCCTCTCCCTGCTCAGGCCACAGATGGGGAAACCCTGGGCATTGCTTTCTCTGACTTAGCAAAAATCTTGTGTCTCAAAAAGCCATCTAGCACTGTCATCTAGTGAAAACATCAGTGTTGTCACTCAGGTCTGGTCTAGCCCATTTCTCTAGCCCTTTATTCAGCACCACCTCTTTCTAAGGAGCAGATCTTATTTCCTCTTGATATTCCCAGTGGTATCTCTGCCCAATTTGACCAGCCCAGGCTTTCTCACTCACCCAGCCCTTTTTACCCATGTGTTTTGTGATGTATGAGATCTCCATAGGAGCTGGGTTGGTCTGCCTGAATGGACCAGGGACAGGAATGAGAGCAGGAGATGCTGCCTTTTTCCTCTGCCCGATGGATAAGTTCCACTGTCTTGGAGGACAACTGCCCAAGAGGGGCCAGGTGGCCACCAGGAGTCACTCATGGCCACCTGCAAAGGGCTGGAACAAGGGTGGAGATGCGCTTCTGCTCCATGAGGAACCAGACTGGGAAGAGGACAACTGCTGCTGTTGCTGCTGCAGTCTCAGCTCTGCAGTTGTGTTCCTTGAAGACTGGGTCATACCAAGTCCTGTCCCAAGGCTGTGCAGCACCCTCTCACCTGGCCCTCCAGGACTGTGCTGAGGACAGGCACCTTTTCCCTAAACACCTGAGGGCCAGACCCTGCTTGGCAGCCCACCAAGCTGCCCAGGGTGTTCTCCCAGCCAGTTTTTCTCTGCAGCTGCTGACTGAAGCCAGACATATTCCACACCCATCATCCCTGTGCTCCAAACCTACAGGGTGCAGAGCTGGCTGCTGCCCGACCAGAGGGAATTGGGCCTCCTCTGGCAGGACCAGAGCTGGAGTTCCCCAATTCTACCGTGGCACCGCTGCTCTAGGGCTGGCAAAAGCAAACATTATTTTGGCTTGGCACAGAGGCTTGGCTGGGCTCTGCTGTGCTGAGGGGGCACAAGCAGCGGGCTCTGACCTCTCGCTGTGGGGCGAGTCGCGCAGGGAGTCCACGGAGTCGCGGTACTGCGTCGTGGGCCGCCGCTGCTCCTCCAGGCAGAAGGTGGCCCCGCGCCGCGCCCGCGCCTCCACGCACGCCGGGCTGTTGCACTTGCTGGTTCCCACCGAGGACAGCATTATCCCGGACTGGGAATCCGAGGTCAGGCTCTCCGTTCGCTCCAAGCTCCAGGTGTGGCTTTCATGTCTGTGGAGCAAAGCCCATGTGGACAGTGAGCAAGGAACCCCACCCAGCTCTTCTCCAAAGACACAGGCACAGGCTCAGCTCTGCGCCTCTGCGCTGCTGTCCCCTGTCACAGACATGTTTTATGAAAAATCCTTTCCTTGGGATTTTTTCTCCTGAGAAGCTGAGAAGCCTCGAGAACAAAATGTAAACAATGGTTATCTGCTGCTGTGGAATGCAACAGGTGCATCTGTGATTGGTCTCATGTAGTTATTTCTAATTAATGGCCAATCACAGTCAGCTGGCTCAGACTCTCTGAGAGACACAAGCTTTTGTTAACATTCCTTTCTATCCCTTTCCTTTCAAGTCCTCTGATGAAATCCTTTCTTCTATTCTTTTAGTATAGTTTTAATATAATATAGATCATAAAATAATAAATCAGCCTTCTAAAACATGGAGTCAGATCCTCGTCTCTTCCTTCTTCCTGGGACCCCTGTGAACACCACCACAGTCCCCCTTCTCTCTCTTTCTCTCTCTCTCTCTCTCTCTCTCTCATTAGGACACATCTGGCCAGGGAAGCCCAGATTCCCAGCCCTACATTTGGTTTGCCATTCTTTTCTCCTTCTTGGAGATGCCATTAGAAGACAAAGGAAGTAAACCAGTGCAACAGCTGGTATTTATCCCACCACGGAATAAATGGCTGGGAGCAGGATGGGACAGCCTCTGGAGGGAGGCCAGGGCAATTCTGCTTTGTGCTTGCAAAGAGTTCTGGGTGTGGAATAACACATTGGCTATGCCAAGGCAAGTCAGCCAAGTTCCTTCAAATTGGAAGCCCCTTTGGAATTGCTACCAGAGAGGAGCCAGGAGAAGCCACTCAAAATGAGCAGAGCAAAGTCTACCAAAGATTTTGGCAGGAAAACACTTTCAAGGTGCTAGACAAAGACCATGATGTGCTGAGCAGGTGCAGCCCACCAGCCCCAGCCTGGGTGCAAAGAGAACATCCTTGATGTTCTCTTTCTCACCTGCACACGGGGGTCCCACCATGCCACAGCCACCACGCTGACCCCCACCACTGCAGAAACACATGATCCATGAGAGCAACCCCTCTGAACTCCCAAACTGCAGATGGAGCTGCGTGGGTGGAGGATTTTGGGTGGGGGTTTACAGAGGAGAGCAGCCCTCATTAAGATTTCCCAAGAACTTGTTAATTATTGATGGCTCCAGGCACATGCTCATTTATAACTTCAAACAGCGTCCTCATTAGAGGCACTGATGGAGTAAAATGGAGCCTGATTATGCCAGTAGTTTGCCTCTGGCATGACTTCAAGAAGCACCTGCTTGCTGCACTTGACTCAGGAAAATGAGGTGGCAGGTAGCCAGGACCAGAGGCTACCCAAGGTAGGTTCCTCCCTACAGCTGTCATGAGCTAATGCTGCCCTCCAGACACACCTTTATGTCTTCAGAAGGTGCCCAGGGATGGCCCAGGCCTTTCAAGTGAGCATGGAAGGCCAGCAAGGTGCAACTCTGCAGGCACAGGAGCCTCTGTGCACCTGGCTCGAGCTGGCACACACCTAGCCGGGGCTGGGCTGAGGAGCATGAATGCAAAAAAACCTGGAGAACATATTGTCTGGCCCATGAGGAGTGGATTTCCCTGGAAAAAAGAATAATTCCCAGCCCATCAAGTCATCCCTGGCTCCCTCTCTACTTGCTGGATGTATAGCCAGAGGAATCCGGAGAGGAATTCACCTGAAAATCCAAGTGCAGCATCTGAAGTTGATCTTGCCCTTGTAACTGAGAGTACTTGCTCAACCCTGAGGAATGCCTGGGCCCTAAGGAAACCTGCCTGGAGCCATCTGTGAGCTTCAGCTGAAAGAATTCCTGCATTCCAGAGGAATGGAGACAACCCCACCAGGCTAATGAAGGACATGAGCCAGCCACCTTGGCAAGAGGTGTCCAAGGAAAACCCCTGTCACCTACTGGAAGAAGCACAAGAGCTGTCTAAGAGGAGGAACTGGAACATCCAAGCTCAAAGCAGCACAGGAGTTCCTTTAGAGCATTTGAAAGAAAGACTTTTTTGGACATCATAAAAACAGGGAGGTCCATCTGCAATTCAAATGTTCTAAGAAACCTTGAGAAGATTCGGGTTCCAAGCCATGAGGTTCTTCCCCCAGTGGTTATTTTGAAATGAAAACCAAAATATGTCTCATCCTTTCTCACAAAGCACTATTGGTACTTCCCTGCTAGACCAAATTTTCCAAAAAGCTTCAGAATGACTTCCAGTGAAAGAGGAGCCACCACCTGAGGTGGAGGCTGATAAATTGCACAGCAGCATTTTCTTTCTGGTCAAAACCTGTGACTTCCAAGTCAGACCTTGACTCTGAGGAAGCAATCAAAACATTTGGTCATATTTTGTGTAGTTTATCTCCCACAAAGCAAATACATTCTACATATGAAACACATAACCCTGTGTGTGCTTAATGAAGTATTTCAGACACAACCTGCAAAACCTTTCCTACACACATCCTCCTGTTTGGGTCTGTGCAAAGCATGGAAGCACAGCCTCATTTCCTCCTGTTTTCCAGCTATGTCAGTGGTGCAGGATCCTGCTGGCACCCTCCTGCAGGTCAAGGAACACACCTTTCCACACCTCTCATTAACCAGCTGTGCTTGCAGAGTCCTGCAGTGTCAACATGGCTTGTATGCCACTACAGAGCCAAACATGAAGTGAAAACAGAAATGGAGGTGAAAGGAAAATCTTAGAATCTCACAGCATCCCACAGCAAATAGCAGGAGAAGGTCCATAGAAAATGGAATACATCACCTCTGGCTGGAGGTTGGAGTGGCTGTGGAGCAGTGATGGGATGGGGAGCAGGAGTGACTTCCCGAGAAGGTTGTCTCTGTTTCCCTTCGGATCACGTGCTCGGTGGCAGAAACATTCTTAGAAATATACTGCAAAATAAGAAGAATCACACAGATTGGCCACCATTCATCAATCTGTGAATGCTGCCAAAGAAAAAATTACCTGGCCTGATTATTTCTGGTGAAATCAGTGAGGGCTGAGTGAACCCAGAAGCTCTGCACCCCACGAGAGGGGACAAGGAGGGTGGAGGCTTTTCTCTGCCCCTTCCCTTTGAACACTGGGAAAGGGCTGTGGCACAGGGATTGCAGAAGGGTTTGGAGAGCCAAGGGATTCCCCAGAGGACAGTGGTGCCATGTGTAGCCACTGAGCAGAGACACATCTCTGCCCACAGCTGGTTACACCCGACCGAGTACCAGCCAAAAGAGAGCAACGTGAAATCTGTCAGAGATGTGAGTCCTACAGAAACTCCAGATGTGATCCAAATATTCATGCTGAGATACTCCTTCATCTAACAACCAGCCCTGCTTCTCACAGGGGCACTAAGCTCTCTGACAGAGTCACTACCATGGGACCAGGGGCTGTGGTTCTTAGAATTCTCTTTCCCCTTCTTTCATGGTTGGGATTCAACCTAGATAAATGTTAATATCCTAAGGCTGACCCAAGAGAGTTTGCAGCTGATTAACTGGATTTATTTCTAACTACTTCTTGTTCACCTCTGCCTCCCCCTTCCCTTTTTCTGACCCCTTTCAAGGCCTTGGTCCAGCAAGGCACTTCAGCCCATTGATGGCCCTTGAGTTCACAGCATTTAAAGGGAATCTTGTACAACTGAAGTCACGAAAGTGGCTGAACTGCCCTCTGGATCATGTCCTAGAGAGACTTAGACTGTTCTCATTGGTGTGACAGTGGCACCCCACCAGGACAGAACCCCTGGCATGGGCAGGTGGGCTGATGGACAGCTGACCACATCACCATGACATGTTTCACCACAGTGACTCTGGTCACTGCTGTGCTGATCCCATTTGTCATCCCACCAAGTGGGACTTGACAGGATAGAGTAATAAACAGGAAACATTGGGAACATCTCTTCTAGTGGGAATCAGGGTCACACTTGATTAATCAAAACAAGCCTATCCCAAATGCCTGAATCTCATCATGCACTTCAAAGCAAAATCAAATTCCCCTTCAGATGTTGCTTTTGGAAATGTTTCTATGCAGAATCAATCTTTCCTTTTGCTCAAGTTTGTTTGGGCTTTGCTCCTCACACACAAGCACACAGGTGTGTAAGGATACACATCCACGTCAAACCCTGGCAGAAAACATCCCCTCAGGAGCATGCAGGGAGATGGAGGCAGGGGCTCTTACATCAGCCATTTGGATTTCCTCAGGATCCAAACGTGGATGGCTTGGCCCGTTGGCAAGGCTCCGGTTTTGATGCGCAGGACACATGTTCTGCCGCAAGTGGTTATGCATTTGTTTTCTTTGTTTCCTTTAGAACAGAAAAAATCTATTAGGAACCCTTCCATCATGGGGCTCTGTGCCCCCACAGATGAAAGAGAAGGCAAGTCTTCAACATGGGAATATTCCAGTAGTATTTGCAGTGAGTTGCAAACAACACAAAACAAGGCATCCGACACTTAACAGCTCCTACTGCTTTTCCAAACAAAAGGTCAACTTTTCTTCTCACGGACAATTTGGGAAGCTGGGTCCAGGGTCCCATTTCCAAGGCAAGGCTCAGCACAATGTAGCAGAGCCTGCTGCCAGTGAAGAAGAAAAGTGGGGAGAAGAAGGGGAAGTGAGTCCTGACTCAGGCTTGGTGACAAAGCACTTGACCTGTCCTGCATGAAGGACAAAGTGGCAAAGCCTGCTCAGGGTGAGAGATCTGCTCCACAAGACCCACTGACTGCAGAGGCACTCTGAATTGAGGTGCAGGCTGAGCTGGGAGAAAAGTGCTGTCCAGGCAGGGAAGGCTGACCATAAAAGAGGTTCCCAGGTCTCCTGTTCCACTAGGATTGCTCTGGAAGTCCCTGCAATGTGCATAGTTGAGCCCACAGCTCCTGCACAACAGCCCAGTGTGCTTCTGCCAGCAGAAGCTGAGCTGCTGGCTTGGGGGCCAGCTTTTCCCTGTTACACACCAAAATGCTGCCTGTCTGGGCAAATCATGTTCCAGGGAACTGTTGCCTGTCTGGGCAAAGTGATGTTCCAGGAGACAAGGAAATGGTGTCAGGAAAACGTCCTATTCAAACACAGTCGGTAGACAGAGACCCTGGCCTCCTGCATGAGACCTTCCTGGGAGTACCACAGCACATCATCTCCTAAAATTAGCATCTGGGTGAAGAGCATGGACATGTGGAACATGAACACTGGCACTCACTAACCTGTAGGCAGTTCTTGCCTGTGAGCCCCCCATACTCACTTGGTTTTACAGTAAGCTACCACACAGACGATGCCCACCACAAGCAAGGCCACACAGATTCCCGTGATGGTTAAAACCCTCTTCTGGTAGAGCTCCTCTGCCTCTGCAAATGGAGAGAAAGGAACCAGTTACTGATGGGCTCCAGCACCTGGGCTGCTTCTGGCTGCAGGGGAACCAGCACTGCATGGGGGTGAGACGGAGGACAGGGCCCGGGCAGAGCTCCTGCCAATCCTCCTGCCAATCCCCTGCCTGCCTGATGGCTGCCCCACACCTGAGCCCAGCTGGCCAACCTTCCTCACCCCTCAAAAGGCCCTTTGTGTCTCCCTGTGCCTTTGTCCTCTCTCATTTGGTAGCTCACCCCTTCTGCACTCACACTTCTCACCTTCCTTTCCCCCCGTGGCTAATCTCACAGAGCCCCATGGATCCCTCTCCCTTCCAGCAGATCCCCCCACTCTGGTGCCCTGAGCAGCTGGCCCAGGAGCCCTGGAGGGTGCCCCACTGCCCAGGAGCACACACAGGAGCCCTGTGATCCCTGACCCCAGGCTCAGGATGCCTCTGCCTCCAGCAGCTGCATGCCCTGGAGCAACAGGCCCCAAAGCATGCAGGGGCTGAAAGGGACATCCTGGAACAGTCAAAAAGCAGCATGAGGATGGAAAAGTGAGAGTGTGTCAGGCAAAGAAAAGGGAGTGGAGTGATTAAAATACAGGAACCAATCATGGATTCTCAATGAAACCCTAGGAGGAGATTGACACCATTGCGTCAGGCAGCTCAGAGGCACACACAAAGTGTAAGCAGCTTGCTGCTGCCTCTCAATCACCACCAAGTGTCACAAGAGCCAGTCACCTGCACCAAAACCCAGGCTGGAAGGGAGGGATTCATTCCCATCCACCACAGCTCCCAGGAGATGCTCAGATCTCATTTGCACTGCACCCAGGCAGCAACACCATGGCCAGGACACCTCCTCCTTCATGGCCACACCACAGCAGATGTGACATCCAGCAGCCCCTGCCAGGAGCAGCAGAGGCAATTTGGGCTCTCCTCTGGGTGACTGAGAGAGGGATTCAGTGCAGAGCTGCCATGAGGGTTTCAGCTCAGCAGCTATGAACAAAGTCCTCATGCCCCCACACTGTGTGTTAAAATTTTTGGGGTTTGTGCCTTCTTTAATGTTCATTGATTTTTTTTCTTCCTATCTAGATTAGCAATAAAAGTCATGCCATGGTTGATGTGCCCAGTGTGCTTCCCCACACCACTTAAAATACCTTGAACAAACCATGTTCCACCCCCTGTGCCACCAAACACTCAAATACAAAACCAGAAGAGAAACAGGTCTGGTCCCAGAAACCCCTGGGACCAGACTTTAGCAAAAAAGAAAAGTGAATGGGAAGCATTGAAACATTCCAGACAACTGGATATTTAGAACAATTTCAGCTTGCCATTCTAGGCTGAAAAAAGCATTTTTGGAGAAAAAAAAAATGTTGCTAGGAAAAATGGATACCTCTTTCTAACTCTCAGAATGGGAATGGACAAAGGTTTGGTAAACAAGGACTGGCAAGAAAAACAACCCTCTAATTAAGATGCAAAATTTAATAAACAAAGTTTCTTATGGGTTTTTTTCCCTTCTAAGAAACCAGGTGGAGCTGGAATGGGGGAAGAGCCCACTCTGGGCTCCTTCAAGGACATGTTTCTTTGGTAGGGGGTCCTCATCCCAGGCAGCACCAACCATGGCAGACACAACTTCTTGCTTCTGCATCTCTTTGGGACCTGGATTACAGTTGTACAGCTCCCTCCTTCAGACAGGAGTTTCAGAGATTTTATACAAATTAGGAAAACCAGCTGGGATCACATCCTGGTTATGGATGGCACTGGGCGAGAATTTTGCTACGTCTCAGCAACAACTATTTTAACCAAAAAAAAAAAAAGAAAAACCAAAAAACCCCCCCAAAAAGGAGGGAGGGAGGCCATTTTTCAGCAAAAATCCTTCAATAGCAATGCTTTTTGCTACAAAGACTTTTTTCCATATGCAGAAATAATTCCCTTTGAATCATGGAGGAGGAAGAAAGAGCAAAGACATTGAAAATATGGGTTTGTTGGGATTTTTTTTCTCTCTCTTTTTTGTTTGTTTGCTTGGGGGGGTTTTGTTTGTTTATTTGGCTGGGTTTTTTTTACCTATGACAGGACAAAATTCTTTGGCCAGGGCTCAAATCCCAGCCTGGTTCTGGTGGCCATGTCAGTGTGGGACCCTGACTCTGGTGGGTCTCACTGCCCTGAACCTCCACCTGAACTGCAGGGGAATGTTTCAGCTCATCAGAAATGCAGATTTGGCCTCTCTGTCTCGAGCTGACAGCTCTGCCACACGAAGCAATGAAGTGTGAGGCTGTGCATCACTGCTGCAAACTAAAAATTGAATGGTCTGCTGATAGTAATTCAGCTTGGCTCCCAACATCTCATTAAAGCTGATGCTCAATAATAGTATCTTCATATTGAGTGACCAGGGACACTGCTACTGAGAAATTTCTCCCTCTTCAACAGAAGGGGGGAGTGGCCCAAGCAACACCTCAGATGAGGCTGAGCAAAGCTTTATATGTTTTTAATTTTTTTAATGACTCATTTGCAGAACCTAATCCTCCAATTTTTAGGCACTTTTCAAATAGAACACAGGCAGAACTGAAAGAAAACCCTCCAGGTTTAATCAGAAACCCTGATACAGGACAAATGGAAGGACCACTTCCACTAATCACTTGGGGCAAACCCATCTCAACAGCAACAGAGAGGAAATGAGAGAGTGCAGGCTGCAGATTGTATTTGAGCAGGGGAGATCCCAGAGCAGGTCCATTCGTGTCTCTGTGCTCTACAAACACATCTTCATCAGCAGCACCATCACTTGTACAGCAGCAGACACTGAGAACAAACCGTGTGGGGCCACACAATGCCAACAGAGCCACGGGGCAGCCATGGTGTCACAGCAAGGCAGGACAGTGACAGACAGATGGCAGGGCAGAGACGCTGCAGACGGGATGTGTGTGCTTCTGTGGTGACATGGAGCATGGATGGGGAACAGGACAAAAGGTCAACAAAAAAGGGATGTCAAAAATCCTCAATTTGAAGGTTTGGCCAAGTGTATTAGCATTAGCAGCACCACTTTCTCTGAAGCTCCCTGGCTATGAAATTCCCACATTTTCTGCCCCAGGGGGATGCACACCAGTCCTGGGGGATCAGGCATGCCAAAACTAGAGGAGATCCATTTCTCCAGCCTCAGTTAGTCAATGTCCCTCCACCTCAGGGACCTCAGAAGGCAATTTAGGATCCACAGCTGGAAGACTGGTGTCCTCATACCTCTAGCAAAGGGAATTGAAGCATCTTCTGCTCTGGCTGACACTTCCAGGCTAATGCTTTTAGGTTAAGTGATCAACCACAGAATCATCAGAGAATCCTTGAATGGTTTGGGTTGGAAGGGACCTTAAAGCTCATCTTGTTCCAACCCCCTTGCACCATCCCAGGCTGCCCAACCCCTCTGCTCCCTCCTGACCAGCCCTCCCTGCTCTTGGCTTGCACCCTCCAGGGAAAATGTGCCTCAAGGATTTGATTTCCCAAGTGCTTATTCAAGGGATAACTTGATATATATCTAAAACCAGACTGAGGAGAATGGAAAGAAAATAATATGATTATGAGTAACTGGGCAGGAGCAGGTAAATGCCCAAAGGGGATATTTTTAAAAGCATTAAACTTACTGCTGTGTTTTCCCAATCCTGCCACTGGGGTGCTCAGCATTACACCCTCCACTCTCATGGGCAGCTCCTGACTTCCCTGGGATGGTTTTCTAGACTAATTTGTCTCATGGCATAATTTGTCTTGGCCCAATTTCACCCTGCTCAAGAAGCAAAAGGAGCTGCTAAATTTTGGGAGGAGGAATGGCAAAGCTCATCCTGACCCTTTGCAGGATCTGGTGGAGGTTAGTGTGACTGGGATGGCAATTTCTGTAACAGCCCTGATATTTCTAGAACTTCTCTTCCCATTCCTGGAATTCCTGCAGTGCCTGCTGGCAACCTTTTGGATGGACACAAGAGCCCAGGTTTTCAGTAAAATACATAAAAGCATGTTGAATGGAGATGTATGGCAATTGTAACATCCCAGTCATGCCACACACACCACGCTGCTGCTTGGAACAAAGAAAAAAGTGCTGCTAAAAATACACCTGTATTTTCATAGGTTTGCATTTAGAATTTGTGATTTGCTTTGTTTTGGTTTTGGTTGTTGTTTTGTTCGGTTTTTGGGTTTTGGTTTATTTTTTTTTCAATCCAAACATCTATCTTGGTGCCAAGGAAGAGAACAGAACAGCTGATTTTTTAATCATCCCATTAAAGCCATAAATATAATGTTGGAAGCTCTTAATGGCTTCTGATTAATAAATGAATGGTTGTTCCATACCCTTTAATTCAAATCCAAGATGCTCTGCCAATGCAGAAAGAAGACAAGGAAGAGAAAGAGAAAAAGAAAAACAGGTCTGTCAGAGAACTCTAAAATACAAACACACACACTGTGCAGTTACAGCAGGTTAGCTTTGGTAGGCTCAGCAGCACTCACACAGAGACACTGTATGCTTCAGAGCATTTCAAACCCCCACCACAACTCACATGTTATGCAAAGAAAGACCCAAACAAATTGCAGTGGAAGTTAATTATGAATTCTTTCAGTTAATTATGAATTCTTTCGAGATGAGCCATGTTTGTTAGTATCTGATATGGAATTCACTGTTTAGGCAGGGGAAAAAAAAAAAAAAAAAAGAAAAAAAAATAGGAAAGGTACACTTGTTCTGAAACAACTCCTGACAGGTCAAAACACATAGAGACTGCATGAGCCTGGTGGAAACCATTCATTCCCTGTGCACAGGGCAGATCTGCCCTGGCTGGTCCTGCACGCCCGCTCTGCCCGGGGCTGTGCTGCAGAGAGGAGCTGGGCACGGGGCTGGGGGGTCCTGTGGGGGGTCCTGGGCTGGCCAGGGCTGGGCTGTGCCCCCCTCACCCAGCCCAGGGCACACAGACCCCCATGCCCTGCCCGGCCAGCCCTGCCCTGCCAGCCCGGGCACGGCAATGATCCACAAGGGCAAATGGCACTGAGAGCTCCCCCCAGGCCTGTGACCCTCCAAACTGCGCTCCTGCTGTGGCTCTGCATTGTTTTAGTGTGCTGCACAAAGCCCAGATGGGAGCATGTGCTTGCAGATTCATATTCAGCACAAGTAAGGTTGCAGCTCATCCTGCAGAGACAGTGCTAAGCACAGGAGTCTGTCCAGTGAACCGACAGTGCAAAACAGGGATCCTCAATTTTAGCCATTTCCCATTTTCCTGAATTTTAGTCATTTCCCATTTCCTGAATTTTAGTAATTTCCCATTTTCCTGAATTCCTGTCATTTTCCAGACATCACCCAAAGAACAGCTTTTCTTACATAAACACGAAAGTTCTCCATACTTACCACCACACACAAAAGTGAGCTCTGCTGCTCCCAATCACCACACACACAAGATTATTTGCAGCTTGGAGATGTCCAGATTTATTTACTATATTTTCCATAGGAAGTGCTTTTTGCTGCACAGAAATATTGGCTTTCTTTTGCAGTGCTGTTCAAAATTTAGGTGGGGGGGGGGGGTAATTAGCACTAATTGTTTCAGAACATGTAAACACATGTTCTAAAGCAGGTTCTTCTCTCCAAACCAATGCTGATGTTTGGGGGGGATTTTGTAGGGGAAAGTTGGGGTTCTTTAAGGTTTTGTATCATTTAAAGGCCACAAAACCTGGCTGCTCTCTGCTCCAAATCTAACATTTGTGTAAAAGAGCATTTCACAGTCGTTTTGTGCACTTTTGTACATTTTGTGGCAGTGACATGGACATAATGTGGTGGGCAGCAGAGAACTGGACAGAATATATTAATCCTAAACCACCTGGCTACCACATCCAGCCTTGACCTATTCCAAAGCCTTCCTACCACTGCACACACCTGTATCCTGACACTGACAAATGCAGGTAGAGATACCTCAAGCTTCATCCATAAATCCAACCTGTTGGTCCATCTGCACACAGACATCCCTCCCTGTTCCAGGGTGTTTTGCAACATCTGCAGCTGCAAATGGATGCAGTTCAAAACATTTTCATGATTTTTTGCAAACTCAGAAACTCCTGTGAGAACAGAGGTGGTGGGCAGGACCTGAGGAGCTTGAGCCCCTCTCATGTCAGAGCTGCTGTTTTTCTCCAGGCTCAGGGAGCAGAGACAGCTGGGGAACCTGTGCCAGTGCTCATTACCATCACAGGGAAGAATTCCTTGCCAATATCCAACCTAAACCTGCTCTCTGTCAGTTTGAAGCCATTCCCCCTTGTTCTGTCACTCCAAGTCCCCTAAATCTCTCCATGTTTCTTGTTGTCCTCTCCAGCTTCAACAGGAAAAGCTCCGTTGGAAGCAATTTATCCAAGGGCTACCACTCAAATAAACTGGGGTGAGACAGGCCTGACATGGCAGCTGTAGGCTGAGGAAATAGGCAAAGCATTTTTCTCATAACCTTCATCATCATCATCCTCCTGTCTGCACTGCACACATCCTCTCTGGCCAGGGCAAGCTGAGCACCCTGAAGTGCTGAGGCACTCCCCAGGCTCCCTGAACTGGGCACCTGAGGGGTTTTTTGGGAAAATCTCATTCCAAATGTGCCTCCTGAATCTTTCTGAAAATGTTTTTTCTCAGCAACAGACAAAAAACAAAGTCCTGCATTTACTTCAACTGCAGTGACTCTGTGACTATGATGTATTGTAGTTATTTTAAAAGATGAACAGACAAAAACATTCAATGTAAAGTATTCCTGCAGGAGCAACACCTCAAGCAAGATGACTCTCACTACTGAACTGTAGATTTATAGGATGATTAAAAAGGATAAAAGCCTTAGCAAACAGCTGTGAAAGCTGTGGCTGTGCTCACTTGGTCTTCAGATTGCCCAAGAAGGTCGATAAGATGTTTAGTTACTGCACATTATTCCCTCAAAATGCCCTCTCTGGGACACAGAGCATGCTCCAAGGCAGGAAACAAAGTGGAGAGCTGACACCTGAGGACTAGCAGGAAAATAAATTGGTGATAATTTTGTTGCTAATCAATTCTGTGGACAAGAGCAGCACTAGCAGGTCTCTGATTCAGGCTTTTCCCAGGGTGTACAGGGAGCAATGCAAGACAGAGGGACACGATGGGGACAGAGGACACTGTGCTGTGTCAGGAGCTGGGTGACACGTGGGATCTCCAGGAACAGGAATTCTGTCAATGTTCACAAGCTCCACAGCCATTCACCTTCTCCAGCGCTGCAGCAATCAAACAAATGTGGTTGGCATCAAGAGTCCAAACACACAACAACAGAGTGTTCAAATCTGCTGTGGATTTGGAGCATGCAGTTAACTTCAGGAGACCCCAAGGGGAACCTGAGCTGTGTCCTGGGGACAGGGATCACCCTGCCATGCTGAACCACAAACACCCTGTAATTCCCCAGCCTCACCAAAGCACAGCCATCACCCTGTGATTCAGGGGCCAGCAGTTACCCTGTCACTGAATGGAGGCTGCAGAATGCCTGTGGAATCCAAAATGCTGCTAAATATTGGTTTGGGGGTCAGATGAGTGAGAGGTGGAGGAGGAAGCAGAAATTTAGGTCAAATAAAGAAATAATCCTTCATTTATCATTTTTGTACTGCAGTCACAGCAGGTAGGAAACCACTGCTGAATAAGTGAGGTGAGAAGAGAAGCTAAAATTCAGATTTAGACCTTCCCAGAAGAACTTGAGGTGGTACATTTATCCCTGTGCTCACCAGGACACCACAAATGAGCATGAAGAACCAGGTTCCAGAGGCCACCCAGGGTCACTCCCAGCTGCCAGGTGAGTGCTGGGAGAGGGACCATCCTCCAGAAAAACAAGAAACTCTCACCCATTAAAGCCACACTGCTCCAGGATGGCTGGGCCAGCAGCAGAAGACAAAGCTGCTCTCCCAAGGGATACCTGCTGGAAATCCTGCTCTGTGTTTCCAAGCAGACCAGGAGAAAGGCTTCAACTGAGAATTGGAGTTCAATTTTTAAAGAAATCAAGAATTAAATATGGGATAAAAATGGAGAATATGCTAGATGACATTGCATATGAACGTCAGCTCTGTTTGAGGGTGTTTACAGGCAGGCTACAGCCTGCAATTTTAATTGGATCACAAAGTAGAAAATGAAAATGTTTCGCTAAGTAAGATGAATGGTATGACATTTGTCCTCCAGATTGGTGATGATTATTTGTGGAGATGAATAAACAGCAAAGTTAAGATGAAGTTTCAGTTTCCACAAGCAAGAGGGAAGTATAAATATAAAACTTTATCCCAATTTTTCTAAACTGTTCCATAAATCACGAGTGGAAAGAATCCAAATGTGCAGACTTAGGAAACATAAATGTTCCTGCTGACCACGTTTAACTTTCAGGATCTCAGCTGCACCAGGACTGTTTTACAAAACAGTGTTTTACAAAACATGTTTTACAAAACCTTTGCCACCAGCCAGCCCAAAGCCTGACAGGTTACTAGCAAACCTCCAGAAGGATTTAACAAAGACCTGAAAAGTTGCTTGTAGAAGAGAGAAGATAGAGGTAGATCTTGATCTGATGTAGAACAGGCAGCTGTGAAACACAGGTGCCAGCAAAACTTTGAAAAAAGAGTTTCTTAGAAGGAAGGATGATTTTGGACAAGGTTGTGTCTCTTGGGAAAGCTGCAAGCCCAAGCTGTGCCCGTGGAGCTGGACCCAGGAGGCAGCTCCAGCACCCAGCAGAGGCTCTCAGAGACAATTCCTGATCCTTCTGGACATTGCTGCATCCTCCAGCCAGGTGTGCCAGCAGAGAGGAAAATCTGGCTGCAGAGGCTCAATGGCCCACGGATGTCATTGCTGTGGATTCATTCTGGGTGAGGTGTTCCATTGTCACCAAGGCAGGGACAGAGACCCTGTGCCCTGTGCCTCTGCAGGGACCTGTGCCACAGGGGCCCCCTGACAGCTGCTGCCATGGGTTTGTCCTTGGAGACACAGAGTCATGGGGACCTTGATGTGAAAAACCTTTTAGCAAGAGGATTTAATGACTCTTCAGCCATGGAAATAACTCTCTCATCTGCCAGGGCATTCCTCAGTTTCATAGAACAATTGCAGACAATCACTGTCCCCTCTATTCACTGCCATTAATTCCCTGCAGTTTAAATTTCAGCTGATTTAAATGTTGCTTTAATATCCCTCTATAAGGTTTTCTAAACAAAATTATCTCCTAACCCTGATCCATCAACCTTATGTGTGGACAGAGTTGGGACAGACTGGGGATTCTCTGAGCTACCCCACTAATACAATTCCTAGTGAGTTTCTGTGCACCAATCTGGTAGAAAATAGCAACACTGTGAGCCTGACATGGAATAAAAACATAAAAAAACCCCATCTCTAACATTTCTCTTCATTTTCAAGCAGTGGGCTGGCAGTAGGCACCTGCTTATATGGTCGGAACAGCAACATAAAGAAACATCACATCTCAACTCTCACATGAGAGAAAGCCTACCTAAATACACCTAATTTTCATCTTAATGTGGTCTAGCAGGTGTTTTAGGCAATCAGAGAAAAATAAACCTCCAGAGCAACCTGTCAAAGAGACAAAGACAGCCTGAGCTCCTGGAGAACATGGGGAGTTTTACCTGAGCAAAATGTGAATAAGGGTTTAAACCAGAGAGGTAGGCAGCTGCTCCCAAAAGGAGGACACACAACATCTGGCAGGATGCTGGGATGCTGCACCATCTCCATCTGTGGCCCAAATTCAGCAAAGTATTTGCCACATCTTTCCAGAACAGCACCTTCAATTTAGCTCACTCTGCAGAGACTCTCACTCAGCCCTGGGATATACCTCATAAAAGTCATTGTCATATTTAATATTCATATTAAAGAATCAGGAGGATCCAATCTAGGCCTGAAAACCTGAAATACCCCAAATACATTTAAAACAACACCAATATAGGTGTCCTTATTTAAGTATCTGTCAAATGCTGGCAGTGTTCTCAAAACATGAATCAGGACAGAGCTATTTTATTTCCAGTGGAAATGCCTGAACCTCATTTAATCTGTTTCAGCTTTTGACCTGTCAGAACCCATTTGGGATGAAGCATTGAGTGAGTTATGGAAAATCAGCAACTTCTGCTGTGCCCTAATTATTGATCAAAGGAGAAGGTAAGCATTTGCAGGGTCCACACTTGGGTGAAATGCTTTTCCTACTCAGAAAAAGTTCAGTGCAAGATTTTCTTCAGTGCTGCTGCTATCTATATTACCCAACTGTGACCTGAAAGTGAAAACAGCTATAAACATGTATGAATCATCTTCTTATATGAATTTTATCCAAGTTCAGACAGGTAGCCTGGATTGTTGAGCTGTTTTTACCTTACTATGCTGTGGTTTCAAGCAAACTTGAGGTAAGGAAATGTACATGTGTCAGTTTTAAAGCTGACATTGTTCTTCTAACACGTGAATAAAATTAAAATAAATCTCAGTCTCATAAAAAGCTGGATTCTGCAAGCTGGGGGAAAAAACCACATGCTGTTTCCTCCTGCCGTTAATGCTCTCAAAAGGCATTTTCCTGACATAAAACTCATTTTCACCTGTTTTGGTTTTGCAGCATGGCAGCAATAATGTTTAAGCCCGTTGGACACCACCTCATGGAACACGCTGCAAATCAGCTCCATGGGGTGAGCATCCCACTGCTGGCTGCAGCCCTGACACCCTTCCAGGGCTCCCAGGAGGGAAGGAAACCCTTTGGCACCAGGTGAAAGATCAAAATAGAACATTCTGGGCTGTCATTTTAAAAAGAGCTTGCTTGGATGCTGGAGTCTGGGAGGATAAATCAATGGAGGTTTCAGCTTCAGAAGCAAATTTGGAACAAAAGGCAATGTAAAAACACTGAGCTGTCCCAAGGGCCCCACAAAGTCCATTTGCATCTTGTCTGTATGCTCCATGCGAGGGACTCTAGTTCCAGCACTTGCCAGCTATTAGCACGTGCTAATGAGGCTCCTGCAATTCCAGTCCAGGATGAGGAGGGCAGGAATTAGACTTGGAGCAGTGGGAGAGGCATTCTGGCAATCAAGGAGCCGTCCTGAAGAGGCAATTCTCCTCTGGTTACCACTAATTAAAGCCTCTTTTTGGCTCTTTTTAAAAAGCCTCTCTCTAACCCCACCATTTGTGGTGGGTCCAGTCAGCCAGTGTGGGGCAGGATGGGTTTCAGGGACACCCATAGAGGGTCACAAGGAGGGTCACAGGTTTCCTGTGCTGTAACTGAGTCTCCTTCCAGGGCAGCCCTTACCCAGACCAGGATCCCACTGATGCTGGCACACTGACTCAATAGGGACCCAGAAAAATCATCCACCTTGACCACCACGAGCTGGTTATAGGTGAGACCTGTAGGAACTGGAAACTAAACTGGGAAGCAAGAATGGCAAAAGCTTTAGGGTATTTACATCCACAGTCACTGTCCTTAGGCTCAGTCCCATATGCAAGGCTGTCCAACCACCTAGGAGAGACAGGAACACCTCTGTGTCCAGGAGGGACACAGTCTGATGCCCATTTGGCAGGTTTATCCTGTATCCTGCATGGCAGTGGGGCTGGGAAGCCCAGAGGCAGTGGCAGCCACCAGTGTGACCTCTGT
>JAHXMQ010006307.1:2429223-2439490 GCA_020466415.1 Ammodramus savannarum pratensis | reverse complement strand
GAGAGGCAGATCTCTGCTGCAGAGCTCTGTGGCGCTGCTGAAGGAGCATCGCCTTTCCCACTGGCTGTGACTCATTCTCTGGGATGGCTCTGACTAACAGGCAAAACCTTTTGTTGGCCAGTTTTGCAGGGATCTATAGGAGCCTTCAACACACACTGAGTGCCACTCATGAGACCACAGTGGGACTCCCACATGAGATCCTCTGGTTTTCTACATTTTCTTCCATTTTAGCCATCTTATCTCAACCCACCCTGTCTGCTCTTCTCGTGAGAACATCTCTGTTTGCTTTCCACCCCAAGCTTTTACCTCAGGTCTGTATTACTTTATTTAGAGACTTGGAAGCGCTGCCAGCTTTAGAAAGAGGTCCCAGTGGCCAATGTTGCTGAAGGCAAATATAATTCCATTTATGTGGAAAATAACCATTAGCCTCGGACATAGCTGCAATGTTCCACGTGTCATCCGAGAAGGACTTTTCTATGGGATGTGCAAATCATTGTCCATAGGAAGCCCTTCACAGAAGCACACTGGCATCTTTTTAACACCCTGACAAGCTGTTCTCCTGGGAGGCACGGCGCAAGGACACAGCAGGAACATCTCACTAGTTATATTAGTAAATTAAAAGCACTTGGAGACAACTTGGTAGAGCTCCCAGGAAACAGGCGCTGCCCTGTTTTACAGGATGCGGTCAAGGGCTCAATTGCATGAGCTGGGGCCACATGTGGAGCAATTTCTAAATGGATGTTGACAGTATGCAAAGACCTCTTGAGTCCCTCTGACTGTAGGTCTCCCCCCAGTCCATTTGTGCAACACATTCTAACACGGAAGCCTAAATAAGAGGGGTGATTCTGCCTTGAATCACCACACAACACCTTTCTCTGAGTGTTCTCAAGTCTCTGAGCACAGCCTGTGACAGCCCTGGGCATGGTGGCCCTCACTCTGTGCTGCTCTGGAGTCAGGTAATGCACCAGAGAGAGGCATTTAAGGACATTTAAGGGCACCCAGTGCCTGTTGCTGCCCTGTGCCTGTTGGTTCCTGCACCTTGCTGAGAGGCACAAAGGGTGCCTGGGCTCTGCTGGGCTGCAGCACCTCGTTCAGGAGCATGTTCCCCACTCCCTCCATAGAGGAAAGTGTGGAAATGCTCGTCAAAAGAGTGAGATGGCTCCAGAATGCAGCTCCAAGCCTGCTCCCAGCCCAGCCATTACTTTCTCCCAGCTGTCTCAACCCTCTCTGCCAGAATACACCATTTGTTTCACAAAGCAGGCTGCAGTGCAGGCAGCACATGCTGAAAGCAGCTTGGAAGAGCAAGGCTCTAACTCAGAGTCCATAGAAAACACCAGCCTGGCACATCAGCATGCTGGGGCTCTCTGCCAGGGCAGAGCTGAGAGCATCAATGGACATGCTGCCTTCAGCTGCCAGGGCACAGATGTTCTAATGATCATCGGCTGCATGGCAATCTCAGTCCACAGCACATTTCACCAGGTGGAGCAACTGGAAAAATCCATTTCTGCATTAGAATATTACCTAGGTATGTGATTTTTTACAGACAAGGGGGTGTAAGTCCCAAAGAGATGAGTTAGGGAGTGGCACAAAAGGAGCCACATTGACAGACTCAGCTCCAACAAGAGGGTGAGAGACATTTGTTCTTTTACCTGAAACTGTAGAGGAATGTGAGCAGAATAAAGAGTGATGTTGGCATTTGGACCATAGCAACATCAAGGTGAAACCAAAGGGGATTACTTTGTTTTAATGCACAAGACTTGTACTGTCAAAAGAGCTTATTTTTGCCATCACAATTGGTTGAAATTATCATGTACTGGAAGATCCCCTTGAAAAATCAAGAGTTTTTTCTTGCTTTTCATAGCCCAGGCCAATGGTGTGGCCCCTCTTGGCCTCCACACTGCTGTATAATGTCTGGTGACAGACTCAGGGGAAAGGAGATGAAGGTTGGAGATCTGGAGCAGCTTTCATGTGCAGCATAAATGCAAAGAGAATCTCCCCATTCTAAGCAGCACTGAAACAGCCAGAGAGATATTTTGCCTCACAGCATTAACCATGGGCCTTTTAATTAACATGGATAATGCCTGTGCACTAGAAGAACTGAGCTAAAGGATGTCAAATGGACAAGTCCTCACCTGATCTCTGTGTGCCAAGGGTGACCACTCTGGTTTTGCTCTATTTTACGATCTCCAAGTGCTCCTGAAACATCCCAAAACTCCATTGGAAACCATCTTTTCCAAGTTGTGCTCCTCCTGCTGCTGTCCCCAGGCACCTTGTTCTCCTGAGGGCTGATTTCACAGCCACACCAAGGAGCGGCCTCCAAGGAGTTACTGTGGGCCCAGGGGTGTGGGATGAAGGCTCCTGGGGACAGCAGCCCTGGGAGAGCCCCACGTGTGCGTTCACAAGGGTGCCTGGCTGCCAGACCATGCCATTCTTCTGGAGGAGGGCTCTGCCCCGGGCTGTTTGCTCAGTGAAAGGGCCAGGGTCACTGACAGATCCCATCATTTCGCTGCAGTGCAACTCTGTTGACATCTCTTTACTCCAGGGGAAAATGTGCCTCATTGTCTTGCCTGACCCTCAGCACATATGACTTAGCCACGCACTAATTATCTCCTGTAGTGCCAGTGGAGGGATGAGCCACGGGGAATGTGCTGTCTGCAGGCTCTGAGGGATAGGATTCACAAGGAGACCTTCAGCCTGGCCAAAAGAAGATCCCCCAAAATACCTTTCTGGCCAAGAGAAAAGAGTCCCCCAGAGGGCAGTTTGGAGGGATGAGTAAATCACCCTCTTCAGTGCCAATCTCCAGACTACAATGGGAAACAGGGAGATCAGCCCTTGGCCAGGACCTACACAAAGATCCTGGCAGATTCTGGCTGGGAAGGGTGTCCTCATCGGCTGTAATTTAGACATCTAAATGTGAGCTCAGGCCCCGAGGCCTGCAGTGCAGTGAGAGGAGAAGAAACAGGCCCTGCATCTGAGCCAAGGAGGAACTTCCCATGACAGCAGGCATGTTCCCACCAGCACTCTGGTCAAGTTTGAATCATTTTCCCCCTCTTACCTACTGCCAAGTGGAAATGGGGCCATCTTCCCAGGTCATCTCCTCACCAAGCCATTCCTGTCAGAGCAGGGGATCAGGAGAGCAGCTGCCATGAGCTGCCCTTGTGACACCTACACTGAGGGCTCCGTGCTCCCTGAGTTCAGCCACTTCTGCATCCTTCTGGACAAGAATAGCTCCAGGATTACTACTGTTGCAGTGGTTTCTTAATCTTCTAAAAATAGAGTAACTAACACATAAGTAACAAAGTCAAGGAAAGAGCTGATGAAGAGAACTTGGAGACTACCCCATATGTGGCCCCGAAATTGTCAATGGAGAGCACTGCACATAGTAAACACACCTGAAACCACAGGAAAAGGAAATTCCCAAACATGACCCTTGCAAAGGACACGCTGGCTGCCCTGCTGTGGTCACCCATTAACTCCATTCCCTCTGTTTGCAGCAGGAAGCACACTGGCATTGCCGAGAGCAGGAGTGCCAGCAATTGCTGTAACGTGCTCTGCTTGCATCCTGCCAGGGATTTAATTGGTGCCTACGTGCTGCCCTGGCACTCTCACCCAGCTGCATTTGCCCTGGAAGAGCAGGTTAATGATTGGCAAGAAGATTCAGGATATCCAGCTTACAAACCACAAGTGCTGCCCAGCAGCCATCAAGCACTGGGCAGCCCCAGTGGGGCTCTGGGGGGACACATCCATCAGCCCCAGCACTCAGTGGGTTAATTCAGGCAGAGGGAATCACTGCAATGCAAAGGCAGTGTGGGGATGGCATGGCAAAGCCATGTCTGGCAGGGCAGGAGCAGCCAGGAGCATTCTGTCCCCTGCACAGCCCCTCTGATCTGTTCCCTGCCTCCAGCTGTGCTCAGCAGAGCTGGGCAGAGCTGGGCAGGGTGGCTGTGCTCACAGTGCTTGAGGAAAACAAGTGTTTTCTGTGCTCCACAGCATCATCTGACCAGCTCAGTATCAGCTACAGAAAGAACAAAAGGGAAAGGGGACAGAAATGCCCTCAAGCAAAGCAATCAGACAAGAGGAGTAAGGAGAGGAAGGTTTGGAGTTTTCAGCTTGGCCATCATCCCTTCTCTATGTCCCTTCCTCCCCTCACACCATCTCCTGACCTGCTCTGTGCTTGCCCTGCTGGGATGGTGGAGGACAGGCAATGTCCTCACAGTGCCCAGGACAGGACCAGCCATCCCCTGACCCGCTCTGCCTGCTCTCTCCTACCCCTGTTCCCCAACATTAAAGTGCTGTTCTAACCTGAGAAGCAGATTTGCCCCTTCTGTGCTCAGCAGTGCTGTGGTCTCTCTGTGCCCAGGCTTGGGACACGTTGATTTTAAGAAGAAGACTCTCCCAGTCCTCACTGTGCAGAGCTGACACTGACACTGGGCTCAGAGTGGGTTGGACAGTGTCAACAGGAGGGGACAGGATCAATAAGTACACTCCAAAGAGCAGGGTCACTTGTGCAAGCCCCTGCAGCTCAAAGGCAGCCAGGGGTGTTCTGCAAATGGGGAGAGGTGTGGGGCAGCAGAGAGTGACACCAGCACCACACCAGGGCCTGGGATGGACTCTGTGGCTGCTGTGCTGAGAGGCAAATCCCTGTGCAATGCTGCTGCTGCTCCCTGTGTCAGCCCTGGCTGTGGCACCTGCCAGGGTGTGATGTCAATAAATGAACAAAAGCGGAGTTTGGGGCTCTGGCTGATGCACAGACCCAATGTCACTGCAGGGCCCTTTGTATTACTGCTCCTGGAGTTCAAGGCAATTGATCCATCCTATGGATGCCTCCTACAGCCCCGATGCCAGGATTTTAATTTCTTTGAGAAAATGTAGGTCCTGGAGCAGTGCTCTGAGGCCAGCTCCCAGCAGGTTCTTTCCCTGCTTCCTCTGATCTCATACAGGAGCAGGCCCAAGACTTCCCAGGGACTTCCCAGCACCAAATGTGGAACAGAATCCTGGCTATCCCAAAGAGTGTGTGACCTCAATACAGAGACAGGGCCCCTCAGGGTGCCCAATACAGAGACAGGGCCCCTCAGGGTGCCCAGGTCTCACTCCTCAGCAACCAAACCATGAGCTGGTCATGTGGCAGGGAGGGAAAAGAGGGCCAGTGCTGCTGGGGACAAGGCTCAGAGGTCTCAGTTTGGAAGTGTATTACATACTGGGTGGAGGTTGATATGCTGGGCAAATCAGAGGCAGGACCAAAACCTCAGGGACTGCCAGCAGTGGGGAGGAAGCCTGAGAGGACCTTTAAAGCAAAGCACATAAAGTTATAAAGAATCAAGGAGGAGAAGGAGGTGCCGCACCAAGAGCAGCTGTCATGGGAACAGCCCTGGACAGAGCCCAGCAATGGAGATGAGCAGGGCCAGGCTGCAAACACTGACACCAGGAAAAAGCATTTTGGGGAACAGAGATCCTGGGAAAGGGATGGCACCATCACATGGGCAAGGAACTATTGCTCCAAACCCCTGTGAAACACCACCGTGGTCATACACAGGGTGTGCAGGAGCTCTAGATAAAGGTTTGGGTCTCCTTGTGTCAATCTTTTCTCCCCAGGCCATTTTCTGCAGCTGGTCCATGTCACAGATCCTCAGCAGAGTCTCCTCCATGGCAAATTCATGCCTGCAGTCTGTGATGTGCTGTGCTGGGTGAGCTGCCAGCAGCTCCAGCTCTCCTCCCCAAAGATAAAACATTTTAACCTAAACAGGATGAATGGGATTTCAGCTCATGTCTCAGTGAAGGCCTCAACCTAATCTGTGACATTTTGCAACCACAGTGGGCGAAGGTCTGCAGAGAGAGATTTTTATTTTGTTTTTGTAAGCAGCCAACATGGCTGGAAAAACCACACCAAATTTCAGGCACATAAAGCTCCTTCCACCTCTAAGTTTGCAGAGTCCATCAGCTGAAGCAGCCCAGCAACTGCCCCTGACTTGTTAACAGCTATAATGCAGTCAAATTTGATTAAATGTCCATCCTCTGACTCTCTCAGGAGCCCCAACTTGCAAAGTTTGTGGATTGTTTGAGCTCAAGACCCAACTGCTTCTCCTTTCAGTTCTCAAATTCCCTGGTTCAGTCCCAGGTGCATTGGCCAAGATGATGTCCATCATCTCCTCTAAAACAACAAGCAAACAAACAAAGGAGATGCTCTCCTTCACACCCCCCTCCAATAAAGTGCCTTCAGCAGCTAAAACCAAATCCCAAATATCGGAGGCTCATAATGCCATGGTGAGAGTTAGCGAGGCAGCAGCTCCCCTGGTGATTATAACAACACCGGTGCTTGAGAAGAGTCTTTGCTTCAAGGCATCTGGAATTGCTCTTGCAAGATCCATTGTCAAATGAGCTTTTTCCTTTGTTTAAAAATGTCAGCCCAAAGACCCCTGCCAGAGTGGTGGTATAGCCTGCTTGGGTTCACTCTGGCTCCCACAAGGCTTCCACAGTCCTCTTTGCCCCTCCTTGTCTCCAGGCTTAATTAGGAAATCATTTATCTTTATTGGCACTCTCTTTCCCCTGCTGCTTTGGCATTATTTTTTTTTTTTTTGGCCTTCATTCCAGTGCAGTGAGCTGTACAGGGAAGACCACAGCCCCATTCATTGTGGGTGGGGAATAATCTACAACTGGGAGCCCTACAAGGAAGACCCCAGCAATGAATCTGCTCAAGTGGCATGGCCTGAGGGACTACTGTACAGAAACAGGAGAGGAGGGCATCCCTTGGCTCCACTTACAGGCTAACAATAGGGATTCCTGGTGATACTGAAAGTAGGACACCACTCCCAGGGGATGTCATATGGTCAGCCTGTCCCAAACTGAACTGCCAGCCCTCTCCAATCTAATGATACGCCTCCTTCATCACCCCAGCAGTGTCCCCTGGTAGAAGAGCACACAAAGAGAAAGGGCTGTAAGGACAGGCACAGCCTGGGGACTCCCAGGCTCCAGCTGAACCTCTGCATGTCCCAGGCTGAGCCTTGAGCATGACTTCAACAGGTGAAGGTTCTCTACACCTCCACAAGCAAAAACTCCCCTGGCTTCCTCCACAGCTGGCCCTTGACCATTTGGATAGTCAGAAAGTCAAAACCCAACCTGAACTTCTTGGGAGCCTCAGTCAGACCTCAGACACACTCAGCCAAAAATGGCATCACTTTGGCAGCTTGGGGGGAGAGCCATTCACTAGGCTGGATTTCCACCACCACAGGCTCTTTCTGGGCAATTTCTCTGGGTTTCCCGTCAGCTGTGTTTTATTTAAATGGAGATGGAGATAAAATTCCAGCCAATAATTTCTTCCACCTTAAAGAGGTTTCCCCTTCGTGCAAGCCAGGCTTGCCCCAGCCTGTCACTAATTACAGATAGAACATGAAGTTCAGAAAGGAGGAATCAGAATTGTTCCCCTCCCTCCAGCAAATATCCATTAAAAAGCCCAACTCCTCTGCCTGACGGCACCAGAAGATTTGCTGGTAAGTTTAAAAAGAAAAGGGAAATGATTGATGGAAAATCTGAAGAGCTGACATGCAGTTAAGTGCTCCTCTCCTCCTTACAACATATACACTCCTTATTTTGAAAGAGATCTCCTATTCTAGAGATCAGATAAAAACCCAATCACCAAAAAAAAAGTGCTTCAGTCATACTTTCTAGGTAGAAACCTCAAGGCTCTTTACACACATCGGGAGGAAAGCCAGGAATTAATCACAGAGGGCAACCAGGTTCTTGTCTCCCATCCTATTCCTCTGCATGCTAAAGATCTCAGTGCTGGGGACAGATTTCAGCTGTGCCCAGCTCTGCCAGGGCCTCACAGGGCCAAGGGAAACACTATGGACACCACTTTGCTGGAGGGCTCCTTTTGCCTGGCTCCAGCAGAAATCTCTGTTAGGTATTACACTTCTAAAGAAATGATCCTGTGCACCTGGAAGTTGAAATGATCCTGCACAGCCTGAGAAGTTTTTGCCTTGTGTATTTTCCCTGTGAAGGTCCCTCCCCAGTGCTCCATTTCTGGCCCTCTGAAATCCCCACTCTGAGCTGAAGGGAAGCCCAGAACATTATCTGGAGACCAGTGTTATCTCTAAGTGGAGCCAGATGTATAAATCCCATTATTCCTAAAATAATTGTTATAGAATAAGATGTCCTTTCAGAGATTTACAGCTTGGGATGCTTCTCCTTCCCTGGAGTCCCCTCCCAACACGCTGCAAGTAATGCTCTACACCCATATCACATGTCCCTTCACTAAACTCAGCCCCACCAGCTGCCTAATGAAGACATCAAAGTCATGAGGGCTCTCTCAGCCTGCTCTGAGCGGTTTTCAGTGCTTGTTCCATGCAGTCAAGACCAGAGGGAGGCAGCTCCAGTGCCAGGGGACATTCTGCCTCAGGGTTTTCAGCTCTGGGTCCCAGCAAACAGGGACAGAGGTGGCAGTGCCAGGGTGGGTGTGCACAGACCCACGCAGCCGCTCTCAGGGAAGTGTTCCTGCACTGCTAAACAAGGGGCAAATGCTCACTGAGGGGTGATTACCTCAGAACTGCCCCACAGAATGACAATTATTTCATTGGAAAAGCGCTCTGAGATCACTGAGTCCAACCATTCCCCCAGCACTGCCAAGGTCACCAATGAACCAATGTGTCACCAATGTGTCCCCAAGTGACATATCTACACAGTTTTTGGACACTTCCACCACTTCCCTGGGTAGCCTGTTCCAAAGCCTGACCCCCATTTCAGTGAAGATGTTTTCCCTAATTTTCAGTGAAGATGTTTTCCTAATATCCAAACCCCCCTTGGCACAGCTTGAGGCCATTTCCTTTTGCTCCTGCTCAACAGCTGCTGGAGTCCAGTCTCCACAGCCTGGACATTTTAATGGCAGCAGGGAGCAGAAACTGGGATGGGAAGCAATTCTGGGAATGCTTTGGGCTCACACCTTTGCTACTGAGGGAGTCTCAGACACTGGAGGAGGCAGGTGCTCAGCTTTCCTTAAAATGTTTATCCTTGGGCTTGTTTTGCCAGCAGGAAGCCCTTCCAGCACCACAGATCTTTGGCCTCTCACTGGAGAGCTAGAACGTTTCCATGGAAACTGGTAAATGTAAAATGATGATTTGACAGCAGTGTCCTGAGGAAGGGGGACCAACCTCCTTCCATTTGCTCCTGTTCCTGGCCCAGGGGCTGTGTGTCCTAATGGCTGGGGTGGGATGCCACCCTGTCACAGCTCCATGCTGGACACAGGAGGAAGGGTTGGGACAGCTGGGAGCACAGCAGGGCAGTGCTGGCTGCTCTGGGGCTTTTTACAACTTTACCAGGCCTTTCTGGGGAAAGTCTGTGAGAAAATCAGAAAAAATAATAAAAAACAATCTTATCTTCACTTGCTACACCTGTTGTTGTGATCATGTAGAATGTGTTATAAAGATTTGTTTACCAAAAAGTAGTTTCTTAATTAGCCAATAGTGATGGTGTTTTGACTAGAGGACCAATTAGGTCCAGGTGTATCATAACTGTCTATAAAAGCAAGGAGTTTCTTGATAATGATAACATAATAAAGAGATGGATCAACCTTCTGAGAATCATGGAATCAATAGTAATTATTATCCAGCTGGGGGCCCATTACTGTGACAGAGAGAGGCAGGCACAGCTCTGCCCTGGCTCTGCTGCCTGCAAGCCCAGACAGCACCAGGTTATCCTGGATGCACTGACCACCCCTCTGCCTCATCCCGAAACAGCCACAAGTCCCAGAATTATTACAAAGGAGGTCAGCCCTCTTGGGTGTAACTCTGAAACCAAACCCAACAGGACTTAAATTAAATTTGGGCAATTGGCAACACCCTGTTCAAACACTGAGTGATTTTTCTAACTGATTTGCAGTGGTTTCTAATTTTAAAAATTGCTACTCTAACAAGTCCATGATGACCTCGTATTCACACACCCAGAACATGTTGGCACAGAATTAGAATCAAATTTTCCAAGGGGTCAGGCAGTTGCAAGCTGCCTGTTGCTGGCTAGGTCAGGATGTGTGAATGCAAGCGTAGCCATGAAAATGGAATAATTTTAAGATACATCATATGTAAATATTGGGCCTTGAGAAATATCAACGTGGATTCATTTGAGTCCATGCCCAGTGAGAACCCCTTGGCTTGGTCACTGGGGCCTCTTTCTCCAGGTGTTTTGGCCCTGCCTGAATGAGGTGGTGCTGAGGGTGACACTGAATGGGTGACAGTCACTGAATGAGGTGGTGTTCCAGATTGCAATGCAAGATGTTTTCCAT
>JAHXMQ010006307.1:2378811-2411117 GCA_020466415.1 Ammodramus savannarum pratensis | reverse complement strand
CCACACATCCACAATGGCATCACAGAGCAGGGCAGGCTGAGGAAGCCCTGCCTGGCACTGCCAGCTACCCAAAATGGAGCAATGTACCCCCATCTGTGGGTGTCTCCCAAGCCTTTTTCCCACCAGAATTCCTCTTCCTCCAAGCTCTGCAGTGGAAGTCAGGCAGGTGAGGGTTTGTTTTGCTGTGCAGTGCAGCCGAGGTTTCTCTCCTGCAGAGAGCAGCAGGTTTGCACGGGCACAGCTGAAGCTGGTTACCCTTGTGCACAAGGACTGTGCTAGCAGCTGAAAGATCCTCCTTCCTTCCCTCCCTCCACCCTGCCCAACTCCACATTGCTCTCTGCCATGCCTGCCCCACTCCCTGAGCTGGGAAATGGGCACAGGCACCTGGGCAGCCATGCAGGGCAGGCAGGGGGACGTGGCCAGGTTCAGGGAGCACCTTTGCCTCCCCATTGTCTCCCAGGAGCATCCAAACCCAGCTCCCTCCTTGGCTGATCTGCCTTCTCACAGCAGCAATGAGCACCAGGGCTCTGAGGAGCCTGCAAACCCACACCTGCACTGCTGCTGGAATAACACCAGCCTGCCCCCAGAGCAAGGAGATTCCTCTCCAGGAGCACTTGGGTCAAGCCAAGGGCTGGGGAAGAGCAGGGACACACTTTTGGTGTGCTTTGAACCAGAGATGGGAATGCTGAGCTTGGGAGTTTTGTCAGTGGTTTGACTGGAGGGAGAGATGTACAAGAGACACAAAAAGAGCATCAGGGTCAGTGCAGGCTCTGCCAGAGTAGTGTGCCAGCCAAAATTGCATCTCCACACCCCCAGAGGGCTGGAGCACATCAGGAACCAGGGAATTCTTGCGAAGCCCCATGGACTTCAAAGTGGAAGAAAAAACTCGTGTGAGCACAAACATATGTACACATGCACACACACATACAGAGTTTTGGAGGGGAATAAAGTCCCAGCCTTCAAATCAAAAACTGTTGAAAGCCAGAGGGTTGGATGCTCACCTGGTGCATATCACACATCCACCAAAAAAGCCAGAGGAGATAGGTCAGAGAAACATCTGCTGAGAACCTGCTGGGTGGATTTCAACCTGATTTCACCCCCAAATTAAGCAAATGTGCAAATTCTGACACCAAGAAGAAGTTTCTCTGAAGGGCTTCCAAACATTGGTCAGTGATGGAGAAAATCTGGTTCAAATTTTTGGGGTGTCTTTTTTAAAAAATAAGCCAACTAAACACTAAAGCACCTGACTTTAGTGCAGTCCTAGGGTAAATTAAAGTTTCATTGCTTGCCTAAAGAACACTTTTTCTGTCCATCTCACACATTTGTAGCTGTCTTTTTCTGATCTGCCAGCCACCAAATATCAGACTTGGAGAGTAAATTTGGTTCCCTTCTCTTCCTCATCCTCACCATGGATGAAAATTTAGCAAGAAAAACTGGGCTCTGACTTCTATTTGTAGTCCAAAATCTAAGGGGATTGCAGGGATGAAGCACAGTGTAGAAGAGCTCCAGGAGCACCAGACTCCCCAGAACCACAGCATTTCTGCAGGAAGACAGCCTGGTGTGGTTATTGATCTCTGCAAAGCACCTCTCCCTCCTATCGAGGAGCTCTTGCCTTCCAGACACGCCTGAACTAAAACCCATTGTAAGAACTGATGACTGAGCCTGCCAAGCCTAATTACCAGAGTTATTAATTACCTAAAATGTTTAATTTTTACCATTATCTCTTGTATTTGTTGTTACAATTTGAAACATCTCAAAAATGCAACAACGGAGCGCTGCCCTTGTTGGAGAGGAGACCATCCCAGGTCACACTGGCTCAAACACCATTTGGTGCCTGGGCACAGCACCAGAGCCAGGAGCAGGACCACACACACCTCTCCCTGCTCTGACACCCCATGGGATGGGCAGGGAAGGGGCAGCTTTGCTCAGTTTTGCCCCAGTCATCCCCTGTGGGTGCAGTGAGAGTTTCCCCTTGGGCAGAGTCCCCTTCCCCAGCCATGTGACTTTGTTGTGTGTCCCAGACAGGAGGTCAGCACAGCAGGTGATGCATGTCCAAGCTCCAGCCCTGCTGGAGAGGCCTTCGCCCTCCCAAAGTGCCTTCCCTGCCAGCACGTCCCTGGGCAGCCCCAGGACAGCACACACCCACAGGAACCAGGGCAAGGAGCTCCAGCAGCCCCAGGGAGCCAGGAGTGCTGGGAGGCTCCTACCCAGCTTTCCACAGCCTCATCCTCAGGGACATTGGTGCAGCTTCCCCAAAGGAAAGCTCCAGGTTATCCCACAGCCTCTGCTCTGAAGGCTGTTTCCAGCACAGACATCATCCAGCCTCTACTGGGATTTCAGCCTTGTGACTTCTCAGCCTGGATTTAGGATCCTAGGCATGAGTTGCATCTCTCAAGCTTCTCTTGAACTTGATTTCTTCAAGTTCTCTTCAAGAGACACAGTGTTTTTTAATGGAGCTTTGCTGCCAGAAGAAGCAAGCACAGCCAAGCATGAGGTCTGCTACCCAGAGCTGCATTCACTGCATATTCCAAGAGCTGTAACAGAGCTCTCAGGCACTGGAAAAGGCAAGGGTCCTGCTGAACATCCCCCCTCATGCACCTGAAAGCACTCATTGGAATCTGAGGGAAAATGAGAAGGGGTCAGAGGAACAGGAGGCTCATCTCCCCCATTTCACTGCCACAAGACAACCTGCCACAGTCTCATCCCACCTTGTCCGAGCAGTTTTCAGCTCAGTTCCATTGGAGCTCAGCCTGAGCCAGGCCCTGGGCTCAGGGCAGCACTCAGAGCAGGCTCTGGCTGGGCAGAGGCAGGAGGAAGGGTGTCAGAGCCAGGCTGCTCGTGGCAGCACAGCTCTCCTTCAGCCAGGTTGCAGCTGGAGCCCATCACGTTAATGAGGCAGGAGAATGAGCTGAGCACATGACCTGCAAGGTCGGCAGCCAGGCTGTGCTCAGCTCCTCTCCAGATGTTCCTCCTCTTTCCAGAGACTGCCTTTCCCAGGTTACTTACACCTCCAAAAAGGGATTGAAAATGGAATGCCCAGGGCTCTGACTCACCAGCTTTTGGATCCATAGTGGGATTACTTACTAATGTACTGTTCTGCTGCATCCTGCCCCTCTGCCAGGCGTTCCCAGCCCTGCAGTCTGCCTGAGTGCAGAGCTGGGTTATCCCTCAGCCCTGCTGGGTCCCTCTCCTGTAACTCCTGTTTGTATAAACACCTGAGACTGTGAGCCATGGACAGTGGAGGAACAGAGATACGTGCTCTGTTCAATCCCTCCTCCAGCAGAGCTCCAGGGAAGACCAGAAAGGAGCTGGGATTCACCTCTTGCTTTACCCCAGCATGAATCACTGGAGCTTGTGAGTCAGACCCCCTCCATTCCCAAAGCTGAGCAAGTCCCTGCACGTTCCCCAGTGCGTGGTAACTGTCCCCATGTGTGCTCTGAGCCACATGAACACCAGCCCATGGAAACACACATGTGCACAGATCCTGGAGCACAGCTGACATCTGCTACCTCGTGTGCCTGGGTGTTTATAGAAAACAGAACTGCTACTGTGGGATATCCGCCGTGGGTTATTGTTCATGTAAACAAACCTTTCTGGCTAATATTTCTACCAGCTCCTCAGAACTGGAGTCTTTCCTGAGAGCAGAAAGCTGAGAACAAATCAGGAGCGTGTTCACCCTGCAGCGCGGACACAGCCCACACAGAGGAGCCTTGCCTGGCAGGGAAGGAGCTGCTGTGCCTGTGCTGCTGTTGAGGATCTCTGAGGCTGCACTCAGCATCTGCAGGGCGTTCCACATCCCCATCCTCCCTCCCAAACCCTGTGGGAACGTGGCAGCACTCTAAAGCAGCCAGGCTCACAGACCTGGGCAATGTGCACCTGCCTCTGCCACAGTGCCACTGCTGGCTCCTGCCCAGGGGGCACCTTCCCCTTCAAGCCTTGGGAGTTTCAATTGCAATACCTTTCTGCACAACCTTTCTACCAATTCCTGACTCATCTGGGAGCTGAGGTCAAGCCAGTTCCTACTGAAACATGAGATTCTCTCTGCAGAGACTCTTCACCTGCTCTCTGAGTAGTTTTCCAGCATTAGCAATTGCCATGGGCAGTTCAGGAGAAAGCAAAGTGCCTGTGCTGCCAGCTTATTAGCACTGACAAACAGCAAAAAGCTGAAGCACACGCAATGTTTTCCTCAACACCAAATAAAAATAAGAGAAAATGCCTGGAATTGCTGGGGAATTTGACCAAGCAAATGCTTTACATTTCTCTGGTCTTTTCTCCCCAAGTGACCTCACGAAAGTACAGATGAAATGCCGACCCTTTTCAACTCGCTTATCTCACTAGCAAGGCTTCCTCCAGCCCTTTTTTCTTCTCATCCCAATCCCCTGCCACAGCTCTGGCTCTGCTCAGCTCTGCAGTGAACGTTAGCATTGGTCTTGGTCCGTTTG
Source organism: Ammodramus savannarum pratensis (assembly GCA_020466415.1). NCBI lineage: Eukaryota > Metazoa > Chordata > Aves > Passeriformes > Passerellidae > Ammodramus > Ammodramus savannarum. The sequence goes on along the minus strand of JAHXMQ010006307.1, from coordinate 2,406,675 downwards.
TCCCATCTCCCCAAAGTCCACCCCAAATCTTTCAGAACGTGCCAGGGCTGCTGATTTTGCACTCAGGATCTTGTCTCTGTGTCATGGCTTTGATTGCCCCATGCACAGTACATGATAAAAATACATCTGCTCAGACCTGAACCTTGTGGGAGCATTTCACATTAATTTGTGGGTCTGTTCCCATGTCCCACAGCTCAGGTAGTCCCTGCAGGGTGTGCCTTCCACGTGTGCAGGGTGGGACACAAGCCATCTATTTTTCAATGCATGTCACAAACGTCTAAAGAGGGATCCTGATGGTTTGTTTTCATAGGTGGACACCATCTCCCTCTGGAGGCCTTCACAGGCTCTTCCACTGGCTAAAGCTGTAGCCAAGGCACTCACTTTAGGACAGCTGCACTACCAGAGGCATGAAAATGTGAGTTTAGGTTAAAGATAGTCCTGGTCCTCAGAACAAAGCTAGCCCTTCACATGGGAGCAGCAATCCTCTTTTACACATTCACAGAAGCCAAAACAATTGTGTTAAAAGCCGCAGTGGAAGACAAATCTTCTCCTCCCCTGAGTTTTAGAGACCTCATGGGAAATCTAGCACACCCCATGGCACATGGATGCTCTTTCTTGAAACTGCTGTTTCAGCCTTCCAGAGGTTGTTCTGCTGCTCTGGTCCACTGGCAGTGAGAGCTTTACCTGGGACAATTCCCCCAGAGCAGCTGGCAGGGCTGGGACATCACCTCTGGAGTCCAGGTGAGTCTTGGCCATGCCAGAGCTGTCTTGGGGCTCTACAGAGCACACCCCAAAGGGTGACCGAGGGTAATTTTCCATGCAGGAAAATTACTTCTCCTTCCTAAGAGCACAAGGGTAGGTCAAGACTGTCAGAATGTCAGAGGGATCAAAGTCTGGCCCTCAGCAGAGGCTGCTCAGGGATGAGTGTGAAGGATGAAGGCTTTGCATGCTGCCATCATTCCCTCACTTTCCCCTGCACAATCAAATGAGTGTTCCTGTCCTGATATCTGTAGATACTGCATGAGATTTGTGTAGATGCCTCCTCTGCCTCCTGGTTTCAGGGGGGTCAGCACATCCCCTTTGCAGGGAAATTCTACAGCCTGGGAAAACAGAGAGCACAAATCCCCCTGACAGAGCCCAGCCAGGCTCCTGCTGTGTTCCAGGGCTGGGTTTTGCATCAGCCTGGGCATGCTGGAGAGCAGGCTGAGGTCCAGCCTCAGGCTGAAGGGATGTCCCACAGGATGATCTGTGGATCATCCTGGTCTGTGTGCCTGGACTGGGGCATGCACTCAGAGGTGGTTGCAGGAGGAACTCCTCACTCCTAAAGGTTCTTTTGGGAAACCATTGCTAGGGTATCCCTTAGACCACATAGCAAAAGTGACCCATGATGTGAAAAGGTGTTCTCAGGTTCTGTTGGACCCAACCAGCCCAACCCCAAGTGGGGTTTGATTCAGGGACACCACAGACAACCAAGGGTCTTCTAATGGACCCACAGAGCAAAGAGAGGGCAGCAACACAGGGCAAATGAGCAACCTGGATCTAAACAATCCCCTTAACAAGGAATGCCAATGCAAGGATGCTGTGCAAGCCAAATACAGAACCTTTCAGTTCTCTGCTTGAGGTACAGACAGGATGATAGAATCATAGACTCATAGAATCTGTTAGGTTGGAAAATACCTCCAAGATCAACAAGTCCAACCTTTGGACAATCACCACCTTTTCAACCAGACCAGAGCACTGAGTGCCACATCCAGTAATTCCTTGAACACCTCCAGGGATGGTGACTCCACCACCTCAATCAATGCAATCATCCTCAATGATCAATGCAATCATCCCCTATGATCAATGCAATCATCCCCAATGATCAGTGCAATCATCCTCAATGATCAATGCAATCATCCCCAATAATCAATGCAATCATCCCCAATGATCAATGCAATCGTCCCCAATAATCAATGCAATCATCACCAGTTCTACTCTGGATCCATTAGCAGGCACAAAGGGGTTTCCACTCCCCTGTAGGATTTATTTATGATGAAACAGCTGACAATGCATCTCAGCAGAGTTGGTTGTCAGTGGGAGTAACAACAGGTAAAGGGTCTTTCCTTTTTCTCTCCAGGGCACAGAACTACTGGAGGCTTTGATGTGGCACTACAGACCTGAGCCCAGCTCACACCTGGCCCTTCTCAAAGCAGGTGGCTGCTCCCTGGGCAGTCCCAGTGTGCCCCATGTCCCCTCTGTGCCCGAGCCAGTGCCTCCCAGTGCACCAGCAAAGGAGATGCCCACGATGCAGCCACTGCCTTGTGCTCTCTGCATTTCACAGGCAGGGCAGGGTGATGCTGGTGATGGCTTGAGACAGCCCCCAACCCCTGCACCCTCCTGAGCCCCCAGGGCAGAGCCTGTCACCCTCAAGCAGCTGTTGCTTCTCCCTGGTGATTCCAAGCTCCCAAAGCTGTCTTGAAGCTTTTCCAAAAGCCTCCTCCCAGATCCCACAACATCAGCTCTGTTCTGATGGCACCAGCGCCCAGTGCCACCCCAGCAGCTCAGGTGGAGCAGCCCCTGCTCGGGGCACTGCAGGCTCTCCATGCCCAGGGTGAAGGGATGAAAAAGGGAAGGGGCAGATCCTGCCACCAGTGATGGCAGTGCAAAGGCAGAGCAGAGCTGCTCAGGTCAGGAGCGGTCACTCATGTCACCACACAGCACAAGAGCAGCACAACTGCAGCCAGGCAAGCAAGGAGCTGAACTGACAGGCTCAGGACAGGATCCCAGCCAGCTTTTAGCCTCTTTTAACACTGATAAAACACAAAGCCTGACACGGTTGCTGCTCTCTCCAAATGCATTGCCAGATAAACCACAGATAAGAGACAGCCCAGGATAATCCCTCCCTGATACCATGAGAGAGAAAGGAATTACACTGGGCTGCATTACCACCAAACCTTCTGTATCCTTCCAAGACAGTTCTTGCACTACCCATGTAGTCAGGAATCAAACTGTAGCCGTTAAAACATTTAATCCTGGCAATATCATAAATATTGCCTTACCCAGTCAGCAAGGAACAGTCAGATCTCTGAAGAACAGCCTGATTTCAGGAATATCAGCATATCAGCAGAGCCCACGTGTCTTTCACTACAGGTCATTGCCGTTACCTCAAAAACCAAGGCTATAACTAAAATCTGATCTCTGAGAATTGGTCTGTCTTGAGGAACAGCACCTGGGATCCTCCAAAATTATGACTTTTGATATTTACCTCAGGAAAAAGCAAGAAAATAACCAACTAAACAGCAAATCACCACACAGCAGAACCCCCAGAGAATCAGCACAAACCCCCTCACTTCCCCTATCACCATGACAGGAGCTGAGTACTGCGGTTCATGAAAGAGCATATTGCCCTGAAGTGCTGGGGCTTTGAGTATTTAAACAAAAAAATTAAAATAAAATAAAAAAAGGAGGAGGAAAGAAAAAAAAGAGAGAAGATGAAGAAAAAAGCAGACCTGTAACAAAAGCAGACCTATAACAGCATGAAATATGAATGAGATGCAGAGATTTGCACACTCGCCTGGCAAACAGTCCCTGGCATTTGCACCCTCATGCAACCCACAAGCACTTTCCTGCTGGCTTGTCTCTTCTTCCTTTAAGTAAAATTTGTTAAAAATGGGAAGTACCTTTTCCTGGGTCAGGTTCTCTTTCCCCTTTTTTCCCTTCTTTGTTCTTTTTGCTCTTTCCTTTCCCTTTTTTCTTGCTCTCGGACATTCTGCACAAGTGTTTACAGTCTCAGGAAAAGACAGTCCACACCAGATCTATATGCCCCACGACTGCTACTCCAAATGTTACTTGCCAGCTGCAACTTCCGACTGTTCTTATATTGTTTCTGACACAGACAACACCCACCACTGGGTGGAGAAGCAAAACTTTAACCGTTTGCTCACTGCTCCCAGTTGGCTGAAGAGATGCCCTGGGTTGTGGTGGGAGGGTGAGGGAAGCAGGGCTGTGGGACAGGAGAAGCTCACCCAGGAGTGTCTTGGACACATGAAGTCCAGAGGTGGTTTTCCACTTGCTGATTCTGTCTCTGACTGAAAGTAAGTTCTGAGCAGCTTCTGTGCATCACAGAAATGAGTGTTTTGGGGGTTGCTGAGGTTCAGACAGTGATATGAGAGAGGCAGTGGAGTCTAAAGAGAAGGGCAGAGGTTTGCCAACCATTTTCATTTTGCTTTGATCCTGCAGAGGGGTTAAGTTGGCCTTTCTCTTCCTATTGTTTTTCCCACCATAAATCAGAGTGACTTCACCTGCCCTTGCACCCAGCTCTTTGCAGTCCCAGGAAGTCTTTCCAAAAGTTAGGAATAGCTGGAGAGCCCTTACCTGCACCTCTTGTTTCTGTCCTCCATCTCTTGGAGCTCTAGGTGGTTGGTTAAGCCCACATCTCACCTGCTTGGGGCTTAATCAGGCCCTTTCCACAGTCCAACAGGTGATGAGGGACTCAGCCCAGTCCCCTTCTGCAGGGCTGCCCGTGCTGACATCGCCTCAAAAGTCCATCAGGATCCCCAGCAGGAAAGCCCCAGAGAGCTGCCAAGTCATTCCCAGAAGCAGCTAAGGGCTTCAAAGGCCCAGAGGGGCCAGAAGTTGTAGGGCACTGGGCAGCACATTTGATGCAGTCACCCATGGGCCAAACCCAGCTCCGCACTGGTGAGCAAAGCGTGTCCTCCAGAGACGCGCTCCCGCCTGGTGTGTGGACATGGAGAAATGAACGAGGTATCAGCCCCCTTGGGATCCTCTCCCAGTGGTTAATCACCCTCATTGTTAACAATGTCTGCCTGTTCTGAAGTGAAATATCTGGCTTCACTGTCCAGCCATTGTTTCTTACTCTTGTTTTCTCCTCTAGATTAAAAAGCCCTTCAGCAACTGGTATTTTCTCCCATGGAAGTACTTACACTCTGTAATCAAGTTATCCCTCAATTTTGTTTTTTGATAAGCTAAACAGATCAAGGTTGTTTTTTTTTTTTTTTTTTTCCATTCCTTGCTGTATGGCATTTTCTCCAGCTCAGGATCATATCTGTGGCTATCCCATTTTGCAATATCCTACTTAAGCTAAGAACACAAAAACCAGGCGCTATTCCATTGTCTCTTGTGGACAGAGGAAAATACAGAGGCAAAATCCGTACTGCCACCCATTCCCAGCCTTTTAACTCCCAAGTGCTCCACTCAGTCACTGGGTTTCACATGAAAAATCTTTCCCTCTGTGTTTCTACTGCAGGTCTTACCAAGTCCCTGCTCTGCCAGAGGGAGTCACCAAGAGGAATTATTTTGCTTTTCTGCAGCCCCAGTCTCTGTGGTGAAGCTTCCTTTTGTTTTCAATGGGCCAGTGTGCCAAGCCACACCAAGCACCCTCTCTAGCTTCTTTCTCCCCACTGGCCCTTGAAACCCCAGCAGACTCTGTCTCTTGCTGATTTTATGAGCATTTTCACCTCCAGGCTGCTGGTGACAATGATCTCACAGGAACACCTCATGGAGCAGTGACCTCCTGCCAGCACTGGGTTTGTTGAACACTCCTTCACCTGTATGTGAGGGACAAAGGAGACCTTCCAACACTCCCCTCTGTAGTTGGAGCACAGGACATCATCCCACTGAGCACTGGGGCACAGCCTAATGAGAGGCTGAGGTGGGAACACCAGACAGCACCTGAGCAAACCTGCTCTGAACTCTGACATTAAAGCTCCCAAGTTGGCTGATTTGGAGTTGGAGCCTAATATACATTGTTTTAACCTAGAACCACAGAATGGTTGTGGTTGGAAAGGACCTTGAAGCTCATGTCATTCCACCCCTGCCATGGACACCTTCCACCATCCCAATTTGCTCTGAGCCCCATCCAACCTGGCCTTGAGCACTTCCACAGCTTCTCTGGAAAACCTGTGCCAGAGCCTTCCCACCCTCACAGGGAAGAATTTCTTCCGAATATCTAATCTAAACCTACCTTGCTTCAGCTTAAGGCCATTCCCCGTTTCCTCTCACTCTATGCCCTGGTGAAAAGCCCCTCTCCAGGTCTTCTGTAAGCACCTTTAGGTACCTGAAGGCTGCTATAAGGTCTCCCTGAAGCCTCCTCTTCTCCAGACCCTCCGTGTTTCCTTGTCACAGGACAGCAGTTGTCCATCACACTTGCTTCTCCAAAAGCAAGTTAATAGTGGTTACTGACCAGTTGGTGTCTTCTGGGTCACTATGAGTGATGATTGCCACATGGTTATTCCACTCTTTGGCTCCTTACCATACTTCTCTTAGCTAATATGTTTGTAAAGCCCTGTAATTCTGTACTTGAGCTCTACTTGATAGGTGATTTCCCTCCAGATGTCTTTAAGCTTGTTGTCTACACATCATAATTCCAGATGGACATGGATTGCTACCTATTTTTCTCTTTGCTAAATTTGTTGAATTTCTTATTGCTTCCAGTTGTGGCTTTCAGTGCTACCAAGATAGGACATCTAAGGGATAAACCTTGTCCATATATGTGGCTCTGAAATCTCAGCTTTCTTGGCCTCTGCTCAAAGAGCTCCCAGTTCTACTCATTTTCTTGAGAATGTTTTAACACCTAACCTGTTTCACCCAGTCTTCCTCAGCCTTGGGAAAACAGTTCCTTGGAATCCTTGGGAGTGGATCATACCTGTATTATTACAGCTCCCTTCTCATATCTTGTATGAATGGAAACCCACCACGAGCACTGTCCCCAGGCCAACCACGAGGGATTAACACAACCACCTAAATCCATAAGACAGCATTTACCAGGCATAATGAGGCTCAAACCCAGTTCTCTTCGTTTTGGTGTTAAATCTGCTGAGTTTTGAGGGACTTGGATGTTTTACTCCTAGGGATAGCTGCCTCACCAGCACGTGTGTCCTGAATGGGTGTGTGTCATTAAAAACACATTTTCCTCCCTCCCTTCTTTTCTTTTGCAATTATATTTTCATCCTGAATTAGCTTTTCCCACAAATTTCTTCACATGAGGACTGTATTTTTTAAGCTCCTCCCCACCATTTCGGAAGATAAACTATAGCTGTTCCTCCACTCCAGCAAATTTGCCTCCATTCCTGTTAAAGACACAAAGTCTGTTCTTGGGATCATCTTTGCAAAGCCCTTGTGTTTAGCAGAGGTTTTTAAAGGCAACAAGTGCAGCCAAAATGATGCCCTCCCTACCTTTTCTTCCCCTGCCCTTTTTTCCAAATAATCAAAGATTCCCTACTGCTGAACAGTGCTCAGAGGGTGAAGCTGTGCACACCTCAGCTGCAGCATCAGAAAATGAAAATCTAAGAAGTGGCAGCGTGTGGCTTGGCTCCACCATCCTAAGCAGCCTGGGATTTGTGATGGGAAGAATTGCACCAGCAGCACCCAGTGTGGCTATTTTTGTACCCTGGCACAATCCCAGTCTCACCTGTGACAGGAATATTACATGCAGATTAATTTTTGTACACCTTGGCAGGTGTACATCCTGTACATCTTGACACCTTTTCCAGCAGGCTGGCCCCTGTCCCAGGGTAGGCACCCGCCCTCCAGATCCAGATTTATCATGGATCCTGTGGAATGCTCTCTCTCCTGAGCAATCCCAACACACAGCAGCTACATTCAGCAGAACTTCAGTCCTCCTGTGGCTGCACTGACAAAATTCAACCCCTCAATGGCAAGTGGATCCCAGCCTGGTGTCCCAGGTGCCTCATCTGGTGGTCAGCACACATTTTAAAGGCTGTGCTCTCACAAGTCACTTCATATTTCATTCTGAAACAGCTTTTAATGTTTATGGCTTTGAACAGCCTCGTGGAGAGTTATAAGCTAAACCACCATCAACACATGGGTTTTTCAGGCTTTGCAATTCCTGAACAGCTTTAGGCTTGAAGGAGAGGAGGAATGTAATTATATAAGAGGCTGAGCCATACCTTAAGCACAAATAATTCTTGCATGAAATCCAGCATTCTGAGCAGCAGAGTGAATTCACTAGGCAGAGAATCCTTACCCTCATTAGGATTTGCTTCTATGCAAACCCAACAAGTTGGGATCCTTTATAATCCCCTGGAAATCAGAACAGAGATCAGGCAAAAGAGAACCTCCCTACCTCATCCCCTACCTAGCATCCATTGCCATCTGATGCTGTGGAATTGCTTCTTCAGAGGCAGATCCCAGATCAGCTTGGTGGAGAATGGAGCCCGTGGAGAAGAGCGACGCTGCTGCTCTGCTTCTCCTCTGCTCCCGTGCGGAACAGCAGCATGCTCTCCAGGGAAAAACTGCCAGCTTTGCATCTGGAAAGGAATTCATGCAACACCTCCCAGCCTGATGGGGATTAATAAAAAGCTCTGAGCCATCACTGCTCCTCGATATTAGCTGCAGCTCCTGCAGATTCCCCGTTTCAGGAGCGAAGTCAGGCGCGCACGCTCCACACGCGTCTGTGGCTGCACTTGCAGCAGCAACCCTGGCAGCACAATGACCCATTTTACATCGTGGCATTCTCACAATCTCCCACTGTTGGCTTAACTCTGCCTTCACTGGCATCACCAGGAGGTGGCCATCAGCTTCTGGGGAACCTCTGTGTCACATTCCATGGACTGTGCTGGAACTGCCAGCTCCTGCTTAGCGGTGGAGTCAGCCCAAAATTGGTGAGACCCAGAAATACTTGCACACTATTTCTGGAGATGTGGAATAAAGGAAGGCACAGTAGGACTGTACCTGTCAGCATCCCTTTGGCTCATCAGTGCAATCTGCTGGACACCATTTCCCTATGACCCTGCTCCTACAAGGCACAGCACACTTGGCAAAAAAACAATGGCATTGTGAAAGCAGCAAAGCTGCTCCTGACAAGCTGAGTCCCATCTGCAGTTTTCTGAAGCAACCCCACTGCAAAGTCCTCATGCCACTGCCTGAGACCCTGGAGGTTATCCCCCCACAAGTATCTCCTGCCAGAAGACAAGGTATGGCACTTGCTGGACCACCAGCTCAACTCAAGCTGTGCAGCAGGTTTGTCTGCTGGCACTGACAAGCTGGGAAAGGTATTTTTAGCTAAAAATACCATCCTTCTTTTTGCAGCTCTTGCTGCCACATCTTTTGCTGCCATGAAGGAAAAGAGAAAAACCACTCAGCAAGTACAGCTATTTATCTGTCCAATAAGGACAATTAAGCTCCACTCGAGCACTGCCTGATATCCCTGCGTTGCACATATGGCATTTTTCCATTCTCAGTTTCCCATCTGCATTTTCCCAAATCCAGCCTCACACCCACTGCACGTGCACACTCGGCTCTGAAAGGGGAAAAGTCTTGTGGATGCTTGATAGAGACCTGACACAGCCAGCCCAAGTGGGATGTTTCACATGGCATTTCCCTTCCCTTTTCATCCTCAAGGAATCAAATCCTCATCCTCATAGGATTTATCACATAGCAGTTATGTCTTACAACCATACATGGTTTTGCTCACAAATCTTATCAAAGTCCAGATTAATTTATTTCTGAAAGCAGGCAGAACGACAGGGAGGTGAAGGTGTCCTCAACCCACTGCTGACACACTCAGCAAGCCCATCCCTTGGACTCTGATGTCAATGGAGTCACCACCAGCTTAGAGAAACCTCAGCCCTTGTTTGCAGCTGCTCCATGTGGGTGAGAATTGAGGCTACACCAGGCCCCACATCTGGAGAAGATGGGCACTGTGGGGTGTCTCTGTGGGTGCCCTTTGATGCCTGGGTGCCCTCCCACAGGTCAGTCACTCCTGGTGGCCCTGGGAGCTCCTGGCCCGTCACAGCAGTGGCACACAGTCCAGGCTGAGCCTGGGCTCAGCTCCATCCTTGCAGCACCAGGGGCTTGTGTGTGAGCAGGCTCAGCTGATGGGCTTCAAATCACAGATCTGCTCTGTCCATCTCACAAACTGAGCTGCTGAGGCTGCTCAGGGCAGCCCTGCTGGGAAGGGGCACAAACTCACTCATCACTCTGGGACAGCTCCAGTTAAGTCACTGTGTCTGTGCCTGTGAGCCAGCCCAGACACCTTAAAAGCAGAATTCAGCTCCTTGCTGACCCCTCCACCCCAGCCTTCAGCACCTCTGAGATCCTCTTGGGTGTTTATCATCCCTGCAAGAGACATTTCCCTTTTCTTTAACAATTCCTCTTTATTTCCTCCTCCTGCTCCTGCAAACAAGAGCAATTTCCACATGAAATCCATGAACAGGGTATCCTCCATTCACACCTCCACCCTAAGCCTCTCTAGGTCTGGCCAGGCAAGGCTAGGAAGTTTTGTGGAGAATTCCATGAATTCTTATGGTCTCTTTTTCTCTAGAGGCAACTCTGCTAAAGTGCTGAAGGCCCCAGCAGGTTATAGCCTCCCACAAAGAAGTGGGAAAGTTGCTTTTAGGAATGTTTATATTTAAGGGATAGCATGAAGCCTCTCCAGCTCAGCCTTTTGCCTGCTCACAGGATCAGCTGGAGCTGGAGGAGTGGAGCTGGAGGCAGAGCCCGTGTGAGGGGCACTCTGACACCTCAGCTGCTTATCTGTGTGTTTCAGAGAGTGAGCCTTGCCTGAGCACTGTGCCAGGCCCAAGGTCTGCAGGAGGATCTGCTTCCCTTCCCCACCCTGAGCCAGCATCACCCCTCCCTGTCCCACACATCCATCAGTTCCTCACACCTACACCCACAGACCCACGGCATGTCTGCAAGACAAAAGGCACCCAAAACCACAGCCAAGGACAGAAAAGGAACATCTTTTGTGTTAGCTCCACCATTCAGAAGAGAACTTGGGCAGGATAAAGGTTGGACAGGACGAACTGAGACCACACAGAGCCAAAATGATCAGAAGCTGCTCTTGGAGTTTCCAGAGATCTGCACTTGGGCAGGAGGCTGCAGGTAGGAGATCCCAGATGTGTAAGAGCTCATGAGGGTCCATAAAGGAAGGGCTCACCTCATCAGCTGGGTCTGGTTCTGTGCAAACCCCAGAGAATGCAGCTGCAAGGCCCTGCCAGTGACACACCAGCATCTCAGAAAGCCTCTGCAAGGATATCAACCAGAACACCTGAGCTCTGCCTTAGAGAAATGCTTCAAAAAACAATTAGAGATTGTATCTCTACCCACATGAAGGCTCTTTCCCAGAAACTTCTTCCAGGACCTTAAAAGATCAAGAAAAGCAGATACAGCATCACTCACTGCAATGGTGTGGGAGGAGAGCAGGATCAGATGGACAAGTACATTATGCAGGGCACATGTTGTTCTGTGTTGTATTTGCCTGGTGAAAATGTGCCTGAAGCAGCAGAGTAATTGGATGTGCTGCATTTGAATCCATGGAGGAGATGCCGGGGGTTAACCCCAGTGGGCAGCTCAGCAGAACACATCACAGAGATGCTGGCTCACTCCTTGCCGTCCCCAGTGGGATGAGGTAAGAGAAAAGGCAGAATAAAAGCAAGAAAATTGGGGGTCAGGATAAAAATAACAATAATAACAACTGCTTTATAAGTGAAGGATGAGTAGAAGAGACGAAAACAAAACAAAAAAGTGATGCAAAGGCAATCACTCATTCCCTTCCATGAGCACACGATGCCCAGCCAGCTCCCAGGCAGATGGTTAACCCCTTCAGTGCCAGCCATGGTGCTGAATGGTGTGGAGTATCTCTGTGGTCAGCTCATCTGCCTGCCTGTGTCCCTCCAAACCTATGGCATGGCCCCAAATCTACTCTAACAAAGGTTGGAATCTTAGCTTTTTATTGGTGTTGTTTTGATCAAAAAGCTGAAACATGGCAATTGTGAATAGCTATGAAGAAAATAAACTTTATCCTTTCCAGGCCCAGACCATGAGACATCCAAGGCTGTGTTCAGGGAAGGTGCTGGTGTCCCCACAACTCCCCATCCAGAAGTGTGAGCTGTGCTCCTCCCAGGCAGCTCTGCTGGCACTGTCACCCCTGTCAGCTGGCTGTGACACTCCTGCTTTGGCCAGGGGACAGCAGCAGAGCAGGGCCACAGCTGCCAGCCCTGCTCCTGGTGCTCCAGGGAGAGCAATGGGCAGGGAAAAGCCTCTGCTGTTGTCTCTGCCCATGGGAAAGGGCAGGGGGAGCTCGGGCAGCCCTGAGAACAGCGACGTTCCCTGCCTGGGTGGGAAGCAGGGAAGGCAGGTGATGTCAGCACAGAAAACAGGCTGCAGAGGGAATTCCTCCAGGATGTGTGGGGAAGGAGGTGGAGACGGGAGTCCCTGGTGATTCCAAGGAATAATTCAGTATGAAAAAGCCTGAATTGACAGCACCAGCTACTCAGGCAGGTGAGATCAGCCCACTTGGATTCCAGGCAGCCCTCTGGCCCACCCGGAGTGTGGGCGCAAATCTGTGCCTTGCTCTGGGCTGCCTTAGGGTCAGGGCAATGCAGGGAGCACTTTCTTAGCTCAACTCCTCCAATCCAGAGCAGAAGAACGATTTTGACTTTGTAGCAAGGAAGAAGCAGCAGCAGCTCTGTGTTATTATTTTTGTCCTCCTCAGCACTCTGCCTCTTGTGCAGGTGTGCACGGAGCACAAGAGAAGGAATCCAGACCTTGATTCCCTGCCTGTTCTCACAGCCATCCCATGTGTCTGGCCCCCCCAGGCTGAAGGAAGGCCTCCCACCCTTCACCACTATCATTTTGGGTCCCTGCCTGTTCACTATGGCACAGCAGAGGCCACAGCCGGCTGGGGAGATGCCACCAATGCCCCCTCTGCCCACGGGTGTCTGGAGCAGAGAGCTCAGCACCACGGAGCTCTTGTGATCTGCTCGCACAGCCAGGGCTCTCCCCAAATTACTGCTTCCCAAACAGCGCCTTCTCATTACATAATTCTGCCTGTAATTGTTGTTGCCCAAAGGTATGAGCTGTGTTTCTTGCAGACTATTACCAAAATCATCCTTTTCTGCTCGCTGTCAAATCCCTCCCTGCCGACATTCATTCCCTGCTCTCTCCCCTCATTTGCACTGCACCTTTTGAGAGCCCAGCCTGGGGGCTCCCCAGCCTGTCCCCCGTTGTCACCACCACGTTACCCAGAGGGGGAGTGACCATTGCCAGCGTGTCCCCTCTCAGACGGGTGCTCAGCGCGGCTGCTCCTCCCTCCATCCAGCCTCTCCACATTCTGTGAGCTGTTCCAGCTAATTGGTGCTCCAGTCTCCAGCACGGTCTGCACCACACCACAGCACACTGCGAAGGGTTATCCGCTGTCTTCCCCAGTCCACTAATTGTGTAATTATGCAGAAATGGCCTGTCTGGTACAATCTATTTCTCATACTCCCCTGTGGTGCTTGTTGCTTACAATGCTCATTATTCCTCTAAGTATTTGCAGACCTTCACCCTCCATCATATTTCCACAAATTGCAGTTCTATTAACAAGGGAACAATTCCTGAAGTCCTTGCAAACACTGTATTCATTTTCTCAACTGCTCCCTCCTTTCTGGCCAGGAGCAGCCTGAGCTCTGTCTCAGGCTGGCTCAGGTCAGGGAAGGTGCCTTTGCTCTGGAGCCTCTCCCTGCTCCATCCCCAGCCTGGGGGGCTCTGGGGACCCCAGGAACAAGCAGAGGGCAGGGAGCTGTCCCACACTTGGTGCCTGCAGGGTCACACACCTCACCCTGTGCCGTGGGGATTGCTGCTGGCTCAGCCATCCCGCAAGGAGCCAGGCGGGCTCTGTGCTCATCCTGGATCTCTGCCGGGTGCCAGGCTCAGCTGGCTGAGCAATTACACTCCAGCTAAAGCCTGTGCTGCAGGCTCAGCTTCCTGCCACAGGCATGCCAGGGCTGGGCTCAGAGCAGCCCCCTCCAGAGAGCAGGAGCCTGAGCCGTGGGTGCCCCAGCATCCCTGCATGGTGTGGGCAGAGACATTCCCAGAACCACATGGGCATGGAATAGCCTGGCTTGGAAGGGACCCATAAGGATCAATAAATCCAACTCCTGGCCCTGTACAGGGCTCCTCAGCAATCCCACTCTGTGCCTGAGAATGCTGTCTGGCAGGCTTGGGGCTGTGACCATTCCCTGGGGAGCCTGTTCAGTGGCCACCATCCTCTGGGGATGAACCTTTCCCTGATATCCAACATGAAACTCTCCTGACACAGCTCCAGCCTCAGGTCCTGTCACTGATCATCAGAGAAAAGAGATCAGTGCCTGTTTCTCCTCTTCCCCTCACAAGGAAATTGTAGACAGCAACAAGGTCTACAACCCCTCAGTCTCCTCATTTCCAGGCTGAACAGATCAAGTGCCCTCCTCTGCCACCTCTCAAACAGCTCCAAACCCTTCACCATCTTCACCATCCTCCTTTGGACACTCTCTAAGAGTTTAACATCTTCCTTACACTGCAGGGACCAGGGTCAGCACCAGACCTCCCCAGTCTGGACCTCCTGAGCTAGAAAAAGGCTAATGGGCCACAAACTTGGCTGGACATCCTGCTGGCCCGGTGATTCAGGGTGGCACAGCTGACACGAGGCACTGCTGAGTGGGGACGTGGCATTGGGGGCAGGCTGGGAGGGTCTGGAGCCACCACAGAGGTCCCTGGGATGGTGGCTCCTCCAGGGCTGTGGAAGGCCAGGCCAGTGTGGTGTGAGTCAGCAGCGGGGCTGGAGGGAGCTCTGCCCAAGGCACAAGGCAGGAGATCTCCCTGGCCTGAGAAGTGGCATTTCAGGGAATTTCCCTCTCTGCAGACAAGAGCAATTAGAGGGACACCAGGGCAGCCACCATATGACTCCTGAAAAATTCAGAGCCTTGCTTTGTGTCAGTACCACCACGGGAAGGGGGAGAGCCCCAGCCCCAGCTGCTGTTTTCTGGATGGGACTGGAAACAGCACAGCTGAGCAGCAGCACTTTGTGCCAGCATATCCCTAAAATACCTCATCCCTCAAAGGAAACTGTGACATCCCCAAAGGCTGCAAGCATACACTGGAGTTTACTGCAAAGCTGGATGCAGTAAACATCCAATGGGCAGCCTGACTAATGGTGATATCCAGAGGAAACTTATGTCAGGCTTAATTTCCATTTTGAATTTCCAGTCCAGCTTTTGGCTGCTTTGACTTGGGCCACAGATACAGTGCAATAAGAACTGCTGATCACAGTCACAGACCAAATGTGTTATTTAGCTTCACATGGGTTTATCTCTGGCGTGGCATTCCACAAGAGAATTTAAATGTCCCCATAAAATTTAATTCTAACCATCTTTCTCTAGATATTTCTGAAAGGGGTTCTCCCATGAGAGGCCTGGTTCTCTCTGCTTTCATTAAGTCTAGACATTTCATAAAGCAGTCTCTTCTTTTAGTATTCTGTCTACATCACTGGACACCAAGAGTTGATAAGACTTTACAAAAGGGGAAGAGAAGAATACATCCAAAACCACCTCACTTTGACACCATTTGGTCAGCTCAGCTGTGAATCTCAGCAGAGAGTTAATGGAGGAGAATGAATATGCTGCTCAGTCAGACAGGAGTCCTTCATCCTCCTTTAATGACAGAACAGCTGCTTTTGTAACTACCCCCTGCAGATATTAAAGCTGAGAAAAATCCTTCTCATAGCAAACCACAAAATGAAAGGAGCTTTCTTCTGGAATGCTGTGTCAATTAACTTCTTAAGACTCATCTGAAGGCAGAATCTTGGTGTTCTCAGGCCAGGAGACCATTCCCACATACACCTGGACAAATCACGCACTGCAAATAAACCCACTGAAGAACTGAGATATTCCTTCCTGTTTGTAAAATTTTTCTTAGCTGACCTTACCAGCTAAAGATTACAAAGCCATTTATAAACATCTGCAGGATAGTTTACAGGAGGAAAGGTCAGGCTCTGACGCAGGCCATGCGTTCTGATCTGCATTCAGTCCACACGGCAGGGCCAGATGTGACAGCCACGGTCACGCACGCGTGGCTCTGACCAGCACAGGTGAGGCACTGCTCAGGAGACACAAACCTGGGCACACACAGTGTGTCTGTGTCTGCATCCCACCAGGAGACTCTGCCTCCCTGCAGCTATCATTTTTATATAGATATAAACCTGCATTGTATAATGGAGCACTCTGGCATCCCTCCTGATCCGGGTGCCCGCGTGCTGGGCAAGGCAAGGTCGCAAGTCCCAGCAGTTCCCCAAGCACCAAACAGCCCCGTTAATGACTGCCTACAAATCTGGCAGAGGCAAAATCTGAAATTGTAGGAGGCACCAAAAATCCTGGCCAACCTTGTTCAGCCCTTGCTGACAAGCTAGCTTTGACAGCACTGACGAAAAATGAGCTGCTTGACGAGTCTGCCCCATCTCCAGTGGCCTCAGCCAGCCCCCAGGGCAGTTTCATGATGCAGCCCCTTGCTGGACACCTCCTTGAGCATAAATAAAATTGGAGGAAGCAGGAGGAAGCCCTAGGGAGAGGACCAGGGTCTCAAGTGAAAGGCTATGATGCACCAAACACACGATTCAAGTGCTCATGTAGTGTAAAAATGTTGCAAAAGGTTTAGTGATGAAACAGATTGGCACACTAGGGAATCAGAGGGTACAGGGCAGTGTTGGCACTTTTCTATGGTATATAAATACCCACTATCTCGATGAAAGAGGCTCTGCTTCATCTCAGATATTTCTGTTAACTCACATGAGTGTACACAGAAATTAGTACTTTCCTCTATAAAGCACACAAGCACAATTGGCAGAATTTCTGGCAAAATGACAGATTTGACCTTATACTTTTCCCCATTTGTGGGGAGAAAATTCTTTGCTTTCCCCTTTCCACCATTTCCAGTCAGAGTCTTTGGTTTAGGACTCTGTCTGCAATTCTTTGGTCTAACACAATGGAGTGGTTTTTCTGTGCCATAACCAAACAGTAACAACCTTCTCTGGCCACCATTTGACCCTGAACAATTTGGTCCATGAGCAGTGGAGATGCCTGTCCCATCTGCCTCTGCTTAGAGCATGACCAAGATGTTTTGCTTCCCTTCTTGGCTAAGGAATAAAACTTGGAGTGATCTCACCACCCATCCCTGTCCTCTGAGCTCCCCAAAGGTACCCTGGCAGTTCTAAAGGCAAATTCAGTGCAGATGACTGAGTTGGCAGCATAAATAACCCAAGGGCCACCCTGCTCTGAGACATCACACACAGGAACACAGACTCCCATGTGCCCCCTCAGTGTTCCAATCCATGAGTGACATTCCCACAGCTCAGAGGCAGGGGGTGACAGGACACAGCTCAGAGCTGTCTCTGTCCCTCTTGGCTCTTTCAGTCAGATGGAACAGGGCAGAGAGATAGAGCCAGACAGGGCATTCCCTGCTCCCTGCACCTCCCAGCCCCTTGGTGTTCCTCTAACCACCAGCCCTTCCTGCCTCTCATGTCCTTGTCCCAGCATCTGGGACAGAGTGGCCAGGCCACTGAGCACAGACCTCACAGCATCTGCTGTCACAGACATCTTTTATGAAAAATCCTTTCCTTAGGATTTTTCCTCCTGAGAAGTTGTGATGCCTCAGGAACAAAATGTAAACAATGGTTATCTGCTGCTGTGGAATGCAACAGGTGCATCTGTGATTGGCCCATGTTGGTTGTTTCTGTGTAATGGCCAATCACAGTCAGCTGGCTCAGACTCTCTCTCTGAGCCACAAACCTTTGCTATCATTACTTCTTATTCTATTCTCAGCTAGTCCTCTGAGGAAACCCTTTCTTCTATTCTTTTAGTATAGTTTTAATGTAATATATATCATGAAATAATAAATCAAGCCTTCTGCAACATGGAGTCAGATCCTTGTCTCTTCCCTCAACCTGAGACCCCTGTGAACACTGTCACAATCTGCTACATCCAGGATTTCCTGCTTGGATCCCTCTCACGGGATGTTTTGTGCAGCAGTCACAGCAGCCAGTGCCACAGAAAGCCATGGACACAGCCTGGCAGCCAGGGGGGAAATCAAGGGATGGTGGGTGCCCTCAGGAGACAGGAGCTCTGAGCCATCCCTGACAGCCAAGGTGATGCCAAGTCCATGCTGGACACACCAAAGGGCAAGTGAACCCACTTCAGGCTCACATCATCCTCCAGACACATTTTCCTGTCTGTGGAAATGGCTGGGACACTGCCTGCTTGGATGGCACAGTGAAATGAGGTGCTCAACCACAGCCTCTGTGACACAAGGAGGGTTAGAGGCAGGGTTCTCTGCTCATGACATTCTGCAGGCAGTGCTTGCCCAGCTTTTTATTAAAGCAATCCATTTCCCAGCCCATGGAAAGGAAAAGGAGGCAACACCAGGAGGAGAATCACAAAGATGATGTTCTCCCACACCAAGTTCAGCAGGTGAAGGACAGGGAGAATTCCTTGGAAAGCACAAGGAACACAAGCTACCCAGCACTTATGATTCCTGGCTCAAACAGAATTACTGGAAGGGACAGAAGAAACAGCAGGGACTTTTGGGCTGAGAAAAACTTGAGTATTGGATGGGAGACAGTGGGGAAGAGATTAAAATCACACACATTAGCCTAGATGGAAGATTTATGCATTGCACAGATGTGAGTTTGCCCACAGCCCAGTTTCAGTATTTTTAAAAGTGGAAGCCAGTTCTAATGCCCACACCCAGACAACTGGTGCCCTTCCACCACTGCTGTGTCTGACCATTTGCCCCAGTGAAGATCCCATCTGAGGCTGTTCAGGGTAAAGGATAAAGGGGCTTGGGTTTAAAAGCATCTCTGCCTGTTGCCCTTCTCCAACTCCCAGGAAGAAAAATCCTTTGAAGAAAGGGGCGTGGATATTTTTTTCACTCTTTAATTGCATGCCCTGCCCTTCTCTGGGAACTGGCAGACCCTCACCCATCTAGAAAACACCAGCTGCTTGCCAGCCCTCAGGGTGCTGCTTGTTAGTTCCTTTTTATGGAGTAGGGCTGGCTAGTGCAACACACGCTGGAATTTGTTGGTTGGGGTTTTTTTGTAGCTCCTAGCTGGCATTCTTGCCTTCCTGGACAAAGGCAGTAACAGGTTGACCTCATGCTGAGAAGACACGTTTGTCAGTGGCTCACCTCTGCTGAAGACCCGGTAATGACTTCAGCACATTCCCCGGCTCCAAAGGTTGGACATAAATCAATGACTAAATCCCAGGATGCATTGTTCCTCTAGCTGCTTGCTGGGGAATTGTCCATGTTTGATTCCTGCTGCAGATAGCCCAGAAAGCCAGAATTCATCAATGAGCAGCTGAGCTGCTCAGGAGTCTACTGGGAAAACATTTCTAGAGCTCCACAAATGAAAACCACTTCTCCCAGGCTCTTATTCTGCTCATTGCACTTTCTACCCCTCATGTCAAGCTGTCACAGTTCTCATTCGCCAGCAGCTGCCTGCCCCTGCTTGGGTGGTGGCAGGAGTAGGAGAAACATGGAGCCAAGTGTTTAAATGAGCAGAGATGTTCTTGGCAGACACAGGCAGAGAGCACAGGACTGGCAGCCTTCAGGCTAGAGAGCTGTGCACTGCACCAAGGTCCCAGCTGTGCTCCATGGACCATCCCACAACACCCAGGAAATTCGTGCCCTGGGGGAGCTCTGACAGATTGAATGAACAACAAAGCCACCAGAGTGGGGTGGCTGAGCTCTACCTGGGCATCCAGTGCCACTCCAGCCATGGTACCCACTGCCTGCAGCCTCCTCATGCCAGCTGGTGCCAGCTGACATCCCCTGCCCCAGGACATGCCCACAGGGAGCAGAGACCTCCAGCCCTGCTGCCCCAGCTATCATTTTTATATAGATATAAACCTGCATTACATAATGGAGCACTCTGGCATCTCTCCTGCTCCAGGTACCCATGTGCTGGGCAAGGCAAAGTCACAAGTCCCAGCAGTTCCCCAAGCACCAAACAGCCCCATTAATGATGGCCTACAAATCAGGCAGAGGCAAAATTTGAAATTGTAGAGCTGCCCCAGCTCTGGAGTGGCTGAGCTCTACCTGGGCCACCAGTGCCACCCCAGCTGTGCCTCCTGGTGCCAGCTGACATCCCCTGCCCTAGGACATGTCCACAGGGAGCCCAGACCTCCAGTGCTGCTGCTTCAACTCTGGAGTGGCTTAGCTCTACCTGGGCCACCAGTGCCACCCCAGCTGTGGTGCCCCTGCCTGCAGCCTCCTTGTGCCAGCTGTCCCTGCTCCAGGACAAGTCCACAGGGAGCACAGACCCCCAGCCCTGCTGCCCCAGCTCCACCTGGGTCACCAGTGCCACCCCAGTGCCTGACCTTTACCTGGGCAGCCAGTGCCACCCCAGCCGTGCCTCCTGGTGCCAGCTGACACCCCCTGCCCCAGGACACGTCCCCAGGGAGCCCAGACCCCCAGTGCTGCTGCCCCAGCCCTGCGTGCAGAGCCCCTGCGGGCTGCTCTGAGCTGTGCGTGCTGTCCCACCCCAGCCCAGGCACTGCAGCATGAGAAGGAGCCTCGGCTCCAGCCCAGAGACATCTGAGCTCAGTAGCAGCATCTGACGACAGATGTGTGTCTTGCAACATCGCTACTGAAGTGTCTTTTCCTTTCAAAGTAGGAATCATTTTCCTTCACGTAATAGTGCAGGCAAATATAATCCTATTAACAGGGCTATTAAACTAAACAATACTTGGCACGCCATGGCCTAAAGAAACAATCCAGCAGCACCGGCAGCTTGTAAACAGCCCCATCCCCGAGGCAAAATGGGCATTTCCTGTGCCCCAGTGCCCTCCTGGGCAGCATCTCCCACCCTGCTGCTGCACCAGCCTCTGCAGGACACCCAGCCCTTAAATGTGTGGGAGGGCACCCCAGTAAAAAGCTGCTGTCTGCATAAAAGCAGTCTTTGCTGAGACGAGTGGGCCCCTTTCCATCCCACTGTCCCAGGCTCTAAATCAAATTTACTCCCTAACCCAATTAGCATTCACTCAAGTTTACACCAAGACAAGGCTTGGATCTTCATTGGCATCTCTGCAATGGTTCTCAGCTCTTGGGTTTAGAGCTCTTTTGCTCCTCCACATATCTGAATTCCCAATCCAGCCATTCCTGAAGTGAAAGACTGGGCTCACATCTCTTTTCAGTAGGCCTGTCAATTAAAGTTCTGCCTTCTGGTCTGGTCTCTTGACTGAGGCAGTTCTAATTCATGCTCCACTCCTCCAAAAATGCCCCTGGCCCTTCTCTGCCATTGCTTGCAGCTGTGGCAGGGTATGAAAGCATTGCCTGGGGAAGAGATGAACACCAGGATGCACAGGAGCTCTGTGTGCAGCCCTGGGCACTGGCTCCCTCTGTAACCCTGAAAACAGCTGTCATTTCCAAGGTGCTGCAGCAGCAGCAGAAGAGCAAGGAGAAGAGTTTGGGCTGGGGAGCCATTTGTGGTGGCTTTTAGCAGCGGGAAATGATGCAGTTACCCCATGGGGCACCAAACTGTGATCAGCAAAGGAGGAACCCATGGAGACTAAACACAATGTTGAGGAGCAAATACTCTCTCCTGATGGCTCCTCAGAGCTACCCACACAGCAGGAGCTCTACAGATCCATGTGCTGTGCAAAGCACTTGTCCCTGGCCTCCCAGCCCTGCTGGGTCCCCTGTGGCTCCACAGAGAGCAGCAGTGTCTTGTCTAAGCACTGCTGTTCCCTTCTCTGCAGTGAGCTCAGAGCCATCACCTTTCTCTGCCTCTCACTCTTCATCACTGCCTTTGTAGCTACAGGTGAGCCCAGAGTGCTCTGCCCTGGCACACAGGGCACCCTCCCACCTGTCCTGCCCACACAGGGACCCCTCAGCCCCTGCCTGAGCAGCTGTTTCCCCTGGGGGATGGGATCCACTGCAGACAATGTGTCCACCAGATGGGTGAGGGATGTTTGCTGTCATCCCCAGAACTTCTGCCAGCTCCAAGAGGAGAAGAGGAGGTGTTTGTCCAAGTGATATCCCTGGCCACATTCTGTGCTGGAGCTGGGGTTTCCAAGGAGATGCATCATCCTACCACTCTGCTCTGGGAGGAGATCTGCTCCAGCCCCACCAACATATGGAAATTGGATTCCTCCTGAAGCAGAAAGGAAAGACAACCAAATCCCAGTAGTCACTCTTCAATACCTTTGTTGTATATTGCCTTATAAACTTTTGCAAAACCAGAAATGGCCACAAAACCAAACCCATTTCCAATGAACAGAACGAATCCAAAACAGTCCTGGGAAGCAAACCTGGACTTGAGAAAATGCCAAATTAAGTGGCACAGTGAAAGTTGCTCGTTGTGAAAGTTGCTCATTGTGTCTTGACTCTTACACAGCCCAGCTACTTCATATTTTCCCCCAGCCAATTTGGCTTTCCTTGTTGTTTCATTTTATGGGGAAGATTTTGATCATTGCTGGTTTATCTCTCCCTCATCTTCTTTTATGAGGAAAATGTATTGGAAATTCCCCCTCACACAAAACAAAGGGAAGCAATGACAAATGGATCTCAAAGGATGAACTGATCAGCTGCTTTCTCAAGGCTTTCATCTGGCCAGAGGCTGAGATAAGGCTGAGATGAGCAGCCCAGCACTAAAACACTCCACAGGATCTGATAGGATGAAGACTTACAAATCTGCCCCTATCAGAAAGTACAATCAAATTACAGGAATTCACTCAGGTAAACAAATAATCCCAAAATGTGTCCAGATATGCACAGGGTGATTCAATCCAACAATAAATAGACCAGACACAGCTCCAGCCACTTAAAATGACCACAGCACTTTTCACTGCCCACCCCCCCACCAAATTCCTGGAATAACAGACATTCTGCGTTGCTCAAACAAACAATATTTATTTTATTCTTACGTAAAATTGCACAGGTTCTGCAGATATAAACACAGGTAAACATTGCCTCCTGTCCCCACTGCTACAGAGCACAGCAGGCTCAGGGAGAGGAGGGCCACAGGGCCTGCACTCACCTCCAGTTCTGCCAGACCTTCCCAAACAAGTTTGCAGTGGTCAGTCTTGGGTTTTGGTTTCCATCAGACCGAGCACCCAAAGCCAAAGTCACTTTAACACACTTCAACACAGCCCAGCTTTCAAAGGTGTTGCGCTACAGTAGCTGTAACCATTCCCAGCCTTCAGCAGCCAGGCCACTTCAATTTATGTAGATAAATATTTTAAAATATTGACAACAAACATTCTGTGTTTAGTCACTGGGAAAGAGAACAAGACAGTTTTCCAAGCTGAAAGGCTGAGTTAAGACTCTTGGTGACAGCAAACAGGGGACAGAAAGAAGCACAGAGCATTACAAAACCAAGACAGCAAGTGCAATGCTGGCTTCAAGAGGCTGATTTATCTGTCTTTTAGCAAAAAGCATTCAGAAATTTACATCTTTGCCTCTTCACAGATGGTGCTAAGCCAGATTGTCCTGCTGGAACCATTACTGATGGTATCACTGAATCATCTCCATTAATCCCTATGAGGAGGCAGAGGTAATTCTGGAAGGCTGGGGCAGGGCAAAGCCCAGTGGGACTCATTTTGTACTTTATAAACACTTCTAGAAAGCTGAGCTACTGCTTTGAGCCTACAAAGCCAAAGATCAGCCTCTGACCAAGGTTAGGAGCAAACTCTACCCAGGTTTCTTCCAGGAAAATTCATGCAACTTGGTTTCACCTTTCAACCAGCACTGTGGGAATTCACTGGGGATGAGGATCTAAGCTCAATCTTTCCACAAACTCATCAACCCCAGGAGCAGGGAAAAAACATGAGAAAAAAGTGCTACTTGCCAGTCACACCACAATTCTTTGCTGCAACAGCAGCTGGAAGACGCAAAAAGAAGCAGACTGAAGAGGCAGTCATCAGGGGAGGTTATGAAATAAAGACCAATAAAGAGTACATCTAATTGCTCCCCAATGCAGGCCAACCCTACAGGAGAGTGAAATCTTCCAAAGCATCTTCCTAGAGGTCGTGCACTTACACACTTGTCCTCTGAGTATGAACTTGCTTGGGCAAAGGGTGAGAAAGCCACTTCAGGTTATTCCAGAAGTCCCAACTGCAAAGGGAGAGCCCTTGTGCCACCCTCTCCCCACCCTCTGTGGAGCCAAGGGCTGCAGAGCCCCTGGGCTGCTCAGCACTGGCAGGCAAAGGGCAGAAGCAATGTTTGAACAGCTGATTTTTGAGTGGCACTGGGAATTGGCCAGTTCCTTCCTTTGTCCTGAAGGGTTTGCAGCTCTCTGAGAGCCCTGGAAATGAAGGAATCTATGATGCTCAGAAGTCATAAGGATTTTGTCTCCTCTGAAGTTCTTTACTATCAAAGTTACTTCATTTCCCAAAGAAGTGAGACTTTAAATGAATTTCAGATCCTACAAGTGATTGCAAAGCTCCTCCTTATCAAACACTGTGTTATGACAATGGGTGAACCAATTGCCAGGGGTAATGTTAAAAATATATTCTGGAAGAGGACACAGCAGAGGGGTAAGATTTTGAGAGTTGCATCCAACAAGAGCACAATAGTCAAAACCCCTTTTATCTGCCCTAGGTCAAGTCACATAGGTCTCAGAGCTGCATAGACCCCAAAGCAGCACAGGAACAAGTGATGGACTCTCCTAGATTTCCTTCTGACTACAGCACGAGATGACTCTGGAACCTCGACTTCAGGAAAAGCTTTAAATCAATCAATCAGTCACTGGGGGTGGAGATACACCCCCTGGAAAGAGCTTGGAGAAACAGCAATAATTTCTGGGAGAACTGTACTGTTACCAGGGTACAGGTTTATTCTGGGAATATCTAAGAGCTCCAAGGGAGCTCTGATTTCAAGTGGGGCTGTGTAGATCCAGTGTGTTTACAGCACACACAGACAAGACAGGTAAAAGAAGGACTTTAATGTTGGAAATTCCTCCCTGTGAGGGTGCTGAGGCCCTGGCTCAGGGTGCCCAGAGAAGCTGTGGCTGCCCCTGGATCCCTGGAAGTGCTCCAGGCTAGGCTGGATGGGGCTTGGAGCAGCCTGGGACAGTGGAAGGTGTCCCTGCCATGGCAGGGGTGGAATGAGGTGAGCTCTGAGGTCCATTGCAATCCAAAGCACCCTGGAATTCTATGAAGAGCTCAGCCTGTGCTCTGGGGGGCAGGAGGGGAATCAGGGTGGGCTGGCCTGACAGTGCAGGGGCTCTGTGGACCTGCTGGGAGTCCTGTCCAAATCCCACACTGAGAGCACACTGAGTGCTGAAGGTGTCCAAGGGCAGGCAGAGGAAGAATTAGAAAGTCTGGCTGAGAGAGATATGTTTAGCACAGAACAAAAGAACAATCCATTTTCAATCCTCATCAGCTACAGATCCAGCATGCAACTTTTTGTAAATCATCTCAAGCTTGACTTATGGTGCTGCCAGCATCTTCTCTCTGTAGAGCAGCCCACAAACACCAAAAAGAAGCCCAACCACCATAGAGAAGGAATTCCTAAAGAACAGGAGAGTCACTCTGAGAGCAGCCAGCCAGTCAAACTCTAATTAACAACCAACAGCAGCAATGGATGGACGCTCACACCAGGAGCCCCAGGACATTTTCAGCCTCAGCTAAACACCAAAAGCACTTTACCCAGGCAACTGGGCTATGACCAAAGCCTTTCTCTAGCAAAGGTTTGTGTTTCCCCAGCTAAGTATGGGCTGAGATGGCAATGCTGGCTCCAGTGGTTCTGAAGGCTGATTTCTCTAGAGCCTGCAAGGACCAGGATGCCTGTTCCAAACTCTCTTTCTTATTCATCTTGTGAGTGCAGGTGTGACCATCACAAGTCTGGGGCATGTGGGGGGTGGTTGTTGTCTAGGGGCTGCATTAAATTGCTGCTCTGCACTTGTGTCACAGCCAGGCACACCTTGGAGGCGAGGCAGTGTGGGAGACACAGAGCGAGGAGCAGCTGCAGACAGTTTGGTGACCAGACCCTCTGAGCCCTCACTCCACCTCTCTGCTGGTTCAACAAGTGAGAGTGGAACCCCAGCCCAGCCCAGGGAAGCAGGCACAGCTGAAGCAGCAGAGGAGTTGCTGAGTGCCACAGGAGGCCCAAGGGATTTGCACAGACACGAGGCTGGGCAGGCTGTGTGGCCCAAACTGGAACATGGGTTACAAGCAGTGAACAGATCCTGAGAACAGCCCCTTTCTCAGGACCTTCCTTCTGCCAGTGAGGAATTCCTACAGCTAGCAAGGGTCCCATCTGTCCTCCCATCAGGTTTGGAAACTACCACTCAGTTCAGCAGACAACCAGGAGAGCATCCCACCTCCCTTCTGCAGGGAATCATAACTGGGCTGTCCCCTCTCACCTGGGCTGCCAGACACTCCCAGTCCTATGTCTGCTCCAGCCAGATGAACTTCACTTTATCCAAAGTACAAAGCCATGCCCAAGTTCACTCAAACTTGTCTCATTTTCCTTTCCACTATTTGCATGGCCAAATCCTCTGAAACACATACTTTGCAGAGCCAGAGCTGAGCCACCCCCAAGGCCTCAGTGCATGCTGACCCTCCAGGCTTGACAGCAAAGCTGTGTTTAGGGCTTATAAAACCTGTTCTGCACCAGGTGAGGTGAGAAATGGAGAGCTGACGCAGAGCTCTGTCTTAAGCTCAATAAGAAAAATCCAACAGTAAATCCCTTAATTAAACAGCTGCCTTAATAAGATAGAATTAAAGAGAAATATTGCTAGTGGGTAAATCTGACACCCCTTCAGATGTTGGCAGCCCTGCATTTCTGCATCATCCCACAGAGCCCAGGTGGGTGTTCCTACAAGGCTGCACAGATCCTGTCCTTAGAGGAAATCTCCTTTTTGGTCATCTGAGCTACATTTTCTCACAAGAAAACCATTCAGCACGTGAATAGCCAAACAGAAGGGATGTTCACTGCCACACAGGCAGTGTGATCCCAGCTTCCCCATGGCAGCTGCCACGGGCTCCTCCATTACCAGGAGATGGCTGTGCCTGTCCTGCAGGCCTGGGATCTGTGTGGCACAGCCCGGCCTGGGGCCATGCTGGCCACCCCACACAGCCTGGGGCCATGCTGGCCATGCCACACAGCCCAGCCCGGCCTGGGGCCATGCTGGCCACCTCACACAGCCCAGCCTGGGGCCATGCTGGCTACCCTACACAGCCTGGGCCACCCCACACAGCCTGGGGCCATGCTGGCCACCCCACACAGCCCAGCCTGGCCTGGGGCCATGCTGGCCACACCACAGAGCCTAGCACAGGGCCGTGCTGGCCACTCCACACAGCCCATACAGCCTGGGGCCATGCTGGCCACCCCACACAGCCCAGCACAGGGCCATGCTGGCCACCCCACACAGCCCAGCATGGTTCACTCTGTCGTGGATCACTGACTCTCCACGTGGATCACTGACTCTCCAGTGGCTCCCGATCAGGATCACTGCATTCACCCCCTGATCCACATGCAGTTTTCCTGTCCAAGAGGAATGATAAGTTACAGATTATGTTAATAACATACAGGTTTCCCAAGCCCTCAGGACGGGGTGCAGTAGAGCATTCATGGCACGTTCAGAATCACTGACTCCTCCAAGACAATGTCTTCTGCAATGCTCCCAACACAAAACCCAGATGTAACCAGCCACGTGCAGCTGGGTTCAGGGCATTTCTGATGAGCTCTGCTGAGCTCATTTTATGAGAATTGTGCTGCAATTTACATGTTCTTTTGGAATTTCATTTGTCTTTGTTGAATTCTCCATCTGCCTAAACATGCCCGGCGGGTTGTGAGGATGCCCACACAATTCTTGTAACGTTACACCTGAGTGACAATACCCACAGCTCTGCTCAGCCACCCCCCATCCTGGACAATGGACCCTTGCCTCTGCTCTGGTTTGTGTGGGCAGGGGTGAGCAGGGGCCAAGCAGTTCAGAGCACCAAGCCCTGCTCCAGCCCAGTGGGCATCGCTCCTCCATCTGCCCCTGGCACAGCCCTGCACTGCAGAGCTCAGCTGGATCATTCCAGCTGGATGAACAAGGGCATCTGGATCAAATATCAAGAAGAAATTCTTCCCTGTGATGGTGCCAAGGCCCTGGCACAG
>JAHXMQ010006307.1:2350443-2378711 GCA_020466415.1 Ammodramus savannarum pratensis | reverse complement strand
TCTGGCTCAGAAGCCTTAACAAAGCCTTTTTCTCCTGGAGGAAGCCAATGTCAGTCTCAGACCTGGATTCTTTTGAGTTCTAACAACCCTGGGTCCTAAGAACACATAAACTGGGAGGTTTTTTTTCCAATAAGAAGGACAAAAAACAGTTAGTATGGGTTGCATACTTGTACAGCTCAGAGAGGAGCGACAGCATTAAAGCCCTGCTATGTTTTGAAACCAGTACCTGATAAGGAAGAAAAAAACAATTTTTAACTGATCATTCAAATATCTCTGAGTCATCCCCTCCTTTGCATAAAAGTCACTTTTAATCCTGACATCCGGAGCAGAGCTCCCTGATTCACCCACATCCCCTTTGCACTCACCAGCTCTCCAAGCGCTGCCATCCCTTTGCTCCAGTCTTGCTCAAGGAGCCAAGCCTCACTGTGTTCACATTTCACCTCCTTACAAGAATTCCCCCAGCAGGAAAGCTGAGCTGCTCTGCACCAAAAGGCAGAAATCACCTTGGGTATCCTGGTTTGGGATCAGCCAACGAAACACAGCAGTTTTCACTTGGCTGTGCAGGGACGAGGCATACAAGACAGAGATTTCTCCTCACATCCAGCTGTGGAACATGACCAACTCTCGATGTGTTGAAGCCTTGGTGCTCATCTCAGCTCCTGCCCCTTGCCAACTGAGTGAACCATGCAGAGGGCACACACACATGCCCAAACACATCAGGGCCTGGGTCTCAGATCAGCCTTCCTTGAATCGATGGCACTTCCCAGAACATCTGTTCCAATTGGAGCAGGTCCCTCTGCTTTCACTGACAAAAGGCTAATGGCCCTCTGGACACACTTTACCTGGAAAATATGCCATTGGGAAAGCACAGAGGATTTTCTGCTGCCTTTTTGGGCCACTAAAGCAGCTGGAAGCAAGAGGCAGCTGGCAGTGGTGAGCACATAAGCATCTGAGAACCATTTGAACCAAAATTGCAAGCAGAGCCTGTGATGTTATCCCCCATGTTCCAGGCAAAGATAATCTAAAGGCTTCTGAGTGTAATGAACACAGAGGCACCACAGGCCCCAAACCACACCATCCCAGAGACCATGAGCTATTCTGACCAGTAGCAGAATATTAGAGAATGGGGTTTAGCAGTCAAGACACATTTTGGAGTTAATGTGGCTTTCTCGGTGCCACCACCAGAAAAAGCAGTGAGTTCAAAACCAGCACAGAGCACTGTGGCCACTGTAGGTTTGCCATGGAGGCAGCAACTATGAAAAAAGCCCTCTTCCCCCAAACAGGGTAGCAAAGCAAGCAGGCCTTCCCCAGGCCCAAGGGTGACACAATCACAGATTCTGCCATCACAGAATGGGGACAGTTCCAAGGGACCACACAGTGCCATCAGGTCCAACCTCCCTGCTCCAGCAGGGTTTCAAGCAATGGCCTTCTGGCCAGAAAGCTCAACCTTGGCTCAAAGGCTCTGTGCTGCCTTGGGTGGATGCCCTTGCTGCATCCAGGGAGGTGCCATGGATACCTGCTGGAACCACCTCTGCTGGAGAGGGGAATCCTCCCACCTGGCCATGAGCCCAGGGCTGCAGCATCACTCACTCCATGCCACACTGAGTGAGTTACTGACAACTCCTGATGTCCAGTCGACCTCTGGGAGCCAGTTCAGCCATGGAAAGCAAGGTTCTGCTCACTGTGAGGGACAGTGGGGCAGAGCAGGACCAGCTGCCCCACCAGCAGCCCACAAATGGAACTGGTCACAAGTGCAAGCTGAAGGCACTCTGTGATTTACACTGATTGACTTCTGCTCAGGTGCAGACCCAGGAAACAAGTCAGGAACAGGGGACAAACACCATCAGAGACCATTTCCCCTCTTTGGTTACAACCATCCAAAACAGCTGTGCTTTTATGGAGATGCTGAGCCAGCTGAGAGAAGCTTCAAGGCTCTGTTGATACTCAGACACTGTGCAGGTAAAGTATTCATTGCACACAGCCAAGGCACCACCTGGATCTGGTGCCACTTAGAGCCTTTCCAGAGGTGCCCAATGCCACACAGGGCTGATGTGCTGCTGGAGTCCTGCCCAGGGCTGCCACCCTGATCTGCAGCAGCACCAGCCCAGCTGCCTTCCCCAGCCCCTGGTGCCAGCCCAACCTCATCCCTGCCCTGTGTCCCATGTCCTGTGTCCCCTGTCCCATGTCCCTGCATCCCCTGCCCTGTGCCAGGCTCCCTCCCTGTGCAGCCAGCACAGCTGTGTGTGTTTAGCTCACCCAGAGTGCCACTGGGGGTGGAACAGTGACCTTTCCCATGAAACCATATGGGAAACGAAATTCTCTCTTTCAAAACTTTGTCATGTCTCAACTAGCTGCTCTGCAAGTCATTTTTACAAAAGGAGGAGGGAGCTGTCAGCTGAGACCTGTCAGTGACAGGGAGAGCACAAATCACAGCACCTCCCCGAGCCATGGAGACAAAAGCACTGGGCACAGCAGTGCCAGCCCTGCTGCTGCCTCCTCCTCTGGGCAGGAGGAGCTGGCAGCCAGTGTGACAGTGCCAGGGGAGCGCTAGGGAATCCAAGAAGGGCCAGGGAATCCAAGAAGGGCCATTTCCAGGCAGAGCAGCATTCCCTGCCTCGCAGCAAGCAGGAGCTTGTGCCTGGAGCGCGTGTCCCATCCAGCCTGCCCTGCACGCCCGGGGCTCCCACGCACACAGCACAGCCCAGGGCTGGGTGAACATCAGCTCCTGCCCCAGGGAGAAGCCTCCCAAAACTGCACCTCGGGGAGGTCTGGCTCTTTGCCACCTCTGGGTGAAGCAGCAGGGCTAAAAAGCTCTTTGTCTCCATCAGGAAGGAGCTCCAAGCATGGAATTTGTAGCCTTGGATGGCAAAGGTGAGGGTTTGTAACTGTGAACAGCACTTTTAAGAGACTCTGGAAGACAGAGAAAACCTCTGGCACAGGAGATTTAAAAACAAAAGAGAAGAGAAAATTACCTGCATAGAAGAGGTCTGTGTGGGGATTTCCCATAACATCATGCCCAGCCTCTTGTTTAAAAGCCTCACGTTTCAAAATATGCTGAACAGGGTAAGAAATGTTTCTCTGCAGTGAGAGAAATCCATGCTGAGAAAAATCACCACCCACAGCTTCATCTGAGCTCTGGGCTGCTGCTCGTGGCGTGCTGACACTTCCATATCTTGGAGAGATCTGTCACTTCAAAGTCACACTGACATATGAGGAGTGAAAGGCAGGAACAGCCTCACGTTTGCACACTGCTGCTAAATAAAGCAAGTTGCCAGGATACATTTTCTGTTCTCCAAATACTCTGCTGAACATGGTCCAGGTGTGCAGAGGCATTAGGCACAACCATTAGCTCTGTGATGCATCCACTTGGCATTGACATGCTGAGACCTCTCTTTCCTCTGCCAGGTTCCCACTGGAATTGTCCCACAATTTCCATCCTAGTTACCTGCACACAGACCACAGAAGAAAAATCCCTTCCTAGCCCTCAAATGGCTTAGGACTGGATTTTGCCAATCATCCAATAAAAATACCTCGATGCATTCCTGTGCACTTATCCATTAAGATGCTCCTGCAGAAGTTTGGGAGTCTTGTCCTAGACTTTTCAAGGCTGGTGGCACAAAATTCTGTTATGGTAAGGAGAGAACATGCCCTGTAGCTTAGACTTTTCCCTGTTTTACAGCTCTCTCCTCAGCACTAAGTACTTGTTTGCAGTTTTTCCCTTTTTTAATGGGTTCTTTTGGGAGAGATTTATGAAACTAAAGGAATTCATAAAGCATTAGAGATGCTCTTTAACAGGTGCATTTAAAAGCCTTGTCAGTGCTAAGTGGAACAAATCCCTTTCCTTCAGGTCAGCAGGTGTAGGGGTGAGGTCCTGTTCCTGCAGCAAGCATGGCAGGATGACATCTCCTGGCCCTGTAACCTTGAGGTTCACTCCTGACAGGGAATGAGTCAGGTCTGCATCACATCTCAGCTCTGCTTGGTACAACAGCTCCTTAATGGGCCCAAAACCCACCCTCAGCACCTTAGCTGAGGTTCCAGAGCCCCAAGATGTGGGTCTGCTCTGAGGACAGCCATGGTTACACATTTAGACTCTTTGGAGATGTTCTAGACTCGATTGGGAATCTCCAGCAAGGGATTTAGGAAGCAGAGTTTCCAGGTGGGAGATTTGATGAAAACAAGGTGGCCTTTGTGCTTGCAAAAACTAAGGAAAGAGATTATCCAAGGCTTGGATACTTAAATGTAAACAATCTAAAATTTTAAATTTGGAAAAAAAAATATTTTGAATTATCAAATGGGAAACAAGTTAAACATCTCCTCAAAACCTTGGCTCTCATCCAGTACACAACTCACTGTGGAAAGTTTCTCTCCCTCCTTCTAGAAAGTTCTTGCCCAGGCCCCTTCTCTGCCCAGGACTTTGATTTCTCTTCACACTGTGCAGTCAAGCTCTAAGCTTGCCCCCTTCAGTTCACTCCATTTACTGTGCAGAAACCCAAGAAAAGTGCAGTCACATCCATTTCTACACATCATGATCTTCCCTCTATGCCAGCCAATTCCCTCCAGAATCTCTTCTGGCCCCTCTCCTGTCTTTTCCACTCGTGCCTTCCCCTCCTAAGGGCCCTCAGAGATCACCACAGGGGTCCAAACAAGCCAGTCCCATCCAGGGGGCAGCCTGTGGTCCCACCACCCACTGCAGCTCCTCACAGCCCCTGTGCTGTGGGGTGTGGATCTGCCATGTCACCAATCCACATGGGTTAGGACAACTTGTGTGATCCCACCCAGTGAGAAACCTGGGCAAGTGCCTTCCTGCCAGCTTTTCCTCCTCAGCTGGGGTAGGAAGCCAAGGAGAGCTGTTCCCTTCCCTCTGTGCCTCCCACAGGTGAGAGCTCCCAAAGTGGATCAGACACATTTTATGAGGAAAAAACCATTACAGGAGAGCCAGAGGTGAACATCCTCCTCCCATTTCTGGGGTTTGCAGAGATTCATGGTTATCACCTGAGCTGGACCAAGAAAAAAACAATCAGAGGAGATTTTCCAACTCATCCACTGGCCTGGTGTAAAGGCAGAGGCTGTGTGTGCCAAACCAGCAGGGTCTGCTGTCAGTGATGAGGTGACACACCCTCATCCATTCTCATCTCTGAGTTCCTGACCCCAGTTCAGCCAAAACCCTGCAGCCAATCCATGGAATTCACTGCAGAAGGAGCTTGTGGAGAACATTCTGGAGAGCACCAAGGAGAGCAGAGAGAGAGAGAAGGTGCTGCAGCTGTCCACCATGACCCCACTGCCCAGTGAAGCCAATAACAACTCTCTGCCTAATGGGGAAACCTTTCTGAGGACCAATTGCAGTGCTCATCCCAGATGAGACCTTCCTGAAGCAGGCCAGGCTCCACTGGCCCCAGGGCTCATTAACAGCTTCTTCTGGGACAAATTTCTGGGTGACTTTCTCCCCACGCCCACCAGCCACACAACACACCAAAGTCAATAGAGCCATTGAAAGAGGGACCTGTGCCCAAACCTACAGAACAATTTCTCAGCCCATTGCAGCCCTGTGCAGCCATCTGGGAGGTCACAGAATCCCAGAATGGTTTGGATTGGAAGAGACCTTAAAATTCATCCAGTCCCACCTTCTGCCATGGGCAGGGACACCTTCCACTGTCCCAGGCTGCTCCAAGCCCCATCCAACCTGGCCTGGGACACTTGCAGGGAACCAGGGGCAGCCACAGCTGCTGCCAGGGCCTGCCCACCCTCCAAGGGAAGAATTCCTCCCCAGTCTCTAACCCAAACCAGCCCTCTGTCACTGTCAAGCCTTCCCCCCTTGCCCTGTCACTCCAAGCCCTTCTGAAAAGTCTCTCTCCCGTGGGACAGACCTGCAGACATGGGGAGAGGGATGCTGAGGCCAGGAACAGAGAGAATGCCATGGAGATGTTGGATTGGACTCACAGCTGGATGACATTAATGTGTTGACAACCCTGTCAGCCCAGAAGTGCAGCAAAATGAGATTGTCCACCCTGCCACTCCTCAGGACAGCTCCCAGCTGTGTTGTTTGCCTCAGGACTGGCCTCTGCAGAGTCCCCACAGGCTCCATTGCCCTCTGGGTTTCCAGACCTGCATCCTGACACCTACAGAGTAACAGCATCCCCTACAAACCACATCTGCCTGCTGAGAGCCTTCCTGGGGCTGCCAGGCAGGGAACAGCCTCTCCCCAACCCTAAGGGACCTACAGTGCCCAGAGCAGACCATCTCCTCCTCCATGGTATTTTCTGCTTCCTTCTGGCTCCATTCTCAATGGGAGCATCTCTTCTGACACCTGCGCCTTCTGCCCAGTTCAGGGGGCCCTTTCCAGAGCCAGGCACTTGTGTCAAGCCAGGTTTGGGCAGGATGGGGCTGCTTGGTGTGATCTCCCCTGGTGGAACTTCTGCTGGGACAGTGGGACTTTTCAAATCCACCTGATCTCTTCCACCAGGAAACCTCTGATTATAAAGTACTTTACACTAATTGCATATGAGCGAGTTATAAAAAAAAATGCAAAATGTTCTCTGTAACACAATTCAGTGGCTTCTACTTTTATAACGTATTTGATGACACCCCCCAGGGAAAACACTCCTGCATGAACAAGTAATGACACAAGAGGAAAGCATAAGTAGGGCAATCTGGGTATAGATGATAATTACCAGCACATAAAAATATATCATAAGATATGCTTAAATAACTTCACATGAGGAGGCAGTTCTGGTCTAGCAATTCCTTTACCATGACATAATTTTTGTGCTCACAGGCCAACTGAATGCAACTAGAAATCTCAGGACCAAGAAGAGTTCGTGTCCTCTCTGCTGGCATGCTGTCACTCCATTGAATTTGGCACTGGAAAGCTGGGGCTGGTTTTTCCTGTGCTGCTTCTTCCTGGCTAGCCAGGTCTCAGTGGTCCATGCCATCCTGAATTCCAGATCCCCAAATATTCCCTCTTCACAGCTGACTCCTGCTTTGCCTTGAAAGAAGAGATTGGTCAAGGCCTGTTTGTATGGGACAACTTCTTCTGGTCTGAGCAAAAGACTCCTGAGCTGAGATAAAGCAGAAATCATTTATTCAACCCTCAGATTCCCCCCACTGTAATGCCCTGGGAGCTTCTGGAGCTGCTTGTGCCCTTTGGAGTGGCCTGAAGAGACAAATCCTGCAGTAAAGCTCATCCCTGTCTCCCTTGCACTGTACTTCATGTGGTACCAAACACAGCTCAGCACCTGAGGCAACAGACAAAGCCCTGAGACATCCCCCAGCTCAGCAGGACATGCACAGGGTTTTCTTTCTATCTCTGACAATGAACTGAGATCCTTCCCTGCACAGGTGTCTGCAGAATGCCCAGGAAATCCCATGGGAAGGGACAACCTGGGCCCTGTGATGTGCCAGCAATGCCCAGGAGGTGCCACCAGGGGCTCAGGGAGCCCTGGACAGCAGACAAGGCTAAAGAGGCATTGCAAGAAGGTGATGGCTGGGCATGTGAATGTTGCAGGAGGCCCAACAAGCAGGGAGAACTCTCCTGCAGGCAGCACACCAGGCAAGCAGATAAGTGTTCTCCTCCAAGCTGCTGCATCTGGGGTATGGGGAGGAGCCAGGAGCACAAGACAGGCCTGGAAACAAGAACTAAGGACAATCAATTTTTTTCCACCCTTGCAGGTGCATGTGTCCTGCATAAGGATGAGCTGGTAGGGGTGAAACACAGGTGTCACCCTCCATGCCAGAGCACCAGTGCCATGTCCCTCCAACCAGAGCACATATAAACATTCTTCAGGCCTTGGACTGGTTTCTGGTTTGTGATTTAATGGCTGAGCTATGCTTTAGCTTGAGATAAATCCAGGCTTCCTTGCAGGAGGACTATAAAGTGCTTAATGCAGGTCCTGCCATCTTCTGATGGGACAGCCAGATCCTGCTTTGTTCCACACAGTTCAGGTTCCTCCCAAATGAGAGACACAGGACCCCAAACCCTTCCTCACATTCTCACACCCACAGGGTAGGACCGAGCTGGGGAGGAGGAGCTCGTGGGAAGGGACAGAAGCAAATACTGAGAGCACTTTGACAACCAGCTGGAGACATCTCATGCTGTTCCACCAGCTGGAGACATCTCGCTCTGTTCCACCAGCTGGAGACACCTCACTCTGTTCTACCAGCTGGGCAGGGGATGTCCAGCAAACAAACAAGAAACCAGATCTTGAGTGCATTAAACAACTCAAGTTTGAGTTGTTCACCCCCTGGAATAAACAGCAACACCAGTGTCAGTGTTGGGAGAAAAGGACAAAGCTCTTACCCACCTGGCCAGCCCCAAACAGCCCCTTTTTGGGCTGAAACCAGTCTGGATCTCTGAGCAGTTCTGTCCAAATATTCTGCTGCCCACAGCCAGTCTGAAAAGCATTTTCTACCAGAGCCCCTCTGCCACTGTTATCTTCTTTCTGTGCATAGCACACACAGTAGAAATAGTGGTGCTTTAATCTGTACTTTCCACTCCTATTGTTCTCTAACGATCTGGTGCAATTATCCCAACTGAGCCCTTCTGGCAGAGCGCAGAGCCATTTCTGAACTGGCTCTGTGTGTTCTGTGGGCTACTGACCCTGTTTGGGAGCATTTTCTCCTGCTGGGGAGCCCAAGGAGCCACCGATCCTCCCAACAGAGCACATTCAGCAGCTCTGGGCTGAGCTGGGAGCCACCACTGCTGCCTTGGCAGTGAGAGGAGAGCTCTCCCAAGCATTCCTAGAGCTTCACACCCTGAGATGGAGCAAAACAAGAATACCATCTTCCTTGACAGCAGATAGAAGGGAAAACAATGAAAATCCTTTCCAGGTGCTGTGCCACAGACAAGCACAGTCACGTTCAGACAGGAAACTGCTCTAGCGACCTGTTAGCCTTGGTGGGGTTCTGTCACTTTGTTTGGGTTTTAAAAAGTCACCTTGCCACTCTCCAGACTGGTTTGTTTTGCCTTCTTGTGCCAGTAAGGCAGGGAGAAAAAAAAACTAAACCCAAATAAAAAAACCTTATCAAAAATATGGTCTTTTACCCCTGGTTTCCTTTTTTAAAGCTGCTGAAATGAGGGGGACCAACAGCAACCACCACACTGGTCTCAGCCCTGGTTTGGAGATGAGAAGTGAAGCTGCATTCCCTGGGAGCAGCCAGGTAAATGAGCTGCCTGAGCAGGGTGCTGCTCAACATCTCAGAGCCAGGAGGTCACAAGGAGGTTGATCCTTCATTTTCTATTCTGGCAAAACTCCTGTTGTTTTCCACAAGCACGTGGTGATTCAGGGCCCAGGAGAGGCGTTCCAGAGAGGAACTGCCTCATTGAATTTCAGATTCCTCACGCTGCAGCAGCCTTGCTGCCCTTCCTGCACCCCAGTGATGGAGATCCCCCACACCCCTGGGGCTCCTGCTGACCCCCATCCCACCTCCTGGGGTGGAAGGACACCGCTCCACAGGTCTCTGCCACCAGCACAGGATGAAACATCACCACATTCATTTCTGGGCTGCCACTCACCCTGAAACACAGCCCCACTGCTCCCAGAGCAGCCCCTCACTCTGCTGCCATGAGAGCCCCCAGGCTGGGGCACCCTGCACTGCTGGGGGGACTGAGCACACTGCAATGTTTACAGAGATGGAGAGAGAGGATTAAAGCCCTTTGTGAGCAGCTGTAACCCAAACCAGAGGCGCAGGGCACACAGATTGTGTGTCATGGAACCCAGAGTACAGGCTGGGATATTAAAGGCAGATTAGGATAATTTCACGTGCCAGACACCAGGAGAGACCTTGCAGTCCAAACATGCTTGAACTTGCTGATAAACCTGTTGCCTTCAGTGGATAACCTCCAAAGCAGGCAAAAAAGCTGGAGCCACAAAGCAAATGCCAGGCCTGATAACAGGCATTTAATATTTATTAGCACAGGGTTATGAGCCCCTCTCTCTCCACTCCTGGCTTCACTAAGAGCTCCTGCAATCCCACCAGGAGAGAGGCCTTTCCCTGCTCAAATGGTTTGTGTCAGGCTGACACCAGACGCCTCCGTGTCTCAGGGGAAGGAGCAGTTTTATGGCCAACTGCCAGAATTAGTTTATAACCTGTGGCTGGTACCAGCAATCCCCAGGTCTGACTGCAAGGAAGGTGCCCTGATCTCAGGTCTATGGTTAAGGATGTCAGGAGAGTTGCATTATCACTCACACTGCTTTGGAGCAGCTCAGGGTGCTGTGTTAACCCCTCCAGCTCACACTGCAAAGAGCATCAGCCCTGCAGTGTGCAGTGAGGAGCTGTGGACATGCTGGGAAGGGCCTGTTCTGTCACCTTGGATTTACAGCCCAGTGGCCTCTTTGCATCACAGAATCTCCTTTGCAGCTCCATCCTCCTCCCTGGCCCTGGGCAGGGGTTTCTCTATGTCTCCACATCTCCAACCACCCTAAGAGCCAAACAAAAGTTCATCACTCACACCTACACTAAAATATCAGTCTTCTTTTACACATTTATTATCATTATTAGATGATCTCATGCCCAGGAGCTCAGTGATGTATGCAGCCAAAGCAGTGCTGAAAGTAACTGGGTCCCTTAGAGGGAGAGGAACCAATAAAAGGGCAGAAATTCTCTTTATGTGGAGTCAGGTCAGGGTCAGATCCACCAGCCTGGAGTCTGTGGATCTGAGGGATGGCATTCTGGTGCTTAGCACCTCCACAGAGAACAGGATGTCACAGAGAGACAAAGAAAGTGATGGACTGAAAACTGCAAGAAGAGTTCAGAAGCTTTCAATCAAGGAGAAGGAAAAGGGCAGGGAGCAAAATGGTCTAATGGAATAAGAGAAAATCTATTGGGTCGAGTCATCTTGGCAAGCTAATGGGCATACTTTAAATTTGCTTGGCATCCTGGAAGGAGAATGCATTAAGTGCTCATGAAATAAGAGGAAACTCAAAGCAAGGAGACAAGTTCTGCTTCAAGGTATTAATGACTTCAAAGGAAGGAAATCCTTCTGAAGAAAGCAAGGCAGTGGCACAAGATGGACATCCCTGGAGCACAGCTCCATCCCCTGTGAGTCTTTGGCTGTGGTGACACAGACTGGACTTCCAAATCCAGCTGCTGGCAAACAAGAGCTGCACATTGTGCTGCATCCTGGTAGCACAAGGCTCCGACCAACATTCCAGTCTCCACTGTGTCCAAGAGGCAAATTATGAGATGCCCTGTAATCACCACTCTCTAGGATACTGGTCTGGGTATCCTCTCACAGCCTGGCCCAGCAGGTTTTCAAGGAAAAAGTACAGACAGGAAAAAGAGAAGGATTTTTATGGTCTCTACTCCCTCCACATAGGACAGAGCAGCCTTTCTGACCCACTACCAGCAGCACAGGAGCTCATGTCTGCTAATCCCACAGAGCTGAACATCCCTTCATTCCAGCCTCATATCCACCACACTGAATTAAAAACAGGAGCACCAACGCAAGGAAAAAACCCCACCAGTTGTCTTTATAAGGATTTCTTGGATAAAGGGTTTCACCACAGCCCTGACATGCCAGCCAGGATCCATGACTGTGCCACATGGTCCAGACATCTTCATGTTGTGTCCTGAAATACCCCAGCTCAGTTAGAGGGACCTTGAGCAGTTTTCAGTGCCACAAGCCAGATGTCAGCATCCTCTGGAGCACTGAGAAGATGCATACAAGGAGCCCAAATATCCTGCAGGTCATCTGGTCAGTGAAAGGATTGTGGTTTGGGGCAGTGATGTGTGCCAGCTCTACTGCAGCCACTGCATTCCACAGGGTAAGCCAGGAAGGGGAGAACTTTCAAGTATTCCTCATACAAAGGATAATAGAACCCAAAAAATGTTTAAAATTTTTTTTAAAAGTTGAAGAGTTTTGCATGGGTGGCTGTAGCAGTAGTAGAACAGGTCCAGACAACAGGAAAAGGCTGATGGAGGAGTCCCACATGGCACAGAAGGAGCAGAAGGAACCTTGCATCACTTTGCCAGATGCCCTGGAGATGGCAGCTAAAAATAAACAGGAGAACTTTATAAGTGATCAGAATTGTGATTTACTAGGGGCAACAGATTGTCTGGGAGAACTCAAACTGAACCCAGGAAAGTATCAGCCTGTTCTGGAAGAATGAGGGATGCTGTTTGTGGGCAGTGAGGACACAGGCATGGGCTGCAGGGAGAACAGAAATCTCAGGCCTACAGAAAGTGCCAGCAGTGCAAAGAAGCAGCTGTGGGGACAAAAGGACAATCTGGAATACACAGAGGAGGATCTGTGGGACAGGAACACTGCAGAACCATGTTCAGCAGGGACTCAGTGGGGAGGGCTGGGGAGAACACAAACATGGAAGCAACATGGGTGAGGGTGAGGAGACAAAAGGGTTGAGGAGCCTTCAGAGGGACACCAGAAAAGTTAGAATGCTGATTTCAGAAAGGCAGAAAACCATAAGCCCTGAGCTTTGTTATGAATGTCTTGGAAGGATGAACTACAGGAAGAAAGAGCAGCAAAAGAGCTGGTGGTTTGGTGGAGAACAGGGCCTTGAACAAGGTCTCTGTCTGCTAGAGCAAGGCAGGAGGGAAAAGAAGGGACCAAAAGAACTGAACCATGAGATCCCTGTGGAGTGCTGAAGGAGGAATCAACTCCAGGCTGCATTACAACCAACAGCTAAAAGCAATCTCAGCAGCACAAATAGACAAAACTGAAAGGGCAAGACACTGAGCTCTGGAGGAACAGGGAGGGTGGAAAACTGTTCTTAGTCCATCAGCTGAGAGAGAGACATGACATGTCCACCTCCCAGAGCTGGAAAGCTCAGATCAGCTGTCTTGGATACATGAAGAAGGTCACAAAGACCACTGTGAGACAGCAGCAGCAGCAGGTGCAGCACAGCTCTTTATCAGTATCTGCAAAAAGACAAGATTTAACCCTCCGGCACAGCAAGAGCAGAGTAAGGAGGGCTCTTCTGTGGGAAGGGTTCCCAATGAGATGTGCCTGACAAGCCTTTCTCAAGGCAGTGATGCAGTGTGGGAACTCAGCACATCACTCCTGATGTCCAGAGTTGCCAAGACAACCCTTGGGGGGCTCGGAAATCCTGGAATGTTGCCACAAGTGCTTGGTGGTTGGATTTTGATCCTGCAAGGGATGTGCCACCTGTATGAGGGCAAGAGGATTACTTGGGGATGAGTGGTGAAGGAATTCATTGTTCACAGGGTGAAAATACAGGTTTTGGGATTTTGGTACAGGGGGTTTTTAGGAGACGAGATGGAGGAATTAGGGCGTGTCCTGTCCTTCTTCTCTCTCCTTCTTGTCATCCATCTTTGGTGGTAATGCTGGCACTTTGGGATTGGTTCACATTAAATGTGCACTTGTTAATAAGGGTAAAAGGTATTGGAAGGTAAAGGTAAATATCTTACGTATTTTTTAGTATAAAAATAGACGACGGCCCAGTGGGAGGTCAGTGTGCCCATGGCTGCCCTGCTGGTCAGACCTCCGTCAGGCTGGGAGACAACTTTGTAGATAAGAAATAATAAACAATATTGAAGACCAAAAAATCTAAAGAGTGCTCTCATCCTTTGGAGCGCGGGTTGTCCCAAGGCCATTCTACGCCTAACCGGGCAGAGATAACAGGCCGAGAATGGAGAGTGCAGGTTTCTGGGGTTTGGGCTCCAGGGACAACCAAGTAGGTTTAGAACGTCACGGAGAGGGCAAGTGAAGTGGAAAACAGGAAGAAATGGAAGAAAATAAAATCTGGGCCTATACAGACCCATTAGATTGGCTTTCATTACCACAAGCATGAGATGCAAGCAAGGAAGGGTGCAGGAACAAACACAACTCCTTCAGACAGCCCAGCTCTCTGGATAGCCAGGGAAAAGAACTTTGTAGATATAGAAAAAAAAATGGTTATCACTTCTTGATGTTAGTAAGACTTGTGACAATTGGTGGTGACAGTCTCTTAGAGTATTTAAGGGAGCTTCAATGTCCATATGATGGGAAGACATCTAGAGAAGACAGGTTGAGAGAGCAGACACAAATGGCTTGCTGTCTGATGGAGGATGAATCAGGTGAGAGATCACAGGATGAAGGTGGGTCAATCCTAACCAGCCTTTCTCCTCACAGCCAGATAACAGACAAGGATTGATTCACCACAGAAGAAGCTGCCAGAATATCACAGGACAGGCATTGGATTCAGACCAATCTCAAGGACTTGGGAGATGCAGTCAGGAAAAGAAATAAGAAATAAGGAGCAAGTGAGTCAGGGCAGTCATTCCCATGGGCAGAGAAGAGACAAAGAAGGGTCTAGAAGGAATTGTGGGTCACAGCCTGCACAGGACCCATGTCCACTGATGGGCACAGGGGAGGAGGGGCTGGAGTGCCCATGGGTTTTAAACAACTCCACAGATGGAGACTCCACATCCTCTCTGGGGAAGTCATACCAGAGTTTGGTCACTCTCACAACAGGAAAGGATTTCATTCTGTCCAGATGGAACCTCCTGGGTGCCCAGTGCCTCTGGTCAGTCACTGGACACTGCTGACAAGAGTCCAACTCCTTCCTCTGCACTGCCTCCCATCAGGCATCTAAAACATGGATAAGGTGCCCCTGAGCCCTCCCTCCTCCAGCCTGACCAGTCCCAGCTTCTCAGCTTTTGCTCAATCTAAATACCAAGGAGCCCAGTTTGCTTAAGTGGTCTGAGCCTGAGGGTTAGTCCTCCTTGCTCCAGACATTTCCCAGGACCCAGGGGTTTGTGATTGCTGAGGTCTGATCTCAACAAAAACAAAGAAGGCACCAAGTACCTCAGCTTTTCCAGGGCTGTTGTCACCAGGTCCTTGGCATTGTTCAGCAGCAGGCCCACACTCAGCCTACTCTGCCCTTTGCTGTTTAGGTACTTGCAGAATCATTTCTGTCACCCTTCACACTCCTCACCTGATTCAACTCCAGGTCATCTTATCCCTGCAAAATCAGACAGCAGCTCTGCACTCCTCCTAGATAATCTTCCTCTGCCTCTACCTCTGGTCTGCTTCCTTTGTATGTCTGGTTCAGCTACAAATTGCCCATCCATGCAGGCCTTTGATTAATCTCAGCTCTCTGCTTTTGACTTTGCACATTTGCTGCTTCTTCATGTCCTCACCTAGGTGAGGTCTCTTGATGGAGAGTAGCTGCATTCACACAATCATGGAATGATCTGCACTGGGAGGGACCCACAAGGCTCAGCAAGTTCATCTCCTGGTCCTGCACAGGACAACCCCAACAATCCCAACAATCCCAGTTCAGCTCCTGATCCTGCACAGGACAGCCCCAACAATCCCAGTTCAGCTCCTGGTCCTGCACAGGACAACCCAAACAATCCCAGTTCAGCTCCTGGTCCTGCACAGGACAACCCCAACAATCCCAGCACGTATCTGAGAGCATCACTACTCCAAGCTGTGTTGTCTAAAGCAAGCCTCCAGCCCACCAGCTGGATTTTCCTGGTGTCATGTGGATATTCAGCTCCCTGCCACCCTACTTACACCAGGCAATGGAGGGATTTGCCTGTGTGAGTGGAGCAGATGGAAAAACCACAGAGGAAGTCACGGTAGCTGAGTCTCCCCTCTCACCGTGCTCACCCATTTAAAGCCCTGCTGCACGACAGGACATGTTTCACCACCTGCAGTGATAAATAGCAGCACAAACCAGGAACAACCACTTGGTCCTGTTTATCCTCAAGTGTTCCTTGGTCACACTGCAGCCCACAATAGCATTCGTTAACAAGTGTTAGAACATGGTTACAAATTGCAGCGAACACAAACGCTCCGTCAGTGTTATTGCAGACTTCATTAACGATGATCCCTCTCATTTCAGCAACAGCCATTCAAGGATCTGAAAACATTTATATGCCTCTGTGAGCCAAGTGTCACGCTCCATGTGTGAGCCAGATGTTCACAACATCATTTTACAAATGAGGGAATGAAGTCCACAGGACTGACTCCAGACCCCTTTCCACCCACTGAGCAATCCTCTGCCCACCAACTAGTCATAGGGGAATTGTCCAATACAAGGCAAGGCAGGATACCATTATGGGCTCTTTGTTTCCTTGCTTTGTCTCTTAATTCCTTGCTTCTCATCTTGTGTTTAGACCCTGGGCCTGGGAGGTACCTCTGGTGGGCACAGAGGCACAGCTCAGCCCTGCTCAGCCCTGCAGTGGTGCCAGATCTGGGAGCTGAGAGCTCCTGAAGATCTCCAGCAGCTGCTTGCGTCAGAGCAGGCCCCTGACAGACACAGCAAGCCCAGTTAACTCACAGGAGCAGCAAAGCCAACTCAATCCCACATCCCTGCACTCCAGCCCTCTCCCCTGCAGGGCACACAGTGCCTGCACTTGGCAGGGCCCTGTCCACCTTCAAAACTTGGCACTTCCACAGCCAAAAGGAGAGCCAAGAAGTCGATTTAGCAAACTGAGCTTTATGAAGCTGCCTCTCCCCCGAGACCCTGCTGGCTGAGTGGCACAGGAGATCCCCTTGCATTACAGAAACACACATGTTTATTAAGCCAGAGGTACTGCAGCATCTCCTGCATCCCTCCTGCCAAACCATCCACCAGCTGAGTCTCTGCATCCTGTCATTTTTTCAAGATTTAGGAAAAGAAAAAAAAAAATCACATGCTGCTCCCTCTAGTGACAACCTGAGCACGTTTAAGCAGCCTGGCCGTGACTTGCAACATCCCTCCAAGGGCTGGTTTTAGGCACGACAGGCAACATTTTTGCAGAGGACCCACTCTCTGTCACCTTAGACTTCCTCTTCTGCCTCAGGCACATCAGAACCTACCTGAGCTGCTCTCTCAGAGGCTGCTGCTCTGCACACCCAGGTCTCTCCAGGCTCCAGAGGCTGCTAATAGGATCTGCAGAGCTTCCCCAGCCACCACTGAAAATCTAGTCTGAGCTGAGGGTGACCTCAAGGTAAAAGCACTGGGCAGCTGCGGTCACCTGGGCGGGCTCACCACGTGTGCACTCTGCAACTGCTGCTCGTTTAGCAAATAAAAGCTCACTGGAGAATTGAAAACAGCTATGCTACAGAAAGCTGAGCTCAAACCAGCA
This sequence comes from Ammodramus savannarum pratensis, assembly GCA_020466415.1. Lineage (NCBI taxonomy): Eukaryota > Metazoa > Chordata > Aves > Passeriformes > Passerellidae > Ammodramus > Ammodramus savannarum. The sequence continues at coordinate 2,361,680 of JAHXMQ010006307.1, read as the reverse complement.
TTCCAGCTCCTGCATTCATTCCAGCTCCTGCATTCATTCCAGGGATGGCAGAAGATTGTTACACTCAAGTCTAGTCAGCATAAGCCAGAAGCAAAAGTACAGCTTGGTGGGGAAAAAAGCAAATTAATGGGCAAACAACGAAAGGAATGTTGAAGTTAGCATAACCATCACTTTTCTATTCAATCTAGACCATCAGGTGGCACAGGTTACCCAGGGCTCCAGCTGAACAGAGACTCCAACCATCTTTCATCTTACGGACCCTGCTGCATAACAGTTCTGCACAGGACTTCATGATTTTTTGCCAAAGAAGGAAAAACATTAGAAGATAACTGAGGAGGAGAGAGGTCATTTATTTCTTGATATTCCCCAGGTTTTCTTCACAGTCGCTGGTGCAGGGCTGTGCTTTGGGTTTGTGCTGGATGCAGTTCTGTGCTGGGCTGTTTGGGACTCTGCTGAGCAGTGCTGGCACGGTGTGGAGGTGTTCCTCCTGCAGAGAGCAGGCTGAGGGGGCACAGGAGGGGACACAGCCAGCACAGCAATCCCAGCTGGCACAGGGGAGATCCCAGAGCACAGAGCACAGGCTGAGGGGGCACAGGACAGGACACAGCCAGCACAGCAATCCCAGCTGGCACAGGGGAGATCCCAGAGCACAGAGCACCACGCTCAGCGCATGAAGCAGGGTGAAGAAGCAGGGAGAGGGTGATGTTCACAGTTACAGCACTTGTTTTCCTAAGCCACTGTTAGGTGTGATGGAGCCCTGCTCTCCTGGGGATGGCTGAACACCTGCCAGCAATGGGAAGCAGTGAATTAATTCCTTGCTTTGCTTTGCTTACATGTGTGGCTTTTGCTTTGATTACTACAGCCTTTAACTCAGCCCTCAAGTTATCACACTTTTACCTTCAATTCTCCCCCCATTCCACTGTGGGATTCATCCAGAGGCTGTCAGTGCCGAGGACACAGATCCCTGCTTTCCCTGTCTCTCCCACTGCAAACAAACAACCTGCCAAGGCTCCAGACTCCCCTGGCCCAGAAGCTCAGCTACGTGTGGAACTGCAATGCCTGGCAGCCCCTTCCAGAGCTGCCTGCACATCCTGCCAGCCCCTCTCAGCAGCCAGGGGCCATGTCCTTGGGACACCAGCCTGAAGCACTCAACCTTCCCTGTGTGAGAAACAGTAACATGCTCACCCTCCCTTCCCACTCACACTGCAGGGAGTGTTGGGCCCAGAGAGGGACCCAGATGATCCCCCAGGGCAGGATCCAGAGACAGGGTGGAGAGAGACAGGCAGACACAGGCACTGGGACAGGCAGGGAGAGATCTGTAACCCTGGTGCTGCTGCTGGGAACTGCAGCAGAGGATGGTGGGCATGTGGGATGTGCTCATTTAATGCCATTTCATTCTCAGCACTACAGATATTTAAAATAAATTAATTAAAATAATCACAGTGCCACAACATCCCAGTGCCTGCTGCAGACAGGGACCTTCAGCAGAGCAAGCTGTGGCCAGGTGTCCCTGATCCTTATCCCCAGAGCAGGAGGTCTGCTGGGCTGGCTGGGAGAAGGCCAGACTGGGGGAATGGGCTCTGTGTGACAGCCTGGCACAGAGAGGAGGGGACAATGTGACATGGCCAGCCTGTGACATGCTGTCCCAGCCAGCCAGGGCTGATGGGGCATGGACCAGCTCCCAGCCCTGACTGCCAGCAGGATGATGTGCTGAACTGACCCCAGCTCCCAGTGGGGCTGAGCCCCATAACAGGCATCTGCTCCCAGTAAAACACCAGGGATCAGCTGGTTCCCAGCAGTGCCAGGGCTCTCGGTGCCACCCCAGCTCCTGCAGGACACAGACAGCACAACAGCTCCTGGCAGGGCAGAACCAGTGTGGGACACCCCACAGGCCAGCAGAATGTGTGACTGACCCCAGCAAGGCAGAGCAGAACCAGTGTGTGGTGTCCCATCAGGAGACAGAGCAGACCAGCTCCCATCAGAACATGACCTGCCAGTGACAGCCCAGCTCCCTGCAGGACACTGGGGATGCAGTGGCTCCCAGTACAGGACACATGGCACTCCAAACCCCAGCAGGACACTGGGATGCAGTGACAAATAGCAGGAGATGGGCAGTGCAGTGACACCAGTGACACCCAGCAGGACACTGGGGATGCAGTGACACCCTGCAGGAGATGGGCAGTGCAGTGACACCAGTGACACCCAGCAGGAGATGGGCAGTGCAGTGACACCCTGCAGGAGATGGGCACTGCAGTGACACCAGTGACACCCAGCAGGAGATGAGCAGTGCAGTGACATCCAGCAGGACACTGGGGATGCAGTGACACCCTGCAGGAGATGAGCAGTACAGTGACACCCAGCAGGAGATGGGCAGTGCAGTGACACCAGTGACACCCAGCAGGAGATGAGCAGTGCAGTGGCTCCCCGTGTGGCACTCACCACCTGGCAGTGATGCCCTGGCTCTTGCACATGCCAGGGTCTGACTCCCACCAGGTTTTTGAGGCCACCAATTCCACGGGAGACACTGCAATGACTCCTGGGGTGGCCAGGTGAGAATGCGAAGCACAGGACACGTGTGAATCACCCGTTCCTGGGATGACTGGCTCCGTGTCACCCCAGCTCCCAGGTGATGCTCAGCTCCCGGTGGGAACGGGCTGTAGCGCCATGCGCGGGTCCCTCTGTGCTCTGAGCGGGGCCGGGGCAGCCAGGCTGTGCCGGGGGACAGGGACACATCGCAGGGCTCCCAGTGCCACCTAGTGGGGGACAACGAGCGCTCGGGGGCCGCTGGTCCCCCAGCCCCGGGTGCTGCGGGGCACAAACCTCCCCAGCCTGGGCACCTCCCTCCAGCCCAGCTCCAGCAGCCCCATCCGCACAGGCCCCTGCAGCAGCCGCCAGCTCCCCTCCCACGCTCGCTCATCCCTGCAGGTTGTGTAAAGCACCACCGAGGCAGGGACGGAGGAATTCACCCCGGGTACAGCTCGTTAATCACATCAAGTCCAGTCCTGTCGAGTCACTGGGTGTTCACCCTGCTCAGGGTGAGCACAGAGCTGGTCAGAGAGCCACAGCTGCAGCCTCCAGAAACCACCAAAGCCACTCTTGTAAGTCAAAACTGTTGCATCTGCAGGGGTACACGCTGATGCTTAATGCATTTTTTACTGCAGCTTTCCCTCCTCTGTGCACATTGACTGACCCAAGCAATCGTGCACGCACCAGAACTCGCTGCACTCACACAGCCAAAGAAAACACCAGCACAGCAAACAGCCTGTGTGGCTGCACAAGGTTTATTTTATGGGCTTTTCCCCCAGAACAGACCAGAGAATCTGGGAGGTGGAAACAGCAGATGTGGCCATAAAGGTGTGCTACAGAGCCATGAGGAAGTTTACCCAGGGGAAGGCTAAAAACCAGTAACAAATGCAATTTAGCATGGGAAGAGAGGGCAGATTTGCAATCCTGCTGCACGTGAATCCAATCTCCCCTTCCATCTCTCCACCCAGCGGGCGGCCATCAATCTCTTAAGCCATATCTCCACTCATCTACAGCCGTTTAATCACTTAGATTTTCTTCCATTCCATCTGCATCCTCAGGCTCTTCCTTCCACACACATCCCCAGCCTGAAAACAATCCCGAGGATATTAAAGAGAAAACCATGACACCTTGTGGAATAGATGGAGCCTTCTGCAGATCGAAGCACCCTCATCAACACCAGCATTTCCAGCAGGTCTCCCAGGGTGGGACAGCCCAGGTGGTGAAAGCAGACCAAGTAAAGCCCCCAAAACCTCTCAGTTTCCAGCAGATGCCCCAGGTTCACTTATTGATCAAGCACAGCCCCTCTTTTCTCAGAGGATCAGCCACCAGATTTTTGTTGGCCTTAATCATGATTAAGCTGAACATCTCTCCAGGGAGTTTTCCCAGGGAACTCAAATCCCTGCAAAAATTAAATCAGATGCTGGGTGCTCTATTATCCACCCTGAAATCAAGGCAAAGGCCCTTCATGGTGTGATCTCAGCTAGGCAGTCATACATGAGACAAGAAATGGAAGAGGAAATAAAGTGATGGGCACTGAGTTTAGAGAAACAGGGAGGAAGGGGCTGCCAAAATCTCCTGTCACTGAGGCTATTGGTACAGTCCACGGTCTGGGCAAATGAACAAGTTGGGTACATCTCTCCAAACAGCACCCAATGCACTGAGAAAAAAAGATGAGCAGCTCATGTGTAGTCCAGAAAGGTGAATGTCAATCCCGCAGATTTATGGGGTTACAGTCTCCTTCTACCTACAGCAAAACCCCTCAGGGTCCCCAGGAGACACCAGCTGGTTCCCAGGTCCTCGAGCTGCTGCCTGTCCTCCTCCCTCTCACACATCCCAGCTACAGCCTACTGCCTATTTACAAACAGGAGGATTTGGGACTGGGGCTGTCCAGTGAGCTCTGGTTATCCAACAGGCATCCTCAGGACGAGTGTCCTCCAAGAGCTGCCCTCTCCTCCCAGAGCAGCACAGAATGAAAGAAAGGAAAGAGATGGGGCAAACATCAGTCTCACAGCTGAACTCCTCCAGCTGCTCAGGACCAGGTCATTTTTGTAAGAGCACTTAGATGAGAGGGTGAACAGCTTGGGAACTGCCAAGGAGACACTTGGCTAGGTCTCCTCCAGGTCACCGAGAACACGCAGGGCACCAGAAGCAGCTCCAGGCTCTCGGCTCTGTCAAAATTTGGTGGCAAAACTGAAAAATGTGGTAGAGGAGATTTTAATTTTCAGGTTTTGCCAATCTGTCCGGAGATGCTGGCAGTGATGAGGTGCAGAGAGATTTGGGCAAGCAGCAAGGGCAGGTAGGCTGGGTGCAGGCAGGGGTGGTCAGGACATGTGAAGACGACAGAGGGGGCTGGGAAGATGTGACCATAACAGGGCTTACGCTGCTAGAAAGGCATGTTTGGGGTAGGATTATCAAGTCCTAGAAGCACCCAGGGGTAGTGAGACCCACCAGATTCTGAGCAGCCCAAATGATCACAGCAATCAAACCCTGCTGGTGCTCAGCCTCTCTCCAGGGCAGAGGGAATCAAGATAAATAAGTGAGGCCAGAGTGGCTTTGCAGTTCCTGCAAGCCAGGTAGCCCAGCTGGCCTCCAGTGCTGCAAGCTCAGCACAGCCTGCATCCCTCAGCAAAAGCCCAGAGGGCTGGGCCACCATGCCTGAAAGTGACAGCTGGCATCTGCACGGAGGCAGGGTCCCTCAGCAGGACACATCGTCATCCAAATCCCAAAATAGATATTGGAATTGTCCATCTGGCTCTAGAGAGGCTTTAAGGGTCTTGGGGAATGAAGCAGGTGAGCCCAGCATTACTCAAAAGGAGGAAGGAGCTTCCCTCCTGCCAGACAGAGGATCCTTGTCCCTGCATCAAAATAAGTTTGGGATTTCAAACTAAACCCCTCCAAGGATACAAAGGGCTCCTCAACCTACTGCCCAAGCATGTAGGGCAATGCTCCTCAGGGAGACAAGAGTATAAGCTAAGAAGGGCTCACACAGCCCCCTCTGATGTGTCCTGAGGCATTGCTGAGCTCCCTCTGGATATGCCTGCACTACACAAAGCTTTGCTCCCTCTCTTGCTCTACTTGCAGTTGACAATGTTTTTATTCTTGCCTGTTGAATACTGAAGACCTGCTGCCAAGGTAGGTCCTGGCTTACTGCTTTCTGAGCATCAAGTCAAAGAAATCATGAAGAAAACTGCAGCTCAGCTTGAAGTGTATTTTTTCAGAGCATCAATCACTCCCTATAATTAATTAGATTCCTAAAATACACAAGAAACTAAGAAAAACAACAGCCACAAGCTAAGATGACTGCACTCCATCAAAAAAGCTTTTATCTCTATGCAATGAATAAATAACTCTGACGTAACTACACACAGCAGTTTTTCATCAGATGTCTCAGTATCAAACTCTTTCCAGACCTGCTCTGACACAGCTCTCACAAATGTGTCGATGGAAAACCACTGGCCACATTTGCAAGTGGGTCTAAAATCTAGCACAGGAATCCAGGAGGAACTGTTCCCAAGACCTACCAAGGCCACCTCCTCCTCCTCCAGCAGTGCCACCTGCAAGGCCCAGCACCCCACAGCTGTTTTAGTGGATAGCCTCACGGTGGAAAGCCACACACTGCTTTCTCAAGGACAAACAAAAGGTCAGAAGCTGAGTGGATATTCCCCAAATCCCTCAGACATCTTGAGGATGAAAACAAACCCCTGAGTGTTCAAATGCAGCTATCTCAGGTGAATGGCCAGCAGGGTCGGGCTGTTCCCAAAGCAGCACCAGCCTCTGATGGTCACAATTCATCTCCAGATTCCTGCTCAGCTGAAGCCAGGATCCGCTGGTTTCGTGTGCCTCCCACTGCAGGGCCCTGAGAACAATTAAACAGGCTATTTCTGCCCACACAATCGGCCCTTTTCAGGGAAGGCTCTTTCATATCAGGCCCATATTGCCATTGCTTAATCAGGCTGAGATTTAAGGGGGCCTGCTGCGAGATGACACAGATTGCTGCCTCCCCCGGGACTGGAGCGCTGCGGTCAGTGTGTGACCAGCACCCCCTGCACACAGAGCCCTGCCAAGCACAACCCTCAGTGCTTCCTCCCCTGCCTCTGCCCAGCCTCCTCTGGGCCCAAGGGGCTCTGTTTCCTCTGCCATTCCCCCAGGTTTCCCCTCACTTTATCCCTCACAAGTCCTCAGTGGCCACAGCACAGCGGTGGGAAGGCAGGCAGCAGCAGAGGGAGCGTGGAGCTGTTCACACATCCCTCCTGTCTCCCATGTCAGCCCTGGAGACAGAGCCTTGTCTGGGTGCAGATGGAGCCATCTGCTCCGTGTCTGGCAACTGCAGCCCGGCAAAGGGCAGGGCTGGCTGCCACGGCCAGCCAGAGCAGGGCAATGCTGCCTGGGGGCACTGCCAGCAGGGAGGGGATGAGAGGGTGCATGGAGCCCATCCACCAGGACAGGGCTGGAACACAGCACCAGGATCAGCCCAAGCATTTCCAGAGAGCTGAGAGCTTTTGGTCCAACTTCTTCAAGAGCTTTGAAAGACTCAGCAGATGCCCCATAAGAGGCACTGGTGAGGGATTGTGCCTCCAAAGGGTGTAAGTCTGCTAAGGCCCTGCATTTACCTCCTGTCAGGGTGCTGGAGCAAAGCAGTTTGCCTTCCCACACGGGCTGTGCAAGGGTCCTGCAGCCCTGTCCCAGCCTGGGTGTTAAAGCTGCTGTGATGTGCAGGCATGAGGCATGTGGGCCCCAGACCAGTCAATCTCCAAACATTCCTCCACCCCAGCACAGAAGAGAAGGGCGTCCAAGGCAACAGCACCATCTCCACCACACCCCAGGACATTTCCAGCCTAGCTGGCAGCTTCCACCTGATCCCAGAGCCCAAGAAAATGCTTCACCCAGGTCAGAACATGCTGTTACTCCATGCCCAAAGTCTCCCCTGACTTACCAGACCAAATCCTTAGGCTGTACAAACGGCTTTGCACAAACCCTATGACTGTGGCCAGCAATGTGAATGTTTTCACATCAATTTCTCCTGAGATACAGCTGATCCTGCACCTTGCATCTGGCACCTATACATGGGTGGCTGGATTGGAGCCCTTTAGATCTCTTTTGATAACTATTTTGCAGATCATGTCCCCACTGAACTTGAATTTAAGGGAAGTCTTGCCTGCTAGGATATAGAATCCCAGAACCATTAAGTTTGGAAAAGACCTCTAAGATCATCAAGTCCAACTGCTAACCCAGCACAACTCTGTTCCCCACTAAACATATCTCCAAGTGCTTTTTCAGCACTTCCACATGTGCTGTTCTTGAATTCCATCCAAAATCTCCCAGCACCTCTCACAGGACTGCATCCTGGGAGGTCCCTTGCACCAGGCCCTGCCTTTCCAGCTCCCTCCAGCCCCTTGTCCCTGCAAGTCCCTGTCCCAGCTCACTGCTTCCCTCAGTACTCTCAATCCTCCATGATCCCTTGCAGTTCCCAGCCCTGGTGTTTGTGTAAGAGGATACAGTTGGCTTTGAGCTGGGCTCCTCATCTTGCAGCAGCTTAAAGCCTAAGGAGGCTCCATGTATCCGGGTGAAAGTGGGGATCAGGAGGCTGCAGCACTGCTCTGCTCCGGCAGGGCCCTCTCAGGCCTCCAGACCCTCTCTTGTTACAGCTTATTTGGGCACTGTCTTTTACCAAGACACTCATCAGCATCCCTGCATGGGATATCTCTGGAGATCAAGACAAGCAAAGGCCTCTTTGTACAGCAGGGGAATGGGAAATGAGCTGGACATTGCAGCAAGCTCTTGACAACACATTAGTTGCCTATCATTGGCTTTGCCTCCCCTGGAAAATAAACCCGTGGGAAATTCCTTGGAACCACACAAAGAGCAGAAAGCGTAGTTTCAGAAGGAAAAGTGTCAGCAGCATTCCCTGAAGGCATTGTTTATGATAATTGAAATATATAGATTTATGGTGTCTGCACTGGGATGGCCCCAGAGCAGGCAGCTGTGTGTTCTGTGCCCAGCCCTTTTGTGTGGCAAACCAAAAATCCAGCGTTGGATTCTTGGTGTCAGCACTGCCAAAGCAGAGCTGGGCTAAAAGTGATGGAATGAACAGTACTGCACACAAACTCCCATCTAAACAGCAGAAGGGCTGCTTCAATTTCCCACATTCATAAAACTCAAACAGTTTAATGATAAAAAGTTTTTGGGATGTATAGTTTTACCCCAGCTGAAAAGCATCCTGGTGGTTTTGATTTGCAGAACAGCAGCAGGACATGGAGGAGAGATTTGTTCCTGAGGGAGTAGGGAGTACCATGGGGTGGGATAAGAGCAAGGATGGTGCCCCCATCTTCACCATGACCCCTGGGCTGCTGGAACCAAGTGCAAATCGATGTGTCATTATTGCCAGGCATGGCTTTAATCCAAGAGTCCCCTCCCACACCAAGTGGCAGTTGTGTGGCAGCAGAGCATCCCATCTCAGACAGATTATTCCTCCACAGCAAGGTGGCTCCATCCCAAGCAGGTTAGAGGTGATAGGGGTCACTTTGGAAGACCATCATGGCCCAACATTAGCAACAGTCACAGCCTATTTAACCTTAATTAAGACACAGTGACGCTAATCATTTAATTGGTCTTTAACTAGGATCTGAAAAAAAATTTAAGCATAGAAAAATAAATCATTTGGCTGATCTTGAGAGCGTGGCCTTCATTCTCTCTACCTTGGCTTCCCCTCCATGTTTTCCAAGTCCATGGGGACTTTTCCATTGGGAAAACCCACACCAGGCTCAGACCAGCACACAAACAGGAGCTGGCAGACCCATCATTTCCTCCCAGCCAAGCTGGCACCACGTCAGGGCTGTCACCAGGTCTCTCCTGTCCCACTTTCCTGTGACTGGATATCACTGCACGGGAGCGGAGCCTTGGAGACTCTGGGACCAACATGCGCCGTTTTCTAGGACAGCGTGTTCCAGCTGTGAGCTCCTCTGAGCATGCTGGATGTGCTGGAGATCCAGCTCCTCCTTGGGCACAGCTTGTAGCACCCCACAGTCAGCTTTAGGCCCTGCTCTGTCCTGCCCACTCCTGTGGAGCCTGTTGGCAGAGCTTGGTCCCTCCCAGGGATGCTTTTCCTCCATCAGACCCTGTGGAAGGGAAGGACTCTGCAGTCCTCACCACAGAGAAGCCATTCCATGGAAAGCTTTCCATGCACCTTGATCTGCCACAGCTCCCCACCCTCCTGCAGCCCTGTGGCATGAGGGCAGGGGGAAGACCCAGGTTGAGGTTTCCAGAGCCTTCCCTCAGAAGGAAGCCCAGAATCCTGTGCTGTGTTGCTCCTTCCCAGTGCCCATCATCTCCCAGGGCAGTCTTGTTGCTGCTCTTAGCTGTGATAAGTTGAAAGCCAGACACCAAGACACAGCAACACCAGCAAATGGAGCTGCATGGGAATAATGTGCACTCTCATGAGGCTGGAGATGCCTTGGCATTGTTTTATCTGGGCTGAAAGAATTCCTGGTCACTGTTCAGGACCTTTTCTGCAGGTAGCCCTGTTTCATTGATCCTGTTCCACAGCTGTGTGTGTGCTAGAGAGCAATCCCATAGCAATGCAGCTGAAGGATTTTGTGATAAGCCACAGCAAGACATGCCCAGCACCCAGTGGGACAGGCGAGCCAAGTTTTCCCCATCACCCTGAAGCACAGGGAACCCCAGCAGGCCCAGTCTGCAATAAAAAACAAGAAATGTCTATCTGAGCAGCCTAATTCCTGCCCAAGTTTGTTTTCTCTGCAGCAAATAAATCATTAAAAAATTAGGTAGATCCAATAAAACACAGGTCAGTCCATCCCTCACCCTATTCTCCAGCAGCAGGAAAACAGCAGCCAGCTGGAGCTGGCAGCTAAATGGGAATCTGAGTGCATGTCACAGCCTAAAATCCCTTCTCAGTGGAACGAGGCCCCAGCATCTGACAGAGCCACTGACAAATCACTCTGTCACCTTGGAGCTCTGTCACAGCTCTGGGCTGGACACAAGTGTTCAAGGAGGCTGCTCAGAGAGGCAGAGGCCCCTGGGCTCTGTCAAATATGATGCCCAGCAACATCCCAGGACTGCACCTCCTCCAAAGGAGCCTTGGCTTTGTGACCTTGAGGAGAGCCACACCAGGATTCTGACCCTTCTGCAGAATTGGGGGAAAACATTTTAATCATTGGGTTCCCTTGTCTTCCCTCATCACTTTCCACCAGCTTTCTGCACCCCTCTCTCTGCTGCTTCTTCACATGTGCTGTGCTTTATTCTCTTCCTCCCTGTCCTGCCCTCTCTTCCCAAAGATGCTGCCTAAGAGCAGCAGGAAGCAGAGCAGGGACACTCCCCATGCTCAGAGCAGAGCACAGGGCCACCTCCAAGCACCTTGTCACTGCAGACCACCCTGGGGACAGCAGGGTTGGCCCCTGATGGCAGCTCCTGTCCTGCCCCTCTCCATCCCTTTCAGCACAGGAGGAACACTCTGCAGTGCAGCACTGTCCAGCACTGGGACACCCCCCAGACCCTGCCCTGCACCACAACACTGGAGTGCAAGTCCAGACCACTTACAAACCACAAATAGTTAATTATTCAGTTAAAAATAAAAATAATTTTAAGTATCATTTCTTGAAAAAACCTTATTTAAAAAAACACATCTCCATTTTTAGTTTATTAGACTAAAACACTATAGAACTCACAGTTCTGTATATATAACATATAATTTTACA
>JAHXMQ010006307.1:2324462-2338722 GCA_020466415.1 Ammodramus savannarum pratensis | reverse complement strand
GGCTGGGCCAGGGCAGCAGCCAGGGCTCCTGCATCGCTGCCAGCTTTGAGGCAGCCCAGAAATCAGACCTAATTCCTGTCCCTACCCTCCTGCCAAGCCATCTGCCTGCCCTGAGACCACCGAGAGGCTCCTGAGCAGCGTTTGGTCATTACTGAGCCATTAGAGAGACTGGAGGAGCAGTGATTGATGATAATGAATGCAAATACCTGCCTTCCGACCCCACACTGGCAGGACCTGCCTAGCTCTGCCACTAAGTAGCACAGTGTGTCCTTCCACAGGCTCTGCAAAGCATTCCCATCCTCCTCAGCCTTTCCACAAGCCATCAGGCACAGCACTGCCCATCTAGACCTGCCCTAGAAAACCATCACGTCCAAGATCTGCTTTCCATCAGCCCCGAGGCTCTGCTCTCACCCGCAGATCCTACAGGCTCATTTCCAGCACCTGAGCCCACTGGGAAGGCTTTCCCAGAGCTCTCACCTTCATCAGGAGGGTGAAGGACAGGGACAGAAAGGGGGGTAGCAGGGTGGGAGCTGAGGGCTCTGTCACAAGTGTGACACATCCCTGCTCATCAGGCACGTGTGTCCCATCGCAGAGAGGAGCTGTGCACAGAGACAGCAGCAGCCAGCTCTGCCCCAGGAGGTCACCAAAGATGAGGTGTTATTCCTGCAAAAGCAGAACACATGCTGCAGCCTGCAGGGATGAACTCAGTTGCCCTCCTGAGGCCAGCAAACAGTGACAGGAATCCAGGGAAGGAAGGCACTGTCCTGCTGCAGGCAATGGGTGTGGGGCAGGGGGGAACCAGATAGAGCCTCTGTGGCCACCAACTGCAACAAAGAGAACCCAAGGACTGTCCAAGCCAGGGAGAATTGCTGTGGGCAGAAGAACTTTGTCCCTGAGCTCCAACATTCAAGATGCAAACCATGTGCTCCCCTCTAGGACCAGTCTTCTGGGGTATCTTATATTTTCCTTCCTCCAGACTGGTCAGGGTCTTATCCAGGGCAGAGCTGGACCATGAGGATTCAACAAGAGCAGTTTTCCTGCCCATTCAGCCCAGCCTTTGCAGCACACAGCCCAGCCCCAAGCTGCAGCAGCCAAGCTCTGGGAGCACGGTCATTGAGCAGAGAAAGAGCAGCGCGGTGATTCATCTTCCTTTTGATCTCCAGCCTACCCTCGCAGGCTCAGTACTCTAGCCCCAAATTTTGGGCAGTTGGCAGACCTGAGGTCTGAGTGCTGAGTGCTGGGAGGTGCTGGGGTTCCACTGCTGCACACCCAATCCAGTAGGCGAGCAGGAGCCTGGCTGCCAAAGTTTGCAGGGAGATGAGATTCCTCCAGAGCCTCCCCTGGCTGCACACACCCACTGAGCCCCCCCGGGGACAGGACAGGACAGGCATCCTCTGCCATCTGTGACCGTGTTCACAGGGGTCTGAGGATGAGGGAAGAGATGAGGATCTGACTCCATGTTTCAGAAGGCTTGATTTATTATTTTATGATATATATTATATTAAAACTATACTAGAAGAATAGAAGAAAGGATTTCATCAGAAAGCTAGCTAAGAATAGAAAAGAAGGAATGATAACAAAGGCTTGTGGCTCGGACAGAAAGTCTGAGCCAGCTGACTGTGATTGGCCATTAATTAGAAGCAACTGCATGAGACTAATTACAGATTTACCTGTTGCATTCCACAGCAGCAGATAATCATTGTTTACATTTTGTTCTTGAGGCTTCTCAGCTTTTCAGGAGGAAAAATCCTAAGGAAGGGATTTTTAATAAAATGTGTCTGTGAGAGCCATCTGCACCAGACATAGCAGCTCAGAGCACAGAGAAACCTCACCAGGGAGCAGGGCACAGCCTCTGCCTTCAGACAGCACAGTTTGGGCACCATAGGGCACTCCAGCACTTGGGGAGGAGTGTGTTCACATCCTGGCAGCCTCCTCTGAGCAGCAGAGAGGGGCAGGGTGTGCTGACAGCTCTGCTGCCCCCAGCCCAGTTCCCGGCAGTGCCAGCAGTGCTGACCAGGCTCACACCAGGCTCACACCAGGCACGGGGGCACTGCAGGAGCTGCCAGACAGCCCCGGAGCCCCCGGCTCAGCGGAGGCTCTTCCTCACCTCCCAGCACTTTGTCACCAGGCTCCTCTGCAGTGACAACTCCTCAGACGACCGCAGTCACCCACGGGCTCGCAGCCTCCCAAGCCTGCTGCCCCCGTGATCGGTGTCCTGGAGCTGCTCCTGCTCGAGTGCATCACTCAGCTCTGGGCTTCTCCCTGCATCTGCACCCTCACCTGCCCTGGGCCAGCACAGCTGACCTGCAGGAACCCAGGTGCCTGCCAGGGCCAGCCCAGCCCTCATTTCCACTCAGCAGCGTCACACATTGACTCGGGAGGGGAACGGAGATGAGGCGGCTCCAGCAGCAGCATGCAGTGCCCCAAACCTGGCAAAGCAGCAGCTGCTTTGTGTAGGAGCTGTAGGAGGTATAGGCACCCTCAGCCCAGCAGCATGGCACCAAAACCCATCCCTTGTGGCACTTTGGGGTGTGCCAAATGAAGGCTCCAGGCACTGGTGCCCATGGTGCATCTCACACAGCCCAAATGAATCAGGGAGCTCAGCTGTGGCACAGCATGGCTCCCTTTTTGCCTGGGATGCAGTTTATTGCCTCTGTGCTCCCAAGCATGCACCAGTTTCTGATCCAGATCCAAACCCAAGTCAAGGTGTCACCTGTGATTTAGAAAGGGCGTTCTGCCTCAGGGCCCATCTCTAAGGGCTGTCAGCTGGTGGAGCACAAAGAGCCACCAAGCAGCAGCTGGGGCCTGGGCTGGGCATGGAGCAGCCCCAGACAGAGAAATCAGCACTGCTGGGATCACTCAGGAGCTGTTTTAGTCTCGTCTTACTCATGGAGATCCTTGGGGAGATGCTTTATTTAGTCAAACATTTCTGAAAGGGGGACTGAGAAGCTAGCCAGGCTTTGCTCCACACATGGCACATGTCTGGGAGGGGAAAAGTTCTCTTGTGTCAGGCACCACTGAAATCACTTGGACCTGCAGCTTTGGCAGAGCAAAGTTCCAGCTGCCAGTTCCTGGATGGCTCATCTGGGAGACAGGAGCTGACCTGGCCACGAGGACCCAGCCACCCCAGGTCCACTCCAGACCAAATCCTGTGTGAGAGGATTTAAGAGAGCACCCAGAATTGTGCCACCCTTGTGAGAGGTCACAGCTGTCTGCAGCACAGTGACCATTCCCCATCTGCAGAAACTCAAGGCAAGAAGGAAGCAAGTTTTTGCTCTTCTGCAAACCCAAAGAAGTGTGATTTTCTGAAGGTGGTGAGAAACAGCTTCAGACAGCCCTAATTAGCAAGGTGGTGTGTGAGATAATCCAGCTTTACTGCTCTGTGCTCCACAGCTGTCCCGGGATGAAGGCAGAGTACCATCACCAGCGGCTGGAGCCCACCCACACCCCTCCCCTGTGCCTGCCTGCCTTCCAATGATCTGCAGGATAGTGAGGAGGGATATTTTTGCATGAGCTGCTGGTCCAAAGTTGCCAGTGCTATTTCAGGCAGCAACACCTACACTGTAATCCAGAGGGCTGTATTTTCCAGCGGGCACTTCAAAATCCGGCCTCCCTCCTCCCCTCACAGGCCAGCTCCAACCAACCTGGCTCCAGGATAAACAGCTCCCAGCATTTTGTGCCCACTGAGGCCAATGCCACAGCCTCAGCACCTTCCTGATTCACACTGGGACCAAGACACCTTCGGACTGGAAATAAAATAAAATAAAATAAAATAAATACCTCATCTCACAAGAAGTACCAGCTACAACAACAGGTCCTCTGCCTGCAAATCCTCCCAGGGATCTGCCACCACCAGATTACCTGCCCAGGCTAAGCTAGCTAATCCTACAGGCGAGTGGCAGAGCTCGTCCTGGAGCTCAGCAGCGTTTTCGGTGAGGTGCTTCAGGAGATGTACAAGCTCTAATTAAAGCTACTTTGCAACTCACTGCATATGGAGGCAGGGAGACATTTGTTCCTCTGTGAAAGCAGAAAGCCTGGACGGGTTAAATCCCCACTCTCCTGTGTGCAAAATATCTGCACATAAATGTTTCACACAGGTAGAGGGGACTCATGCAGAGTGGGAAGGAGATGCTGACACAAGGTACCCCTAAAGAGCAGGAGGATGAGGACTACAAGCCCCTTTGTGGATTCAAATCAGGAGTTGTTCCAGTGGGGATAATGCCACCAGCTCCTTCACCAGTGAGAGCCAGCACCGTGCCTTGCACCTATTTCCTCCTCCTTGATCTGTGTGTGTAGGCACAAAGGAGATATGAGACCATCCAAAATTAAGGAGCTAGAAGATACAAAGAAAAGAGACAGGAGGAGAAGCAATAACAGGAATCGTTATATAACAGCATGAAAAAAAACCCCAATAATACTCCCAGTGCAAAAGAGGTTTCAAGATGGACAAGTGGGTGGTGAGACCTGCAGGATGCCAGGCCCCAGGAGCAGCTGCTCCCTGTGTGCCAGAGGGATGAAAACCATGGCTGGGCAGAGCTGCAGAGGCTGCACCCTCTGGGGTCTGCCGGTGGGGAAGTTCCAGCCTTCAGAGCCTGCCCAGTAGTGATGTGGGCAAAGTGAGAATCCCCTCCCTGGATCTCTGCTCAGGGGCACACAAGAAGCAGCCCAGCCCAGCTCAGAGCCCACACAGAGAGCAGGCACTCAGAGTGGCATTCCTGCTCTGTCCCCACACCCCAGCCCATCCTGCTCTCACCTCAGTCCTCCTGGCTCTGCTCACAGAGGGTCTGGGTCCTGTGCAGAGCCTCAGCACCCACTTTCTGTCCTCTAAGTGAGATGTGCAAACAGCAGAGACTGCTCCTTGGAGAGGGACAGGGATGCTCCCATCTCAGGTCTAGTCCTGCATCGCATCCCAGACCTCAGCACGCAGCAAGAGCAGGAGACACACAGCATCTCAGCCAGTGAGAAGGGGATGAATCACTGGAAAACAGACCCAGGCACAGAGCCAGAGCAGGGAGAAGATGGTCCTGTGAGGCCTCCATCTTTGGGAGTGGGGGGATTGGAGCGATCAGAGCCACAGGGTTCTCCCTTCCCGCTCCAAAGTGACCCCAGCCTCTGTCCCCCG
This sequence comes from Ammodramus savannarum pratensis, assembly GCA_020466415.1. Classification (NCBI taxonomy): domain Eukaryota; kingdom Metazoa; phylum Chordata; class Aves; order Passeriformes; family Passerellidae; genus Ammodramus; species Ammodramus savannarum. The sequence goes on along the minus strand of JAHXMQ010006307.1, from coordinate 2,333,600 downwards.
GCTCTGTAACATCCCTGACACAGCTGCAGCCCAGCTGTCCCTCAGAGTGCTCCTCGTGCCTGGATATTCACCCCCTGCCAGCTCTGGAGTTCTCATCACCCCCATGAGCAGCAATACCCCTGCACCCTTTTGGATCTCCCCTCCCAGCACAAGCCACAGAGCAGGAGGGCAAACCATGGGTTCCCAGTTCCCACACCTTTCCAGCAGCTCAGGTGCTACAAATCAGACTTTCCTGCCAGGAAAGTCACCTTCAGAAGTAACCTCCCAGTTGGACCAAGAGCATGAAGTGCTCAGGGAACCACCAGTTCAGCAAGCTGAGGCACCCATTTAATCTTCATCACCAAACCAAACCACAGCTATGACAGTTCCCCACCACCAGATTTTATTTTTCCTTTGGAATCTGCCATCGAGCTCTGCTGAGACAAGGCTCCCACCAATCTGCAGTGTCCCTCAGCCAGGGAAGTCGAATCAGCCCGTCAGAGCCACACAGAAACAAAAGCATCAGCTCCAAGGAGGTGTCACGACAGAATGACAACCCTTAACTTGTTGTTACATCAGCCCACACATTAACGCTTTGGGCCTGAGCCAGGATGCCACGGAGCAGCTTCATTCCCCTCCAAGCCAAACCCTGCTGCTCAGAGATGCACAGGTTCAGAATCCTTTCTGATTTAAAAAAAAAATTAAAAACAATAAAAGTCACATACCTTTTGCTGTGTTTTCTCCTGACAATGAGACCACAGTCCTGAGAAATTCCCCCATTTACTTTCCTCTTGTCTCTACCACAGCTCTTTCACTAAATCCTCTCTGTCCACGATGGCCCATATACAGATGCACATGAAATTAGTGTCTCCCAAATTAGTTTTCTTGCACACAGTCCTAGCCCATTTTCCTCAACAACATATTATGATATGCAAGGTTCCACCTTTCTCCCAGGAAACGCAAGCTTCTAAATTTATCTTTTGGATAACTAAAAAAAGAGACAGGTCTGGCTTTCACAATGCGGGGTCAGCAGTCCCAAAAGGCAGAGAATTTGCCCCAGAAACACCCAGTTAATACCACAACAACACCCACCACAGAGCAGAACACATATGGTCATTAAAGAGCTAAGTATAACTTGACAGAGTACCTTGCTTTTAATGAGGCAAAAGGCCAATTAGCCTGATGAGGATGCAGTGTACTGACATTGAGTGGGTTGCCTGGATTCCCTGGAGCTACACCCTGTGTATCCTCGTAACACAGCAAACACGAGGAATCCAAACCCCTGCTGAGGGCACGGCGCTCAGAGCTCTCCGGGTTAACACCATCCTTCTCCAGATTTTGTGACACAGTATCCAGCATTCAGGCTGGATGAAGGGCCAGCCGTGCATTTTTGTCAGCTCAGATCCAAACCCTGGGAAAATGCAGGCATTGTCCTCGCCCGGTCCCCACCGCCCAGCCCTTCGCAGGTGTTCACCTGCCAGAGGACAGCAAGGAAAACCCAGGAACAAAAGCAGGGACGCTCCGGCAGGCGCTTCCCGTTGAAGTCATTTCATAACCGCGTTTCCAGAGGTGCTGGAAGAACAGCACCAGCCACCGCACGAGAGCCGCTATCGGAGACACCGAAATGCGCGGAACGAACAAAAGAAAAACCAACTTCCCCCCCGCGAGGCCGTTATTTTGGAAGAAGCAAAACTTCCCGGCTCTTAGGGCACACCTGGAGCGCTGCCCCTGTCCCAGCCCCGCATCCCGGGCCCGGCCCCTCCGCAGCAGAGAACGCGCCCGGGGCGGGGGTCGCGGCAGGAGCCACCGGAGCCCCCGCAGGCCGGCGGCTCTCCCGGCAGGGCTAAAACAGCCGAGACCCCCGAGGGGAGAGCACCGGGGCCGCGCTCAGAGCGGGGGCTCCTGAGCGGCACGGCCGGGCGGCCGCGGGCTGCGGGCACTCCCCGCACCGGGCCCGGGGCTGCGCTGCTGGCGCGGGGCCGGCCCGGGGCTGCGGGACCTTGAGCGGGGCGAGCGAGGAGCCCCGGGCCCGGGGGCTGGGGGCAGCGCGGCTGCGGCGGCCGGGCCGCGCGGAGCGCATCGTATCGTATGCATCGCATCGCATCGCATCGCATCGCATCGCATCGCATCGCATCGCATCGCATCTCCCCCGGTGCAGGCGCGGCACCCGGGGCCCACCGGGGCTGGAGTGGGGGTGCGATCGCCGGGCACCTGTCCCCCGCAGGTCCGAGCGGTACGGACCTGTCGCCCCGCGGCTGCCCGGGACGCGGGCCAGCGCTCCCCGCCGCCGCTCCGCCATCGCCCCCCGCCGCCGCTCCGCCATCTCCCCCCGCCGCCCCCCGCCGCCGCGGCGCGGCCCGTACCGCAGTCGGCGCAGAGAATCCGCTCCACGTCCCGCTTGTGGTTCTTGGTGCTGGTGTCGAGCGGAGCGAAGGCGGTGCGGAAGACGAGCGGCTCCTCGGTGGGCTCCAGGAAGAAGATGTAGCGGCGGTTGCGCTTCACTTTGAAGCAGGGCGCCTTGGAGCCCACGCTGATGAGCTGCTCCCGCTGCAGCCCCCCGCTGTTGAGGGGCCACAGGTCGATCACCTTAACCAGGACACCCCCGGCGGGCCCGGGGCCGCGGCTGTCATTGCCGCCGGCGGGGGGGCCCACGGACTGCACCTTGCCCTCCACCACCACAGCCGCCGTGTACGCCTGGTCCTGCACCGACTTGAGGCTGGGCGAGTAGCAGGCGAGGGAGACGCCGAAGAGCAGCATGGAGAAGCCGGGCGCCGGGTCGCGCCTCATGCCGCCGGCTGCCGCTCGCTGCCCGCCGGCCCTGCGGCGGCGGCCGGGCTGCGGGGCCGGGCTGCGGGGCTGCGGCGCGGCGGGCGCGGCGGGGCGGAGCGGAGCGGCGCGACGCGGGGCGGCACGGCACGGCACGGCACGGCGCGGGGCGGCACGGCACCGGCACGGAGCGGCACGGCAGGGCACGGCACCGGCACGGCCTGGCGCGGCCGCGGCACCGGCACAGGCAGTGGCGCGGCGCGGCGCGGGGAGGAGGCGGGATGCTCCAAAGCCGCCCCTGCCCCCGGGATGCTGACCCCGCACCCCCCCGGAAAGGTGATTCCCTGCCCGGGGACTCCCCCCGGGGATGCCCGCTGCGGAGGGGATCCCCGCGTCCCTGGGGGTCCTCGGGGATGGAGGCAGATCGCGCTCCCTCCACCCGGCCATGGAGGCGGCCCCTCGGCAGCCCCCCGGCGTTGGCAGAACCCCCCTTTTCCCCGCAGAGCAAACCAAAGATGCGCTCATTGGGGACGGCTGTAGGTGACACGGGGGTTCCGCGATGCGCAGGGCTCGGGAGCCGGGGATTCCTCTGTGCCCGATGGTTTTATGGAGCTGGGAGATCTGTGCCCGAGATTCCCTGCACACCTGAAGGAAAGGCATTAACATAGAGACAAACGGAACACGCAGCGGCCGGGGAGACAAAGCCGCCTTTCATGCCCTGTTCCTGCTGCCTCTCGTTAATAAACAAATGCTTTTCCCTGCAGTGGCTTCCAGGAGGAGTCCCTTTAAGCTCCAAAAGGTGCCTGTTTGGTTTATTTTCGAGGCTGATCCTGAAGCATCTGCGCTCCCAAAGCCTCGCTTGCCCAGGCAGTACGGGAGGGAGCCGAGATGCTCAGTTAGCAGCAGCAGGGGATTTTGTGGTGCTTGTTGTTGCACTGGATTCCGCGCTGAAGGGGAGCGGCCATAGCCCCATCCCACGGAGGTGACCTGGAGGCGGCAGGGCGATGGCTCTGGGCACAGACTGCAATGGCCCCAGAGCCTTCAGAGCCCCAGGGAAACCCCCCAGGGAACCTCAAGAGATGACAAGAGCTGGGTCTTTGAGCCCATCACTGAGAGCAAAGCAGCACAGATGGCAGGATCGGGATTTGCTTTCCATTCAACATAGCGCAGCCAAAGCCATCAGGAAAAGCGGGAAGGGAGCAGAGCGGCTGTGCCCAGCCCAGCCCAGCCGTGGGGCGTCGCCTCTCGCCGTGTTTGCCCGGCTCGGGGCGGCAGGCAGCGCTGTCCCGCCGCTGGCACACGGGGCACAGCCCCCGCACACGCAGCCGGGGCTCTGCAGCTCCGAGCGCTGCTCTCCCCTCTCAGAGCAGCGTTCCCATTGCGGGGCCGGGGTGCGCCGGGAGCCCCGCAGCGTGCACGCAGCACGGCTCAGGGACCGTTCACTTCTTGTATTTCCCCTCGCTAAGCGTGATTTTCTGTGGCTTTTTGGTCTCAGATGTTTCTGAAGCCTTTCTCTCTCCCCCTGATTGGTGACCATGCCCAACTGCAGAGAAATGCAGGGGGAGGTAGCAGGGAGCATAAGTGTTTCCCAGGCAGAGGGAAGAAGAGCATTTTAAATTCAGGAAGCTGCTCGGAGGAGCAGGGAAACCACCTGACTTCTCTCATCTTTTGACATAAATCTCTGTGGAATTTCCCCTTTCCCTATCATTTTGCTCGGACAGCAACTGAGGTTCTGCCTGCAAAGGAAGGAGATACCCGATAGCAGAACCTGATCTGGAGCTCGCCTGCTCTGCCCTGGCCCTCAGCAGAAAGGGCACTTTCATGCCCAGGCAGCTGAGTTGCTAATCCTTGTCTGGTTTTGCAGGCTGAAATCCCAGCGAGACCACAGCAGTTCTCCCACTGAGAAATTCAGTGCAAGGTACCTGTGAGGCCTCTGGGGTAATTTAGAAAAATTAGGGTTTTCTTTGTCTCTGAGGCATTTTGAAGTCCAGAACACTTAGCCTCAAAAAAAGGCACTGGTCACATCTCCTTTTAGCAGTATTTTTCCTGTTGTTCAGTCTAACTCTGGTTTTCATTACTTGAGACACTTGCTTTTCTCTTATCACTTCAGAAATGCTTTAGGACTAAATCCCTCTCTCCCTTTTATGCTGTTCTTCCCATATAAATGGAAAAATCATTATTTTCTATAGGTCCTTGGGCATTTTGACATATGAAATAAATAAAGCAAGGTCCTTGGTGCAGTTACCAGAGCAACCTGAACATTGACTTTGAGAGAATGAAGCCGAAATAAACGATTTTAAAAATATTTTCCTTCAGTTGAGGGGAACTGTTGGCAGGGAACCCAGGAGGTCTGTGGTTTCTTTAAAGCCCATCTCTCCCCTCACTCCCTGCTGTGAAAACCCATCATATTTGCCATCCTGGCACAGAGATGGAGAATCTGAGCTCAGCCTGGATCCCACCCTGCCTGGAGGACCCCAGAGCTCAGCAGCACCATCAGAGGTTTTCATTCCTCAGGCAAGTACTGTGGGGGCTGGTTTTTCTTTTACCTCCTTGAATTTTGCTCCTGCAATTTCCCAGAGATGCCTGAAAACAAAGCACCTCTCAGGTCTGTCTTGGCCTCTGCCAAGGGAGCTGCTGGCACAGAGCCCTGCCTGGTGCACAGGGCAGTGTCCCAGTGTCCCTCCCTTCCTCAGGCAGCCCTGCAGCTCTTCTGCAAGGACTGCCAGCCAGGCTGTCCTTCTTCAGCATCCTCCACAGGTTGCAGATGCTCAGTCTCCTCTGTGAGAGCTGAACGTGTGCTCCTGCAAATCCCATGTGGGGCTTTTGGTGTGAGGAGGAACAAAGCACAGAGTCACAGAATGTGCTGAGCTGGAGGGGGAAGCATTGAGTCCAACACCTGGCTCTGCACAGACACCCCAACAATCCCCCCCTGTGCCTGGGAGCATTGTCCAAGAGCTCCTGGAGCTCCGGCAGCCTGAGGGCTGTGCCCATTCCCTGTTCAGTGCCCCCTGTGCCCTCTGGGGAAGAACCTTTTCCTGGTATCCAGCCTAGGACAGGTCCAGCCATTCCCTGTGTTACCCAGCACGGGGCTGTGCTAAGCTCTTGCCCATTTCAGGCCAGGCTCAGAACCATGCATGCATTGCAAGGGTGTTCCCCACCTCCCCCAGCCCTTCCCAGTTCTATTCTGGTTCCTGCAGGGAGCCTCAAGCCCTGCTGGAGTGAGAATGGCAAATACAGGACTCACAACCCATACCCCAGCCAAGGGAACGTTGCTTTCCCTCCCTATGGGACATTCCTTCCCTGCAGCAAGCAGGTGTTTCATAAAAACCCCACAAATGCCAACAAACCCATTGCAATCAGGTTTTCCCACCTCCATGTCTTCTCTGCAAGGATTTGGCTTGTTCAGTTTGGGGATGCCCACGGAGAGCATCATGTGGGGCAGGAGCCAGCCCTTCCCCAGGACACACCAGACTCCTGGCACCAGGGGGACACCACCACAGCCTCAGGTGAAATGAGAAAAGCAGGTGATAAATGATGAACACAGGAATTGTATGGAAAAAGCAAAGCCCAACACTCAGTCTGAGACTCCAGCCTGGACATTGGCTAAGCACAGAATCAGAGAATGGCTCAGATTGGAAGAGACCTTTAAAATCATCTACATCTGCATATCTCCTGCCTGCTAATATCAACTTCCAGACCAGGGGAAGGCAGAACTGAGGGTTGTAGCTGTAGGCACCAGTTTCTGTCTCTCCCAGAAACTGGGAGAGAGACCTGATCCAGCTACCCATCCTTCCCTCAGCTGGGAGAGCATTGACCCCCTGTAATTCCATGAGATGCTCAACAGTCCAAAGAAAAGTTGAGAACATTTGCTGTGAGGAGAAAAAAGCAAGACTTTATTATGATGAAACACCCCCAAAAACAACCTTTTACCTCTTGGCACATGGTGATCAAAGGGAAAAAATCAAAAGCAAAAGCAAGTGGTTTCCTCCACCTGGGAGAGAAGCTTTTAGGGTTCCCTCCAGCCCCTTTGTGACATGTTCACCTTAGCAGTAAGAAGGAAAAAAAAAATCTACTCATCCTTCAAGGAAATGTGTGCCGCTTTTATTTGCTGCCCTCCCTGAGAAACTCATTCACTCCTTGTCCACCCACACAAGCAGGAATGATGAATGAAAAACAAACCATAAACAATTCAGCCTTCCCTTTTTCCTCCCAGCCTTCCAATCAGATGTTCCAGCACCCAGATTTTGCCCGTGGATCATTGCTGTCGCGTGCCTTGGCTCGTTCCTTGGATACAGCTGCATCCAACACATTCACAGCAGCTCCAGCTCCTGCAGGGCTTCACTCGGGGTGGAGGAGCCCCTGCAGGGCACCCCTGCCCAGAGCCAGAGGGTTCCTGTGGTGGCACTGGCAGAGGTGGACACTGAGGATCAGCCAGGCAGCTTTTTGTGTCCCCCTGAAGGACAGCAGGGCCAGGTGCTGAGATGTGACACCAGAAAGGTGCCAGGGTGTAAAATGGCACCAGTGGGAGCAGTGCTCCCCACAGGGTGGTGAATCCCAGCCTGAGAGACCCCTCCATCCCAGAGATTCTCCCTGGGCTGGATTTCACTGCCAGCCACTCTGATGATTCTCTCTCTCTCTCTCTGTCTCTTCTCTCCACACAACCTCCTTACACCCCCCTGTGTATCAAATAACAATTGCAGCCACACCAGGGCAGCAGGTATGCCTGTGCACTTCTGAATTCCCTTCATAGGCAAAGCACCCTCCCATTTTTGCCTGTTTTGTGTATTTTTATGTAAAAATATGCTGAGTGGGTGTAGTGGGTGTATGCCTTATTACATGTGTAGGAAACGTGGGGAATGAGAGCTTGAGATACCACTACAATAAAAGAGAGGGACAAGGCTCTTTGGCTTTGCCCTTGATTCTCTGTTTAAATGTAATTTGCCATTGTTAGACAAGAGACCCTCTCCAAATTACTTCTGAGATCCAGGAGACCATTTCTGCAGCAACAAGTTACTGGTTGTAGGCAGCCTGTGGCTGGAAAATGCCCTTGATATTACAGAAATGGTAACTTGTTTAATAGATCCAAATAAATAGGAAAGCCCAGGAGCTCGGGTGGCAGCATCTGAGCCCTGTACTGAGAGGTGCACAGACCTGAGGGCAAGGCTAAATATAGGTCCCACAAACCAGAGCAACAGAGCTTTTACTGAGAAGATAATCAAGCCCTGGAGGAAACTACACAATATAAAGCTGAGATTTAAAATAAATGTGAAATGAGTTGGTGGATTTGGGACTAGTTCCTTATGGAAAAGTTTTCACATCAGAAAAAAAATCGTTTGGTGAAATGGGCTCTTTAATTAGCAGTTTCTGCAAGAAGCCAGGGGGATTGGAGGGGCTCTGGAGCCTCATCCCCCACCTTTCCATCCTGCCCTTTGCAAGGAGAGCTGGGATGAGGTCAGGGGTGCTGCTGCATGTGAGGGGCTGAAGAGGAGCCCTGTTTGCTCTCCTTGTGCTCTCCTGTTGCCATGCACTTCCCAAGAACATCCTGCACTCTCCAAAAGCAACACCCAGGGCAGCAGGAGCTGAATCCAGGCAGGAAACCCACAGGACAGGTGTCCATGGCTCCCTGCACACCAGGCTCTCATCCTGCACCCACCAGGGGCCAGGCTGCAGCCACTGGGACTGTCCAAAGCAGCTTTCAGGAAGCCAGATCCTGAATGCTGGATCCCACCCACCTGGGCACACCATGGCACTGCCATGTCCTCACTCAGCTCTCCCTTAGCCAGCTAAAGGGGTGCAAATTTAAAAGTAAGATCAAGTTGGTTTTCCTTTTCCTCCCTCATTAGTTTCCTTGCTTCATCTCACACTGTAATCTTGTGGTTTGCAATTAAATTGTGTCTTTATGCCTCCTTGCTCAATAAGTTAATGAAAATTACTTTTGCTCCAAGGTGGAGCATGGATGTCTCATTCTGTGCTGGGCATGAGAGCAGGACACAGGGCCCAGGGGGAACAGAAGCTCCTGCTTCCCTGGGGAGGGATGGATTCAGTGGAGCTACTGAGCCCCTCCAAGCATCTGAGCCTCAAGTTTCCATTTTCAGCTCCATTTTCAGCTCCTTCTCCTCCTTGCAAAGCCTGTGCAACAGCAGTGGGAGGCTACAAATAGAGCAAGGCAGCTCATCTGCTGCATCTCCCTGTGTGAGCCGTGGGCACCCACGTGCACGTGCTGGATCCTCCCTCCTGGGCACCTCCAGACTCTCCCAACCACCCCAGGCCACGCTGCCCTCCCAGGCTTTCCCTCCTCAGCCCTTTGCTGAGCACCTCCTGCCCGGAGCTCAGGACACAGGCAGCACTGCTGGGGAAAATGAAACAGGAAAGCTTTATAAATATGATTGTCTG
>JAHXMQ010006307.1:2313200-2324362 GCA_020466415.1 Ammodramus savannarum pratensis | reverse complement strand
AGGATGCCAGGCCAGCTCTGACAGCACAGAGGCTTCAGTGGGAGGCTCTGCTTGCAGCAGGAGTGATGGGGCACTGACATCACCTGCCTTACCTGCCCCAGGAGACTCTAGGGGTGCTGCTCCTGCCTCTTTAAGGCTGGATCACACACACAGCCTCACTGGGGCAGGGACAGAGCACTAAAAGGAGGGATGGTGGGAGGTGGCCTCATTTAGTCTGTCTGAGAGGAAGTTTAGGGCTGAGTTAATGGCTAAGAACTACCTGGAGAGCAGGTACTAAGGTGACAGAGCCAAAGTCCCCTCAGGGACATGTCACACAGGGCAGGGCCCTACAGAGCAGCTTGGGAGGCTGAGAGTGAATATCCAGCTGGTCTTTCCTCCCCAGGAGGGGGTGTGTCCCCAGGAGAGCACACAGCATGGGCTCAGGGGTCCTTCACTGTGTGGGGTTGATGAGGCTGAGCCCAGTGGGGCCGTGGTCACCCTGACGTGGTGCTGACAGCAATCATGGTGCAAGCAGGCACCAGCCAGGAGCATCCCAGGGCTCCATCCCACTCTCCCTGCCAGGACCCTAACACTCTGGGATATGTGAGCTCTACCCAGTCTGGCATGGCTGTTTGTGAGCCCCCAGCTCGTGGGGTAATGCTGGCTGCCCATGACACAACACACAGCACTGCTGTTCCCTTCCAGGACTCACTGCTGCTTCATGCAGGGAAGCAATGGGGACCTGAGTGAGGCACAACCCTCTTGTTTCCCCAGGCTGGGGATGGCTCAGGGAGGCAGCAGAGCCTTGGCTCTGCCCTGAGGAGAGCAGGGTGTCCCTAGTGCCCCAACAAGCACAACCAATTCCTCAGGGACACTCCCTGGATGGGTAGGAGGTGGTGTGGGGGTCTCTCCGGTCTCAGCGAAAAATACCCAACAGCAAAAAATATCTGTTATATTTTATTCATAAAATATCTGTTTAAACAAGGCAGAGTAAAAAGAGAAATATCAAGGGCAAGCAAACCTCATGCCCCTTCAGATGCAGAGCACTCTGCATTTGTGCAGCGTGGGATGGACCCAGGATGGATTTTCCCCAGTGCTGCTCATATCCCTTCCCTGGAGAGAAGTTCTTCCTTTTTGGTTCCTCAAGCTATTATAGATCCTTCTTTTTATTCTGTCTTATTAAGGCAGCTGTTTAATGATGCCATTTGCTGGTTTATGATGCCATTTCCTTTCATACTGAGATGCAGAATTAACTCCCCTCTCACAGGGGTCAGAGCCCCTTTCCTCCCCAGCCCCCTGCCCTGCTTTCCCCAGAACAAGGGGCTGTGGCTGCTGTGCTGCCTGCAGACTGTCCCACAGGCTGTGTTACCTGCACACTGTCCCACAGGTCTCCAGCAAAGCCAGTTTGCAATGTTTCTGCTTTGTAAATAATTTTCCTCTCCAGCACAAACCAGGTGCTGCACACACCACAGTCTCTTACCTGCTCCATCCAAACCTTGTGGAATCCCAGCACTGCATCTCCCCACCCGAACCCCATGGCATTTGCTGAGCAGCTGTAAAACAATTAATTGAATTTAATTATTGAGAGGATTTTCATGTTTCCTGCACATTTATACACCACCTTATCTCAATCACACCAGGGCTGGCCTCTAATTCTCTTTTTAATGAGTTCCCAAAATATTCCCATAAGCAATATCCTCAAACCAGCTCCTCTATCTGGACACTGTGAGAGGCTGAAACCCCCCAATGGCCCCTGGGGAGGGAGAATAACTTTTTGCTGTGCTGGGTGCATTCTGTGTTGGCACCAGGCAATTCCTGCTACTCTCTCCAGCAGCAGGATTTAGGGGAGCCAAGGTTTTCTCATCCTCCTGATGTGATCCAGTCTGTGCTCCTTCAATCCTTCAGTTTTCTGCAGGGTTATTGCACAGCCCCAGTTGGGACCTGTGGGTTTAAAAGCAAACCAAGGAGTTACCTCATAAAAGTGAAGGTTTTTCCCCTCTGAGACCAAGCCAGAGTGGACTCTGCAGCCAATTTGCTCTGTGAGAAATCAGAGCATGGAAAAATTCAGTGCCTTCATCATTTTCCTCATGGCATCTTTGAGGGAAAAGTAAAAAGATGTTGCCTCTGTGATAAGGGTCTGGCTTATGGACTAAGGAGTTTTCAATTGTACTTCTCTTCAACAAAATCCAAAACACTGGGATGAGCTCTGGGACAACTTTTTGAGCTGGTACTCTCCAGATAAGCCACAGAGAGCAGGAATCCCAGGTTTTCAAATCCCATACAGATCTCAACAGGACAGAAAGGAATTCCCACCCAGAGCCACAATGATGCTCCAGGAAACACCCCCAGAGCAGCTCTGAAAGAGATGTAGGCAAATGTTAAATAATTACTGAATAAACTTTGATACTTTGAGGCATTCCCCTGCTACAGTACAACAATTCTTAATGCTGCCCGTGGGAAGGCACTCACAGCAAGGGAACAGTGCCTGACTCTTGTCACAGCACCCAGGTCAGGCTCTCAGCACCCTGCAGTTGTGAGCTGGGCCTCTCTTCACCTCAGGGCTGGCAGGAATCAACCCCATCACCCTGTGAATGACAAGAGACTGTGCTGCCTTAGAGTCACTTGCCATTCTTACTGCTTACCCCTCACCACAGCCCTTTTCATCTTGGTAAAGCTTAAAATGAGAAGCCAAGTTGGCTTTTCTCTTCCTCTATGGAAAACAATGGACCTCTAAAGGGTGATATCACACCTACCTCCCAGCTGTGGCAGCCCCTCTCACCTCCCACAACAGGAATGCAAAGCTGGCCAAACCTCCATGGATCAGCACAGTGAGACCTTCATCCTCCTTGAAGGACAGCTGTGACTTCCTACCAGGGCAGGCACTGGAGTATGGCTAAAGAACAGCTTTATCCTCCTGGAAAAGACAGGGATGAGCTCCAGCAGATGCCTCCTCCCAGGTGTGGGGCAGGACCACACAGAGCAGTGCTGCAGTACCTGAAGAATGGCTTCAAACACTCATCCTGTTACCCCTCACTTCACGAAATCACACTCAGAGATCATCTTGTATCTCCTCTGAACAGGCTTTGCCACCACAGCCTGCTGCTGAGTGAGATGAGATGCCTTGGTTGTTCTCATGTGTGCACAATGAGCAGTTCAGAAGTTACAAGCTATAAATTCTTCTGGACCAAAGTTCCCTCCTTCTCCAGGCCATGCTGAGAAGTAGCTGAAGAATACCTAATGTAATGGTGCCAACAGTGATCCAAAAACCAGGAATGAAATTCCTCATCACCACAGAGGCTGTGAGCCTTCTACCAGCAGCATGTGCATCTGCCTTTTGGTGACCACAGTCACTTCAGTGATCCAAATGCCCTGAAGTCACATGTGGCCCCATGTACACAGGGCCCATCTCCGTGTCTCCAGCTCCTCCCTGCCTGGAATTTTTATCAACCCACTGGCCCTGGGAGCTCAGCAGTTGTAGATAGGTTTGTTTACAGTCAGCCAAGTGTTTTCATCCCAGGGACCCAACCAGATTCCTGTCCTGATGATGTGACTGCCAAACAGCATCAGCACAGCTCCACCAGCACTGGGCAGAGCAGCAGGTGCCCTGCCTGGGTCTGTGCCCACCCCACAGGGCTGTGGGATCCCTGTTTGGGTCTGTGCCCACCCCACAGCGCTGTGGGACCCCTGTTTGGGTCTGTGCCCACCCCACAGCGCTGTGGGATCCCTGTTTGGGTCTGTGCCCACCCCACAGCACTGTGGGACCCCTGCCCCAGCCCAGGGCTCAGCCCTGGACAAAGCTCAACCTCCTGGGACACATCACCTGTCCCAGACACAGCAAGAGCAAGCACAGGGCCAGTGTGAAAGTTCAGAGCCACCTCCAGGAACAGCTCTGAAGGGACAATTCCTGTCTCCTGGGTTGGCACAGCAGCTCACACCCTCTCTGGGAGCATGGGCCTGCTCCCAGGGTAAACCCCTGCTCAGCCCCAGCACCAAGGCAAAGCACAGGGGATGAAACACTGCAAAACAAGCTTGGAACAGGGCCATGGCTGGCCATGAGCCAGAGAGGGGCCAGGAGCACTGTGAGCAGAAAAGGTGTTTATAAACACCTCTCCCAGCCTCCTGCACAGCAAGACAAGCTGTGGAAATGCCTTTGGCTCCTTCCTGCTCTCTCTGGCTGGGCTCCACAAGAGCTTCCAGGCCATGTTTTTGTCCATTTATCTTAGAATTGGGAGGGAGGGGAGTTGGAAGAGTCTAAATTAAGTTCCAGTGCCTCTGCTCTCCTCCAGGTAGGTATTACTCCATTCCTGGGTTTACGTAGCATCCTTGAAATTACTGCTTTAGGTATCAGCTGTGCCTGCAGGGCTGCATTCTCTCACTCACACACACATTTGCCCCCAGGAGCCAAAAGACAGGTCCTGAGCCTCTGCAATGAGCTTAACACTGCTAGAACAGGTGTTGAATACACCCATTAGCCTTGTGGCTACTGCTGCTTACCACCACAGGGAGAAAGGATTCAAAACCAGGGGCTCTAAAATCACTAGGTGGGTGCAGGGTCTAGAATTATCTGCATGCAGCAAAAGGTTCCACCATAGGAACATCAGCTCCTTGCAATCCAGCCCCTGTCTGCCCTGCACAGCTCCACCTGCACAGCTGCAGTTTGCTCTTCCTTGTGTGAGTTTTGGGAGAGTTTTCCTTTCAGAGCCATGTAAACCAAACCCCACAGAGGATGGGGTGCTGGGATTCTGTGTGCTGGTTGTGGCTGGGGTAGAACTAATTTTCTTCCCAGTATCTGCTGTGGGGCTGTGCTTTGGATTTGAAAACATGGCTGATAACACAGAGATGTTTTTGTTGTTGCTGAGCAGGGCTTACAGAGCCAAGGCCTTTTCTGCTTCTCATATCACCCCACCAGCGAGCAGGTTGGGGGTGCACAAGGAGCTGGGAGGGGACACAGCCAGGACAGCTGGCTGCCACTGACCCAAGGGATATCCACAGAATTCACAGAATCACAGGGTTGGAAGAGACCTTAAAGATCATCGAGTCCAACCCAGCCCCAGCACCCTGGCACCCAGTGCCACATCCAGGCTTTGTTAAACACATCCAGGGATGAGGACTCCATCACCTCCCTGGGCAACCATTCCAGAACTTCATCACTCTTTTCTGTAAAACACATCTTCCTAATATCCAGCCTGTGTTTCCCTTGATGCAGCTCATCCCAGACCACACAGCTCTGCTGTCCTGGGGGTGCCTGCACACCTGCCTGCAATGGCAGGAGGGAAAAGATTCCTTGCTTTGCTTTGCTGGTGCATGTAGCTTTTGCTTTCCCTGTCTTTATCTCACCTGCCAATTTGTCTCACTTTCCTCCTTCTGATTCTCTCTCCCATCCCATCAGGGGGAGTGAGTGAGTGAGTGAGTGAGTGAGTGAGTGAGTGAGTGAGTGAGTGGATGATGGTGCTGAGCTGCCATTTGGGGTCACACCACAGCACTGTGTCATGCTGGCAGCAGCCAGCCCACCTGAGAGCTGAGGGCTCACTGCATCCTCTCCCAGTGGCAACAGCCAGGTCAGCACCTTCAGAGAAGAACCTCTGGGGAAAAGAAAAAGTCAAAGCATCCTACTCTTGGATGCAAAACTGGTAAACTGTGATTTGTTCTGAATCTCATTTTAAAACTGTGATTGTTCTGTATCTTGCTTCTCGTCCTTGCAGATGTTTGGGGTTTCTCTGGCCCCACATGGAAGCAGTCAGCCCATTCCACCCCAGCTCTACGAGCACCCTTGCTCCCTGGGAACAGATTGTAAAAGATCTATTCCAACATCCTCACATACTTTTTAAGGAAAGGGTGTTTAAAGTAATCTGAGAAAGAATCACAGCCTGCAAAAAGCTGCTTTGGGGAGGGGCTGGAGTATTAACCTCAGAACCAGAAGTTGCAAATGGCCAGAAAGCTCCCCTGGCTGCAGGAGGAGGTGTGAAGGTCCGAGGCACACTCATACCTGGGAGCCCCTAGAGCCAAGACCTCTCTCTGCCTTCTCCCACCCTTTTCTCCTTTGGGACCCTGCACCAGCTGGGCTGCTCTTGGACACATCAGGGACCCCACCTGGTGTGATCCAACAGCTTTAGAGGCTGAAAATCAATGGCAGGATAAGGCAGGCATTGTGGACAGGAGGGGGATGCTCCTCTATCAGGCAAAGCTGAGAAACCCAGAATGCTGCAGACAGCTCCAGCCATTGCTTTCTAAAGCACACTTCCCAAAAATGTGCCCTTGAGGGCATGGATTCACAGCCCACAACATCCAGCATGTCCATGAGCCCAGAAGGAAAAGCAGGAGCAGAGAAGGTGTCAGCTGCTTTGCTGCATGGCTGTGCAAGTCCAGAACCAGCAGTCATGGCTGGAGGAACAACAGGAGCATCTGGGCACAGCTCTGGAGACAGCAGCAAGGCAGCATGAAAACAAGAGGAATCAAACAGCAAAAACAGGAGGTGCTGTCATCTTAATAAAAGGATGAACCTGCTGGTCACAGAGCCAGAGCAGCTGTGCCTGTGAGCCAGCTATGCCCACCAACCTGGACATCCCTGGGGACAGAGCACCTTCCCAGCCAATGCCATGGGCATGGGAAGAGGGAAGAGAAGGGGGAGGCCCACCCAGGCATCACACCAGTTCAACTGGAGGCAAAGAAGCCACCTGGATACTGGGAAACAGTCACATACACGGGTGACACAGCCCTTGCTACTGCAGCACATGATGCTGGGCTCTAGTCCTTGCTCCTCCTTGGGAGACAAGGAGCAGAGAGCCCTGGGTTTATAAATTATTCTCACTGAAAACCAGCAAGTTTGGAATTTGGTGGCCATTTGTTGCTAGCTCTCAACAGAAGAGCAGCCAGCACTTCCTGGATTACGTGGGGAGCTGGAGAACCAGCTCTTAATGTCTCTGAGAACCAAGAACTGGGGAGGGTCCTCACTCTCTGCAGGTGACAACACCTCCATGGTCAGAAAGAACAAATGAGGGGGAAGCCAGCTGAGAAAAGGGCAGTGGAGGACGTGCAGGCCAGTCAAAGGAGAAGAGAAAGCACACTGGAGTCGGAACAAGCCATGGTGAAAACAATCCCAAACTTAATTCACTTGGATAGGACATCACATAATGCTTAGAAGAATTAGCCCTTTATCTTTGCAGACACAAGAAGCAAGAACTTGTTCTGCCATTGTGCAGTCACTGATTCCTTCTTTCTTTGTTTGTTTCTTGTTTGTTTTTAGTTTCTGAAGAGTGAGCAAAAGCGGCGTCGTTACCGCTCACCATGGAAACTGCCGCTGTGGACAAGGAATGTCTGACATGTCCTTGGGATGTCACCCTCCAGCAGGTGGCCAAAAAGACACCAACCCTGTACCCAGGGCCAGTCTGGATGCTGCCCTGCCCCACTCTGGACCAGCTGGAAGCCAGGCTCCCTGGCAGGGTTATCAATGACCCTCCGGTTCCCCCGAGCAGGAATCCTCGCCTGGGTGCTGCCCCAAAGCAGATCATCAAAGGGAGTGGAGCTGCTCTCTTGGAGAGAAGCGGTTCCAACTGGAGGGCTGCAGTTGTCCGTGGCCAAGCTTTCCCATTGTTATTTTACAGTCGCTTGATGTTCTGAAAGATATTTAGAAAAATGACTTTAACTGTCCTGTGCCAAACTGGGTGAGGGTGAAAAAAAAATGAAATTTGGCAGGGATGTTATTCATTCAGCATGTAGCTTGGATGACGTCCAGTGACTAACACAGGAGTTTTAACTGATCTGGGAGACTAAAAACCATTCACAAATAATTTGATTTAGGGTCACTGTGATTTCTTTTTATAAATAATTTTCATTGAGAAGTATTTTTTTAATTAGGATCAACAGATCCTAATAGCAACGCTATTGTGTGTGCCGCTCATCGTTCCCATCTTCCTAAATGACTTTCATATGTTGTGTGCTGGTTTCTTGTTTGCTGCACACGATGGGGCTTGTTCACAGGGTAAGCAATGCCCCACAGCAGTGGACAAGGATGCTGAACTCCTCTCTCCAAAGGCGCGCTCCAAGGAGGACCCAGATGGGAAGCAAAGGGAGCTTTCACCATCCTGTTACAGGTTGCTGTTCAGGGGCTGCTCTGAGCCTTCACCCAGCCCCAAACATCCCCCTGTGGCTGTAAAATCCTTCTGAGTGCTCTGCATCTGAGAGATGGCAACAGCAGCTTGGCTTTGGTGTTCAGTGCTCCAACTCCCATCACAGCACAGGAAGTTCTCTGATTTCCCTCTTCCCTGGTGGAAAGAGTTCTTGCTGGACAAGAACAGCACCAAGGGAAATATCTGACACAACTTGGAAAAAGGTCTAAAATCAGTCACCTTCTAAGCCAGCAGATCACCCAACTCAGCTGAGCACATCTGCAGGAGAATTCAGCCAGCGGGTGAGAGAAGAATGACTCGGCGACTCAAATGAATCTTGCTTGGCAATATCCCCCGTGTGTGACAGCCTTTTCTTTGACTTGCACAACAACAATTGCAGCCCAGCCACTTCAGCTACTAATCTTATCTCTTGTTTGAATGGCTCTTAGCTTGCCTCCTGTTGATTATAAATGTTTGTACAAGCTCTTGGAGTCAGTGGAGTTGTTGTTTCATAGCTGGATTACAGGCTGGGGCTCCAAACTTTGAGATGCTCACACTAATGATCAGATATGTTCTTAAAAGCCCACTGAATTGGATTTCAAAACAAAAGGCCCATTGATCTTAAGCCTGAAATCCCAGCCACAACTCTGAAAATCTTTTATCTTTCCAAAGAACTGAAACTGGTGTGGAAAATGACTACAATAGTCAAAGAAAGGAGGATTATCTTAAGAGAGGAAGCTACCTAAATTTGGTCTCATTTAGGCTATCAGAACAGGGCTGAAGGGGGTGTAATTGCTACTGAGAGACACATGGAAGGAGAGAAGCTGTTAGAAAATCTTGTGAAATCTCCAAACTGAGACTTGTGGGGCTGGACATGAAAAGATTTCTGATTTTCAGAGCAAAGAGGTCTGGGATGGGTTTCAGCAGAAGCCACAGAGGCAGCACAGTGTGCAGGCTGATAAGCACATGGGAGCCACTGATAGCAGCCAGGACGGGCAGCCTGTGACCAGGAGCTCCCTGCAAGATCCCAATCCAAACCTGGACAATGGCTGGAGGGAATCCCCTGCCTCCTGCACTTATCCATCACCCTGGTCCATCCTATTTTGCACGTTGCCTCATTCAGCAGCCATCACAAGCTTGCCTTGGTGACATGATCTCGTTTTAGCATTGGGCAGACCAATTTAAGTTCCTGTGGGTCCCCAGGGTGGGCTGCTGTGGTAGAGCTCCCATTGAAAAGATTGTCTTTTGGGAAGAAAAACACTTTTTTTCCTTAGTTTTGTTTACTTCAATAAGCAAATGCCTTATTCAAGCCAAATTCAGGCAGAAAATCAGAGCATTAGGTGGTGGCTGTGGCTTCCAGCACTGAAGAGTGCTGGTCAAGCAGAATTCCACAAAACATCATCCCCCAAAGCACCAGCACTGGCAGGCTGTTCCAGGACTGCTGGTGTCCACATGGAGCACAGCCACTCCTGAAAAGGCACCTCTGGCCTGTGCTGGGGAGGAAAAATAACCTCTGTGCTGGCCAGCATCCTCAGCACCAGCGATTTTCACTGCACCCCAGTCAGACGGACCGGCCCCAAGGGCACCAACACAACTCCTCATGCAGTTCCCAGTTGTGCCACATGGATAAAGCGTGGTTCATCCGCAAGGACACCTGCTGGTGACAGCAACAGGCCGCGGCTTCGGTTCTTTGATGTCATTTGACTTGAGGAAAAAAAGAGCAAATGAAGAGAAAGGGGCGGCCAAAGCACGAGCCTGCAGCCTGCCGTGGGGATAGCAGCGTGGGGATGCCAAGCTGGACACGCAGGAAACACCCAGGACCGTTCAGGCGGGCTGAAAACCAAACCCAGCATCCACGGAGAGCACAGCACACCCCCAGCACCCAGGGATCTCTGACGGCTCAGCCAGTGCTGAAATATTGTTTCTGTGGTAAAAGGAAACTGTTTCTCTGTGTATTTTTTTTTTTACCCATGGACTCGCCATCACCACGGCTTTAACCACAGCCATGGGGCAGGCTGGTGTTCTTCCTGGGATATCTGAGCATCCTCTAACGCAACAAGATGTCTCAGCAGTTCACTCCCTGTCCCCTCGAGAAAGCCATTTGTGTGCCATTCCACAGGCCACCCCAAAATTCACCTCATAGCACCACTCTTTGTACAACATTTGCAGGGGTTTTGAGATGCTAGAGGTACATCCATGCCTTCCCCAGAAGCAGCAGGTAGGGAAGAGACTTCTACCCAGAGCAATCCTACCAGTTTGCCTCCTGGCCTGCAGCATCAAGAGAAAACATCCTTACTTGGGCTGGAGCTGGCTTAAAATTGAGGGTTTGGAAACAAGAACTAGAAGCTAAAGCATCTCCTCCAAAACCCACCCCCAAACCTCCAAAATCCACCTCCAACCCTCTACAATCCCACCTCCAAACCCCCGCTGCGGGGGGACGCCCGATCCCCCCGCTCCGCATCCCCGCGGCGCTGCCGAGCCTCCGCGCCCCGCGCCACGCCATAGGCCAATTAATTCCCTTCATCACCAACCCCGAATAAACACACATCACATCCCATCCCACCCGGGCATCCCGGGCATCCCAGCCGGGAGGAGGGCCCGCTGCTCGGCGTTCTCCCGTACGCTTCCCTGCGGGGAGCACCAACCCGGCGGCTCTCCCGGGCCCCGCGGGCTGTCCCCGGGGTGCGGGCACGCGGGCTCGGCGGGCCCAGCGGCGGTGCCAGCGGCGGGGCCGGGCGGTGCCGGTGCCGCCCGGAGCGGGGCTCGGCCGCGGCGCCGCCGGTGCGCGGGGGGAGCGCGCAGCTGCAGTACCCGCGGCGGCCGCTCGGCGGCGCGGCACTGCCGCCGTGCTCGCCGGGGCGGCCGGCGGCGGGGGCCGCTCTCTGCCGCCTTCCCGCGCCCTCTCCTCGCTCCGGCAGATCTCGCGAGAGCGCGGCCGGCTGGTGGCCGCGGGGGCTGTTGCAGCAGCGGCGGCGGCGGCGGCGGCGGCGGGAGGAGGAGGAGGCGGCGGCGGCGGCGGCCGGGGGCGGCCGAGGAGGCGGCGGCGGCGGAGGAGGCGGCGGCGGCGCGGGGGCGGCC
>JAHXMQ010006307.1:2285718-2313100 GCA_020466415.1 Ammodramus savannarum pratensis | reverse complement strand
AAAAAAAAAAACAAAACACACAAAAAAAAAAAGAGTCAAAAAAAAAAAAAGTAATAACATTATATATGAACTGTGTTTCCTACTTGATTAAAAATATAAAGAACTGAGTGTTTATTTCCCTAATTAACCGAGAACTTTTGTACACGTTTAAGCTATTATTATTAAAAGTGTTTGCAAAAATGGTCAAGATTATAATATTGCTGAATTATATAAAAAAGTCCTTTTCATGTTGAGCTAACATTTGACTTTAGCACAAAAAAAAAGAGATATTTTAGAACACGTAAAATAATATTTTTAGTTTTTTCTTCTCATTTTGTTACCAAATTTCGAACCTTACATGGAGGTTACTATAGTATATTTGACACCCTATATACCTGTGATTAGAGATGTGTATATATATATGAGGGCTAGGCATGCTGTGTGTCTGAGCTTTGTCTAAATGTTATGCAGAAGTTTGTAGAGTTAAAAGGTACGTAGGTTTAATTCATGCAAGGTAAACAATAAGTGCTCTCTTTTATACAATATGCATTGCATCTGGACCTTAAACATATAAAAATGGTCAGTGAAACTTCTGTGAACATGAAGAAAAATTATTAAAAAAGGCATTTAAATGAAATTTGCTAACTTGTGATTTTTACGTTTGAACCAAAGTTATTCAAATAGTAAAAAAAAAAAAAAAAAGAAAAGAGGAAAAGAAAAAAAAAAAAGAGAGAGAGAGAGAAAAAAAAAAAAAAAACGAAAAGTAAAGAATTTCCTCCCATAATATTTTTTTCTGCACCTGTTTGGTTTACAACTGAGTAGGCGTATTGTCATTATTGTGTATATGAGATGTACTTGTATTGTTCATAATATATTTTTTTTATTCTGTGTACTTAAAGTACTTAACCTGACGTGCAGCGGTTTCCAGTCCACCTGTTTTTGGACAGCAGGTAGCGAGTCTTTCCGTGTGGCCACTGGCACTAGCACTATGTCCCGAGCCGGGCGCGGTCCGGAGCGATGCTTTGATCCCTGTTAACTCCCGTAGGCCTGGCAGGAAGCAGTGCAGCGAGGGCAGCGTGATCCCACTGAGCCACGGGGGTCGGAGTTTGGTTGGACAGTGAAAGCCAAGCCGGTGTGTGTCCGTCATGGATTTCCATGTAGCTGTGGTGCTAGTTATTATTACTGGCTACATACCTGGCCAGCCTGGCCGTGCCCTGCCCTCCCCGTCCCAGCTCCCGCCGGGCGCGGGCTCTGCTCCAAGCCCAGGCCAGGGAAACACAGATTTGTCAGAACACTAATCTGTCCAGGTGTGTTCTCCAAATTGTAATAATAAGAAGAATAATAATAGACTTTTACAGGTTGTCTTCGTTGTTTTTCAGTTATGTTTTTTTTTTTCTTTAAAAAAAAAGTTGGTGTGCTTTTAATTGACTAACTTCTTGCTGCTGTATAGTAAAATATTAATATATTTTTATCATTAAACTGCTGCATGACTATCATCATTGCGAGTGAAGAGAAAATGTTATAAAAAAAAAGATGCCTTAAACAGTGAAAACAAAACTTTATTTTTTGTTTTTTCTTTTCTTTTCTTTTCTTGGCTGAAATTCAGTAGAGAGCATTTCAGAGAAACTAGAATCTTGTTCCACTCGGAAGTTTTTTGGGAATGCAATCATTTTGCTGAATGGTCTTGGCTGAGTTAGGGGTCAGGTAGACCTGAGCTGCTCCTGTGCGAGCAGGAGCTGCCAGCGCTTCTTTACCCAGGGGCAAGGACGGAGTTTCTGAAGGGTGGGGAGAAAACAAAAAAAAAAAAGCTTGTTTTAAAGAATTTGATTTCCTGCTGTCATTTTATTCCCAGTTGAAGTTATAATTCCCTTTTTCTTCTTGGGGTTTTTATTTTGTTGGTTTGTTTTTTTGGGTTTTTTTTTTTGAGATGTACTGTAAGTGTCAAAACAAGCTGTTTCCATTGTACCATGCATTATTGCCCTTGAAAGAAGTTTGCTGTTAGTGTTCACAGAAAGTTAAACACGAGCCGCTGGTAGCGAGGTGTTTCTGTTTCTTTTTAAACAATCACTGGAAATGTTTAAAATTGCTTTAATGTGCACTTTTCCTATTTCCCAGTAGTGAAATAAGCTTTTCAGAGTGCGTAATGTGACATTTGAAATGGTTCTCAATTGCATGTAAACATGTGTCTGATAACCTGCTTCTGAATCGGAGGCTCTGGATGGGCAGTTCCAGCGATTATTGTACTTCAACTGTGATGTGTCGGGACTGCACTCTCCATGCTGCTAGACGTAGTTAGGAATTTAATTGCTTTGGTGTTTATTTTTGCTACTTGATTGATTGTCTCGGTCCTGCTGTTCGCTGCCCTCCCCAAAGTTGTCGCGCTGCCGACGGACGCGCTCCGGCGCCCGTAGTTCCAACGCCGCCGCGGCGCGTTCCCCGCAATAAGTGCCGGGAGGCGAGGAGAGCACGGCGGAGTGTCCTTCCGTCCCTGCCGGCTCCCGGGAGCATCGCTACCGAGGCAGGCTCCTCCCGTGGTCTTCCTCGCCCGCGCCGCCCGGATCCTGCCCAGGATCCGGCTGACTGCAGGAGCGCTCGGGCCGCGCGGCTCCAGTCAAACCAGTACAGCCTGGAACAGCCCGCGGGCAGTTCTGTGAACAGTGGCCGAGAACTTGTGGTCAGTTTTTGTCTCGTTTTGGGTTTCTTCTGCGTGTTTCCTTGGCTTTTTTTTTTGTTTCGTTTTGGTTTTTTCTTCTTTTAACGCACGTTCTGTATGTTCAAGGACTTGATGAATGATGATAACGAAAGACTAAAATGACTGTAAAGATTCGTGGGATTTTGCTCCTCGTTGTTTTAGTTTTCATCGGATTTGTTTTTTTGCTTTTTTTGTTTTAATTTTTGTTTTCCCGGAGGTGCTCGGTACTTTACCAAGGCTCTAATATCTCAGTATTTAATACAAAGTACAGAAAACCCTGTTTAATGTTAGAAGAAGAAAGGTATATTTGACCATATGTGTTGTTTTAAAAAAAGACAGTATGCTCAAATGTGCCAAGATACCTAATTCCTGAGAAGTATGCCTTATATTTTCCTTGATGATATGCTTTTAAATGTCTTGTAGAATAGGTCCAAGAGCCTGATAAAAGCTACTTTATAATGACTACGTGCAAGAAAACTTGAAATTCATTGCAATACTGACATTATTTTATTTTTAAGTTAAAGGGACACTGTCAAGTAATTTACCATTGAAATACAACCACCTTTTAAGTGGTTTTATGCTAACGGGGAAATGTCCTCCGAATTCAAATTCTATTTTTTTTGTTAAAATGAAAACAAAAAAATTAAATTGCTCTGTCTTTGAGAATTTAAATAAAAAAGAAAAAAAGAAACAGCACGAGCCGCTGTTGATTCCTGCCTCTTCTTTGCGGTCCCGCTTAGGATGCTGCGGCGGGAGGCAGCCAGCAGCTTCCCGGGGCCGGGGGCCCGGCCGGACCCTCCGGGGATCCCCCGAGCCCCGGTACCGGGAGCCCCGGGCTGGGGTCGGCGGGCGAGCAGGAGCCCGGCCGGCCGCGGGTGCCGGGAGCGCCCCGAGCTCCCAGCCGGGCGCGCCCGTACGCGGAGGGCTTTTCGGTTTTTGAAAATTCAATTGGAAAAAAGAGAAAAAAAAAAAAAAAAAAGGAAATAAATACTTGGCAGTGTCACTTTGTGCGTATCCCTCGCAGGGGTTGAAATGCGCTGGGCGTAGCGCTGCCGGGAGAGCGGCTCCCGAGCCGTCCCGGGGCTGGGGAAGCGCAGAGGGGGCAGCGGGCGGGCGCAGAGCCCACCCCGTGAGCCAGGCAGAGCTGCTGCCGGGGATTTAACCCCTGCTCAGAGCCGACCGGTAACTTCTTGTTTTTCGTTTAGTTTTGGGTTTGGGTTTGGTTTTTTTTGGGAGCAATTACTTTGTTGCCTTTAAAAATAGCACTGTAACCACCTTTTTTTATGATTAGCTGTAGTGTAACCTTTGTCCCTTCAAACTATGCAAGCTATGAAATGTAAATTAGGGATCAGTTAAAGATAGTTGATTATATTCAATCAGATGACATTCATGCACTAACTGGAGTATATACAGATAAAGCTATTAGAGTGACTTGTATGCTAACAGCAAGATATAACATACCTACCTATTCTAAAAAAATGACTATTAATATTGTATAACAGGACTGTGGGGGTTGGGAGGGAATGTTATCTCTTATCTTCTTAAAAGGGGATTTAAGATTTTTATAACTGTTTTTTCCATCAAACTTTAATATTTTTGTCAAATTTTTAGGTATTTAATTTGTAAAATAGCTTTTACTTTGTACTGGCGTACAGAAAATAGGGGTTGATTTAAACTTTTTTGAAGCCAAGTGATCAAGTACATTTGTAATAAAAAGTCAATGGATCTATATCAGTCGTACTCACTGTTTTCATTTCTTGTACGTTCTAATGCAGTGGCGCTCTGTGTCTCCCAAGGAAAAAGAAAAAATTGGGGAGGGGGGTGGAAGGAGAAGGCAAAAATGTCAGCATTGATGCTGCCAATTGTGCAACTTTGCGTGCACAAGTGGCCCCTGGTCAGTGGAGATTTGGTAGATATGCATTTTTCCTAAAACCACGGTGCACTTTTTCCAGAAGGGTTTATGCAAACCTGACGTTTTTGGCATGTCCTCACTCCACGCTTCCACCTTGGCGCCCGTAAACTCCAAAGTCGCCCTTTGGGAAGCGCCTTTCCCTGGCACTTCAGAAAAAGCAAAGCCAACCAAAGCAAAACTCTGATTCCTTCTAAAGTGGTGAACTACAGCACATGATGTTTGTGCACCCTCACACACTGTCACCCTTCCTCCAAGGTCTGCCACTTGCTTTTCTCTAAGTTCAACAGGTCAAAGTTTTTTTTGTTTCATTTTTTTTAAAGTCAAATTGCCAAGTGTTTTGGATCGAAGACTTCAGCAGATCCACCGAGCTTGGGTCCAACACCTTGCAGAGCACTGACATAATTATTTTTTGGTTGCTTGTTTGCTTTAAACCCAGCCCTCCCCTTCCCTGTCCCAGGGCATATACCAAATCTGATTGACTTGTCTGTGGCAGAAGTTGTGGGAGTCAGCAAGGGAGAACGATGACATTAATGTACAAGAATGCTAAAACAGGTTTACATTTTAGGGGCTCTCTTCAAGCATGAAAACCTCAAAAGTCTAACTAGAACCAACCAATTTCCTCGGTTTTGCTAGTCCTCCAGGTAGACATTGAATCTCTCTTAGGTGAGTTGGAAAGAAGGCAGTAAAGGCAAATTCTTCCACAGCTGTGCAATTTGCTCCTTCAAAAACCTGCTGCTTCCTACTGGATTGCGTGGCTTTTGGAGAGGTAGGGCTCTGCCTGAAGCACTGTGAGTTTCTCTTTTAAAAAGACACTGTCAAGAATTTATCTTTTTTAGAAACCCAGTTTGCAGCTTTTTTTTTTTCCTGTCTTTTTTTTACTCCTTTTTTCTTTTTTTCTTCTGCTTTTTGTCAGGCTTACCCAAACTTTCCCTTTATTGTCTTACTCTCCTCCTTCGTTGGCTGCCTGCTCCTCGTTAACTCAGCTTGTGCAGCTGGAGGGTCACTGTTCCTCGTGGTGTTTGGACTATCTGGAAGAGGAGCCCAGTAGTTTGAAATTCTCATACTGGGCTTTTTTATATCTTTTGCACACTCATTTCTCTCCCTAAAAGTTTTACTCTTCTCCTGTAATGCGTGAAGAAAGGTGAAGGGCTCTGAATTTTTGGTGGCAGAACAGAGAAACTGGCTGCACGCAAAGCGTTGTCACAATGTTTTGACAAAACCGACAAGGTAAACAAGTGAGTTCCATTTTTATTCCTGATTCCTTCTGCTGTTGCCATCTCCTTTGCCGTTGCAACAATGAAAGAGAGTTTCTGCCCAGAGCTTTTTTTTATTTTTTTTGTGGTTCCTTTTACTCTGCTCGCTTGCACATGATTTAGCTCACTGGCACTGCAAAATGTGCGTGGGTTGCGAGCGTGGCAAGGAGATACGTATATAGAGTTTAAAGCTAGTTAAGGTTAATTTAAATGGACTTCCAAAATTATAAGCTTTTTTAAAAGCTCTATTTCCTAGGCCTAATCTTTGGGCCTGAAGTTCATGGTATTTTTTTTCTTCTGAGCATAGGTGTGTGTTGTGTTGGGATGGCTGGGGGTGATGGCACAGGAAGGATGCTCCTCTCTGGAAGCTCCGCAGCTGGAGCTGGGCTGCCTCTCTGCCCTGCTATGCTCTGCCCTGCTCTGCTCCCAGCTCGAACCAGATGGTCCTGGGTCTGCTCTGGGAGTTTCTCTTAGCCTGCCTATCCTCCTTTGCTTGTCTTTCCAAAGCATTTCAGTTCCTGATGGGCTGTGTGTTAGCAGCACTGCAGCCTGGGAGAAAGGCAGCTCACATCAGGGTCTGCAACCATCCCACTTCTTGTGAATTACAAGTGGGCCACGAGGCTTTTCTGGGCTGTGTGTTGCTTGTTGTTAGAGTAGAACAGCTGCAGATAGCAGAGAGAAGTAAATCATCCATTTGCAGGGGGTTCACAGTGTTAATTCTCCAATGGCTTTCTGGATATTTTACTGCAATTTGGTTGGCATAGAAGTTGCTGCTGGAGTAGTCCATTGGAAGGGAAAGGATGAGCAGGTCGGTGTTGGGGCAGGCGTGGTGCTGTCACTAACAAAGGCATTTCCTGAGCCGGCAGCCTCAGGCTGGGTGAGGGAGTTTGTCCAGGGGAGGAGCTCCCAGCAGCCACAGCAAAGGTGTTGTGTGTCTGGAGGGTGGGAAAAGGCTTTTGGAGCAAGGTGGGAGAGGGGATGTGGCAGAGATGGATGGCCAAGGCGCACCTGGGCTGCCGTGCAAGTGCTTCAGCATCAGCACAGCTCTTAGAGAAGCCCATGAGAGCCTGATGGCAGTGGCTCTTTGCCACAAGCAGCTGAGGGGTGTCAGGCAGTGGTCCCAAGGGATCATGGAGCACAGGACACTGAGCTCCCCAGCTGGGGTGGCTCTGCTGGTCCCCATCGTAGCAGTTTGGTGGCTGAAGCCAGATGAGCATTTTGTGTTTTGGAAGAGTCAAAGCATGTCACTCCCACCTCTATAAAAGTAGTAACCGGTTGTGTAGCCTGTTTGAGGCAAAATATCACAGGAGAGGGAGAGTTGAAGTCATACAGCAAGAAACGAGGCGTGTTTTCACGGAAAAAAATGTCAGCTGGAGATTAAGTGAAAAAAGATAAAGATAGAGGACTTTTGGCCTCACTATCTGTCTTTTGAATGTTGACTGATTAAAACAAGACAGAGGGAATGGCTGGATATCCCCAAACAATGCTTCACTGTCCCCCTGCAGATCGATACTGCTGGCACTCCTTCACCCAGAGACAGGATCTGGTCCTGAGCTCTCTGCTCTGGAAGGCACCGTGGCCAGCCAAGGTGCAGCCTGCTCAGGCTGGCTGTAGATTTTGCCTGCATGTGGGTGTTGTTTTGTTTTGGGTGAGCAGATACCAACTGGGCTGTGGCAGTAGCTCTGCAGCTCGAGCTGGGTGTGTGGTTTGGTAGGGAAATTCTGCTGTCCCTGTGCGAGGTGCCTTGGAGCAGCCTAAGAGCACAAGACCTGATGCAGTTTGGGTTTAACTAAGACAAGTTTTACTGACCAGTGGGCATTAGGTTTATCATGCCAAGCTAGAGCTCACAGGAGAGTGAAATATCCAAACACAGGTAACATAGCTGTCAGGTCCTGAGCAGGGCCTACTTTGCTGTTGAGCTTGGTGACCCTGGCCATTTCCACACCTCCTCTTGAGGCTTGAGTTCATGACTTGTGGTGAACTTCTGCTCCTTTCTGGGTCAGCCATCAGCTGAGAGGGGGTTTTTGGTTTGAACAGGAATCTGCTGGATCTCCCCAGCAGGAACTCAGTCTTAACCCAGACAATTCCTTGGCTTTGTTGGTGATCAGTTGGTCTGCTGTCCATCCTGACATTAGCTTTGCAAAAATACACATCTTAGCCCTCTCTGAGTCTTGGGCCACACAGCAGACTGAAGTGCAAAGAGGATTTGCTGTAACATTAGCAGTGGGAGTTTCTGCTGAGAGTCTGAGTTTCTGAGCCTCCCTGGCTGTGGCACTGAAGCATTTTTTCTTGAAACACTATCTTGAAATATGCAGGAAGCAAGAAAAACCAGCTTCATTCTTTCTGTTTGAGACTGGAGAGGTGAGAGGTGTGGATTTACATCTGCAGTGTGGAAGGATGTGCCCTCTTGGCTGGGGAGACCTCGGAGGGAGGTGGCTGCTGTGGGAGCTGATCCAGTGCGCGCCGCTGGGACAGCAAGTGCATGACTTGGAGAGATTTAGACAGCTTTTTGAGAAAAACCTCCTTGTGTTGAAATGTCATCCCAGTCATGATGTTGATTTCAATGGAGAATTGCTTGTGAAAGTGGCTTGCAAGCTGTGTCTGAAGGCCCGTGACCGTGCTGACCTCGGTGGGTTTGGCTGTGGTACTGAACACGGGGCAGACACCGTGCAGCAGCCCCGTGGGTGCAGCCTGGGGGCAAGAGATCCTGTCTGACTGACACAGGGCAGCATTTGGGCTGGGAGGTGTCACTGTCATGCTTGCAGGAGGGTCTGGGAGCTGAGCCTGGGCTCTCAGACATCCTCACTGTGCTCTGGATTGATGCACAGGCCAGCATTGGCACAGGGGGCTTAGGGGTGGCTGCAGGTGTGACCCCAGTTTGGTTTGTGCTGATGTGGCTGGTGCTGAGGTGAGGCTGGAGGAGGCTGTGTCCATATCATGGACCTGGATAGTTTCTGTTGCTGGGAGCTGAGAGTCAGTAAATGAGCAGTGGTTGTTTTTTCTGTTACTGGTGAATGCCTTGTGTGACTCAGGCTCAAATTGCTGTGTGCCCATCGAGGCTGGGCCATTAGAGGTTTGGGGGTTTTGTTCTCACTCTGGGCAGAAAGGTGGCTGTCAGAGGGCAGGACAGTGGTTGTGCTTCAGGCAGGACCTGTCTGTTGGAATGTCTGGGAGCAGCGTTTGAAAGGCAGCCACCTTGGGTTGGGTGTGTCTGTCCCCCAGCTTGTGCTTGCTCTGGTGTCTCCCTAGGGAATGCATTTTTTTTCTCCGTGCTCTATCCTGGTTGCACAATAGTGAGCACTATGTAGGCTGCTGGCTTTATTGCCTGCAGTCTGCTGAGGTTTGGAACTTGCCTGGGCTCACCTTTTGCCCAGGCATCTCACATGGGCAGGGGGTGAGTCTGCATCGGCACATCGGTGTCAGCCGGTCCAGGCTCCTCAAAACTCACCTAGGGCTCGAGAGGTGAGTGCTGGGATTTCAGGGACCAGCTCTTCTCTCTGCAGCAGTCCAGCAGAAGCAGGTCCAGCTGGCTCACTTTTGGGAAGGCTTGCCGATCTGTCAATACTTCAAGAAATGCCAGGGCTAGGAATCATGGAGAAAGGGTTTTGTGAAATCTGGTATTTAAACCTCCCACTCGAGTGATGCTGAGGAGAGCTGGCAATGTAGCATTGGCTTATCAGAAGCTGTGTGGGCAGGTCAGCTTAGAAAAATGTTGCATGAGCAGCACCAGAGGTGAAGGAAAGAAGCTGGTGTCTTGTCAGGTAGAGAGTTTAAATGGGGTCAGAATTTCTTTTTATTAAAAGGATTGTTTTATTTAAATAATAAATGACAGTACGTTCACTGTTGCCAGGGGCTGCTGAAGGGCAACCAGGCAGGTCTGAGCAAAGCAGGGACTAAAGGCTTTGAATTATTTTCTGTCATTAATAACTCTGAACTGAGCACTGCAGATTCATGTAAAAGCCATCTCTGCTTTCATGCATGTGAACAGTTTGGTTTGTGGATAGATCTGCTATGATCAGAGGCTCATTCTATCTTAAAAAAAAAAAAAAAGTTGGCTTCTGAGCTTCACCTGTCAATAAAAGTCCTGGAAAATGAGTCCTTGCAGGCTTCTGCAAGGCCATATGTAACTTATCTTGTCCAGTGCAAGTCTCTAATTGGTGGTTTAAAGTCATTTAAAAAAAAGAATCTGTTAACGGTCAGTCTATTTTTGGTTTAAAGATGGACTTTATATGGTCATAAAGTAAAATTCCTAGCTTAATTATGGGAATCAAAGTACATTGGCTTAATTGCACAAAGAACTGCACACAAGAGTGCAGAGAGGACACGCTTTGCAAGTGATTATCTGCTGATGAAATACTGTATGGAGCAACAAGTGGGGGCATTCCAGGCTGCAGGAAGCATCCTGAGGCCAGAACTGCTGAGCTGCTGAGGAGAGATGGCACCAAACCCTTGTCCAATCCAAGAGAATTGGACATTTCTCTAGGCCAATGTGGACCAGCTCTATTTTTGGAAATAAATAAGCATGGTCAGGGTTCATTCCCACCGCAGCACTATCTGCCCTGCCTTGTGGAGACTTGAAACTGGACAGGATTGAAGGGGTGATTTATTACCAAAGCCTTGGTTGAGGAGTTGATTTGTGCTCTGGAGATGCCTCCAGAAGCTGGAAAAGCAGCTGTGGGAGGTCTGAATGGCAGAGGATTTGGTGATGGGAAATACAAGCTCCCAATGATTAGGAGATCCATCAAACTGTTTCCCTGTTGATTGGACACATAAACCTTGAAAGGTATCAGAGTGCTTGGGGCAAGCCTGCATTCTTGAATCTGAGATACCTGGAAAGCTGAACTGGGTACCCAGGAAGAATTTAGGATGTGGCAGTGCCTGTTCCTAAACTCTGTGTGTGTGCCTGGGAAAGGCTGTGACAGGGACATGAATTGAGGAGCTGTGACTTCACAGCATTTCCACTTCAGCCTGGTGGCACGGGAGGTGGGCAGGTTTGGGGAGGGCAGAGGCTGGTGGGAGGCTGAGGTGTTGGGGCTGGAGGTTGGGAGCAGAGTTGTGTGCATGAGAGGGACTGGGCTGGAGTAAGGAACAGGCACATCTGCACAACAGGGTGCAAACAGGAGACAGAAATAGTTGTTGTAGACTGCTTGGTGGTGAAAAAAGACCTCAGCACAGCTGCTCTGATTGAAACATGGTGGGGGTGATGGAAATCAATAGGATACTGCATTACCTGCCATTGTAGCAGGTATGTTAGGTCACAAAGGAGGAACACTACATCTAAAAGGTTGCTGTAAAATCTGAGGAAATTGGAGTACTGATGACCAGACAGCCACATTTATGTTGGATATAAATTCTGTATTTTAATGACATGGAGGTATTAGGAAGTTTTCTATTCCAGTCAAAAGGAAAGTTGAGGATTTCATGAGCCTTGGGGAAAAAAAAACAGGCTCATGCATCTTCATAAACCTGTTAGAAAAAGTGAGTTCTATTATGGCCATGCTGTCTGGCCAGATTGTTTGGGAGGGAACAGGCTAACATTTTGGTGAGCAAACATATTGATTTACTTAAAGGATCATTTCTTGTAACAGCCTGGTCTAGATTTAGCCTTTGCTCAGGACTAAAACATAAGACATAATTCAAAATACAATTATTGTTGAGTTGTTAAGTAGCAGTTACCACGTGAGTTGCAGGTTCAGCATTCTCAGGGTAGAAGGTGCTGGACTAAAAGTGAGACTTTTGTTCCAAAATATTGCAGGGGAGAAGATCAGAAAAATGAAGTCTTAGACTTACCACAGGTACCTGGGAAGGTTACTAGCATTCAGGTGAGGCAGAACTCTGCCATGAAAGAATGAACAACCCTAAAACTGTTGTTAAAAACAGTTATAGAGGAAGGGACTTCTGGAATTCAGGAGGATTCCACCCAAGGACAGAATCCAGCTCTGGAGGAGCAGACTGGAAGGGCCATGTGGTAGGGCAGGTAACCATGAGTGGGAAATGAGGCAGTTTAGGAGGGGCTTTGCAGAGCAGGGGGCTTTGGGGAGCCAGTGCTGTCTGAGGGACATCAGAGACAAGGCTGGGGAGAAAATCTGGCTGTGCAGGACTAAAGGCAGAATTCATTTCCTGCACTACTTCATGCTGCTGAAGTGACTCCTCCACGTCATTCTGGAGCACAGGGCACGTTTGAGAGCCTGCTGTCCTTTTGGGTGGAATAAGGAGCCTTCCTCTGAAATTCAAGTGAGGCAGAGATGCTGGAGCAAAGTAGGAAATTCAAGTGGAGGAGCAACAGATGTATCAAGGGGTTTTAAAAAAGCTTGGGACTGAAACTCTTAAAGGTACTAACAAAAACAGGGCTGTCAAAAAACAGCTTAGTATTCTCCATGACTAGATAACATCCTAATGTCAGGTTATTCTTTTTTGTTTCATTTAAGTATTAGTCAGGGCACTGGGAATTGCAGATCAGCAACCCTGAACTCCAGTTTGAGAAGGTGAAGCTGAAGTGCTGTAGCTCTTCAGTGTGTGAGAGGTAGAAAGCAAGAGACTTTCTGCAGAGAAAGGGGGTTGGAGCAGGTGATCCCTTCCAACCCAGTCCATTCTTTGATTCTGTGATCAGTCTGGTTTGCTGGGGCACCTACCACAATGTCTGAACACATTGACAAACAGCAGGATAAAAAATGGGCTTGTAATGAGAAGAGAAATACCACAGAGTCCTTCTTTGGTTGCAGTTGTTTTTTGTCACTTGGGAAAAAAAAGGTTGACTAAAGTCTGGTTAGAGAAGGTGATTAAAGGCTTCCAGGTCTGCATCTTCAGCCTTTGAGCAAATGAGTTCCACTCTATGGTTTGGTCAACCCAAAGTTGCTGGGTGAAGAAAGGTTGTTTTTCATGGAACTTTTGTGGTGGACAGCACTAGGTCCAGGTTGCAAAGTCTGGTCTGAGGGGAGAAACAAGCCCAGAATACTGGGTAATCTAGAGAAATCTAGATTTCTCCTGTAAAGCAACACCCCCAGTTCAAATTCCTGCCTTGAGGTGGACTTGCAGGTCTGCCAGATCCCAGAATGTGCCTCAGCTGCTGATATTGTGGCTATGTTCTGTTTTCTTCTTACTAAGGAAAAACTCAGAGGTCTTGACTTTCATAATGGGCAGAAATGGAAGGAGTAGGAGCAGAGGTCTGGGCAGCATCTTCCAGGTCTTGCTTAGATCTGTCCTGGGGGGGATTGTTGGTGTGTGCACATTCAGACCTGTGTCACCTCTCTTCCCAAGAGAGCCAGGAGAACCCACAGGTAACTGGTGTCAGCCAGAGCAACCTTTTGCTGCTCTGGCTTAGTTTTAGGCTTCTTAAAAGTCCAGGAGTCATGGCAAGTACCCTGGCTTCTCCACCTTCCCTGTCTCCAGTAGATGATGGTACCAAAGAGTGAGTGCTTTGATAAGACATTGGAGTTTGCAATAGAAACAGGATAACTGCAGGCACTGTGAGGCTTTCACTCAGAGTTTGTGTTTAAAGACAGGGAGCAGAGTGGTTGGGTTATATTGGAGAAGTGACCCCAGCCTGGCTGTGGCTGGAAAATTGAGAAGAGCATAAGGTTTGGTGCAGTGAGCATGGGGCTGACCCTGGGACATGTGAGGCAACAGCAACTGGGGGGGAAAAAAGAGTAATTTTTAATGCTCCATCAGTGTGCCAGGCTGTAAGTGAATTGTTCATTCAGGAGGAAGACCTCTGATTGTGGTAGCAGAGCAAAGGAAGGGAAGGTGAGCAGCCTGCCACAAGAATCCTGCACATCCCAGGTGTGCTGCAGGTCTGTGAGGCTGCTGAGCAGGAGTTCCTCTGTACCACAGCTCAGCAGAGCCCCACAGTGTCCCTGTGCTGCTCTCCCTGGTGATCAGGTGGTTGTCACTGGCACAACCTTTGTCCCTACCCTAGAAATCCATTAGATTGCTCACTTCTAGTTAAATTATACCAGCTGACTTTGAAGTTACTCAATATAAAACCGTCGTGGTATGCTTGCATGATAGTTATTTGATGTAAGACAACAATTTCTTGTGCTCTCTCTTTAGGAATTTGGGCTTTGAGTTTCACTGGGGTGTGTTGTATGTACCCAACTGCACAGGATCAGGCCCATCTCTGTTTTCAAATGTATTTCACATCTGCAATTAGAGATGTTCTAGGAAACAAATTAGGAGATCGAGTTGTCTGTCACAGGCTCAGGTGATCATAGCGACTTGTGCTCAAGGCTCTGTCCTCGTAGAGACCTGCACGGCTGCTTTGTGTAACTGCTGTCAGAGCTCTGGTTCTGGTCCTAGTGTTTTTTATAAATGTACTGAGTATACTTGCCTTTAAATCCTGTTAGGTACTGATAATTATCGCTGGTATTCTGTACATTAGCTCTGTACTAGCATTCACATTGGACTAGGCTTAATAGCGTGAGTGTCAAAGATGACTTGAAAAAGGAAAATTAGTTTATACCCTTTTTGTGTGGTTCTACTCCATGTAGTGGGTGGTTTGTAGAAGTACCAGAAGTGCTACAACTGTCTTCCCGTTTTTACTTGCTGTGATTCTCTGCAGCAGAACATAGAGAATTAAGTCTGTTTTTCCATCCTTTGGAGACACTGAGATATTGTCATGGTGAGGTCCATGGAGATACCCAGAGAGCTGGGCCCTCACACAGAGATAAGGCATCTTTTCCATTTGTTTCTTTTTTCTTTTTTTTTCTTCTGCTGTCCATCCTCCAAGTTTTTGTTTGTTTGTTTTTTTAATGTAAAAAAGTTATTCCCTCACCTGTCAGTGCAACAACCTCTAGGATATTTGTGATCTTCCAGAAAAAGTAGACAGGACTGAAATAATTAATGCCAAAAATTGCCCATGGCAAGGGAGGGAAATCCTTGTTCTCAAGGCAAACCCCATCCAGACCTTTTTTCAGCACACCACAAGGGTATAAATGCCCATTTTTTCTTTTCCAGGTGATCTTTAAGGCCAGGTGGCAGAGGGCAGAGGCTGCCCTCGGTGGGGTTCCGGTGCCCTGTGGCGCCCGCGCTGTCCTGCTGTCCCCTGAGCCCCCGGCACCCCAGCATTTAGGGAGCTCCTCATGTGGGGTTGGCTTTCACCCTGTCCTCAATTTGGATCCCCAGGGCAGAAAAATTAGGACTTTCTCAGTTAAAGAAAAAAACCAAAAGTGAAGCAAAATCTCTGGAGAGTTGTGTTTCCCCACAGCAGTGATGGCCCCTCAGCACCCACTTCTGTTCAGCCAGGACGCCCGGGTCAGTCCTGCTGGGTTTTTAGCCATCTTGACCTCATGTTTGCAAATATTATTGGTAATATAATGCTCTATGTACAAATGTCTGTGTGGCTCATGTGTATGTTTCTGTGGTTCAAGTCAGCCACAGACTTCTGGAATTTCATTGTACTTTGGTTAAATGTTGGACTTTTAACTCTTCTACTGTATGGCTTCTTGATTTCTCTTGTCCAATGTGGACCAACTCTATTTTTGGAAATAAATAAGCATGTAAATAAAATGAATGGGTTTATGCCACTTACAAGAAAATGCTTTATTTAAAATATCCACTGAGTCTTGTATATTTTATGGTATCTCAGGGAGCAGCCGAGGCTCAGGCCCCTTGTGCTGAGATACCATATTATGTACAAATTCACTTCCAAATGCTTTTGGAAGCAGACTTCCCACTCCTGAACCAAACCCCCATAGGACCAGCCTTGCAGAGGAGGGAGGGGGGAATCCAGAAACACATAGTTTAAGGGGAGTAAAGGAAACAAACACAACTTTCCTCTCAACACAAGGCTTCTGGTTTGAGGTGTCCAGGTGCCAGAGACACTGCTGGGTGCAGGGATGCCATGGGTCGGTTCTCAGCTCCCACCTGGGAGCATGTGGAGATCAGGAGCACGATGACATCTCTTTTTTTATTTTTTTTATTTTTTAAATTCTCCATATAAACCAATATTTACCAGTAATCCTGTGTTTCTGTTTTTGTTTTTTGGCAGACTTTTACCAGTAAATATCGGTTTATTCCTGAAACCAGAAGCCCTAAACATACCTTTGTTAATAAGGTCAGTTGGCATTTTGTCTCTCTCATTCCCCACTCCCCCCCAGTACAACCCAGCAGGTGGTTGAAAGGTACCAAGTTCTCTTTCTAGTTTTCCTGCTCTGCATCTCTGGGAACTGGAGCCCGCAGGACCTAGAGCCTTCTGTTGGTAATGTAGATTTGAGTTTACAAATTATTCTTTTACCATTTTAAATCCTGCTTTTAAGGACAGAGGTGTTCCCACATGCCCACCACGGGAACTGGTAGAAACCCCTAAATTGCTCCTCCTCTCCAAAGCCTGTGGGTAGGTCTCTCACTAGCATCTTCAGGCTTGGGGCTGAAAAAAATAATTGATCCCAAAATATGCACTAAAAACTGCCATTTCTGGTTTACTGTGAGCAGGACTGGGGGAGGGAAGGGCGGGAAAGGAGTTTGAAACTTACTTTTCTCCCCCTTTTTTCCAAGAAAGCAAATGTGACATGGGGAGGAGGGAGAGAATGTGAACGTGGCCCTTCCTAAAGTCATTGTAAACTCCTCCTCCGAGGCTGGGAAAAGGGGCAAGTGAAAGATCTGATCCTTAAAAGGACATCACTGGGTGTCTGAGACCCCAAAAGCAGCTGGTGATTTTTAAGGACTCAAATTGCTTTTGGTTTATCCCAAGACAAATTGACTTGGGAATGTTGAAGCCTCCTTTTTCCCCACAAGTATTTGCCACCCAAACACTGCATGTTTTGGTAATACCCCAGAAACAGAGAACCTGATGAGGGATAGAAAATGAGTTTACTGCACGGTCCAGGCCAAATTTTTTCTCCCAAGCAAACAAAATAAAAAAAATTGTTAAAACCCTCAAACCAAAGCCCATCCCTGACCCTCCCCAAAAAAACCTTCTAAGAAAGCAAGTCCAAGAGGATCTCAAATGCCCAGTCTGGTTCTGTCCTCCATGGTTGACAGGGGTGTTTTTGGCATAGCTGCAGCCCAACCATGTCCCTTTAAGGAGTACCGTGGCTCATTTCCTCCTCACCAACCCCAAGCTGAGGTTCCTGAGAGCTGATGAGAGCTCCTGCAGCCTTAGGTGGAGTCCAGAATGAGGGGAGCCCTTCCAGCTGTGCACTTTGAGCTGAAAACTACCTTTCCTCCCCTTTTGCAGCCTGGGTGGTTCTGATTGCTGGCAGTTCTGTAATACAACCTTAATCTGAGCAGTTGAGGCTGGTCCTACCTTATCTTCAGACGTCTTGCGGAGGACTCCTGTTACCAGTTTGGTACTCAAAAGCTCCACCCCACCACCAGAAGTCACTTTTTGTTTTTTCCAAAGGCAGTGATAGCTCACCCTCTCTAGCTCTAATGAAAAACCTGATAATTGCAATGCAACTTTCTAATAAATTGTTCATATATTCATAATTCTGTTGCAATCCCAAATTGGAGAAGAGATCTGTTAAAGGTATATATTAGTCTAGATTTTTCTTATTGTAAATACTGTAATTTTATAATACTGTCAATATTTTATTAACTTAGAAATATTTAACAGAGTTTAATCTATGGTAGTTGATTCATTTATAGGTTTATGTTGCAGCCAATTACATTCTAATGTAAGATTAACTTTCAGCATGTAAACTTTGAGTGAATATATCTCTGGAAAGATTAAGAGAGAAAACTCTCACTCTTAATCTGTAGTATTTATCCCCAATTTCCAGTTGGGAATTATTTAACAAAATATTAGGAGGTTTTGAGAGCTCATGAATCTAATAACTGCAGTTGGATTTGAAAACTTGAATTTTGAGATGTAAAAGTGAAAAAGTGAAAAAGTTTGTTTCAGTACCTGACCTCTCTAGCACAGAAGTCTTTATTTTGAGCAAAGGGACACTGTCAGTTCAATTTTAGTTTCTTGCTTTTGGGGGGAAAAAGAAACCACAGAATGCAGCCCTGTGGCGTGAGTGTGAATTCCTTGTGGCTCGCAAGGGGAGCAGCTCCTCTCCCGAGGCTCAGGCCCGGCCAGAGCAGCTCCATCCCCGCCCCAGCCCGGCCCGGCCGCAGCTCGGGGAGATGGAAAACGTGCACAAATCTCAAATTGACTTGATTTTTGACCAAAGCCTTTGCTTTTTAAAAAATTGAAATCTCTCTCTCTCTTTTCACCTGATGGTGTCCCTTTAGCATCATAAAGATGTTCATGTTCTCTGAAAACCGTGAGAAGTGATTTTCTTTCCAAGGCAGGGGAGAATTGGTCTGTCATTACAACTTGCATAAAAAACACCAAAAATATCTTGAGGGTTTTCACAGGCGTTGGTATTTTTTGAGTGTAAAAGTTAATCTTGATTAGAGATGTGCCAATCTTTACTGCTTTCCTGTAGTGTTGTTACACTTAGGCATTTCAGTTCACTTACAAATATATACTGTAACAGTATACTTTGTACAGATTTATTTAAAATTTATTTGAAAACTGAAATAAAGTAGGCAGAAAATAAAGATATTTATTTTTCATTTGACTATGTAAGAAGGTATCATTCTTTTGGTTTTAGTGCACTGGTGTACCAAGCCTCAGAACCACTGCTTTCTCCAGCTCATAGGATGCTTTTCCAGACTGTGGATACGTGTATGTGTACTGCTGTGTTGATAAGTAAATGCCAACGATGGAGTTCGTTGCTTTTATACATCCCAAAGAGAAGTTCTCCACCGTTCCCTGTCTGTTTTCTGACCGAACAGGCGTGTGTTTGTGAACAGTGTTCACGCCAGCTCTGCCACCCCACCCTCACATCAGCTCACACCAATGCCAGGATGGGAGGAGTTGCCTGCGTACCTTCCCCAAAACACCCCGGGCCACAGTGGCATCGTCAGGGAGCAGTTCAAACCTGTGTCCTTTGGGCTTTGTGTAAAGCAAATGCAGAACAAGAAAAATCGAGATGTTAAATCCATTAGAAAACCAATTCCTTATTGTACAGTAGTATGGAGATCTCTAGTCAACCTGCCATTAATAATAGATTCTTATTTTTTGAATGATCTATTTAAAAGAACAGCAAGCATTGTATTTGCTAGTAAATCTGAAGTGTTTACATGGAATTACTAAATAAATTATTTGATCTAAGATGGCTCTTATCAGTGCTGATTTTTAATAATGGAAATTCGGTTTGGCAGCTGCTTTTTTAGTTCGAGCTGTTCTTTAAAATCTTCCAACGCAGGTTTTTGGTTTTTTTTTTTCTCATTGCATCCTTGTGGTTCAAATTAGGTTCTGAGGAAGAGGCAAACCACGCCTCTCCCTGCAAGGCCTGACAGGAGTGCTAGCTCACGTTTTCTAACTCTTTCCATGAGGCTTTCCCTTCACATCCCAACCAGCTGAGATGAACAGGATGCTGAGCCCAAAGCCTGCAGCACTCGCTGCTGCTCGCTGGGCTGGGGCTGGAGACACAGGATGGAGTTTTTACAGCAGAAAGCTTTGGGATAGAAGTAGAACATCCTCCTGTGAGGTAATGAGTTGTCACACTCAGTTCCAGCGAGGCTTGGTCCTGCTTCCTGCTGCTCCAAGGCTGCTGGAACACCCTGTGCTCCCGGCCCTGGGTCTGCAGGCAGTCACCAGAAGCAGATGAAGGCTTTGCATCATCAGCAAAGCCAAAGGGAAATTCAGGAGCTCTCACCCCTTCCAAGCCCCAAGGGCAGCTCTCTGCCAGCTGTGCAGCCCCCAAAGCTCCTGGAGCTCCGGGGCTGTAGGATGGAAGCGGTGCTGCCCTGC
Organism: Ammodramus savannarum pratensis; assembly: GCA_020466415.1. Lineage (NCBI taxonomy): Eukaryota > Metazoa > Chordata > Aves > Passeriformes > Passerellidae > Ammodramus > Ammodramus savannarum. Next base: position 2,293,520 of record JAHXMQ010006307.1, on the reverse strand, counting down.
CTTGGGGCTGGATGCAGAAATCCCTGTTCCAGGAGCAGCACAGGAGCAGGCAGGCGTTGCAAATGCAGAGTCTGGCCACACCGTGTCCCCCTCCAAGCTCCGCAGCCGCTGCTTTTGTGCCTGGTGCTCAAACCTGGGGAAAATGAAACCATCAATAATGCACCTGTCCCCGCAGTGCCGCTCCCAGCCTGGCGCGGACCAGCGCTGAGTCACCCCATGTTTAATTCAACGCTCTCAGCGCCACAGCCCTGGCTCCAAAGCCATCCGGTGCTTGCATTATGCACCAGCTGAAATTCTTGTTGGACATGGATTTCACGCTTCGTGTTCAGGGCAGGATTCCCAGCCCACCCCACACTCTGAGGAGGGGAGGGGTGAGCCCAGACCCTGCTCTGTGTGCATGGACAGTGTCTCCCCCAGCCCTTCCCTCTCCTCTTTCCCTCACTGGCTTGGAAAGGTTTGAGATATCCATCCCTGGGCCCTGCAGCACAACCACAGATCTCCCTGGGCTTTCACTGCAGCAGCTCACCCATCAGACCACGCTGTTTCCACCAGAAATTATTCTGCTGTCTCTTACTGCTCTGAAGAGCATATTTACACACATCTCTATCTCCTTTGTGAGCTAGCCCATGGTTAGGAGCAGTATATTCCTAGAAACTTGCTTCCTGGTTTGAGGGGAATAGAGCACACTGATAAAATGGCTCCATTTGTCTGAGTAACATCAGGAAACTCACCTGGGCCAGAGCTTCTCCAAGCTGATACCCACTGCCCAATGGTGGGTGCTTGAGAAGAAGCAGGAAACAGCTGCTCTACACCTTGACAAGCTATGAAAGGCCCTTATTTTGGAAGAAAATACTTCCTCTTTAGCCCAATTTCCCACTCCAAACCCACCGCTCTCTGTAGCACATGGGAACAACCCTCAGCATTGATCCCACTGCCTCTCCCGTCTCCACTGCTCATCTTAATGCTCAAAGCAAAAACCAAACTGAAACATCAGACAGAAACTCTGGTCACAAAGTTTTGGGGTTAGTAATTGCTCAAATTGTTTTCAATGGATGGGGCAATGCTCCAGTTACTCAGACATGGAGCATCCTGAACTGGCCTTGCCTTGGGATGGCTCCCAGCCAAAGCAATTCCTTCCATGCTGGTTTGGTTGGCATTGCAGAGAACCTGTGATTTTTCTGGGAATTGGCTGAAGTAGGTTATTCAAGATAAAAAGAAATGCCCCTGGGTGGCATTCCTGACCTAGGGAAACAGAGAAGGTATTTTTGCTGCTTCCACCACTGCTGCTCACATGGAGAAGTGACTCAAAAGCCAACTGGTACCTGCCCAATCCCTCCCAGTCCAGCCATGCAGGTGTTGGGAAGAGAAACTGCTCTGGATTTTCAGGAATTCATATTTGCAATCAAGAGGCAAAGCCATGAGCTTGATCCATCTCCTCCGAGCTTTCCTTTGAACCCAGCAGAGCATGGGAACTGTGAAAGGAATACTTGAATTATTCTGACCTGGATTTGTTTCTCCAAGTCTAAAATGCATGGATGCTGAAAGTGGGGAACTTTATAAGATACCAAATATTCCAGCTGACCTGGGAATCAAAAGCTGAGGCAAGGACAGAGGGTGATTGCTGCTGCCAGGGAAGGAAGAAGGCAGCATGACTCTGTGACTCTTGGGGAGCCTTTGTTCTGCACCCCCTGGGCAAGCTGGGACCCAGATCCAGGGCCAGCTGCTCCAGAGCCTTTGGGGGCAGCTGCCTGTCCCCAGGGATGGCTGGGGACACTGTCCCCATGAGGCTGCCACAGCTGGGTGCCAAGGGATGCCTGGAAGAGCTTGACCTGCCAAGGGTGCCCTGAGAGAGCTGCAAATACAGTGGGAGAGAGGAGGGGACTGGTTTGGAGCACAGAACCCAGCTCAGCCCTACTGACCCTACAAGAGACATTGCCTTCCTGTGCCTCCCTTCGCTCTTCACCCCAGAAGTGCCTCCCTGAGCCAGCCTGCATCCATCACAGACAGAGCAAACAATGCCAGGAGTGACCAGAAGGACTGAATCCTCCTAAAGCTGGAAGCAGGAGATGCCAAAGTGCCTCTCCCTGTGTGAGACAGACAGTAACAATGCCTGTAACACCCAGCACAGCTCACAGACTGCAAGGATTCCCAGCTGAGGTTTTCCATCTTCTCCATGGATTGAACCTGCAGTGCATCTCCCAGGAATGGCCATGGAAACACCTTGCCATGCTCTGCCTGCTGCCCTGGCTGAGGGCTGGACTGACATCCTGGCCATCACAGGGGCAGCCCATGGCCCAGTGTAGTGCTGGAGGAGCTGCTCCAGCCCAGAGTGAGCAATTCCTGCTCCCAGAGGGTCCCTGAGGGAAGTCAGATTTGCCCCCACCAGCTGGTGATTCTCCCCCTCGCTTTGCCAATCAGGGAATCTATCCCAGGATAATCCAATGCAGCTGAAAGATCCTGTTGCTCCCCCCAAAAAATAACCTCTAGCAGCAATAGAGCAGCTGTGGCTGTCCCATACCTGGAATGTTCCAGACCAGGTTTGATGGGGCTTGGAGCAGCCTGGGATACAGGAAAATGTCTCTGCCCATGGCAGGGAGGAGGGGCCAGATGAGTTTAAGGTCCCCTCCAAACCCAAACCATTCCATGATTCCATGAACAGCAACAGCTTTCCCTCCAGCTGGTGGTTCCCCCTGGCCTGTCAGGGTTTGCCCTGGCTCACAGCAAGCACTGAGGTGCCACAGACTTTGTGCCCAGCACAGTGCCTTGCCCAGGGATGCAAGAAAGGAGCATGCCCCCAAAATCCCCCAGCCCAGACCTGTGATGGGGGCACAGCACAAAGGGGCTGCAGGCACCTCCTCACTGTGCTGAGCACTCTGAAAGTATCATCATGTACAGGATGAGCTCAGTCCATGTGGGGAGCAGCAGGGATGAAGGGAATCCTTGTGCCAGCTTTGCTGTCCCCTGGTTCTGCTTCTCCTTCTAATATCCCATGGCACTAAGTGCTCCTAATCTTGCATTTTCTGTGGTGAATTGCCCTTCATTTTCAGCCTGCAGCTCGAGGATTTCTCAGCAAGCTGCTGCTTCTCTGTGATAGAATTAGTGACAGTGGGGACAGCAGTAGTAATTATTCAGTGACCTGGAAGTGACCTTTTGATGTTAAAAATCCATGGCTCTGCTAAGGGCTAAACATCCATGAACCTAAAGAAGGTCTTGAAACCCTGAAAACATTTGGGCAATAGCAAAACACCTGGGAAAGGTGCTCAAGGAGGGAGAAGCCCCAGGAAATGTCTCAGTGAGTGAAGGATCCTGTCTGGGGCCAGGCCATGTACCCTGGAGCCCTGCTGGTGTCACAGCCTGTGGTGACCCTGTCCCAGTGCTGGGACACAGGGATCCCTGGCTGCAGGAGCAGCTCTTCCATGGCTTTTTGGGAAGCAGGGGGGATTAACCAGTCTATCTCCCAAAACAGCTGTGGGCACATGTCCTACACATGTGGAACTGCTGGTGGCACCAGCTCTGCCCCATTTGTCAGCCTTACAGCCCCCAGACCTTCCTGCCCTTGTGCTGGCACCACCCTGGGAGGAGATGCCACGAGGAACAGGCAGGAAAGAGAATTTCTCACCTCCCATGGTCTCCTGGTCTGCCTCCAGCCCTCCAGCTCCCAGTGCCACTGGACTGGGCACACCCTGGGCAGGGTGCCCTGAGCTCTGCTGGCCTCACACAGACCCACTGCCTACAGTGCTGTTTTCTGCCCTGCTTTGGGCCATGATGGGCAGTGGGATGCCTGATGAGCTTCTTAGGAGATCTCCTAAGATCTCCTTAAACCCCCACCTGCTACCCAAGCCCCTCTGGGCAGTAGGAGATGAACCCAGGATAGGGCACTGGTGACCTGAGTGTCTCCCAGCTGTTCAGCCCCTGCTGAAAGGGAAATCTCAGTCTCTCAGGGATGAGTCAGGCAGCCAGATGAAGGATAAATTTCTAGCTCTCTTTTTCACTTCATACCACAAATGTGCCCAGTGAGGCTTCTCATGGCTCCTGGGCCAGCACCCCAGCTCACCCCTGAGGCTCAGCCCAGTCCTGCCAGGAACATGTGCAGCTCAGGTCCTGCCAGGTGAGCAGAGCTCCTAAACCCCCTCGCAGGTGGTTGGAAAGGTGCAGCCTGAGCCTTGCAATGGGCAGACAAACACAGAGACCCTGCTGGGAGCTGGGACTGCTGGAGGTGAGGGAGGGCACCCAGGGCAGCACTGCTGGGTGAAGCTGATGCTCCTCTCAGCCTCTCCACAAAGCTGTGCCTGAGGAAGAGGAGCATGAGGAAGGCAGCGCAGTGCTGGGTCCCTCTGCTGTAGAGCTGGGTTGAGGCCCCACTTCAGTCAGAACAGAAGTGGCTTTTTGGCTTTTTCACCTTCCAGTTGTGCCCCCTGAGGTCTTTGTGCCCAGACAGATCCTTGACATAAAATGGGAATCAGTGATTCAGAAAAACACAAACCATCTGTGGAGCAACGTCACAGCAGAGGCCACTCCACACGTGTGAGCCCTCAGCAGACCTGCTCCCTGGGGAAAAGAGGAGTTAGCTGCAATTTTTTTAATGACACTGCTATTTTGAAAGGAATAACTCATATAATAATAACAATAATTGCTTCCTGTGCATGCCCAGCACGTGTGCTTGGAGCTCAAGTAGAATATTAATAGCAATTAATTACAGCCCCTCTGACAGCAGCCAGTGTCAGGAGGGGACACCCACTGGTGTCAGCTCAGGCTGTGCCTCTGCCCCGTCTCTTCACATTTATATTTCAGCAGACAAGGCTCTGCTCAGCACCTTTCCTTCACCTGAGAGGTCCCCACTGCAATCCTGGGGCTCAGGGACAATCCCTCCATGACAGGAAGCAGCCCAAGGTGGAGCCAAGTCCCAATATCTGACAAAGAAGCTTGGCTACAAAATTCTCCTCAGTCTATTCTAGAAAAGCTGATTTCCTGCTCAAAACAATGTGGTGATCCTCACCTAATGTCCCCACAGGAACATTTGTCTTAAACAGCTTTGAAATTCGTTTAAAACTGGTTTTCCACTCACTTTAGCAGGCAATCTTGAGCAAGCCATGTGCAAACCCAGCACTCCTAAGCTCACTCAGGGTGCCCCAGGAAGATGTGGAGAGGACAGGAAAGGTTTGGGCTGGGGGTAAGAGGAGATGGAGGGGCTTTGGCTCTCCCAAACATCAGAGAGCAGCAGGTCTCACCCTCCAACCCCTGACAGCCTGCAGGGCCCCCTGCCCTCACCTCCTGACCTTTGGCTGCTGGATCTGGCTCTCCCAAGGTGCCTGTGTCTCTCCTGACTCTGCCTCCTTTCAGGTTTTTTTTAAATCCTTTTCTTTTTTCTGCCTTTTAAATCTTTTTCTCCAATTTCAGCATCTCTAAAGGATGAGTGAAGCCAACTGCTGTGAGTTCTGCTGTCACACATCTATTTACTAAGCACCAAACCACACTGTTGTGAGTATTGAAAAAATACATATCAGAGCTTTTCAGGTCTCTAATCCAGCCAAGCACAGAGGATTTGGGGATTTCAGCAGTTCCTGGGCAGTCCTGAGCTCTTCTTCCAACCAGACAAAACCACGAGCACAAGAATCCACCAAAGTTGTGTCCAAACCCAACAACACCCAAATAAAACCATCACCTGTGCCTGGACAGGAACAGGACCTTCCTTTTGTTTCCCAGCTGATTTTGGCTGGCACAGAGGTTTCTCATCAGTGCATGAAGACCACACCTGCTGCCAAGGCTTCAGCCCATCAAAATGACCCCAGCCCAAATGCAATGCACTTTAATTCTGCCCTGAGCTTCCACCTCTCCCTGACACATTGAATACTGTGAGATTAAATAAAATGCTCATTTTTTTAAATAAATCCCAGAGAAAAGAACAAATCCATTTACAAGATTTATGTTTGATGCAATCAGGCTCCAAGCCTGGGGAGGTAGAGGTGATAACACTTTTCTGTGCAGCCTATTAGATTAATCAGCTATAAAATATTGTGGGGCTAGTGGACAATTCTCTCTGGCATTCACAAGATCCAGGTTGTTCTCCCAGAGGGTGGTGGGCACAGAACAGGCTCCCCAGGGCAGTGGTCACAACCCCAAACCTGACAGAGCTCCAGGAGCTCTGGGACAATGCTCTGAGGCACAGGGTGGCATTGTTGGTGCGTCCTGTGCAGGGCCAGGAGATGGATTTGATGATCCTTGTGGGTCCCTTCCAGCTCAGCATGTTCTGGGACCCTGTGATTCCTTGATGTATTATTTTCACAATTTTTTAACTTCCTTCCTGGCTGAGGGTTCCTCTCTGTCTCTCCTGGGCTTGTTTCCAGGGAAGCAGGGCATCATCTCTCCTGTCCCTCCAGCTCACTCCTGCACAGGGTGGCACAGCTTTAAATGTTCCTGTCTGCTGAGATCTCTCTTATGCCAGTTCCCAGCAGGGTTTAACACCCTGAGCCCCTGCAGAGCCAGGAGCAGAGCCAGGCAGTGCCAGCCACTCTGTGCCCACCAGCCTTATGGCTTCAGCCCCCTGATGGGCTTGGGATGGCTCTGGGGGGCTAGGAAAGGCTCAGCAGTGACCCCACAGTCCCAGTGGTCAAAGACACCCCATAATATCTGGTTTTGGGGAACCAGACCCACAACAGCCTGGGCAGCACAGCTGGAGCAAACCAGGGAGCCCCCAGGGCAGCACCTCCTCAGTGGAGCCCCTGTGGGCAGCTCCTCCAGGGGAGCAGCCTGGAGCCCCACATTCCCCCTGGAGCCCCACATTCCCCCTCTGACTCCTCTGCCCAGAGCAGGGGAGCTGCCTCAGGAGGAAACAGGCCCAGCACAGAGCGTGATGGGGAAAGGGGAAAGCAGAGACAAGGCACTGTCAAAAGAGACACTAATTAGTGCTAATTGCAAATAATCAGCCAAACCTGAGAGCAAGAGGGAGCCCAGCCCTGGCACAGGCAGTGGCCCTGGCTGGAGTGAGGGGCACATGCCAGGCAGGTCTGAGGGGCGAATCCCAGAGATGGGAGCCCAGTGCCTCCCACACCATCTCTGCTCTTCCCATGCCCCACCAGACAGAAGCTCCCACGTGCTGCAGCACCCAGGGATCCCCTAAATCCTCTCCATGTCCCCTGGAAGCAATTCCCAAGGATGTTACTCATCCTGGGACACCCTGCTGCAGAGCCCAGGATTTGCCTCTGGCTGCTCCAAAGGCAGCAGAATTTGCTGGAAGATGATCCCAGGAGATGCTGGGAGATGACACATCATAAAGCAAGCCTTGTCCCTGTCCTGCCACCACCCTGGGCTCAGCCAGGTGGGGTTCTCAGGGCACAGGGATCCTCCTGTGAGCCCTTGGGGCCCCTTTCCTACCTGCAGGGTTGAACCTCCAGGTATGTGCAGGTGTCACTGACATTCCCAACACAGCACAAGCCTTCTGTTATCTGCAGTCAGCTTTTCCTCCCCAGAGGCCATCCTCCTTCAGTTCTCCATCACCCACACCTGCAGCACGCCCAGCTCTCACTGCTTTGCCCCGGGATCCTCATGGAGCTCTGTGCTCAGAGCAGATCTCCAAGGGCTGCCATGGATGAGCCCCCAGCTCCCACACCTTGCCCCGAGCCCCAGGGGCCTCTCTGAGACATCCTGGGCTGGGCACAGAGTGCTGTGGCAGCACCAGGATGGAATTTGCTCCCCTCCATCCTCGTGGAATGGTTCTCCATCTCCATTACCTGGCTGTCCTCACCTGCACTCCATGGCTTATTTGGCACCCACCCAAATCCCACACACCTCCTTCCTTCCTGACC
>JAHXMQ010006307.1:2263528-2278718 GCA_020466415.1 Ammodramus savannarum pratensis | reverse complement strand
ATCCCAGAGTGATTTCAGCCTTCCCCTCCCTCCATCACCTTTCTGTGCCTGTCTCTTGGCAGCAGGAGGTCTTCCCTTCCCTTCCCATTTGTTCCCAGTGTGGGCCATCCCAGACAGATGAATTTGAGGAGAGAGGGTGATATTTCTGTCTTGCATAGCACTGATCTAATACTTAATTATTTAAGATCTTGCAAAACACTTGTCATCCTTGGGATAAAGTGCTTTGCAGGAAGCACAAGGCAGTGTTATGAAAGCATTAATGTTTCTGCCTTCTTTGTGCTTTGTGGGAGCCAAGGGCTCCTGGGTACCCCAGGACACCTGCAGCTGTGTGCTCTGAAGGGTCACAGAGCCACACAATGGGTTGGGTTGGAAGGGACCTTGAAGATCCTCCAGTGCCACCCCTGCCATGGCAGGGACACCTTCCACTGTCCCAGGGGCTCCAAGCCCTGTCCAGCCTGGCCTTGGCACTGCCAGGGATCCAGAGGCAGCCACAGCTGCTCTGGGCACCCTGTGCCAGGGCCTCACCACCCTCACAGCAAAGAATATTTTCCTAATATCTATTCTAAACCAAATCTCTTTGAATCTGAACCCACTCCCCCTTCTCTTGTCACTATATTCTCTTGTAAATAGTTTTGCCCCATCTTCCCTGTAAATCCTGTAAAGGTGGTGATTTGCCTACTGGCAGCAGAAAGCTGCAAACACTAAGATATAATTCCTTCTGTCTCATCATTCCCTTCCCAGCCACCATGCAAGTAAAAGCTCTGCTGGGGCCTCATCCTGCACCCCCTGCCCTCCCTGACCTGCCTGGGAGCATCCACAGCATCCACATGGCCATGGCCATCCTCCATACACCCCCCAGTCTGCAGGGCCACCCAGGCCACCCCAAGCAGTGATTCTATGGAATATCCCTGTGCTCAGGAATATCTGATGCTCTGGAACATCCCTGTGCTCAGCTGGGATCTCCTGTCCTGCCCTCCCCACACCCCCAGCTCCCCTGGCAGCCTGAGAGGCAGAAAATGGCCTTGGCTCTGTGCAAAACATCTCCATATCATCACCTCTGTGTTCAGCACAAATACAAAATACAGTACACTGGGAAGAAAATAACTCCAGCCAAACCCAGCACATTCCACCTCATATTCCATACCCCTTACACCATTCCAGGTCCCACACTATCCAGTACAACCTCAATAGCCACTGCCCCCCTTCCCATTCTTTGATCTGACACACAGATATCATTCCCTTAGTCTGTGGACCACTCTGGAAAATGTTTATAAAGCATCAGCAAAATGCCTGTTCATTCATTTAGTCCGTGGTTTGAGCTCCATCTGCTCTGGTGGGCACTCAGGACAGCAGAGCTGCTGGGTGGGGGCAGTCATTGGGCACCAAAGGCAGCTCAGCTCAGTCACTGCTGCCTTGGCACTGCTCCTGGGAGGCTCCTCCTGCTTTGGGCTGAATGGTGCCTGTTTTAGTAATTCCTGAAACACACAACTCAAATCATGGCTTACAGCAACTTACAGATCCATGGCAACCTCCATCCCTGGCCCTTTTGGGCCAGGTTTTAACCTGATTTAACACTGCACTGAACTCCAGCCTGGCTTCCCCACGGGGCTCCTGCCAGAGTCCCCATCAGTGTGGGCACATCCCGGCCCTCCAGGGCAGCAGGGCACAGCAGACACAAATTCAGCCTTCCCTGAATTTCTGCAGGTTGGCTCCTCCCCAGGGGCTGCAGCTCCTCACCAGCTGCTCCAGCCTGGATCTCCCGGAGCTCCTGCAGCAAACCTGCTCCAGCTCAGGCCCCACAGGGTCTGTGCTCCATGCTGGGCTCATTCACACCTCCCAGTCCCTCCAGCTCAGGCTCAGAGCTGAGTTCTCAGCACAGACACAGAGCCCTGCCCTGGCCACCCGCCAGCCCAGGCCCATCGCTGCTGTTATCAAAGTGTTCCCAGGCATGATCCAGGGAGCTGATAAACACTGAGAGCAGTGAGAGCAAAAAGCAGCCACTAACAAGTACCAGGCTCTAACATCCAGCCAGGGAAGAGACCCCCATGGCAGGCCCAGGAGCCAGCTGAGCAGCACCAACAGCTGTAAATTCAATGGAGCACATCCCAGTTCTACCAGCCACGCTGGAGTGCAGGGAGCATCCCTGCATTTGAGAGACATCCCCAGCCTGGCTCAGCCTGGTGTAGCAGGAGGAGAGCCATGGCTCCAGCTTTCCCCACTCAGGCTCCTCTGTAAGGGGGTCCTTGAGCCTTGGACCTTGACAGGTGATCTGTTCTCTTTCCATTCATGGCCAGCCTGGCCCTTGACAATGTTTTGTTTTCCCACACCCAAATATAACAGCCTTCCTATCTTATCTACCAGCATAAATCTCACTTTACTGAGTGGGAGGGAGAGATAAGCACAAGGCAGGCAAAGATCAAAGGACACTGAGTGTAAGGAAGAACAGAAACCCAATCCCTCAGAAGGACCCAGCACCAAAGCCCTGGGACCTTTGAGCAGAAGAGCAGATCAGCTCCAGGACCATCCTGCACGGGCTGGGGCACAGGAGCTGTGTGACAGCTCTGTCACTGCCCCAGCACACGGAGCCTCCCAGCCCTGTGAGGAGGGGAGGGCAGGGAGGGAGGAGCTGCCTGTAACCCTGCATGTCACCTGCAGGCAGGACAGCAGGACCAGGGGCACTTGGAGGGTTTGTAAATCACTGGGAGGTACAGCAGAACCCATCCTGAGTAAGGAGGGAAGAACAAGCACCACTCCTCTCTCACAGAGCCAGTTGTCAGAGTGCATAGCCCAGATGAGCTCAGACAGATGTGAAGGGACATTGAATTTGTTCAGCAGATCTGTGCCACAGATCACTGTGGACCTGAGCTTTCAAACCATGAATTTTGATCAAGCAAGTCAGGAAAATTTCCAAGTAGTGAAAGTGATGAGTAAGAAAGACCCTTGTCCCAGGCAGGGCTTGGGATTTCGGGACAGAGAGTTCTGATCCAGGGATTTTATCTTCCTAGACAGCATTTGCCTTTTGAGCTGTTACACTGATCCTGGATCTGCTCACAAGGTCCCAAATGTTTTTTTGTAGAGGCACTGGCATGTGGCAGCATTGTCTTGTATATCAAGAGTTCTCTCATCATTACATTGCAAGGATTCCATACCACCAGTGTTCCCCACCTCCTGGATGTTTCTTGCAGGCACCTCCTAAAAGCACTGACTGTCCCTGACTCCAGACCCCACCAATCCACTCTTTTATACCACTGTTCTTATTGGCTACAGCTGTGGCCTGTTATCATGAGGCCTGCTCGTGATCTTTAGTAATTGGTTCAGCTGCAGCTCTTTGGGGGATAGGATTACATTCTATATCACCTTCATACTGTGTCCCCCTACATGGTGGGAAGGAAGGCACCGGCTGGAGGGAGTCTGGGCATGGAGCAGGATCCCTTCAGCTGGCACTGTCACAGAGACAAGGACAGGGACATCTCCTCCCTGATCCCTTCTGCCCTGCAGACACCTCCACCAAAACCAATCACTAACAAAGCCCTGCCTGCAGCCTGCAGTCTCACAGAGCCCTTGCAGGGACAGTGGGGTGTTTCACAAGGCTTTTGCAACGGGCTTTACCAAATGACCATGTGGAAAGAGGTGTGAAACCAGCAGGAATGGGGGCAAGCAGCCATCACAGTGGCCTTGCACTCTGCTGTCCTGCTCACCTGCTCTCCACAGCCTGTTGTGCTGTCCAGGACCAGCTCCTGCCCTCGTCCTTGGCAAGGTCAGCTCCTTCCCTCTGGCTGCTGCTGCTGCTCAGGCAATCGGAAAGGAAAAAGTAAACAGCGAAGACAAAAGCTTTGATTATAGAGCCTCACAGTTTGCCAGGCACAGGGAGGGCTGGGGGGAGATAAATGTTGCTAAACCAGAGTTTCCAGGCAGCACAGGCTTCCCAGTAAACAGGATTCACACCTCCCTTCCCACACCTGCTAATAACGGTGGGTCATGCCAGGGAACAGGAGAAAGAAAGGGAAAAAAAAATACTAATAGAAATGCAAAGGGTGCAAAACCTGCTCTGTCCTCCAAAATGTCAGGCATCATTTTCAAATCACTCCATTCCTGTGTCTCAGGGGTTCCCTGCCCTCAGCTGCAGTCACACCACACATACAGGGGAGCCCATGAGAACCCATCAGCTCAGCATGTGTAACACCTCCAGGGCTCTCCCACACCCCTCAGGTGGCTCCTGGGGATGTGCTAACACCCCTGATGGAAACTGGGTGAATGCGCCTTCCACATGTCCTTGCTCAGTGTCCTCCCTCTCCTTTTTCCAAGGGAGAGCTGGCTTGTCTTCTCCTTGAAGGAGCTAAATCCCAATTTGTTGTGTGGCATTCCCTACCAGCCTTGTTCCCAGGGTAGAGACAGCTGCACCTAGAAATTAGTGTGTAATTTCCTGGAGGGATCATAAGAGCCATAAACCTGGCCTGCATCAGTATTTAAAGTATGTGCAAGCTGCTCATAAGGATATGTAAGTATCAAGTGTCCTTTGAAGATTTTAATGAAGCCAAGCCATGTTTTCCAAGCTGTTTTCCCAGTTAATGTTTAACAGGACAACAGCGAGTGCTCACTGGCACTGGAGGCAGGGACCAGGACAAGTGCAGTGCTGCTCAGCAGAACAATGTGCATTGCTCCTGCTGTGAGCTCCTGGCTGGGCAGCTTCATTCCCAAATGGAAATGACATTGTAGGGTGAGGAAATAGAGTGGGATGGAATTGTCTGCAGCTCCAGGGCTGTGGAGCCCCAGCTCGTGCTCATGTGTGCAGCGCCTTCCCCTGGCCCCTCATGCCAGCCCTCCTCTTCCTCACACCCTTCATGTGAGCCACATGGACCCACTGGTGTGGCACAAAATGACCCAAGGGTTTCTTTGGTTGTTGGTTGGGTTTTTTCCCCACTCTGTGCAGCAAACTCCTCCTGGAATGTTCTGCCAGATCCAGGGTGCTGCAGCTTGTGCAGAGAAGGGAATGGAGCTGGGGAAGGGTCTGAAGCACAGGTCTGGTGAGGAGAAGCTGAGAGAGCTCAGGGGGGCTCAGGGGGTTCCTTCTCCCACTGAAGAGCTCCCTGACAGGAGATTGGAGCAGGGTGGGAGCTGGCCTCTTCTCCAAGGCTAAAGTGAGAGTTAGAGGGGATGGTTTCAAGTTGCACCAGGGGAGGTTTAGGCTGGATATGGGGGAAAATTTCTTCACCAGAAGGGTGCTCAGGCATTGGAACAGGCTGCCCACAGCAGGGGTGGGATCACCATCCTTAGGGTTTAACAGACATGTGCATGTGGCACTTAGGGACAGGGTTTAGTGGTGGCCTTGACAGTGCTGGAGGAACGATTGAATTCAGTGATCTCAGTGGCTTTTCCAGCTTTAATGATTCTGTGATTCTGTGTGAGGAGGGCAGCAAGGCTGGGGCAGAGGAGGCTGGGGAATGATGGTGCTTCACTGCCTGCATCCAGGGAACTGCAGCCTCCTCTTGGTGCCCTGGAATGGCTCTGGAATGTCTCCCACACCTCCCATCAGCCAGCAGGTTTCCTTTGGGATACCCTTCAGGTGCTGGCTGAGCTCTTGGGGTAGCTGTGTATCCTGTTTTTCTCTCACCCAAGAATGTCATGTAACTAATTTAAATAATTTCTTCCTGGTTGAGCCTCATTAGGGACCCAGCATTAGGCTGGCCTGATTAGATCTACTAATCGATGGTGGGGAAAAAGAGTCAGTTTGAACACGCACAGCAGCAGGATCATGCTGCTCCACTCCCTGGAGATCACCACGGTCCCCAGCCACATTCCCACCACGGTCCCACTGCACACCCCCCAGCGTCCCTCCAGCGGTGGCCACTGCTGTCCCCTCGCCGCTGGCCACCCCGGTGAGTCACGGTCATGTGCGAGGGGCAGGGACGGTGACTGAGCGCTCCAACCTGCGTCCTTGACCTATTTTATCTGGGCAAGCCCGTAACTGCTTTCCCAGGCTCTGTGCCTGGACCCTCTCCTGCGCACGTGCCCCGTTATCAGCAGCAGGCGGCAGCGCCCGTGCAAAGGTCCCGGTCCCAGCCAGGTGTCTCGGTCCCATCCAGGTGTCCCGGTCCCCATCCAGGTGTCCCTGTCCCCATCCAGGTGTCCCGGTCCCAGCTAGGTGTCCCGGTCCCAGCCGGGTGTCCCGGTCCCAGCCTGGTGTCCCTGTCCCAGCCAGGTGTCCCGGTCCCAGCCAGGTGTCCCGGTCTCCAGCCAGATGTCCCGGTCCCAGCCGGGTGTCCCGGTCCCAGTCGGGTGTCCCGGTCCCAGCCGGGTGTCCCTGTCCCATCCAGGTGTCCCAGTCCCCATCCAGGTGTCCCGGTCCCAGCCGGGTGTCCCGTCCGGCCCCGCAGGGAAGGGAGCGAGGGTGAGGTTGGTGTCCCTGCCGTGCCCGGGGGTCCCTGGCGGGGCCGAGGCTTTCTGGGTCCCTCTGCTGCTGGCCCCGGTCCCGAGCAGGCGGAGCCCCCCCAGCCCACCGTGCCCCCCGGTTTAACCCCTTCCAGCCCCGCTCGGGGCGCTGCCAGAACCCCCCTGCCCTCGGCACGGCCGGGAGCCCGCGGGGCCTGCCCGGCTCCAGCTCCTCGGGCTCCGCTGCACGGCCGGGGCAACAGGGACAGGGACAGGGACATGCAGAGCAACAGGGGCACAGACAGGGACATGCAGAGCAACAGGGGCAGGGGCAGGGACATGCAGAGCAACAGGGGCAGGGGCAGTGGCTGTGACAGGGATGGGGCTGGGACAGGAACAGTGGCAGTAGCTGGGACAAGAACAAGGACGTGTCACAGACAGAGACAAGGACCGTCGCTGTGACAGGGATGGGGCAGGGAGAGGTGTAGGGACAGAGACAAGGGCAGTAACTGGAACAGGACGACGACAGGGACAGGGGCAATAGCTGGGACAGGGACAAGAGCAGTAGCTGGGACAGGGAAAGGGACAATGACAGGGACGGGGCAATAGCTGTGACAGGGACAGAGACAAGAGCTGTAGTTGGGACAGGGACACGGACAATGACAGCGGTAGTTGCTGGACAGGGCCCGGGGCCGCCCCGGTCACTCCCTTGGCCGCGCCCCACAATATGGACACGCCCCTTAGGGCGGGACTCGGGCCGTGACGTGTCCGCCCCGTTCGGAGGGGGCGTGGCCTGTCTGCCGTGACGTCACCGTGCCGCGGGGTGCGCAGCAGGTGCGGGCGGCGGCGCGAGACGCGCAGGGCGCAGGTACCGGGGCTCCGTGAGGGGCCGGGGGGGCCGGGCCGGGCTCGGCTGCGCTCGGCTCGGCTCGGCTCGGCTCCGTTCGGGTGGGAGCTGCGGCGGGTGGGGTAGCGGGGCCGCCCAGGACTGAGGAGGACGAGGAGAAGGAGGATGAGGAGCACGGGGAGGAGGATGAGGAGGAAGGTTCCGCGGGGGTGAAGGGCCGGACCCGTCCCGTCCCTCGCAGCCCGCGGTGCGTGCCCGCCCTGCGCCCGGCGCTGCGGAGGGGTCGCGGCAGGAGCGGCCCGGTGAACCCCCCCATGCCGGGGGTGCCGCCCTGCCTGGCAGCGCCGGCCGTGCGGGTTTGGTCCGAGAGCTGCCCCGGGCAGCTCCAGGCCGGCCCGGGGAGCGGGGCTGCGGCCCCAGCGCTGCCCTGTCCGCGGGGAACGCGGCGCTGCCCGCCTGAGGCCGTGCGTGACCCAGGGCGGGTGGGCACGGGTGGAGCTGATGCTCAGGCTTATTTAGTGTACAGCGAGAGGTATGGCAGCACTGGGAGTGAAAATAATAGTGCTGCATCATGTCTTTAAAGCCGTTATGGTTGTCCTGGATTTATGTTTTCTGTTGCTATAGCTGAGGACGCCTCATTTGGATAATTAAATGTCACGGTGAAATAGGAGAATGAGGGAAGGAGAGGACTCGTGTCCTGTCCCTGCCGCATGGATGTGCCACCCCCTCTGACGGCAGCGGGCAGCCCCTCTGTCCAGGCCAGTGCCAGCATCTGTCCCACTCATCCCAGCCCCGTGTTTAGCTTTATCTGAAAGGAAAAAAAGAGTTGCTTTTTGCTTTTGATGCCTGTACTACGAGACGTGTGTGAACAACCTGGTTGTAAATAGGGTAAGTCTGGGTAAGGTAGTGAGTGTGGGTGAGTTATAATGACTGTGCTGAGCAGCTGCCTTCTCCTTGTGCTGTGTAAATACAGGGATAGGATACAAGGTGTGGGAAGTGCTGCTGTGCTAGCAATGGGGTATTTCTCATCAGCTGCTTAAATAAGAAGTGATTCTTCCTAGAAATTTTTGATGATGATAATAATAACATTACTATATCAGGTAGACTGAGGAGGAGGCTGAAAACACGGAGACTTTATAAATTTTTCTGATGGCATTTCAGTGCTTTTTGGGGACAGTCAGGGATTAATGTGCATGTTAGATAATAATCTCCTAGTGCGCAGAATAGTGGTTTTACCAAGCACAGGAACTTGTGCACCACAAAGTCTGCTCCCCTCTTCCCCCTACTCACATGCTGTAAAGGCCATCTTTGTTAAATACTGATTTGTCATTCCCCGAAGGGTGTGAGAGCTGTAACTGATAATCTGCAGAGCTGGTGGCTGTCCTTGCAGCAGAGGTCGAAGAGGAGCCTGTCCTGTAAAGGAGTGGCTGTGACATGGGTGGGGGCTCTGTGTGCCTGAGCAGACCCTGCAAGGCCGTGCCCTGGTGTCAGTCAGAGCAGAGAGCTCTGCTCTTCTGCTGCCCTGTGTCCCCCAGGGCCATGCCACATCTAAAACTGGCAGTGGTTTGCTGCTCAGAAAGCCAGAGGTGAGTGTGAGCAGAGATGTTCCTGCTCGTAGCATTGCACTGGGATGATGGAGAAGCACCTGCAGGGCTTTGTGTGCCCTAAACAGAGGAGCTGCCTGTTCTCAGGTACTTCTGTGCAGGATCAGATTAATATGTTACCTGATTTGGTTTTTTTTCTACGAGGGCAGAGGAAGTTTGTGTAACTCTGGATGTTCCAGAAGCAGGTCAGCATTTCTCCTGTCCCATTTGTGATCTCTCTGTGGCACGGCTGGAAGCTTGTGAGGGCTCCCTGAAACTCCTCGTGGGCACTGGAGCCTTGAATGGGCAGGCTCACTCATTCTCTGCTGTCAGTATTGACATTTTCTACTCTCTGGGTTGTGTATCCTGCCTTTCTCAACTTCCTGCTGCTGACCTCAAAGCAATGGCTCAATGAGTGGAAAACAGCACCGTCATTTCTGGGAACAGGGGAGGATAGGAGGGACCCGAGTCATTGAGGTTGGCTGTGGGTATGGCCAGGCCTGGCACCCTGCCTGCCTTCCCACAGGCAGCCTGGGAGCCTCTGAGCTGCCTTCCCCAGGGCTCCTGTGAAATCCTGGCCTCACAGCCCTGCTGAGGGACCCTCACTGCTGTGTCCTGGGAGCCCTTCCCAGCCTGTGTGGAATTCCATCCCCACCCTGCCCTGGGAGGGAGCAGTGCTGTGCTCCAGTGCCTGCCCACCGCTGGCTGGCATTGCAGAAGCTCCTGTTGGGTTCCTCATGCTGAACAAAAGCTGCTCTTTCTGTCACTTAAATATCAGAGAGAGATTTCCACGCTAGGATTGTAATGTGTTCTTGAGGTATTATTTGGTCTTACCAGCTCTTTAGGGCAGTCCCTTGATGTGTGGAAGTTTTTCAGCCCCTGACAAGGTAAGGCAAAGCTTTCCTGGTGTGGTGACCACTGGCAGAACTGGGAGTGGCCCGTGACAAGCAGACATTAAAGAGGATTTTTGCATAGGCCCTACAGGCAAAGTAAAGCATCCTGTTAGAGCCACATGAAAGATATGGAAAAGCAGAAAAAGTGAGAAAATGTGGAGGGGGGCGGAGAAATCTCAGTTTCATTCCATTTTCCAGCCTATCATGGAAATCTCCTTCTGACTAATGAGATCTCAGCAGTAGAAAATGCCTGTATTTCTGTCTGCACACAGCAACATAGCTGTGCCTTGGGAGCTGTGTGGGCTTCTGCTTGAGGTGCTGGAAAATCATCCTGCTCTGGGTGGTGTTCCCACTTAATCCACCAGTGTTTCAGGGCTGGGGAAGTTTTCCTGAAAGACTGCTGCTGTTCCATGGCTGGAATGCTGCCAGAACTGAATAACATACAAATCTGAATAACATACAAATGTATTCTCTGAATAACATACAAATGTATTATCTGAATAACATACAAATCTGAATAACATACAAATATTCTCTGAATAACATACAAATCTGAATAACATACAAATGTATTCTCTGAATAACATACAAAGGTATTATCTGAAAAACATACAAATGAATTCTCTGAATAACACAAATCTGAATAACATACAAATGTATTCTCTGAATAACATACAAATGTATTATCTGTGCTTGCTAATTTTCTTGCCAGTCAAACTTTTTGTTTCATGTTCTCACTTACACCAACAAAGCTGCTTGCTTTAACTGTTATTAGCAGGTCTAGTTTTACCTGACAACCAGATGTTTTCATTGAGTTTTTTGTTGTTTTGGTATTTGTTACACCTTAAAACAGTCAATACACCACATTAACAGCAAATTATAGTCATGCATTTCCAGAATTATCTAAGGCAACACATTATACAAAGACTTGAACAAGAGCAGTGCATGCCAAAGCATTCAAAACCTGAAATCAAAATCTTGGTGCAAAACATTGAGATCAAGATCTTGGTGCTTCTCTCTGAAATTGTTTCAGTAAAGGACTTTGCATTTTGGTGTGTTTTGCCCCAGGCACTGCTGTACCTGGGCAGAGTCTCACCTGGTGTGTCAGCAACAAGTACCATGGCTGCCAGCACCTGAGGGGCTGTGAAATGATGCTTTCCATCTTTGGAATTGTTAGTTCCTGGTGTTAAAGTATATTTCATCTAAAGATTTCTAAAATCTTTCATCAGATGTCTGAAAAACTGCACAATTTCCCCCCATAAAGTTGCAGTTCATGTAGTAACAGTAGCAGGGCATTGGGTTTGGGTTTTTTCCACTATTGCTTTATTGTAGGAATTATGTCAGCTTCATCCTTTCCTTCTGCCATGCAGAGCATGTAGGTAGACAGTGGGCAGGCAGTAGGTGATGGGTGGTGTTTCTGAGGAGGTTTGTGTGTTGGTAACAATTGATGAGCCATTGAAATTTGTCTGAAGAAGGAAAATGCTGGCATGCAATGCTGTGTGGGTGTGAGGTGCATTGGTGAGAGTCTGTGGAGATCTGTGACTGTGAAGCTCCACAAGGGATGTTGCCTCTGAGGCAGGAACTATCAGCATGACAGCCCTTCAGCACTGATCAAATCCTGGTTTCTGAAACCAAAATCACCAGGAAATGTGCACATCCATTGTGGTTTTGCCAAGAAGGCAGAGCAGACAGTGGAACTGGGGAGCTGGGATTGTAGAGACACCAGTGTCAGCCTCAAACATCATCTGCACTTCCCATTTTCACACATGGGCAGAGTTCAGATCTCAGGAGGGTTTGGAGGACACCAGGAGGAGGGGACACCTGGCTCAGGAAGGGTGATGCTTGTTCATCCAAACCACTGCTCACTGCACAGAGCTGCCTGATCTGGTGGCCTCAGCCACAGGAGCAGCAGCAGTTGTTTTGTGCAGGAGATGCCTGACAGGCACTCAGCTAAACATGAGGAAATGCCCCTCTTCCCAAGGACTGTGAGTGTCCTGGAGTCCAGGACACCTCTTAAGGAAATGGGCTTGAACAGAGGAGGGGGGTTTAGCTTTTCCTTTTACTGAACAGAGCTGGGCTTTTTGCTTTTGCCTAGACCTGCCTTTTGGAAATTAAAGCAGTTTCAAACAGCTTTTGTCAGAAATGATGGGAGCAGCTCTTGTTCCCCCTCATCTATTAGTCTGGGTTGATGGAGCTACCTGGTGAAGTGGGAGGGCAAACCAGGGAGGAAGCTTTTCCTGGAAGCAAACTGAGCAAGAATGGAATCTCTTTCAATTTATCCTTAACACACCTTTCATACAATCAGTAAATGGAGCTGACAAATAAGCTGGTAAGAGGGAAACACTGAGCCAGTGCCATTTAAAAGCCACTTGTTCTCTTTTTCATTTGGATACTGTTCATATGAAATGTAATTTAAATGCTAGGCTGGTTGCCAGGAGCTGGATTGTTGATGTTAAATGTACTTTCCATTAGAGCTCTGTATTGGAAAACTGCTTCCTAGTGCTGCAGGCATTGGAAGGGGTGGGTTACATCAGGGTGTCCCAGTTGTCCTTCTCAGGGTCTGGCTTCTCACCCTGCCCTCCACCTTCATCTCTGCACAGACCAGCTGAATCCATACCTGCCATACCCAGAACGTGATTCCTCCTGACCACAGCAGCACCAGGTGTTCAGTGCTTGTTCTGCTGTCCTAAAAACAAGCAACTTCTGACCTTTCAATTCCAGAAATCTGCTAATTGCTTTTGGGTCGTTGTGGGGGGATTTCTTCTGTTTTCCAGACTGCTCATTTTCTTTGGTTTGTTTGTTTAATTTACTAATCCCCCATTTGTTTTTATATGGCTGTTTCTTGCAAGAGAAGGCATTTCACCCTGTTTCAGCACCCTGGTTAGATTACCCTCTCACCCCTATGCAAGTTCTTTATTTAATGGATTTGCCTGCACTGGAGATTGCATTTGAAGGATCTGACTTGCAGGCAGCTGTCCACAGGGACTGGTGTTTCTTTGCAGGTGGATTAGTAGCTGTAAACACCTGCTGTGTAAAAATGCAGATGGTTTTATGCGTGCTCTCCTCAGTTTTGCCAAGGTAACAAGGTGCCAACAGGTAGAAGCAGATTCCTACTGCTCTCCCATCATTTGGCCAATAATTATGGTGACCATAATTAGTCTGACCTCAAGAGATGTTTGGGAGCACCAGCCTTGTACGTGGCCTTTGGAGGAGGGAAAAGGGAGAAACTCGGTCATCTTGGCAGGCTCTTTCCTTGTGCTAACACAAAAGTGTTCTTCCAACATGATTTCCCTTCTTCTCTTCAATCTTGGTTGTTTTCATGCATCATGTTATTTACCCTCTGACCAAAAGTCCTCTCTGCCCAGGCCCTCAGGCTGTGCCATAGGGCTGCACTTATGGAGTGAGGTATCCAACAGCCATCTAAATGAGGCTTCCTGTTCCTTTGTTCCTGGTTTTAGAGGTGGCAGCCTGTGCATGGTGAGACTCCCCAGGCTGAAGCTGAGGCTGTTTTTAGGAGGCTGTGCTGTCCCTGGGTGAGCAGTGGGGTGAGCTGTACGTGCACAGTGCCAGGCTCTGAGGAGCTGCTCCCACTTGGAAGGATCTGGCAGCTGCAGTGACGTTCGGTGCAAGTTGAGCTCTGTTTTTAGCTTGATGGATGGCAGGAGCTGCCCTGGGAGTGGGCTGGGAAAGGGGTGGGAAGCAGGAGGCAGCTGTGGCACTGTGCAGAGAGAGTCTGCCTGCTTGGTGACACTAAAAGGCACAGTGATGGCTGGAAAGAATAATCAAGGAGTGTTGCAGGCTCTGTTGAAGCAGTCTTCAGCTCAGGAGGGATCTCTGAAAAAAGAACAAGATAATAAATTCATGAGTGTGCTGGAAGAGGAGGATCAGGAGCAATGACTGACTAGTTCTGCAGCAGCTGCCTTGGTTTGCTGGCCTTGTACAAGGCAGTGAGTGTGAAGCAATCAGAACTTTCTTCAAAGCCTAATGGTGAAATTTGTTTCTCTAAGGATTGGTTGCCAAAATAGACAAGCTAAGTATAAATCTGTGTGTGGTAAATGCAAAGCATTATAGTTCTGTGCTTGCACCTTTTGCTAAGCCTTAGCCAGAGGCAAGTTAGACCTGTAGAGGGACTGATATTCTCCCATAGGATGATGGTTCTTGCCTGTTGGTATCTCTGTGTGTACATGCACATCTGGGGTCACGTGCATTTTCTATACAACACCACACTTCAGTGACTTCTCCTTTGCAGACCTTTTGCTGCCTTCTGGCTGGGGTATGGTAAGCAGCTTGATTAAAAATGAAGCCCTGCTGTTGGGGTAGGGGAAATAATGTTTACTTAGTGTGGAACAAAGGAGTTTGAATATAACTTAAGGAAACAATGATGTACCAATGAACTTGCCCCTTAGCAAAGGGACTGATGCTGTGGGCAGGAGGAATAGACACGTGGCAGGTTTGCCTTTCTCTTCACATGGATTAGCAATGTCTCTGTTGTTAAGCAGCAACAGACAGGGCAAATGCTCAGTGACAGCCAAGGAAGTGTCTTTGTTTGCAAGGAAATCTCTTTGTGGGGCTGGGCAGGGACCACTGAGCTCTGTAGTGGCTCTTCCTGCTGGAGCTCCTGCAGTGCATGGAAAGCAAAGGGCTTTATTAATGGTTGGCTTCTTTCTTCTGAGCTTTGCCTCTGAGAGTGATGACCAGGAAAGCCACAGATACCTGTTCTGATGCAACCTCACAGGGGCTGGTCCTGGTTGCAGCTCACACAGAATTACTGGTTGGGGTAAGAGCCCACAGCAAAGCTTGGTGGTACGTTGGACTAAGAGCTCAGGTATGTCTCTGAGAAGTATCTGCTTCGTGATTCAAAGCCCTGCCATGCAAACACGTAGCCATGTGAGTAAACAGTGCTGGGAAGTGTGTAAAGCCTGCATGAGGTCATGAGACTGAAGGAAATCTCAGTGTTGTCACACAGCTCAGAAAGGGCAGGGAGGGATTTGTGTACGTGTCGCAATGACTGGCACTGAAACTGGGGGACAGCAAAGATTCTTTCTGAGAACTGAGGTTCCACAGCAGCCTCCTGGGTTTGCTGAATGCCTTCATGAATTCTTCAGGAGTTTCCTCACTCATCACAGACAAATCCCCAGTGGCTGCTGAAAGTGTTCATGCTGGACATTCTCTTTTATCTCTTGCCTAATCTCAGTTATGTTACTTTACTCTCAGTTGTGGAAAATGCTCCTGTTAATCTCCATCTTTTCCTCTGTTCTGTTGTTCTGCTGTCTCTGCCCAGGCATCTGTACAGCTGTCAGTAGGTTCTGGCCAGTTTTCCCCTCAGTACCTCTCCCATATCAGCAGATGGAATCTCAGTTACTGCCTCCACTCCAAGCCTGCCTTCTCTTCAAAAACTGTTTTGACATGGCTAGCACAGAGCTGGTAAACAAAGAACACGAGTAGTTCTTTCTTGTTCCCTATGCTGCCACTTCCCTGTTTGCTCAAGCACTGGATTT
>JAHXMQ010006307.1:2230765-2258955 GCA_020466415.1 Ammodramus savannarum pratensis | reverse complement strand
CCTCCAGGGCAGCCAGAGGAATTTCCTGGGTTCCCACAGGCTGGCAACTGACTTGCCTATTGTTGATTAGAAATAAACAGCTTGCCCTTTGCCTTTAGAGATGGTGATGTGTGTGCTGGGCCTGAGGGACATTATTCTTAAGGGTGTCTGATTCAGCTTCCTAGCTCTGGGAACTGACAGTGTGTGCAGCTTTCTGCTGCAAGGGCTGAGGGCTGGCTCCCTGTCTGTCCACACAAAGTCCATTGGAGTTCCTGGGACAGGGCAGATGTGCCACACAGTGCCTGCCCCACAGCAAAGCTGGGGAACACACAGCTTTAGCAATGTGGTTCCTGTGTGCAGCATTGTGTAGGCAGCAGGTTCTTCTTTAGAGCAGGGCCTTGCTTAAGAGGAAGAAGATACCTCATTCCAGAAGATATTTCCCCACCAGTATTTTCATTATTTGCTGTCAGCTGGCGTAAGGAAACCACAGGAACTGCTGACTGCTCAGCTGGTCCTTTCTTGTCTATGTAAATTAGAGGTGAAATGTAATGCAGCTGATAAAGGTGTGCTTTAAAAAGAAGTGGAATGAGCCAAAGTACAAAGTGACATACTAATTCTAAAAGCAGAAGCTGATGCTAGCAATTTCAGCAGTTTTATTTCTCCCCCCTCCACGTTGATACATGCCAACGTAATGGATGGGGTCATTCCATGCTGTGCCAAAGGGAACCAGGCTCTGTCAGCAGGCACTGAAGGCAAACAGAGCTCAGGATTGTGTCTGAGCCATTGTACACACAGGGTGGAAATCTTGTTTCTGGAAGTTGATTACCTGTAGCAAAGCTGGCTGTGATAAGAGTCACAGTCACAGTGATGCTGTCTGCCTCCTGATGTTTGCCCAGCTGCAGGATAAGCAGGTCACCCAGATACAGGCACTGAAAATCCCTGCATGGCTTTTCCTCTTTACCTGGCTCTGTGTGGAATGGAGGGGGCTGGAGTCATTCTGGTGAGGCTCTCCAGTGCCTTGCAGTGGTTAAAAGCACTGCTTCCCTTGCTTCCCACACCAGGTGGAGCTGAGCCTTCTTCAGCAGGAGTTAATTTGGGGGACAGCCTCTCTCTCTGTTGATCCTTTCTGAGCAGTCTGTCAGATCACTTACTTTAACTGTTCCTGTACCTTCAGAGCTGCATCTCCAGCTGCTGGAGTCCTGCCAAAAAAAAATTTAATCTTACTTGGCAGTTGTTCTCTTATCTGCTTCTCATTCTTCGGTGTGCTTTAAACCCCAGTGTTCTCTGCTGCAGGAGTGCTGTATCATCCCTCCCTCTGTCCCTGGCTGCACAAACAGCAGGGGCTGCTGCCTGGCAAACAGTGCAGCCCTGGGGCTGCTGTCTCAGCTCACCTTCACTGCTTCTCACCCCCCAGGTGGGAGTAATCTGATCAAAAGATTGCAAAGAAAACTATTCCCAATTCAGGTCCAGTATCTGAAATCATGCTTCAGACAAACTGGTCTCAGGAGGCCAAGGCTGGCTCCAGTGTGGGCTGATTGAAATGAGGCTGCTGTTCCAGTCCTTGTCAGCTGGCACCAGGCTGGGTGAGGAGCAGATTGTGCCCAGCCTTTCCCAGCACTGCACAGACTGTGGGGCTGCACAGGGAGGATCTCACTGGGGCACCTTCCCTTGTGCTTCAAACTGGGCTTTGTCCCAGAGCACGACTGCAGGACCTTTGTAAGATGAAGTTTGTGCTGTGCAAATCCCTCCAAGCCAGGTCTTGTTTAACTCTAGGGCTGATGCTGATTTTCACTCACACAGGCTGAGGATTGTGCTGGTTTTAGCCCTGCAGCTGATCAAAACCATCTTGCCTTAACAGTAAATTAAGATTTTACTGATTTAAAAAGATGTCAGAGGAAGTTCTCAAAATCTGTAGTTTTGGGAGATGTCTCTCATCTGTTGTAGTCTAGAAGCAGGCTGAAAATCTGAAGCCCTGAATTATTGTACATCTGAGCTGAGGGAAAGTCTGTTTCTCATATGACATGTCTCCTGTGCACTTTCTAACCTGTGTGCTGGGGTTTTTTGTCCTTTGGAGAGCTGGCTGGTGCCTGCTGACATCCTGCCCAGACCTGAGTACTCTCCAGAGTGTGTGCTGACTCCTGTGAGGAATGCTTGTGCCTTTCAGAGAGGTTGAACCCCTCCCAGGCACATTGATACACCAAAAATGCTGATTAGTGTCACTGCCATTACCTCCAAGATCTCTTAATCCCATCCCTGTGTGTTCAGGTGAGGAAACAAAACCTTTTCCAGCCCTGAGCTCAGCTGCAGGAAAATCTTCTTGCTGGTTCCTGCTGAGCCCCAGCCCAAGCCTGGCTCCCAGGCTGGTGTGAGAGGGGAGCAGCTCTGCCCTGGGCAGTGTTGGCTCTGCAGAGTGCTGGCTTGGCTGCCTGCACAGTGATTTCCCTGAAATGTGTGGCCTGCTCAGCTTCCTGAAAGCTGGAACAGCTCTCTGGGGTGAGTGTCAGAGCTGCTCAGCCTTACAGGAACACAAAGGCAGGAATTTTCCAAACCTGCTGAGCCCAGGCGTGAGGCCATGGAAGAGGAGAGGGCTGATACCTGGTCAGAGTAGGTGCAGATCAGTTGTTTCTGAAATCTGGGCGGGGTCAGCAGTGGCTGTCTGGTTTGCAGGTGGAACTGTCTGTACTCTTGGCATTTTCCTTTCCTGACACACTTGCTTTCTGCTCAGGTGGCTCTGGCAGCAGCCATTTGTGTTTGGAGCTGGGAGCTGGGAAACTTGTGCTGAGCATTTTGCAGCTTTGAAGGATTTTTTTCTTGGAAGTGGGCTATTGAATTTCCATCTGGCTCTGGTATCTGTTTCAGGAGTGTACTGAGGTATTTCCTGAAACCTGAGTGTGGTGTTGGTGGAGACTGCACACAGGGAAAGCCTCTGGGCAGGAGGGAGTTGGGGGGCTGGGAAATAACAGGCCTGGAGCTGTTAGGCATGAGCACATACCCTCAGAGAGGAGAAAGAACAATTCAAGTCCTTCCTTGCCAAGAGAGTGAGATCTCATCTGTGCCCTGGAGGCCTCATGCAGAGAGCAGCCTTGGTGGCAGCTCAAATGAAAGTTTAGTCCCTGATCCCCAGTCTTGAAATCTCCCCTTCTGCCTGTGGAAGGGTTTATTTCAGGAGAAGTAGATGTCTGGGAGGCCATGGCTGGGTGGTCCTTCCTCCTGCAGCTCTGGGTCTGCACCTCCAAGAGGGGCTCAGGGACATTTGATTTCCTGTTGCTGTCACTTCTGCACCCCTTGGACACACTTGTGCTGACTTTCCCTTCTTTGGCCTCCATCCTGAACAGAAAAGCTTTCCAAGGGCCTGGGTGAGGGTGGTTTGAAGGTAAAAGTAGATGCACAGGCTGACCTGACTGAGCAATCTGCTGCAGACAGCACAAAACCATTCTAAGAGGTGGTGAGCAAGATTTCTTGCTTGCTGAAGAGAAAACAAAGCTCTTGGTGCAGAAGTGGCTTGTGATAAAACCCACTTAATTGACAAGAGGGGAGAGGCTTATGGGTCCCTTCTCTGCTGTGCTCTCCCTCCCAGATGAGACTCTGGCATTAAGTAATACTGCTCTGGCCAGCTGTTCCCATGGCAAACAGGCACTGTGATAGCACAGGGAGGATTTTGGGGCTGCAGAAGCAGTGATTGATAAATTGATAAATTAAACACTGCTCCTTCCTCTCTGTGCCTCACAGCCAGGGGTGCAGGTGAGGGCTGTGTGCTGGCACAGCTGGGCCCAAGGAAAGGAAACTTCAGGGCTCTGGGATTTGAGCCCTGCCCCCTTCAGAGGGTGGTGGGAGCTGGGCTGTGCCCTCCCCGTGCTGCTGGCCTGGCACTGAGCCTGCCCCTTGCTGCCTCTCTGTGCCTGGGTGTCATTCCTGTCACACCTGAGACACCCAGGCAAGGCCTGGGGTGTGCAGCACTCCTGGGGGAGCTTGTGGAGCTCAGGGGCTCTCCCAGGGCATCATCACCACCCCCAGGTGGTGTCTGAGGCTGGATCCTGGCAGAGGATGGGCTGATTCTGCCATCAAAGCCCCTGCACTGCAATCCTTGTGGACCCACAGCACTGCAGTGAGGGGCATTGCAGTCTTAAGGTCACAGTTTTGGTTGATGCCAAAGTGGGTGAAAAGTACAGCTCATTCCTTCATGGAGCTAATGATTAACGTATCAATTAGGTGTGAGAAGAAACAAAATGTATATGCTCAAGATAAAGCAGACTGTACATGAAATAAGAAGGTATTGTAGTATTTGTTTTAAAAACAAAGTGGGAGTTATTTGCACTGGTTTGTGCAGGCCACACTGCTGTGTGATTACAGGGGCTGATACCATTTGCAGGGCAAGCATGATTCATGGTGCTCTACACTCTTTAAGGCTGATTAGGAGCTGGGAGGGTCTCTCAGTTTGTACCTTCTCCCATCCTGTTTTAGGAAAAACAATGAAACCATCAAAAATGGAGCCTAGAAATTAGTGGTGTCTAGTGCCTCCAAGAGAAATCAGTCTTGTTGCTCTTCTTTTTGGGGCCACCAGGCTTCTGTCCATAGTGACAAGGACCCTTTGTGCTGTAAGAGGTGTTGGAGGGCCCAGCCTTGGCCAAAAGTGAGGCACAAAGCAGCTGATGAGGTCCCCAGTAAGGCTTACCATAGAAAACTGGGTAGCTTCAGCTTGGAGGCACTCAGACCCTGAGGAATCTCACAAAAACCACAATTCCCTTCATTGGGAGATTTTGGATTGGGTTTGGATATGGTGTTTGGGGGGTTGACACTGTGTTTGTACAGCATGGGATGGGAGGAGTGGGTGAAGCTGCTCCCACGTGCCCTTGATGTCCCCAGGTACTTGTGCCACTCTGCCAGTGCCCTAAGCCAGGAGCAGGTTGGTGTGGGGTGTCTCCAGGCTGCTGAGAGTGCATCCAGCCTGTCTCTGAGCTGCTTTTCAGCTTGCTTGCTTTGGTGGCTGTGGCTGAACATCTGCCCACCCCTCTCTCCTCTCCTGTCCTCTGCCAGCCCCACACCCAGGTCAGAAAAGCTGTTCAATGCTCTGTATCTGTGCTTAAAATCTCTCTGGCACTTTGTGTGGTGACAGCAACAAAGCTGCAGCTCCTGGAGCATTGATGTGGCTTCAAAGGAAGCGTCACAAACTGTGAGGAGGGGTGGCTGTCTGCCCCCAGAGCACTGCCCAGATGCTCTCCAGGTGTGGAAGTTTCCAGTGTTGATGGTGTGCACACAGACTGCAGCAGTGCCAGAGCTGCCCTTGAGACTTGCTGTGCTTGGAGAGGAGCTCTGCAGGGGAAGGCAGCAGCCTCTCAAATGTGTATTTCAGGTGGTGTCTTTGGGGCATTCATTGAACCTGGAAGGTGAGTGGGTTTGTTGAAGTACCACAGCTGCCTGCCATGGGGGAAATGCACAGCTTTTTTCAGAGGGTTTTTACAGAAAGGTGCTTTTGCCACAATGTGCTGCTGGTTCAAATGGCTTCCAGCTTTTAGCAGAAGAAGAGGGAACAAACATGAGTGTTGTTTGACTGTTTCTAACAGAAAGGCTCCCTCCAAACCCATGGTGAGTGCTGGAAAGGCCTTGACATGGCTGCTGTCCCTGTCCTGGTCCTGCCCCAGCTGTGCCTGTCCTTTGTCCAGCTCTGGGCAAAGCCATGGCAGCAGGGACAGGGACAGGGTGATGCCCATGGACACTGTGACCCCCTTTGCAGAGGGGCAGCATCCAGCATGAGCCAGCTGAGGCCTGGCTCCCTCTGCACAGGCTGGGGAAAGCCATTCCCTTCAATATTTCAGCAAGTGTTCCATAACAGCACTTTGGACATGCCTTGGATGTGCTTTGTTGGCTGTCACTGTCACTTGGCTGCACCTTAAAACATCTCATGGATTAATCATAAATCAGGCAAACACTCCCTGCAGTCCTGGACAGATTTGAACTGGCAAGGGGCAGCCTCCTTCTGCCATGTGGATCTGGATGTCTCAGGGCACTGGGGCCCTCAGTTTGGGGATGGCAATGCTCTGCAGCAGCAATCCAGCTCCTCATGGCTCAGAGGTGGGACAGCTTGACCCTGGTTGGAAGCCAGGGCTGTCAGGGCTCCAGCACAGGGCTGTCACCATCTTACACAGGGCATTTGGTGTGTGTTTTGCCTCCACTGATTGTAACAGCACCTTCTAGAGCAAACAAGCACACCAAAGAGCTGCTTGTTTAGAGCTCCTGCATCCACAAGGTGAATAAAGCCCAGACCAAGCCCTTGGGTCACCTCTCCATGGAGAACAGGCAGTGGGCAGAGCTGCTGTGTAGGGTCAGGGCTCCAAGCCTCCATGTTCTCTTTGCAAGTCTTCCAGGCTTGGCTTTGAGTGCAGGGAGGAGGGAGGGCCTGACCAAAGTCCTGCCTGCCGTGTGACAGATTCCCTTTGGGATAGGATGGATGTGTCCGTGGTCCCCTCTTCAGGGGGGTGGAGGAGGCAGCCAGGGTGCCACAGGCCATGGACCTTGTTCTGCTCGCCTGTGGGTGTGGCAGGGGCTGGCCCGGGCACTGCCCTGCCCTGCACTGGGACAGGAGTTGTGCAGCCTCCCCTGGCAGTGGCACACGGAGCCAGGCTCCCATCGGCTCCTGCTCTGCCCCTGCTGGAGGTGCCAGCCAGGGACAGAGCTCCGGAGGGAGGAGAGCGCTGGCACCTCCCCTGCTCCAGCACAGCCTGTCCCAGCGCTGCCACCTCCTCCTGGGCTGAAGGGAGGAGGGTTCCTCCATCCTGACACTCCTGGAGCAAGAGCTGGATGCGCTGTGACAATGGTCAGAGGGAGGGGGACAGCAGAGCTGTGCAGGGGCTCCCCTGGAGCTGGCTCTGATGGGCAGAGGATTCCTCTTCTCTTTATTCCCCTTATGAGAGGGAATCTGGTGAGGCTCAGGCACAGGCTGTGGCCAAGCACAGACACTGGGGGGTGCTGGATTCCCCCTCTCTGCCTCACTTGGTGGTGCCAGGGTTGTGGCATTGTGTAAGCTGGAGCACATCACCCTCTGCCCACGGCTCTGCAGAGCTGAAGGAGTGACTGGGGAAGGGTTTCCTGGGCACACAACAAGCCCATGGGAGAGCCAGGCTGGTGCCATGAGCTGTGTCCTGCCCAGGCTTCTGCCTCCAGCAGCAGCTGCCTGCCTGGCTTGGACTTCTGTGGGAGGGCACATTTCCCACACAGAGCACAGCAATCAAAGCCAGGAAAGCTGCCAGGAAGGACAGTCCCCTGCCTGCCCTCAGAATGATGCAGCTCTGGACAGCCTGGGCTCAGGCTGTCACAGATAAACTGCTCTCCTGTCCTGAGGGGCCTCAGGAGCTGGCACAAAGAGCCAGCTGCACACTGGCCTCAAGTAGGAGACCCTGCCTGGAGAGCTCCACCCAAACATGGGGCTCCCTCCTGTGTGCTGGAGCAGCTGCCAGTGTGCAGTCAATCCCAGCAGTGGGCAGTGAATCCCAGCTGGCAGTGGGCAGTGAATCCCAGCAGTGGGCAGTGAATCCCAGCTGGCAGTGTGCAGTGAATCCCAATTGACAGAGTGCAGTCAATCCCAGCAGTGTGCAGTGTATCCCAATTGGCAGTGGGCAGTGAATCCCAGCAGTGGGCAGTGAATCCCAGCTGGCAGTGGGCAGTCAATCCCAGCAGTGTGCAGTGAATCCCAGCTGGCAGTGGGCAGTCAATCCCAGCAGTGTGCAGTGTATCCCAATTGGCAGTGAACAGTGAATCCCAACAGTGTGCAGTGAATCCCAGCAGCCTGCCAGGAGCCTCTGGACAGATGGTTTCTGTTCATGAGGTGACATCTGGAGCATTTGGGCACCTGCCCCTTGCCCAGGGGCTGTCACTGCACTGCCACCTCCTTGCCTGTGCCTCGGGTGCTGAGGTGGCAGAGCTGGGAGTCCCCTGACGTGAGGAGGGACACAGGGCTGGAACAAGGACTGGTCCCTGCCCTGTCATCCCGGGGCAGAGGCAGTTCTGTGTGTGGTCGGGCTGGAGCAGTGCTGGGCACCAGCTGCTCCTCCAGGGGGCTGAGCAGCGTCAATGTGAGCGGACAGACAGACAGACAGACAGGCTGCGGACAGACGTGCCTGCAGCTGGGACAGCCGGCACCTCGTGCAGAGCTGCCCCGGACGTGCCACACCCGGCTCTGTCCCTGTGTGTGTCGTGGTGCCGCTCCGTGTCTCACACCTCTGTCCCCGCAGTGTACGTCGTGGAGGAGCGGCGGAGGGACGACACGGGCGAGAGCGCCTGCCTGACGGCGTGCTGGACCGCGCTCTGCTGCTGCTGCCTCTGGGACATGCTGACCTGAGCCGCTGCCGCCCGCCCTCACCGAGTGCTATGCAGGCTCCCCACTCCTGTCCCGACTTCTTTCTGTTACTGTAATCAACGCTCTGCTTTGCACAGCCAAGAGTTCCCGTCTGTCCGTCCTAGCGCCTTGTCGGGGTGGGGGGTGCACTCCTTTATTTTAGTAAAGGAAAGAAAATCCCTTTTTAACATTTCTAAGACTTTTGTTGTAACTTTGAAGAATGTGCTAATGGTGTATTTCAGCCAAGGGCATTCTGATGAAATGTATATTTACCAGTTGAGATTTTCCTAGCCCTAGAGACAAAGACGTACGCAATAATTAAAGCCAACAGTTGATTTTTCTTCACTAGGTCCTGGCTGTTTCAGTGAGTCTGTCTGCAGGGTGGGCATCCCCTCTGGTGCTGGCTTTGACCTCTTGTGGGCACTCTGTGGGTGGGAGTCCTTGGTCTGTCACCTGCAAGCCCCTCATCCCACACAGGGCAGCACAGTCGGGTTTTTATCCTTCTGTGTCCCCTTCTGGAGCCAGGGCCCTCTCCAGCAGCTCCTGGGACAGCAGGGCTGGGGCAGCACAGGCTGGGCTGCTGTGTGTGTGCCCCAGCAGCTCCTGGGGCAGGGCTGGGCCCAAGCTGTGATCTGTCATCCCACACTGCAGAGCAGAGGCTTGCAGGAGGTAAATTAATGGGTAAGAAGAGAAAATCCATGGATTAATCTAGTGCTGAGGATTTAGGGGATTCCATGGCACGCCTGGCCAGCAAAGGGATACAAAGCTTTTGTCTGCAGAGAAGTGGGGGAAACCTGCTGCTGTTCCATGGGGTGTGTCCCACCCTGCTGCTCCCCCAGCCTCGGGAGCAGAGCCCCCCTGGTCTCCTGGCACACACCAGCTCTGCGTGGCACTGCCTGATCACCGGGGATCCCACCCTGCCTGCAAAGGACATTGACTCGCTGTCCCTTGCCTGAGCAGCCTGGGGGAGCTCTGGGCTCAGCCGTGCACTTTGGGGCTCTGGCCTGGGCCAAGCTCATCTGGTTGGGGTTGATGAGAGTCCCTTGCAATTCCCTGTCCCCAGGAGCCTTCTGCTGGGGGCTGCCCCTCTGCAGCCATAAGCTCAGGTCTGTAGTCTGGTTCTGAGAGGTCCTTGCCCTGGGAATGAGCACTGTCACCTTTCCTGTCACCTCCGTGGCAGCCTGGCAGCTGTCAGCAATCAGGAGTGGAGTCCCTGGGTCACTGTCCGCGGTGGGGGAAGGTGGGGCAGCCAAGGGCCAGCTCAGAGTGTGAGAGCACCCGTGTGCCTATGGGGTGACAGCACAGGGGCGGCAACGGGACCTGGAACGTCCGGGATCCCGGGCAGCGAGACCTGGAACCTCCGGGATCCCGGGAGCCTCCAGGCGGCGCTGGGAGAGCGGTGGAGGCCGGGACCCTGCGCTGCCCACAACGGCCACACGGTGGCGCTGTCCGGCCGCGCAGCGCGGCCCTGGCGGGGCGGGAACGGAGCGGGAATGAGGGAATGGAGCGGGAATGGAGTGGGAATGAGGGGATGCAGCGGGAATGGGGGAATGGAGCGGGACACAGGGAATGAAGTGGGACACAGGGAATGACCCAGGGCAACAAGAATGACCCGGAGCAGTGGGAATGAACTCCTGGCCCCTGTCTGTGCCTGTGCCCATGCCTGTGTCCATCTCCATGCCTGTGCCAGCCCTGCCCACCACCCCTCCCCAGCAGGACCTTCCCAGTGCCCACACAGGCAGAGAGTATCCGCAGGATGAGGGCACAGCAGGGATGCCCTGCAGCCCCTCAGCCCAACCAGCCCCTTTCTCCATGACACCCCTGCAGGGAGAGCAGCCACAGGGACACGTGCTGTGTTTTATTAGGGTGGGTGGGGATCAGCCAGGGGTGCCACTACTGTGCCCTGCGGGCCATCAGCATCTCCCGGATGTTGTCCTCTGCTTCCTTCACGCTCCGCTCCAGGTACGACTTCTTCTGCTG
The DNA here is from genome assembly GCA_020466415.1 of Ammodramus savannarum pratensis. NCBI lineage: Eukaryota > Metazoa > Chordata > Aves > Passeriformes > Passerellidae > Ammodramus > Ammodramus savannarum. The sequence continues at coordinate 2,248,667 of JAHXMQ010006307.1, read as the reverse complement.
CAAGGCAGAAACCAGAGGTAAGTCAGGATGCCCCCAGCCCTGCCAGCACAAACCCGGGCACCAGGGCCCAAAGCCACCCACCAGAGCTGTGGGTGCTGGCTGGGGCACCCACCACACTGCAGGTGTCCCATGTGGGGACAGCAGTTACTCACTCCCAGAGGCACAGGCACAGGCCAATGTCTACACAGACTGAATTTTGCTCCCCCCTGAAACCTCAGAGCTGCAAAAAGGGGGAGCCATCAACCTCAGCAAGGAAGGAAATCAAATCAGATCCTGTAACTCTTGGAGCCCATAAGCTTCCTTATGGAGACACAGCAAAAACCTTTCCTTGGGCACAAAAGGTTCTTTTTCCCAGCTGGGCCATTTTCTAACCCTATATCCTCCTTTCTATCAGCAATTCCCTGGCATCATCACCAAGTACGTGTTTCCTTAATCATCTGTAATTAGGCTGGGCTTGGCAGGGAAGCAGCCCCAAGCCGTGCATCCCCAGATAGGAATTCAGTGTGCAGCGTTTTTCCTGCTGGTCTGGGTGCTCCTCTGTGGCTGGAAAAATCAGCACTTGGCTCTTTGGACTATTTTCTCTGGGTTTCCAAACAACAGACACAACAGTCTGCTCCAGCCTTGCTGTGAGCTCAGGCTCCCGTGCTGCCCATGTAAAGCCCTGCCCTGGGCCATGCCAGCTCCCACTGAGCACTGGCAGGGTTGGCATTAAACTCCAGGAGTCCAGGCCTCCACCCAGAGCATCCTGCCAGAGGCTCTGCCAGGCTCCAGTGCCAGGAGCTCAGTGCAGCAGCAGTGTCCCCAAAGCCCACCCAAACCAAGGACAGGTGAAGGACAAGAACTGCCCTGAGAGCCTCACCCTGACTTCTGTGAGCCCATGGGACCTGTAATGCTGAAAATCCATTAGGCCATGGAGCAGTCCTGCTGCCAGCACTGCCCTTCTGTCCCCCTGCTGTGGCACAGCTGCACACAGCTGGAATGGCCCTGCCATGAGGGCATCTCCCCCAGCCCTGCTTCTAAAGGCTGCAGGGTTTGTATTTAAATCCTGAAGGCTGCTCCTGACAGCCAGGGCCAGGGTTATGGCCCAGGGCTCCTTGTCCCTCTCCCTGCTCCCAGGCACGTGGGGTCTCTTTCATTTACAGGAAATGCTTTTGAGGAAACCACAGGGAGAAGAGCAGCCACAGGTTCCCACTGCCAGTGACTCAGTGACACAGAGCAGGACTCTGTCACCGCCGCGCTGTCCCCACGCTGCTGCACAGACGTCGAGGGATTTCCCACAGAGGGAACCGAGTCTGAGGGCAGCAAGAGGACACAGGCCCAAAAAACCCTTGTGGCTTGAAGCTTCACCTCACTCTGCTGACCAGAGGAGGGTGGCAGCAGCAGAGCTGCCTTGTAGGAGATCATTTTTTACTAAAGCTTTTTACTAAAGCTTTTTCTTAACAGCATTAAATTAGTGCATGAAATGTCCTGCCCTCCTGCCCCTGTCTCCTGTTCCCACCAGGCAGGAGGAGACAGCTCCAGAGAGCAGCTCTCCACAGACACACTGTCCAGCAGGACTGGGAAAGCCCAGGAGAATTTCAGACATCCCATCAGGAAGCTTTGCTGGTGCCTATGAGAGCCCCACCTCCATGAGGACAAGGGACACTGACACAGCAGAGGAGCACCCACACATGGACCCACACTGCCCACCCCTGCACAGTGACAGGCTCTGCCCTCCCTGTGGCAAAGGGCCTGGGTTTAAGGCCATTCCTGCACTTAGGCAGTCCCAGGTAGGGCAGGATTCAGGGAATTTTTCTTTACCTCAATCACTCTCCTTGGTCACCTAACTTCCGAGGCACAAGAATCTGGGCTGGTCCCAGCACTTTTACTCCCTCCAATAAGCAGTTTCCAGAGTCCCATCTCTGGGCTCCAGGAGCATCCTTTGAGCAGCAAGGGGAGCCCTGCACCCACAGCCAGGGGCTGCAAACACCCTGAGCTGTCCTGCAGGCAGGCAGGAGCTGGGGCTGGCTCCCACTCCAGCCCACAGCCCGGATCACAGACGGGCGCCACATTTTCCGAGACACGTGGCAGAAACGAGATGTTTGTTCCCCAGGAAGGGGAACTGCAGCCTGGGCTCTGCTTCAGTCATCACCAGAGCAGGGGCAGGAGGCTGCTGCAAACCCCTCCTCACTGCCATTACCGGGGTCTAGACAGGAAACTCCGTGTCTCCCAGGGAGCAGCGCCGAGCGAGCGAGCGGCTGACACACGCTCTGCCCACTCACCCCGAGCCCAAGACACAGCACAGCTCTGAAGTCATGCTGAGGCTGTTCCGGTCCAGCCAGACCTGCCAGGCTGGTGGGATCTGTTCCTGAACACCTCCCTGCATCCCCAACCCCACCTCCAGCTTCCAGCTCACAGCCCGAGTTAACCCTATATCCTCTGAGCCCTGCTTCGGACCAGCCTGTGGCTGCTGTGCACCAGCTGATGCATTCCCCTGGCAAAGTGTGTTTGCTGCTCCAAGAGCTCATCCTCTGCTACCTGTGCCATGGCAAGTGCAGCCTGTGGGAAATCCCAGGGCAAGGTCAAAACTGCACTGCTGGTTTTGGTCCCTCGTGAAACCAAGGTGGCTGCTGCTCTCTGAAGCCTCTGGTTTCACTCCGACAGCTGTGGCTCCAGTGCTCAGCAGTCAGGAGCCCAGGGGGACATGGCAGCAGCCCAAGGGGGCACAGCAGCAGCCCAAGGGGGCACAGCAGCAGCCCAGGGGGACATGGCAGCAGCCCAGGGGGACATGGCAGCAGCCAAGGGGGACATGGCAGCAGCACAAGGGGGCACAGCAGCAGCCCAAAGGGGCACAGCAGCTCACTGGCCCTGCACCACTGGCTGTGGTGGCTGCATGACCTGCAAGCTGCTGACCCACAGCTCCTACTCACCACACCACTGCCCTGAACTGCCCCCATCCTCCCCCTGCTCCTGTGGGCCCCTGGACAGGTAAGGTGAGTGCCCAAACCAGCCCCAGATGTCACTGCCTGAGCCCAGAGCTCTAGGGAAGGACAGAGAAAGGAGAGAGGCTTTGAGAAGGCAGGAGGGGAAGTTGCCCCATGACACTGAGCTCCCAGAAAAGCCCCAGCTGCCGGCTGACAGCAGGGCCAGGCTCCACAGGAGGCTGGGCAGTGCCCCTGGTGTGCTGCTGTCCCCCTGCAGTGTCACCAGGAGTGTGGCAATGCAGTTACAAGGAAACCCAGAGGGCACGACAGGAAGCAGCTGATGTGTCAGCCAAGGGCTCCAACTGCAGCAAGGGGCTGGTTCCTCCTCCTGCTTCACAGCTCCTTTCTAGAGAAATATTCTACAAAACTCTCTTGTGGGGTGTTACTGAAACTTATCTCAGAGAAACAGCCTCTGACCAAGACTGGCAGGCCCTGGCAGCTCCCCCACTGCCAGAGAAAGGCCAGTGTGTTCCCATGACCCAGGCACAGTCACTCACAGGCAGGGATGAGCCAGGGCTGCAGGTCCCATCAGCGCTGCACAATCTTCTCCCCCACAGAGCAGGGAAGGGGAGCTGGAGGCTGCACAGGATGGGCTGCGTGGGAACGGAGCAGATCTGCAGCTACAGGACTCCAGGACAGCACGCTCCCAAAACTGAGCCAGCTGACCTGGTCCAGCCCAGGACATGCTCCTGCATCCTCATTTCCTCCTGCCACAGGCCACCCACCAGTTCTCATCCACTCTCTCCTCTGTGTGACAGCCCCCTGATCCCCTTCTGCCCCACACAGAAAGGGCTCAGCCACCTGCACTGGGACACGAGACCAGCACACGGCCACTGCCACAGCCCAGAGAGGTCTGGGCCACCTGCAGAGCACTGGCAGGGTGCAAACCCACAGAGGATGGGCCCAAAAGCCAGAGCAGCCAATGCCTCCCAGCCTGGTTTCCTAATTCCTTTAAGCTAATACCACTCCCAACAACAGTTCCTTCCCCAGGCAGGAAGGGCTGCAGCACTTGGGAACAAGACAAACCACAGCCCTGATGATCTGTCTCAAAACTAGCCCCAAAGGAAGTGTTCTCACCTAAATCTGCTTTCTGGAAACACAACTGCCATACTAATAGCTGTCTGGCACCAGGATGGAGGGCAAGAAGATCCCTCCTTGGGCAGCAGAGCCAATCCCACCAGCTGGGCCTCCCAGCACATCCTGGGGGCTCAGAAACTGGAGTGTGCACCTCTCCTACCCCTGAGTATAGATGTGTCACCAACCTGGCCCATATTCTCCTCTGCCAGCTCTAGGAGCCTTTTCCACCTCCAAGGCTTCCTCCAGCCTTCCTAAAAAAGGTGTGCAGGGCAAAGGGTGTGTGTGGTTCAGTGCAGATACATGGACTAAAAACACCATCTTCCACAGCTGGAGGTGCACCCAAAATGGGACTGAGCACTCAGGCAGCCCCATCTGACAGGCAATGCACATCCATCCAGGAACCATTCCCAGAGGAATGGCTGTCCATCTGACAGCTCCACAGGCAGAGCTGCAGGGCCTGGCAGGGAAGGCAGCACCAGCCCCAGGAGGAGAGGGGAGGGCAGAGCACTGGTGGGATGCAATGCCCAGTGCCAACACATTCCCAGACACCTGTGGGGGGCTGCAGGCGATGGCTCTGGGGTTCCAGCAGCCCTGGCTGCCTCTGTGGCAGCTGCTGCAGGAAGTGCAGACTCCTGGAAGCACCAGCTGGGCTGGCCCCAGCCTGGGGCAGTGCAGGCAGCACCACGAGCCAGCCCTGGCTGTGCACGCTCCGCACCAAGGTGTGCTGGCGTGCCCAGCTGTGCCCTGGCACGGGTGGCTGCAGCCAAACAACATCAGAGGACTCACCCTGGCACCACCCCGGGCAGCCCTCCCCTGCCCTTCACTCCCCATCGGAGCAGTGCTGCTCCCTGAGCAGCTCCACACTGTTTGCTTTTGGCAGCAGCTGTGGAAAGACTCGATTGAGTGCAAATACAATTCCAGCTCACACCCCAAAGAAGAAAAGGAGCTGTGGTTAACAGAAGTGGCCCGTGGCCTTTTGACACGGCAGGAGTCACCTCCTGCTGCAGCCTCCACCTCCGCTCCCATTGCATCACAGTGCTGCTGCTGGAGAGGCCCGAGCTGCTCAGCATGACGCACCCGGACCTGGCATTCCTGGCAGATTAAAGAGCCAGCATCCACAGATTCCACAGCAAGAGAAAACTATTAATCAGCTTTTCTTGGATGGGCTTTTGATGATCAAAGCACTGTCTTTCCCCCAGCACTGTGATTCAGACTCCTGTGCCTTCAGGGAGAGCGGCTCGGCCGCTGCCAGCCCCGCGTGTGGCAGGGCCTTGGCTCCGGCCGGGGGCTCAGGGGAACAGGGGACAGCATTGTCACCCACCCCCAGAGCCCAAACACCCTGTGCTCCTAGAGAACAGGCACAGCAGCCCTGCCCATCCATGCTGCCATGCCCTCCTCCTCACAGGTGAGCTTCCTGTGTCAAGTCATGGTTTATCATTCAACATCGACTTTTGCTCTTCAAATTCCACTCCCCTCACGTCACCTCTGCAAATGAAAGAAAGCTTCAACCCCTGACCTGCAAACACAGATTTGCTTAAGCCCAAACAAAAATGTTTCCATGGAAATTTTAGGATCTAGTATTGGAATATGCCTATTCATTCAGCCTGTTCTTTTTTTCCCATTTTTGTTTTTCAAAGTGTTTTTCTATGAACTTGTTTTACACCCAACTTGTGAGGACAAAACAAGCTGGCAGGTCCCTTCCCAGAGAATATCTCCCTTCCCATGGCTCTCAGCATGCTTGGCTACCAGCCACCAGATTCTGGCACCCCACTCTCACACTCAGAAGGCTTCCATTGAGGAACACTGCAGTCTTCAGGCATGATGCAGTACCTCAAACAGGAGCCCTGAGACAACTCATCCTGTGACACCTCAGCAACCCTGTGGCTAGCCAAGAACTTCTGTATCCCCCAAAGTTAACCCAAACCATTTTTGGCATTGCCTGAGGGCTCTGTGGGAAAGTGATCAGCAGATCCTGAGCTGGAGTGGGCAGCACATGGTTCACTGGTGAAGATCTTCCCTAGAGGATGGCAAACTGTGCTGCCTGTGCACTGGGGGCCAGGCAGCACCAGCCTGAGCTGCCCTCACTCTTGGGCCACCACTGCTGTTCAGGGGGTGGCAGTGTCCAAACTCCCTGTGGAGAGCAGCATTCCAAGCCCTGGAGTGCTCCAAGCCCATGCACACCCTGGGGAAGGCAAACATTTTGGTCAGAGTAAGCTCATGGAAGATGATGTGCTGAAGAAATGTGCTCTGTTAATGGGATTTCACTCTGAAGCCCCGAACAGGAAGGAGGTGAACCTGCTGAACAGCACCCAGCTGCTCCTGCTCCAGGAGAAGCTGAAAGAGTGGACACCAGCAAGGGGGTGGGGTAGGTCTGCAGGCAGCCCTACGCCCTGATGGGTCCACCCAACACTGGTCCTCACCCAGCTGAACACTGTGGCACATGTACACACTGGGAATTACTACTCTACAGCAACCACCAAATATTTAGATACACTTCAAGACTTTCCAAGCAGTTATTGCCTCAGGAAGTTGCCCAGAGTTTGCTCAAGAATGAATGGCCTGGAATAGGAAGGGAACCCAGCTGGTTTCTGACGACAGCTGCTGACAGAAGCGTGATGCCATATAGCAAAGAGGAGAAGTGATGATTCACACCCTGCTTTTCCTCATCTCTTCCTTCCCCAAGGTAAAGAGGACCCACAGAACTATCTGGGTTAGAGTGTAGAAGAGAAAACATCAAGCACACAACTACATTTGCCAACTCAAGAGAATCCTTACTAAAGAACTGCTGGTGCAAAGCCACCATCATGGAGTGCTGATCCTACTGCAGCACAACCAGCTGGGATTCCCCCATCACTACCTCGAGGAACAGACTATGAAAAAGCTATGCTGGAAAAACCCCATTAACTTTCACTCTTGGTGCCTTCAAGAGAAGAAGGGGCAGAGAGACAGGCTGCCTGCCAGCCTTTCTGCCCAAGCCCAGCCTCGTGGCAGCAGCACTTCACATGGACCCACTGTCTGAGCCACAGGACAGCACTTTCAGCAGAGATGGAGACAGCTGCTCTTGGTGAGTGGGAAATGATGGATTATTCCAGTGAACTCCTGCACTCTAGCCTGATGTGAACCACTACAAAAGCAAGTCGATGAGAACCTTTCAGTAGGTGGCAGCAGAAATGTATTATCAACCCAAAGGATTCCTTTAGGGACACCCCCTCTTGGCACAATTCCCCATTCAGAGCAGTTTCCAGGAGTACACTGCTCCAGGCTGGATGCTGCACCCTAACCAGGCTATGACAGCAGAGTCAGGTCAAACAGAGAGCTTGGGGAGGGGAAACACTCAGATGCTGAAACCCCCACGTTGTGTTTCGGCGGAAGCGTCCCTCACCAAAGCACCTCTTGCAAAACGTGGTAAGTTCCCCATCCCAGTGCCTCAGTTTCTGTGGTCCTGCAGAGCTGGTGTGGCTCATCAGGATCCCTCCTGGCAGTAGGGCTTTTGCAAAACCATACCACACCTTTCAGCTCTGGCAGTCCTGGCCAAGCAAGGCCACTTGAAAAGAAAAATCATTTCCATACATTTCAAAGACAAATCAGCAACAAGAAGCTGGTGTCAACTCCCACCTAGGCAGCATCCCCTGCTCAGTTCAGACAGCCCTGGGCTCAGAGCAGCCACATGGCCACCTCCAAGGCATGGGGGACAGAGCAGGGGTGACCCAGCAGTGGGGACAGCAGGAAGCATGACGGTGAGGGCTGCCCTGCATACCTGGGAGCAAGGTGTGGCTTTGTACAGCTGACTCAGGGCTGGGTCAGGGCTCCAACAGGCAGGAGCATGCTTTCCAAATAATCGTTTCCTGTTCTCCCCAGGCGAGATGGAGGAGGAGATGGAAGCAGGCTGAAGGTTTATCAGGCACAGATAATCCCCCTCCCCAGAGCTGCCTGGCACACAGGCAGCCAGGAGCCACTGCAGGGGCCTGGTGACTAAGGGAAGGACAGCAGTGCTGGGTTTGTGACTAATTATTACTCATGCAAGGAGGAATTTGGAGAGGGACCCACATTCAGCTCAGCTCGTTGCTTTGGATACTTCTGCAGCCAAAAGCACAAAGGAGAGCTTTGACAATGAATCAGACCCTGCTCTAAAATGAAAGACTTATCAACCAACTTGGTGTTAAAATCATTTCAGTGGAACCACAAAAGCAGCTTAATGCTAATCAGAGGAAACAAGCCATGTTTTCAGGCTCAGATGAGTAAATGTAGGTTCCTGGATGGACAAAACCATTTAGACACAGCAGCAGAAGTGGGTTTTTATTAATGCATAGTGTGTTTCACTTTCCTCTGAATTACAAAGGAATGTGAGTGGACTGGCAGGAGTTGCTTGAAAAGTTTTCCCTGTTAGGTTGTTGGGCTTTTCTTAATCAAGAATAATCCCCCCTCCCCCAAAAAAACATAAAACAAGTTCTCAGATGTCTTTATTTTGAAAGCATGTCTATAACTAGCTTCTAAATTACTTAAAAGGAACCAAACAACCCCCACATTAATTATCCACTTGCTTTTAAAATCTACAAATATCCACCCAAAAATAAAGGTAGAAAGAGTGAAAGCAAAGTCATCAAATTCCAATTCTTCCTTCATAAAGCCTTTGCCCTCTCAGCTGGTTTGTGTGCTTACTTTGCAGTCTGCAGTACAGGGAAGACTAACAAAGAATTACTAATTAAACAACTACTTGCAAAAATCTGGGAGTTTGAAAACTTGTTGCAGTGAATGATTGCTCCAAATGAGAGATCCAGCCTTGCCACTGCATACCCACACACCTGTGATGATATAAATACACGTCATTGCACTCAAATCAGCATTACCCACAACCATTCCTCACAAAAATGTGGTGGACATTAGTTTTTATAAGCCAGCCCAGGCCTAAGGTGGCAGATGACCCCTCCAGAGAGCTGGGAATCCCCTTTCCCCTTTGAAATGTGAGAATTTATTTGCCTGTGCCTATAAGATTCCAACATCATGTTTTGCAACCAGTGACTTGTGCACTATTTAACACATGACAAGGTTCTTACACAATTTTCAAAGCAGAACATACTGTTATTTGATCTTTATCTAACAAATTTAACACAGGACTAAGAGCCAGCTTTTAAACAGATCCACCTCCTTCCCTGCAGATACTGAGGAACACTTGCTGCCTTTACAATCTGCCAGGTGCTGGCTGCACACAGCTGATTTCCATCTGTCTGCAATGAAAGGTGACAGTCACACAACAGAGAAACACCCATGAAGTTCAGCTGTAAGAACACAATCCTTTTGCCACCCTCATTTTTGAGAAACAAGACAGACCTTGAGGCTTTAAACATTAAAAAGCAAGTGAAGTGAATGATTCCTCAGAGCTGTGAGTGCCTGTTCTTCATGTAACCATCAGCAGAGTCAGTTTGGGGAACAGAAAGAATTAGAGAAGCATTAGCTATGCCCCAATTCCACCAGCATTTACCTTAAATTGTGTGGCCCCAGTCCAATGTCACAGGGCCTCTCCACAAAGCAGGATTTTGTGCTGGCAGCATTAGCTCTGTGCCCATTACACTCTCAACCTCCTCATGTTTTGTCATTTTGAAGCCCATTTTTCTCATTGCTCAGAGTATCTTTCATTTCAAAAATCAGGAATGAGAACACAGATTCTCCTCCCTGTAAGACAGCCAGACCTATAGGGAAAAAAATGAGCTTTGGCTACTCCCTTCTTCAAAACAAGGCTCTCATGGAGGGCAGAGCACTGGTAACAGCCCTGCCCATGCAGGCTGAGCTCTGCTCTCCCATGGGAGTGCCTGTGGATGCTCCACAGCTGACAGGCAGGCAGCTGGACCACCCATGTCCTCAAAAAGCAAACTGAGCCTGCAGCTTTGCAGCCTGAAACACAGGAGCAGCCCTCAGTGAGGGCACAGCCTCAGACATGGATGACAGCAGCCAAGAGAGCCAAGATGAAACACATTTCTCAGGAACATCACCAAGTCCAAATGCCTGTGTCCAAAAGGACCTGCCCAGACAGCCACAGCTGCCTCTGACACCCAAAGCCATGCAAGATGCTGGGACTGCCCTGGCCTGGTCCCCACTGAGGGGCTCTGCAGCTCATCCTCACCCTACAGCCATCATTTGTAGAGATCTCATAGCTTCCTCCTAAAATCCCCACACAAGCCCAAATACTAATCCTACATCCTAAACTCACTTCCAAACTCCACCTGTCCCCACCTTAGGTGTCCTGCCTCCCTCTAGAGCAAGCAGAGGGACTGACTGTGCCTGTGCACACACAGGGAAACAAGGGGCAACTGCAGTGACAACGTGTTTCAAACCCTGCCCCCGGTACGTGCGCTGGTGCCAGCCATGGAATGAGGGAACAGCACCCTCATCCAAAGGAGAATCTGCTCCAGGCTAATGCACAGAGAGTTATTCTTGAGGCTTCCCCTCTCCAAAGCAAACAGGAGCATTCCTTATTTCCCCCTGGTTAGTCAAAAAGCCCTCCACACATTCCTGGGCATTGGCCTACCCCAAGCAAACCATGTGATGAGAACTTCTGCGCCATAAAACCCTGGAAGAAACTGCTCTAACTTGGGAACAGCCTAACAATTGCTACCTTCTGATGAGCATTTTGTGGCCTGCAAAGAGCACCACAAATCTCAAGAGACCTGTTTTCACATCGTTAAAGCCACCCACAGAATTGGCCTCCACGCTGAGGGTTTCAGTGAAGAATGAAGGGGAGTTGGAGCACGTTTGAGGCTGGGACCACACCGAGCAGGTCCATCCCAGCCATACCTGCCCCAGGCTGCAGGCTTCTCCCCAGCCACACCTCACCTGCCAAAATCTCTGTTCCCACAGGGGAAGAAAACATTGCTGTGGCAACTGTCAGAGCCGACTCATCACAGGGGGGGCACCGCCACTGTGCCTCAGGGCTGCAGCAAAGCCATTTTAAAGCTCCCAGAAAAAGCAGATTAGAGAAATGGAAGCTGCAGCACGAGCAGGACTGTGCTCAGGCAACACAGTCAGTGCTCACCTTAAGGCATTTCAGTGCAGTCACTGTGTAACTTCACCAGCTTTGCAAACATCACCTGAGGCTTTAAACATGGAGCACAGCAGTGTTTGGGAGCACAGTGTTCCTTCCTCCACCAGGAAGGACAGCAAAGACATTTTCTGCATGGGATAAGGAAATTGGACATGGTGTTTTAGGGCTCGCATGAAGGATTTCTGAATTAGAAATCAAGCCTTTAGGTACAGCTTTCCTGATTATATTTTCTACTCCAGGCAGCCAGAGAAAAAACCAACCAACCCTTTATCTCAGCAGCAGTAAACTTTCAGTCTCCCACAGGCATGTGAAAGAATTGCCTGGGAAACAAGCACACAGCTATGCTGTGGTCAGAGTTTCAAACCAAAATCCAATTCCCCCAGAAAGCTGCAGGTTGCTGTTGCCCTTTTCCCGAAGGAGCTAAATTCAGTGGCACACAGCAGACGGAGCTGCCCAGCAGAGCCTCCCCCTTATTTGTTATTTTTAGCAATTTAGTCTGACAACGCCTGACAACTAAACAAGCTGAATATAGCAGGAGAGAAGGGGACTATCAGATATTATCAGAGAAAGCACACAGTGATAATCACTTTCTCCACCCCTAATGAAGAATCAATTTTCCATGTCTTTATAACATCATAGAGTTTGTTCTTTTTAAAATGCCACATTTAAAAACAGAATCCATCTAGGGCTACAATGGAAACGGATAACATTTCCTGAAACAAAGCATTGTTCCACCCCTCACATATCATGTTTCCTTAAAAACAAGGGAAGAAAAACATTACTTGGTTTTTCTCCTAATACTGCACAAACATTGCTGAGCTAAAAAGAGTCTGTGCTCATCCCTTTAGAATGCTTTCAAAATAGATTTAACACATACCCCTTGTACCATGAAACACAACAAGAATTTGATAGTATCAGGACTGGAAAAATCCAATCCTGCTAAGCAGGATGTGTCCCATGCCAGAGTGTGAGGGAGCTGATGGCACCAATCTCTGGAGGTTTGGGTGAGCCCCGTTGGCACAGCCTGCCAGCAGGCACAGCTACTGTGCCAGCAAGCCTGGGCAGTGTGTTTGGATTCCAAAGGATTAGATACAAGTTGTGAAGTTCAGAAAGCCACACAGGTGCTTATGGAGTTGGCAGGCTGAAAACATTGGGGCTGTTCAGCCTGGAGTCGAGGAAACATCACAGCACCTTCCAGGACCTGAAGGGGCCTACAGGGAAGCCAGAGAGATACTCTCCATCAGGAACTGGAGTGACAGGACAAGGAACAATGGGTTCAAACTGAAAGAGAGGAAATTTAGAGGGGAAATAAGAAATTAGTAAGAAATTCTTTACTAATTGAGGATGGTGAAGCCTTGGCACAGGTAGCCCAGAAAAGCTGTGGCTACTCCATACCTGGAGAGACCTGGTCTAGTGGAAAGTGTCCCTGCCCATGGCAGAGATCTTTAAAGTCATCCAAACCTTTCAACAAAAAACCATTCTATGATTATACACACATATATTTTTTATATATATCTATATCTATATCTATATATATGTGTGTGTGTGTATATGTGTGTGTGTGTGTGTGTGTATATATATGTGTGTATGTGTATATATATATATATGTATATATATACACATATATACACACATATATACACTTAGATATATTGACATCCACACACAGCTTTAACAAGGAGAGTAAAGCTACCTTTGGTTTTCTTCAGATAACAAACTGCATCATCCACACCCAGACCCCTGGGTGCTCTCAGAACACAGCTCACCAAGCATAATGTGTGTCCCAGCCAAGCTTTATTTTCCCAGCCCTTCACAAGGACAGGTATGGCTGTTCTTGCTGCAAGGAAGCTCAAACCAGCAGCATCCCATCAATTTTGTGATGCTGCCTGGAAAATCTGGAAAAATATAATGCACTGCTTTAACAGTAGAGAAACCCATGAGAGAGAAGCAAGGGAATGACTGCAATCATGTACTGCAGTGGAGAGTGTCAGAGGGAGAAGAGAGACAAAACTCCTCACAGTTTTCAAAGTTCACTGGCAGCTGTGAATGCCAGCAAAACCAGCTCACACCTCTGAAGCAAATTAAAGACACATTTTTAGGAACAGGCAGCTGGAGATCTCCTTGCTATGCAGCTGGATGGATTTCCAGAAGAGCTCAGCAGTGAACCCAGCCCTCCTCTGCAAACTCCTCTGCAAACAGCACCAAGGTAGGGGAGAGCAGTTCTCAGATTCAGGAATGTATCAAAAAATACACATTTCACAGTAATGTCATCATTGCAAAGCACAATTGCCTCGAGCTCAGCTATGTGAGTAATGAGATCAGCCACACCATAGGGTACTGGGGGATTACTCTGACCAGCCTGATTCAGCTGTGCCAAGTGAGAAATGTGAGTAAGTCACAAGGTAGTTAACAATGTAAAATATAAACCTAAGCTTTAAAACCCTTCCAGTTTTAATAATGAATGGAGAGATGTTTAACCTTTCTTGGTTTGATATTTATTTTACAACGATGTGGTGGAAGCACAAGGTCACAAAGTTTCACATTCTTTCCTGCTTGGGTCACAACTTGTTTTCAGGACAGCAAAATCCCCTGCTCCTGTGATAAGTGCTGTCTGAGTTGGACCCAGGTATTTCCCCTGAAATCTCAGTTTCCACAGTTGTCAGCCTAAGTGCTCGTCCTCTTCCACGGGGAATCCCAGGCCTAAGGAAAACCTTCTTCACAAAACTGCCACAGCCAGCTGGAAGGAGATCACTTAAAAGATGCACTTGAATGTTTACTTAACACAAACTTTTGAAAGTGTTGGCATTCTGAGCCCTACTACTCATGATTAAAAAGAAAAACCAACCCATGTGGCAACCACCTTTCCACTCCAACCACCTTTTGAGACAGTCTCAGTTTTGAGACTATTGCTGGAAACTTCAATTCAATGACCACAACCAGAGATTCAGTAATGAAGCAGAAAAACACATTTGTGAAGCAGCCAGTTCTGAGGCTTTATGTAAGAACAGCAAAGTTATAATTTGTGGGAAATTCCACCCATTCTGCTGAACTCAGTGATCGGGAAGTTCAGGAGGTAAGATAATTCCCCACCAGGAACAGGAAGAAACCCAGATGGCACAGCTGAAGGGCACAGTAGCCAAGAAGCTGACCACAGCTGGCAGCAAGGGACCCCAGGTTATAAACAGGCTGCCAGCCACATTCCACCTGCTCCCTATCCCAGAGGTGCTGCCAGCCACATTCCACCTGCTCCCAAACCCAAAGGTGCTGCCATCCACATTCCACCTGCTCCCAAACCCAGAGGTGCTGCCAGCCACATTCCACCTGCTCCCAAACCCAGAGGTGCTGCCAGCCACATTCCACCTGCTCCCAATCCCAGAGGTGCTGCCAGCCACATTCCACCTGTTCCCAAACCCAGAGGTGCTGCCAGCCACATTCCACCTGCTCCCAATCCCAGAGGTGCTGCCATGAAGTCCTCCAGCCCCAGCTGCAGGGCTGTCTCTGCACAAAGCCACTGGCATCTGGGATGGCTCCAAAGGAGCAAGGATACCACTGTTTTTACCACAAAACCATACAAATGACTGTGCCTTGCCTGCACACCCCCTTAGACACACAGCCTGTCCACAGAGCACTTGTCTGGCCTGTGCAGAAAGAGTTCTGATAGGCAGAAACACAAATCCTCTTAGAATCTGGCACAGGCAACACAAAATCTGGGGATGGGCTTGCTCCACAGCTTCTCAGGCAGGCTGAGTTTTAATAAGGGATTAAAAAAAATACAGTCTCAACTTCTGCTTTAGTGTAAGTAGGAGACAACAGAGAGGGAACTGCACAGGTCTGAGTGGGTTTGAACACAGACTTCCTATTCCTGCTTGCCCCTACTTATTTGGTCTCCACTTCACTTTCTCCAAAACAATAACAGATGGGAAAAGCAGCTTGGCACACACTTGGTCTTTGCCTTCTCTGTCATTCCTCAAAGACCAAGAAACAGGGAGTTGTATTAATGATATTTGAGGAGAATTATAAAAAACACACACTAACAGCCTTGGAAAAGTACATTTTGCACTTCTTCTGAGAAGAGCTGTAAGCTGCAGACGCAGCCACGCGCAGATAGTCAGGATTCAGCAGATAGGCTGGTTGAACACTGCAGCTTGCGCAGACACTGCTTCTCATTTCCTAGATATCCTCCTGTGCCTTGAATGCTCCCACCAGATAAACACAAGAACACAGAAGTGCTCTGATCACACTGTCAAAACAAAGGCCCATCTCCCCACAGATCTGCTCTTCAACAGCAGCCCCAAGCAGATGCTTAAGGGCAGAGAGTAAGGACAGGGCAGGCTATATGGTACTTCCTCCTCATACTTTCCCACCCTCCAGACATTTTTAGCTCAGGGACTTCCTGAGCAGGATGCCAGTTCTACATATTTGGTAATTCTCAATGGATTTCTCTTCCATGAATTTGTGCAATTGTTCTGAGCCAGTGTAACCTCTAAATACCCACAGCACTGGCGAAATTTTACATCACTTATCTGCTGCAAATAACCACACAAACATCCTTTTGCTTGTTTTAGACCTTGCTCTTACTAATCTCATCTGCATGCCTTTCTTCCAATTTTCATACCAGGGCACAGAGGCAACAATCAATCCCTACTGGTTTGCAGATCTAGGAAAGGAACCAGGTGCCTTGAGTTACTTGTTACTGTGTACAATCTCTGTTACAAGTACAACAATCCCTGTTACAGAGAGGTAAGGCTCTCTGTAACAATCCTTCAGCACCAAAAGTAGCAGGTAAAAACAAGAGATGTAGCAAATAGTATCTGTAGATCTTTAATGTTTTGCTTTCATCATCAGCTGCCAAAAACTTACCTCTAACTCCTTAATTTTCTCTTCAGCTATTCTCTGTTTTTCTAAGAGCTGATTGTGAATCACTCCTTTAGGCTGAAGAATAAACCTACAAGTGAAAAAGAAGAGACAGAAAAAGTTGGGTGCTTTTCACATCAGTGTTCACCAGCTGGGCACCAAGTCAAAATAGAGCCACCCTTGCTAAGTGTTCATCCTCCCTCCCATGCTCTGGACAGAGACAGGAGAAATTGCTCTGACAGCTCCTGGCCCCAAAGGCTCACCAGCCTCACCCAGCTCTGGGAGGATGAACATGGACACACAGAGATCTCCCCCTATCATTCAGTGTCCTTGAATGATCTGGAAGTGATTCTGGCACACAGCCAGCAAGGGGAGTCTGTCAGCACCTTCCCTTCACAGGGATTTAAATCAGTTGATGGCACAGAGTCAAGGAAGACTCTTGACAGGTAAGAGCTGTTTATTAAGGGTTTGGTGCTCACAAGGTAAACAAACCCACACAATAAAACCAAAGCTTTCCACAGGGAAAGGCTGAGGGAGTTGGGGTTGTACAACCTGGAGAAGAGCAGGTTTCAGGGGGACCTTACTGCAGCTTTTCAATGTAGAAAAGGGGCTGACATGAAAGACAGAGAGAGGCTTTTTACCAGGGTCTGTCATGCCAGGCAATGGTTTTGAACTGCAACAGGCCAGGTTACATTGGACATTGAGGAGAAATGTTTCAGACTGAGGATGGTGAGGCCCTGGCACAAGCTGCCCAGAGAAGCTGTGGCTGCCCCATCCCTAGAAGTGTCCAATGACAGGTTGAACAGGGCTTGGAGCAGCCTGGGACAGTGGAAGGGCAGGTAGGGGGTGGGACTGGATGGTCTGTGAAGAACCTTTCCAACACACCCTGCTGGGATTTGACAAAGCACAGACAGTGCTTCCAGCAGACCCCACTTCTCAAGCCTTGACTTTAACCCAACCCCTCACTAATCTCCAAATTTCTACACTTTCCCCAACCAAAGGGTTTTCTGTGAAGTGGCTGCTTTTAACTGAAGTTGTGGCCACTGGTTTCCACTTGTTCTGTTTTCAATTGCCAAAGGGATTTGAAAGATGCATCTACAACATCTGAGTCCTGCTTGCCAACAAGAAAGGTGCCTCAGAGAAGCCTCTGAAGGAGCACCAACATTCAAAGCAGCTCTCCAGCACGTGGCACTGGCATCCCACAAAGAGGTAAAGGACAACTAAGTTCAAACAAATTTTAGGAACCCTTCCTGGTTGTTTTTCATCCTTCCAGACATAAAGAATGTACAAGCTGCAGATTCACCCCCTTCCCTACTTAGAAAGTCCCCCAGGGGATTTAGAAGGAGCCTCCATGGGTCATACCAACGAGGTCAAGGTCTCCTCTAGCACCAACTAGGGTCAATGTCTTCCTACCAGGTGACAGCAGCTCATGCTCCAACAGTTAAAATGGGCAGCTTTAGACAGGGCACAACCAGAGTGCATTCCCCGTCTGCTACAGAAAAACCTGAAATCAGTTTGCAGAGTCATCTCCCACGACAAATGACATTATTGAAGTGTTTGCTCAGTGCCTGGTAAACACAAACACGGATCTGCCACTTGGCTGGAAACCCAGTGCCCTCTGCATCAGTAACCCAGCCAAAAGGAAAAGTACCTGCCACACACATTCCTGAAATGCATGGGAGGAAAACCGTGGATAATTATAATAGGTTTCCAATTAAAACTCTCTTTGGGGTTGCTATTAACTGAACACAGAAGTGCCTCCTCCTCCTCCCACTTCTTTCCCTGTTCTGCTTCACCTCCTCTTCTCCACAGGAATTTCCTCTACATCTTTTATGTTGTAATTTTCTCAAATCTCTCTCATTTTTTCCCCAGTCTTGGCACATGCTTATTGCTGGCATCATCTTTGCTCTCTGTCTGCTCCTGTTCTTACCAACACAGCTCACTCAGACTCTTTTTATCCCCTTAATCCCCC
>JAHXMQ010006307.1:2172457-2222441 GCA_020466415.1 Ammodramus savannarum pratensis | reverse complement strand
ACACACAAACACCTCACACACACAAACAGTGGAAATGCAGCTCCTGCAGCTTCACCCAGGGATGTGCAGCAGGGACTGCTGCCTTTGGGGGTTCAGGAAAGAGCTTACAGTGACTGATTGTGTCTCATTTTCAAACAAAACCATGAATCATAGTAAAAGCAAGAATGCATTTAAGTCCAAGGAATCATCAAGTATATTTAATTCTCTCTCAGGTTCCACATGCATATGGTTCAGCCACCAAAAATCTGAACCACTCTTTAAAAAAAAAATTAAAAATTCAAAATCATGTTATTACAGCTGTCCCATAAAATACTGTAATGGTACAAAGTCATTTTATAGGGACAGCTGTGGTAATATATTATGCTTGCAGAAAATCTTGAGCCAAAAGTTGTGCTACAGTATTTGCTTGATTTTTACTTATATTTTGTCTTTTAAGTGTTCTCCCATTAGCTGCACATGTAAACTGATGATAAAGCAATATCAAACCAAAACTGACTGTCTATTTTGGCACGGCATGAAAATCTGCAGCACTCTCCTCACTGTGCCCCATACCAAGTGCCAGACATTTTTCTCCTGTAAATAAGGATCTTGTCCAGGTTATGGGCTAGAAGAATGTAAAGGGAAAGGTCTGAAATATTCAGACAGAATTCTGAAGCTTAAACTTTCAACATAGTTCTCAAAGCAACACGATGATATCAGTTCACAAATAGCTTGAGCAGAAGTCCAGCACAGTGGTGGCTGTCTCAGGCTACGTAACGGGCCCTTCAAAAGAGTATGAAGTAACAGAACTGAAATGTATTTGGCAAGATGCCAGCACCCAGATGAGCTCCCAGCCTCACAGATATGTACAGTACACAGCAATTCATCAGCTCATACTATGTGGCACTGACATTTCTTCTGTCAAAGCAAAAATAGCTTCAGCAAAAGTAAATTGAGCCCCACGTGTGGAGCCCGGTAAGGCCTCGGCATGTTACACAAACTGCAATATTCCCCAAAAAAACAAATCAAATTAAGTTGAGGAACAACAAATGAAACTTTCACATTCATCAGCAGTGAAGGAAAAGCTTTCTGGGAAGGAAGGAGACTCAGGATAGGGGTTCAGAAAATATAAACCACACAACTGCTTTCCAAGTAATGCAGAAGGAAGTACCAAAGCAGGCAGGCTTCCTCCCAGGATGCAGCACGTCACCACAGCTTCTCAAGCCTCCAAATTCCACGAAGACCTGGAGTATCTTGTCCTACAGAAGGGTACATGCTAGCCCTCTGCATACAGCCCATCCACCCAAGCTGGAGGAAAAACACAGAAATCCTACCAGAGGCCAGATTCTAAGTAGAGCTTAGATGAGTCTGAGGGAAAAAAAAGGAATTTTTTTTTTTAAAAGTTAAGCACAGGAAGAGAAGCACAAAACTTACTTCAAGAATTTGGTTATTCAAGCAGAGGAACCCTGATAATCAGAGTTAACAGTGACTCAAACCTCCACCCTTCCTGGGTAACTGAAACCCTTTAGAGCTCCAGTATTTCCATGCTGGACTATGTAAATGAACTTAAGACATCACAAATATGCCTTTGGTGGCCAAACTCATGTCCACACAGGACATCTGCTAGTCCACTTCACAGAACATGGCTTCTGTGTCCAGAAGAACCACAGTGACCACCTCCTTTGGTCTCCAGTGGAACACAAGATGCCAGACTGCCCTTGGATTTAAACTCCTGCTCAAGGGCTGCTTTAGCCTGTTTTGCCAAAAGCCCAAATTTCAGCAATAAATTCTCTGCTAGGGGTGGAGTGGGCTCCAGGAAGTTCCTCATGTACTTGGTGCAAGCTGTCTGCACTAGGAAGTGACACAAATCACACCAGTGCATCAGTGCCAATTGGCAGGGCAGCTTCAGCCCCACAGCCAGCACAGGCAGAGCTCACAGAAACACCCTGTCAAGCTTAGGCAGGGATAAAAAAAAGCAAAAAAAAAGAATGAATGAACAGCATTCAGAAGAAGAGCACTCCCTTAATCTGTATTTGCATAGCCACTAATACAGCAAAGGCCATGAAGAGTTCAGTTTTGAAACAATATCACAATGTCAATATTTCCCTGCTGGCGCCCCTGCCATCCCCGAGGAGCCCGAGCTGCCAGCCCTGCCTCACACCTGTCTGGTCAGGAAAGGGAAGGGAAGGGAAGGAAGAGAGGGCTCCCCACAGGACTGGGGCTCCTGCACACAGCAAGGGTAAGTGCTTCAGCACACCAAGAAGGTGTCTCACTCCCAAAGAGGAGGCAGAAGCAGAAAGCAGGACAATGCACTTCAGACTGTGATGAAATAACATCTGCTCCCCACACCTGATCCACAGGCAGGATCATTTAACCATAAAGATCAACACTGTCACATTCTTGAAGTACCTTGAGGGACTTCTCCCATCCAAAGGCACTCTGGACTTTCAAATTCTGAAAAAGCTTTAGAGACACATGTTGACTCCAGAATTATCTTTTACACTTCATCTGTCTGCTCTGTGAAGAGCCCAAACAGAAAAAAAAAAAAAAGCCTTTTGAGACATCTCATGACTACTCCAAACACAAGTGTTTGCAACATCTACAGCCTGCCCAGGTCAATCAGTCCCCTCTTGCAAGAGACCAGACTCTGTCTCTTTTTGATGTCATCAGCATCCCCACCAAACCCAACATAAACATTTAACCTACTTGGAAAGTTTATTTAATGGGAACCCTGCCACTCTGAACAGCTCTATTAAGATGGGCACAACTCCCCTGAAACTCTCAGCAAAATGCAAAGCACACACAATTCCTGGCTCCCCATCCTGCCACCTCCCTACAACTGGGTCTGGAGATTGTGTGGGCTGAGGGATGAGGGCACGTGAAGGCTGACCTGGCTCACTGCTGGGTCCTGTGATCAGCCACTTTGACACAAAGAAGGAGGGGTAAACAGGGCGGGGAAGAGGTTGATACAATCTCCCCTGCTGGCAGCAGCCCAAGCAGATCCAGTATTTCACAAACCACATCCCGAGCTGGGCAGTCATCACTGTTACCCAACTCACATGAGACAAAATCCTATTTCTCAAATCAGAAATGCAGAAATCTAATGTGATATTTGTCAAGCAAGCACGTGTTTCAGATTTGAAACCACTTTATATGGTGAAACCTCTCTGCATAAAAACCACTTTATAGGTTCTTCTATCAGAGGCTGCTGAAATCCCACCAAAGTGCATTGCAGAAATCAATCAGAACACCTCAGCCTGGTTTAAGGGGTTTCTTTTGACAGCCATCCAACACACAGAAGCACATCTTTAGGAATGCACTGGGACTACCCATACAAGCTTTATGTTCACTTCCAAGGGTTTGAAAAAACCCCAATGACATTAGATCCATTCCCTGGCATGACACTGCAAAGGACATTTCTGTAAAACATCTGTGCCAGCAAAGCCCTGAGCACAGGAGCTATGCACAGGGGGTTTTCAAGGAGTTTGACATAAACTACACTGGAAATGACTGATGATGGGTAGATCTGTGAGAGCCTTCCCACAAATGTCATTTGGCATTAGAGCATTCTGCTAGTTGAAATTACAAACTCCCCAAATGTGCCAGAGGACAGCATCGAGGCCAGCAGCTGAGCCAGCAAGCAAAACCACACAAAACCAATATAATTTGTAACAGCCCTTCACTGAGGCAGCCAGTACCTAACCCCAAGAGGTAAAGGAATAAGCCTTGCTGCATTTGCAGGCAGATTGCTGAAATTAAAAATGGAAGACAATGAGAAAAAGGAAACAAGTGAATGTGCTGGCAGAAAGCTAACATGCTCTTTGTGGAGAGCCTCCTGCCCAGGGCAGCATCCTGGAGGCTTCATAGAGCTGGAGAACTCAGAATCACAGAATCAATCAGGTTGTAAAACACCTCTGAGGTCACTGAGTGCAACTTATGACCCAACACCACCTTGTCAACTAGATCATGGAATAAGTGCCATGTCCAGTCTTTCCTTAAACACCTGCAGGGATGGTGAGTTCACCACCTCCCTGGGCAGCCCCTTCTAATATTTAATCACCTTTTCTGTGAAGAAATTCTTCCTAATGACCTACCTAAACCTCCCCTGGTGCTTTTAAGACTATGTCCTCTCATCAGTTGCGGTCTGGGAGAAGAGCTGACCACCACTACACTCCACTCTCCAGTCAGGAAGTTGAAGAAAACAAGAAGGGTCCCCTCGAGTCTCTTCTTCTCCAGGCTGAGTTATCACAGCTCTTTCAGCCAGACCTTGTGCTCCAACCCCTTCCCCAGCTGCGTTATCCTTCTCCCGACATGCTGCAGACTCTCACTGTCCTTCCTGAATCGAGGGGCCCCTCTCCCGGTGGTGTCCCCGGCCCCGGCCGATACTCACATCCGCCCCACGCCCTCGTACATGCGAGTCTCGTCCACCAGCATCATCACCTCCGTGTCGGTGAGGTGCGCGTGCTTCTTGGTCTTGGTGAGCTGCTCGATCTGCAGGTCGGCCAGTTTCACCTTCTGCTGCGTGTCCATCACCTTGGCCTGCAGCTCCGTGAAGGCCTGCCCAGGGGAGAGCGCCGGGGTGAGGGGCGGCGGGGGCACAGCCGGCCCCGGGCTGGGGGGGCCGGCCGGCAGCGCCGGGACACGGAGGGGGACAGGGAGAAGGACGCACAATGGGCAGGACACACAGTGGAAGGGTGGGACACAAGGAGGGAGCGCACATGAAAGAGAAACACGCGGGCGGGGGTCTCGTACCTTCTTCAGCTCCAGATCCACGGGCGCTGCCATCTTGTCCGCGGAAAGCGCATGCGCGGAGGGGCGGGGGCAGTCAGGGCTCCACCCGCGGGCGGGACGCGCTGTGGGACCGGCACCGAGACCGGCACCAGCACGGACTCCGAGCGGGCTGGGGGCTGCTGTGGGACCGGCACCGAGCGGGCTGGAGGCTGCCGTGGGACCGGCACTGGCACCGGCACCGAGAGGGCCGGGGCCTGCTGTGGGACCGGCCCCGGCACCGAGCGGGCTGGGGACTGCTGTGGCACCGGCACCGAGCGGGCTAGGGGCTGCTGTGGCACCGGCATCGAGCGGGCTGGGGGCTGCTGTGGGACCGGCCCCGGCACCGAGCGGGCTAGGGACTGCTGTGGCAACGGCACCGAGCGGGCTGGGGGCTCCCGCGGGGACCCCTCGCACCCTGCGGTGCCCTCCGGGGCCGGCTGCACCGGTGGGGCTGTGGGCCCGAGACCAGCTCGTCGTGCCAGTCCCGCCTGGGTGCGCCCGGCCCGAGGGTTGGAGAAGGCCCAGAGCAGCCAGAGGGGGAGAACCATCCCTGCCTAAGGAGGTGGAAAGGACCTTAAAGATCATCTCATCCCAAGTCCCCCCTACCCCGGGCAGGGACACCTTCCACCATCCCGGGTTGCTCCAAGTGCCATCCAACCCTGCCTTGGACAGTCCCAGGGATAGGGCAGCCACAGCTTCTCTGGGCAACCTGCTTCCATCCCTCACAATTAAGAATTTCTTCCATATGTCTAACCTAAAATTCCCTTCTTTCAATTTGTGCCTATTACTCCTTGTCCTGTCACTACAGTTCCTGGTGAGGAGTCCCCCTCTGTCTTCTTTGGTGGCCCCCTCAGACACTGGCAGGTTGTAATGAGTTCTCTACTCAACTTTATTTTCTCCACCAGAGCAGCCCCAGCTCTCTGTCTGTCTCCATAGGGAAGATCCTCCACTCCTCTTACCAACTTTGTGGCTTCCTTTGGACTTGCTCCAGCAGTTCCATATTGTTCTTATGTTGGAGACACCAGAATTATACATGATAAAGGGGAGGAATCACCTTTGACCTGCTGGCCACACTCCTTTGGATGCAGCCCAGGATCCTGTTGGTTTCTCTTTGCCTCACAGCTCTCTAGCAGAGCCAGCAACTCCCCCGCTCCCACTTCTCCCCAGGGAGGAGGAAAGAACTGGTTTGGAGGTTATTATTACTGCAAAGTAAGGAATCATTCCTGATCACTGTATGAAGTGATGCTTGCTGGAATTACCTCAGCTCCAGGAACCTCCAATCCCCCCAAAAACAGCTGGGATTCATTTCAGAAGGGGTGTGGGTCCACCTCTGGATTTTTTTGTTTTGCCAAGTCATAGAACCATCACAATATTATTTGGTTGGAAGGGACCTTTAGGATAATCCAGCCCACCTTCCAGTGGACCAGGTTGCTCAAAGCCACATTCAGCCTGGCCTTGAACACCCACAGGTATGGGGCAGCCACAGCTTCTCTGGGCAACCTGTGCCAGTGTCTAAATGACAAATGCTGCCTTAAAACCAGGGACCATTCTCATTTGAACAGATCAGTGGCCAGAGTGGCTTTATTCATACCAGAGGCAGCTCTGCTTGGTGAGCAGACCCACAAACATCACACCCCTCCCAAAGCACCAGCTGGCAAAGATGAAGAAAAGCTCTGAAATAATCCACATGGGGTCAAGGTGAGATGGATCCTGCCTCCAGCCCCTTACACCACATTGCTCCCCAAGGATGGCACAAGCTGATCCAGCAGCCCTGACCACACACTCAGGATCTCTGGTATTGCTGTTGGCAGTACCAGACCAGCATGGAATTGGTGCTGAACACAACCTTCAGAATTCTGACTGCTTTCCACCTCCATGATTAAATTAACGACCCAAGCATTTGTTACAAAGTGTTATTTATTAGAATATTACATTGCACTTAAAAAATAAGGAAGGTCTGACCCTATCATCTTGACATACATGAAGCATGCAGGGCCAGACCTACAATAAATATAAATACTATGTACAGTTTATCTAAAATAAATATATAATTTAAAATGAAAAATATCTTGTTAAATAGCTGTTACCCTCCCCCCCTTTCTGCGGCGAAGGAAGCCCCGAGCTCGGTCTCCTCCCTTTCACAGCTTGTTCCTCGGCACGTACTGCAGCGGACGGAGAGTCCCCGTGCCCCCGGTCAGCACCGTGCCGGAGGTGGCCGCGGAGCCGCCGCAGTGCCGCCGCTGCCCGAGCAGCCCCGCCGGTGCCGTCCCGGCGCTGCAGCGAGCCCCCAGCGTGCCGCAGCCCCGTGCCGCCGGCGCCGCGGTCTCGCCTCTTCCAGGAGGTAGAAGTGCATTAGTGCCGGCCCCTGCAAGGGAGAGGAGGGAGAGCTCACACCGCGATCCTGGGCTGCGCTCCCTGCGAGCTGGGATGGAGGTGCCGACACACCCAGCCCACCCAAGCCCCTCTCGCCACCCTCGGGGCTGGATCCAGGGGGATGGGAGCCAAGGTACCCCGCCATGGTCCCCCCTTCCCGGGATCACAGCACTTTTTCCACCGGACACATCCACCCCAGTAACCCCCAGGGTATAAAGGAGACAGTGAGGAAAGCCTTGTGCCAAGTCTCTTTCCTGAAAATTCAGCTTCTATGAACAGCTCAAATTCCCACCCCCAACACTGTGATGAGCATGACAGAAATTCTCCAAAGGCATTACTTCATCCTCACAAAGAACAATGACTTTTTTTTTTTTTTTCTTTTTCCCCTTTTTTTTTTTTTTTTTTTAAGAAGAGAAGTAACTGTAATATGTATGACTACATCTAACGTCAGGGTTTAGGTCAGATCAGAGGAAGTTTGACAGATTTTCAGCACCCAGCCCAGAGCCACCCCTGGGGCAGAGCACACATCCTAACCCAGCCAGAAGAACATGGCATGGGCTGGCAGCAAGATCCCCCCTGTGCCAAGCTGATAGGCATTGCTTTGGTGCAAGTAATAAGCAGAGTGGTAATGAAAAGGAAAGGGGTTTTTTACACATGTATATAAATAGAGGCAATATCTAAGGAGGGGAAGTGACTCAGAGGGTCAGAGAGAGAGCAGAATGAGCAGGGAGAAAAAGCTAAACAAAACAGAAGCAGCTTCCCTACTACCAAACATCTCCAAAGCACGGAACACCAGCACAGAGCAGGGGCTTGGGGCTAGAAAGAAGGACATAGGAATGACAGGGGTGCCAGGGGACAGGATTTCAGCAGGAAGGGGAGAAAAGAAGACTGGAGCCCCACAGGGCAGCCCAGACTCTCAGCCAGCTGCTTCTCCAGACTCAGGCTGCTTTCAGCTCCCGCCCAGCTCTGGCACAGGATCCACACAGCAGTCCCACAGCAGAAACAGCAGAGCCCCCAGATGTCCACCAGCCCCACTGCTGCCCCATGCCCAGCCAGGGGCTCACCTCGCCAGCACCTGGCATCCTCAGTGATTCACAGTGATGCCCAGCTTGATTTTCTCTTCGTTTTCTACATCGTAGCCACCCCTCTTGTGACACCTGCAAAGCCAAGCAAAGGGATGCTCAGGGCATGGAGAAACCCCTGTCACCCTCCTCTTGCACATGATCTTGCCAGGACACAGATCTGGGAGCTCAGTGCCATCCCACTCACCTGAGCATCAGCAGGGCTGCGATGATGACAAGACACAGGGAGGACAGGACAACAGCAACCACGGCCAGGGCTGTGGTGTGGTCGTACGCGCTGGGCGGGTGCTCCACCGGCAGCAGGAGGCCATGGCAGCGCTCCCCATGATAACCTGGCTGGCATCTGGGCAAGAAGGAAACTCATAAAGGTCAGTGGTGAGCAAGGACAGGAGGTCTTTGTGTGCCCCACACCCCATGGGAAGGCAATGCCTCTGTGCTCAGCCTCAACCAGCACCCTGCCTGTTCCCCCACACGCCTGAGCTGGGACATCACCATCATCTCTATTGGCCTGGTAAATTAAGCTTCTCCTGCACCTAGTGAAGACTCCTAGAAAGGTTGAGGTCTCTCCAAACAGAAGGCACTGGGGTCTGTGCCCTTTCCAGTCACCCTCAGGCAGGTTGCCCAGAACACCTCTAGGAGTGGGAAGGGAGCAGTGAGGCAGCTGGGCCAGCACCTCCCATGGAGCAGGACGTCCCTGCACACCCTGCCAGCTCAGAGGTGTCCCATCCCTGGAGACTTGGGAGGTTGCTCATGTAACAGAAATAACGCTCCACACAGGCTGGGAGGCTTCCAGCCCTCCCTGAGCCACATTGCACTGATGCAATCAGATAAATATATCCCTCTATATCCAGCACCACTGACCCTCAGGCTGATCTCCAAGCCGGACTCAGCCCAGCTCCTGGGCTCACAATGCCACATGCAGCATCACCTCCCAGGCACAGCAGCAAGGCTGGGCACATGGCAGAGGTGCAGGACCCAGCCCAGCAGCATCCTCATTCCACCCTGTGTCCCAGGGAGCAACACTCCAGGAGACTCTGTGACAGGGGCACAGCCAAGCACCAAGAGCAGACACAACCAAGTGACACCAGGCAACACAAGATCTCTTCAGCAGAGGAGACTGGGGCAGTTGGATACTGTTACTAAAAACTCTGATGGCTCTGAGAGATGCCACTCAGGGACAGACCACCATGCTGAAGAGACACAGCCAGCCCCCAAATCCCTGCTGCCTGTGCCCCAGTTTCTCTCCCAGCCCCAGGGATCTGGGCAGAGGACACCTGGCTGTCCCAGTCCTAGGCCAGGGTGTCACAACCCACATTGTGCTGGGTCACCAACCCAAGCTGAGCCTGCAAAGATGTCCCCTCATTGGCAGTCCCGAGTCCCCCATGCAAGGGCCCAACTTCATGACAGCTTCAACAGGGAGGAACCAGGGAGTTAGAGGAGCTCTGTGGAGCTTGATCCCTGCAGATTGCAGATCCTGTGGGCACCATAAGCCAAGGAGCTATTATCTTCCCTGGGCTCAAGGCTGGGTGGCTCAGAGGATTGATAGTGAAGAACAAAGCCTCTTACATATCTGCCAGCTCAAGTCCTGCCCACGTCAGTGGGGATCAAATATGCACCCCAGGGTATTTCCTGCAGCAGCAGCGCTGTATCCAGGTGCCCCAGCAGCAAGCAAATACTTTCTCCTTCACTGGCCTCATCTAGTCCCTGCTTGCTCTGCACCCCAGGGGGGGTGGGCAAGGAGGGGTACACAGCCCTTTCATCAGGCCAAGGGACAGCTCGGGCATGGCTTTGGCAGCCTGTCCCCAAAGGTGCTATGCTCCTCTCACCTGCACTAATGTGCCCTAACAGATGCAGGAGCCCAGAGCTCTCAGAGTGGGGCATTTACAGGGTCAGGATGAGGTTTTCCAAATCAGACCTGCAGAAGCCCTCAGCTGCCAGACCCCAGCCCCACACACCATTCTGCAGTCTCCAGCTCAGCCAGAACTCACTGTGCTGGCAGGGAACCCTGGCTCTAAGGCTGTGACAGCCTTTGGGGAAGGGGTGGACACTTCTCAAGAATTACAAGGAAGAGGTCAAGTCAGAGTTATCCCTGCATGGGCAGGGAACATGCACTAAAAATATCTCTGCTTTTCCTCTGCCCGGCCTGGAGAATTGAAAGAACCATGACTAAGGCTCCCCAATCACAGCACACACCAGAACTCACATGCAAGAGGGAGCTCCCAGCTCTCGGATGTACTTGCACTCGCCGTGAATACAGAAATCCTTGTACTTCCGCAGGCACGGGTCTCTCTTCTTCCCCAGGCCTTTGCCTTTTCTTCTTTTATTGCCGTTCCCTTTTTTCTTGGGAGTAACGAGGCCTTGAGGCTTTGACAGGAAGGCAACTGGAAAACAATTTGGGAAGGAGAGAACAGCAGTCAGATCAGCTCCACGTGCCAAGCAAAGGGAAGGCAAAGCCACATCCCAGGGCTGCCACAACTGCTCAGCCCTGGCTCCCACAGCCCTTTGTGCTGGGAGCTGCCCCCGAGCCCGGGGTGGAGGGGCTTTTTCTTTTTTTCCAGCTCCTCACAAATATCATGGCCTTTCCAATTCATAAGAACAATTCTCAAGGAAAGAAGGGAGTCGGGCAGGGGGAACAGAGCTTTATACATCTCAAATGCTGCTATTATATGCACCAGTTTCCACTGAATACAGAACATTGCTAATTGCCCCTTTATCTGGCCTTTATTTCCCTGACAAGCACAGGCTTTTCTAAGACCCTATTCATGGCTGTGATGGACTCTCCTTCCCGTGGGCACAAGGATGCCTTACTCACCCCAGGGCAGGATTAAAAGAGCAAGCCTGCCTTAAGTTTTGGTTTTGCAGAGCCCAGGAGGTTGAGAGGGCATCATTCCCATGAATTACAACGTTATGTTTTAATTGTGGTGCAGTAACCAGCAGCTTTTGGTGCCATGCCAGCCCCCTGCCGGGTTGGTGGAAACCAGAGCACCAAGCTCCTCACCCAGACACAGCCCAACACTAACAACGGTACTGGAATGGTTTTAAGGTGTGCAGATACCAAAAAAACCAGCTCCCAGACTGATCTCTTTAGGTGCTGAGGTGTTGGAGAGTACTCTGCTCCAAGGAGGATTTTTTAGCTCCCCCCAAGCTATGGTGCTCAGTAACCCCGGTGAATTAAGCCTGGGGCTGCTCGGAAGGAGAGCACAGCAGAGTCCAACGTGACAAGTTGTAACCTGCCCAAGTTACAACTCAGCCACTTCCTCACGGAACCAGCACCTCTCGTGCTGGCACACACCGGTTGCACACCTAGCAAAGCCATGTCGACATCCTCCATGCTGCGCCTGGAGAAAACCGATACTCCAGGAAACGCTGCGGCTTGGAGAAACCGCGGAGGAGGCTGACAGCAGGGGCTGCTCCGTCCCCTGCCTCTCCTGCCCTGAGAGCTATCACCCAGCCATACACACTGCTGGCAAGCCAACACACACTGCTGCATTTTCCCAGGGCTGAGTCCCCCCGGTGCGAGTGGCTTAGCCCGGTTTTGCCAGCTTTTTGTCACAGCTGCTAGCACAGCCACAAAGCAAAGAAAAACACGGAAAAATGGGAGGGCGAGCCGTACGGAGCAGAGCACGCTCCTGGTGCCAGGTACTGCCCTCGACACAGGTACGTTCACCCACTCAGCCCCCGCCCAACCCCCACGAGAGCCCCCGGGACAGTCTCTGCTGCCAGCCCGGGGCACGGAGCCCGGTGTGGGTGCTCGGGAGCCCAGCGAGCAGCGGTGCCCCCACCGCCCCCGTGGCGGGGCTGCCGGCTGACGAGCCCTGCCGCGGAATGAGGAGCAGCCGCGCGTGGGCGGCGGTGACTCACGGCGGTCCCCGCGCCACGGCCACGGCCGTGAGGGCAGCGCGGGCCCGCGGACACGGCAACCCCGCCACGAGGGGCTCTGATCCTCCCGGCCGAGCGGCTGAGACCCAGGACCCCCTGGAACCCGCCCCGCAGGGGGCTTCAGGAGCACGGACAGCCCCCGGCAGGAGCGCCACTGCTCCGTGCTGGTGCCCCACGGGCTACTCCCACTCGGGTCTGCTGCCGCCGGGGCTCGGTATCTGAGACTGCTCCCACCCACCACTGCAAGTCCTTCCGAAGCGGAACCGGAGCTGCTGCCGGGGCACCCGCGGGACTGAGCCGAGCCCAGCTCGGCACCTTCGCGACCTCTCCAGCTCTGATTGCTCCCAGCCCAGCCCGTTCCGCGACCCCAGCCCCGCCCTGGGACCCCTTATCCCGTCCCTACCTCTCGGCAGCTCGCTGAAGTCGTCCCCCGAGGCCGCTCCGCCGCCCTCCTTCTCGGGGCTGCCGCCGAGCAGCGGGGCCGTGGCCGGGAGCGGCACCCCGCCGCCCTTGTGTAGCACCTCGTTGTGCAGCTCGTCCCGGCGCAGCCCGCCCGCCGCCGCCGAGCACACTGCGGAGAGAGCGGTCAGGAGTGGGGCTGACACCGCCCTGCCCGGACCCCCACGCGGGACAGAGACCCATCTTCCCGCCCGCCCACACCCGGGACCAGGACCGTGTTACCCGTGCCCGGAACCAGCCATGCCCGCGGTGCCCAAAACCATCCCCCACACGTCCGGGACTCCCAGCGGAGCACGGCGCTGGGACACGCTGTCCGCGCCCGGGACACTCCCCACGCGAGCCCGTACCTGCCGCCAGCAGCGCCTGGATCAGCACCGCCCGCCCGTCCATGACCCGCGGGCACACACACGTCCAGCCGCGCTCCGCTCGGTCCCGCAGCACTGCCCGCTCTCCAGCACGGCGGCCCCGCGGCGGGTAGAAAGCTGCGGGCGGCGGGGCGGGGCGGGGAGGGGCTGAGAGGGGCTGAACACGGTCCCGCCCCATGGGAAGGGCTTCCCCCGCGACCCTGTGGGCGTCCCGCTGGCTGAGAGCGGGACTGGGTCCCGGGACCTTGGCCTGGGCCCGGCGGGGTTTCCTCGCCCCGGAGACGGGCCAGGACCCGAGAGCCGCCGCCACCCCGGTGCCGCTCCGCGCTGCGGGCCGGGCCGGGCGGTGAGAGCCGGGGAGATAAAGGGCTTCTGCAGAGCGCGGAGGGCAGGAGATGGCCAGGGAAAAGTGTGGCCCCAGCCAAGGGGACAGGAGAGGGATCCCCATGGTCCCCGTGGCCTCAGACCCTGCTGGCAGGTCGCCGAGGGTCCCCGAGGGTGCTGGGGGAGAGAGTGCAGCTCACAAGACGAGCATCAGGTGAGAGGCAGCACCTCAGGAGTCACAGCTGCACCTCTTCCTGGCCTTGGGGATGGGATGGTCCTCAGAAAGGGGACAGACTGCCACTCATGTGCCACTGCACTAGCGGTGGGCTGAGGAGGTGGTGGCAATCTGAGATGGCAGCAGAGACCCTTTCTGT
The DNA here is from genome assembly GCA_020466415.1 of Ammodramus savannarum pratensis. Classification (NCBI taxonomy): domain Eukaryota; kingdom Metazoa; phylum Chordata; class Aves; order Passeriformes; family Passerellidae; genus Ammodramus; species Ammodramus savannarum. Next base: position 2,208,836 of record JAHXMQ010006307.1, on the reverse strand, counting down.
CCCCAAGGCCCCATTTGTGTCCTTACGCTGCCCAAGTGATTGAGTCACAGCCTCATCTCACAACACTCCCCCAGCCAGCCACTGTCCTTGTCCCTGTCCCAGCCTGTTGTGTTTGGACACTGCCAGAGCTTTCCCTTGTCCTTCACCATGCTGGCAACCGTGTGCTGTGTTTGGCCACATCCTCAGCACAGGTGACAGCACAAAAAATGTCACTGACATCAGTGCCAGGTGAGTGCAGGGTCCTGCCCCAGCTCTCCTTTGGGGCAGCAGAGGCCCCTGGTCAGTTCCTCGAGGTCCTGAGCCCCCGGCCCATGGCTGGTTTGGGCTCAGCTAGGCATGAGCAAATATTCCTGCCATTGTTGTTGCTGTCTCCAAGGAATACCACCGGATCTGGCACCCCCCCGCTCACACCCTCCTTCTTGCTCAGACTTGACTTTTGCAATTGTTTGCTGGATGTTTTTCCTTCCGCCTCCTCCGGCCATCAGGAGCCCAAAGCCTTTGGCAGTGGAAGGAGGTGGTGGCACGGGTGAGGGGCTGTGTCCCTGGGCAGTCCTGCACACTGGCTCCTGGGGAGGCCCCCAGGTTGGGACGGAATTTTTGCCCCTGCCAGGCTCCCACCACGTCCCCAAGGCCGGGCTGGGCGTGTGCGGGCCATGTATGAGGGCAGCATTTGCCAGCTGCCCTGGCACCTCAGGAGAGGGAGGCACCAGCTCACGTCAGCTGGCACAGAGGACTGGCAGCGGGCAAGGGGGGGATGTGTGCAGGCTGCTGACCTGCTGCCTCTGCTTCCTGCCTCTGCCTCCTGCTGCCTCTTCCCCTCTGCCTCCCACAGCCTGCCACGGCCCCTTCCCACCTCCTGCAGCCCCTCACAGCCGCCCTGCCCATGCCTGCTGCCAGTCATGCCCCATCTCATGCTGTTGAGGCAGCCCCTACAGCAGAGGGAAGTGAACCCCAGGAAGGTTTGGGTGCCTCAGGACATCCCTGATGCTCCTTATCCGTGGGTCCTTCTGCCAGGGGTCTCCCCACGGTCCCCACCCCTGCACACACCATGGCACCCGCTGGTATCACAGAGCAAACAGCCTGGACACCCTGGGCCACATCCTCGGCCTCAGTTCCTGCCAGGCAGGTACAGGATCTCAGGAACCCACGCTCCCACCCGCCCTTCCCCAAACGTGGCTGTGCCGTGGTGGTGCCTGGCCCTGCTCCAGCTGCTCCTGGGGCTGGATCCTGCCGTGTCCAGCGGGCTCCAGCTCAGCCGGCCGGTGCCGGACCGCGGCTGTTTGCGGTGTCACCGCCGTGTTTGCGGTGTCGCCGCCGTGTTTGCAGTGCACACAGCCGCGGTTTGTTCCCGGGGGCCGAGCGGCGGCGGCGGCGGTGGGCACGGCATGGGCACAGCGAGCACCGTGGCTGCTCTCTGCTGGCAGCGCTGGGCAGGCCCTGCCGTGTCCCTGTCCCTGCAGGGTGCTGCGGCTGTGCCCACGTCCTTCCCCCTTCCGCTCACACAGAACCCTTCTGAACAGCGGCACAGCCCCGGAGCCCTCCCAGCCCTTTCCGTCAGCCCCGACACTGGCAGCCCCCTATTTCCCCACTCTGGATTTAGTCAGCGGCACCACATCCTTCCCCAGAGCATGTCCCCATATCCTCTTTCCCAGGAGGAGCTGCCATGGGCTGTGTCACCCCTCCTGCCACGGGCACAGCATCCTTGCACAGGCACAGATCTGCCTAGGGCCGGCCCTGCCACCCCCTCACCAGCGCCTTGCAGGGTGCAGACAGGGCTGGGAGCACACGAACATCCCCGGCCACCCAGGTCACCCGCAGGAGGCAGGTGGGTCCCTGGCCCAGGTGGGCAGCTGGACGTGGCAGGACACAGCCATACTGGGACCTGTGGGGCTGGCCCTGTTGTTTTGGGATGCTTGTTTTGGGCTTGGCTCCTGTGTATTGGTTTATGGCCAGTTTAAACCAGCTCTCAGCTGTTATAAGGTGTGGGATGAGTGGGATCCTGTGAGTGCTGGAGGGGAGCTCACGCCTGTGGCTGCCGGGGCCGGTGGCCATGCGAGCCCACATGGCCGGGGCGGGCGGCCCGGCTCTCCGGGCAGCAGACAGCGGCTCACAGCCCAGACTGGAGCGCAGCAACCCCGGAGCTCCCTCCCAGGCTTTCGGCTGCAGCATCTTCCCCTCCAGCACGGCCACAGCGGCCCGGCGAGCTGGTGCCGCCCTGCAGTGGGAGGAGAGGGGAGACATCACCTGCCCGCTGCTCTTCATCCAGCTCAACCAGCTCCTCAGCACCCCGGCGGGGCTGCAGTGGAGGGAGATGGCCAGGTAGGCACACCTGCGAGAGCCAGGCTGCTGGGCCACGCTTTGGGAGCCCAGGGCATGTTCCAGCCTCAGCCCCAAGGCAGGGCTCTGCCCAGCTGGGCTGATTTAATTTCACGGCAGAGGGCAGGATGTCAGGCGGGCCAGGCTCAGCGCCCTTCCTCCTGCTCCTCTCTGCTGCCTCTCCAAGGCTCCAACGCCGGGGCTGGGATGTCCCCATGGCACCCCCTCCACCCCCGGCAGGGGCACGGGGACACGGGTCACGGCAGTCTGGGGACAGCAATGGCTTTTCACCCGGGCTCGGAGTGTCTGTGGGACCGAAGCCGCCGGGCTGCGGCTCCCCCGGCAGCCAGCCCCGCACGCTGCCCCCGGCAGGAGCCCGCAGTGCCGGCCCCGCTCTGCCCGGGCAGCGCCCACCCACGGGGACAAAGGGAAGCTCTGTCTGTGCCCCGCGTTGAAATATTTGGCACGGCCCGAGCGTGAACACAGCTCAAGACATTTCTGTTCTGACTCCAGCAAGCGTTGCTAATGGCAGGGCCGCCCCCAGCCCCAGCCCAGCTAGGGGAATGACGGGCTGGGAGCAGCCCTGCAGAGAATGGCTGGGGGTGCTGGGGGGTGACAGATGGGACATGAGCCAGCACTGGCAGCCCAGCCAGGTGAGTGTGTCCTGGGCTACACCATGGGCAGCAGGGTGAGCAGCTCCCCCTGTGCTCTGTTCTGCTCTGGGGAGACCCCCTTGGGGCACCACATCCAGCTTCTGTTGAAGCACATCCAAAGGAAACCATGGAAATGATTCAAAGGCTGGAACAGCTTTGCTGTGGATGAGAGAGGTGTGGTGTTGCTTAGCCTGGAGAAGTCAAAGCTCAGGGGAGACCTGAGAGCCTCTTCCAGTGCCTTTAGGGGTGCAACAGAGCTGGAGAGGGACTTTGGACAAGGGACTGGAGTGACAGAACAAGCAGGAATGGCTTCCCAATGCCAGATATCAGTATTCTATGGGATATTGGGAAAAAATTCTTCCCTGTGAGGGTGGTGAGGCACAGATTGCCCAGAGAAGCTGTGGCTGCCCCATCCCTGGAAGTGTCCAAGGCCAGGCTGGAAGGGGCTTGGAGCAAACTGGGATAGTGGAAGGTGTCCCTGCCCATGGTGGAGGGCTTGGAATAAGGTGAGCTTTAAAGTCCCTTCAAACCTGAACCATTCTGTCACCTCATTACAGATGGAATTCCCGTGATCAGACCTTGGAGAGGTGTGGGCTGCAGGAATGGGGACATGACCACCGTGTCTGCCCAGCTGCCCCTACACCATGAACCAACTGCAGGCCCCTCTGAGCCACCCAAATCCCCCCTGCCAGTGCCAGCCCCAGGCTAAGCTCAAAGATAGACCCAGGCTTTAGCTCCCACTGCTGGCACGGGGCACAGGGCCTGTCACTGACCCCCCACATCTCCCTGGGCAGGTGGATCAAGTTTGAGGAGAAGGTGGAAGACGGTGGGGAGCGCTGGAGTGCCCCCCATGTGCCAGCTCTGCCCCTGCACAGCCTGTTCCAGCTGAGGACATGCCTGCAGAAGGGGACACTGCTCCTGGATCTGGATGCCACCAGTTTCAAGGAAATAATTGGTACATGAGTAATGCAAAGGTCACCTCCTGGGATGGGCTGGTCACCAGAGAGGGACAGGCCGCCAGGAGGTGCCTATAGGACAGCACAATGGGTGACAGCTGTGTACCTAGGGGGGCTCTCTGCTACTCCAGCTAAGGGGAAATGGGCAGTGAACCAGGGGCACTCAGAGCTGTCCCTGTCCCTAATGCAGACAAAGCACTTTCTGAGGAAGCAGAGCTGCAGCCTGCATTGAGGGAGCACCTGGCAGCCCTCCTGCTCCTCCAGCCACAGCACCAGCCTACAAAATCCCTGCTGCAGCTCCTTGCTGAGCTTGGTGTGTCTCCCTGCCGAGGTAGGAACCAGCTGTCCCACCAGGCATCCTCCCACTGCCTCCAGCCCGGGGCAGTACCCATGCTGGCTGTCCAACTGCACATGGATTTTGCTGCTTCCCCTCTTTCTTTCCAGGGAAAGCCAAGGGCAGGTCTGAGCCCAGAACCCAGGTCTCCAAAACACCTCTTAAGGAGCAGGTACAGCAGCAGGGAGCTGGGCTGGGAGCAGCCAGTGCATCCTGAATGCCCAGCCACAGCATCCTGAATGCCCAGCTGCTGCATCCCTTTCCTTTCAGCTCAGGAACAGATTCAAGAAGAAGGTCCCACCGGGGGCTGAGGCAGCCCACGTTGCTGTGGGGGAAGTTGAATTCCTGGAAAAGCCCTTCACTGCCTTCATTCGCCTCAGGCAGGGGGTGTCCCTTGGCTCACTGGCTGAGGTTTCTCTTCCAAGCAGGTAATAGAGCATGGCTGATGGCCCTGTGCCCTCCCCTGTCCCTGTCTCCCCATTTCCCCCCACAGCAGACAAGGCTTTGCTTGTCCAAAGAGAAGGGAATGGCAGCCAGTCCCAGAATCCTGTCTCACTGCTTCTCCCAGCTCCTTAGGAGCACTGCAGAACGGGCTGAGTGTGGAGCATCCGCTGGGCAGCCTGGAAGGGACATCCCCTGGGTCATTCCCACTGGGCTCTGCATTCCCTGTCCTCAGCTGGCTCTGGGTGCTCTCCATATACTGCCGGCAGCGGGATGCAGGTTTTCAGGAGAGTCCTGTCCTCCCGCTGCTCTCCTGAGTGCTGAGATGGGGTGGGCATGGGGTCCCCATGGTTCCCCCCTGGTCAGGCATGCATCCCCCAAAGCCGTGAGGGGAAGCGGGCAGTGAAGGTACCCCGGGCAGTGCGCCTGCCTTCAGCTGGGGACGGCCTTAGGAGGCGCGCTGAGGAGGCAGGCGGGGATCAGAGGGACATTGCCACCTCCTGGTCACTCTGCCCAGAGCAGCCGGCCCCAGGAGCTGGGAGGAGCCGGACAGACACCCACCCACCTCTGCTCTCTCCTCCGCGGGAGCTGGGGGGCGAATCCCCGGGAATGCCCCAGGGCCTCGAGGGCTTCACGATACCCTCCGGCCCTGCATTTTCCTCCCCAAACCACAGGGCAGGGAGACCTTGCCCCTGCCATCCCTTTTGCTGGCCATGCCAGGCTGTCCCACAGGTGCAGCCACTGCCTCAGGGCTGTCTCTCATCCAGATCCATCTCTAGGGTCTTAAGGTTTTCCCATCGCCTTGGTGCACCAGTCCCACGTGGCACCTGTCACCTCTCATCCCTCTGGAGCCAGCTCCAGGGGCCTCCAGCATCTGGGGGTTCTCTCAAGTGCCACTTGCATGGCCAGAGGAGTTTCCCTGCCCCCTCTCTGGGGGTTTGCTCAGGATACAGTCACTGGAACTGCTTGACAAGGCTTGACAAGGACTGTAACCATTCCTGCCAGCTTTGGAAAGGTGTGGAGGATTTGTGTGGATTGTCCCTCTGGAAATTTTGCCCCATCCTCTCAATTGTGGGATTTTACCATATTTTATCAAGGGCTCTGAGCTCTCTTTCCAGTCTTCTCCCATGTCCCCAGAGCCCTGTCAAACCTGCTGTCTGTGCTGCTGGCAAACTCTCCTTCCCTAACACACCAGCATCCTGCCTGTGAGCAACATTCCCAGGAAAACAATGCCACAGACACCTCCAGCTGAGGATTCCTCCTCCTCTGCCCCAAAGACCTCTTCCCCCACACCTCCCAGTCTGATTTCTGCAGCCCCTTGTGATCCAGCCAGGCTCCTGGTGTCCCATGGTCTCTGTGAGGTTGCCATGCAGTGGCAGCAGACACTTCACACACATGTCTTGTCTTCTACCCCAACCCCACTTTTAGGGTGGCAGAAGCCCCCAGGCCTGCCCAGACCCCATCCCCACAGTGCCCCCTCAGAGAGGCATCCCCTGGAGGGCAGAGGGCTGCTCTGGAGATGTGCTCTCTTGCCACAGGTTCCTCTTCATCCTGCTGGGCCCCCCCAGAGTGAAAGCCTACCACGAGGTTGGCAGGGCCATGGCCACACTGCTGACAGATGAGGTGAGCCTGGCACAGCACCCAGGGGTGGGATGGCCTGGAATGGGGACACCAGGGCTCCTCTGCAGGCTGCAGTGGAGGGGGCAAGCTGGTGGCACCCCTTGCCCAGGACAAAAAACCAAAAGCTTGGGTGGGTTTGCAGATGTAGGGCCCCTGTTGTCCTGAAGTGGGAGGGTTTGTTTGGTGATGGCTGCAGGCTGGGAGGAAGGCTCCAAGTGGATGAATGCAGGGACATGGTGGCTAAACCACAGCATCTCCCCACAGCTCTTCCAAAGAGTTGCCCGGCAGGCTGAGCGCCGAGAGGACCTCATGGCAGGGATGGAGGCGTTCCTGGATGAGCTGGTCGTGCTTCCTCCTGGGAAATGGGACCCTGGGGCCCGAATTCCTCCACCAAGCCATCTGCCAGCTCCACGCAGGAGGTGGGCTGGAGGGAGGCACCCCAACCCCTGCCAGCCCCTCTGCAGGCTCCTGCAGGGTCACCTCTGTCTGTGACACTGGAACCTCCATCTCTATGGGGATGGAGCTGTCCAGGAGCCAGGGGTCCCTCCCAGCCAAGCCTGTCCACAGGTCCCTGCTTTGGTCCTGCTGTTAGTCCTGCTGTCCCACCTGGCAGTGGATGGCAAATCCCCTCCAAAGGGAGCTGATGGGAACACTGGGATGCAGCACTTACATGTGAAATTCAACCTCTGAGCAGGACACCCTAGGCTCTGCCCAGCTCCTCCATAAAAACCAGTCCTGCAAGGGCTGGCTCCAGAGCTTGCCAGAGGAAATCACGGTTGAGCTGGAAAAAACCTTTAGAAGATCATAATTTTCCATGTTTCCTCCTCTTCCTCATCTTTCTCCTCTCCATTATCAGGGGATGCACAGGCCCTGTTTGCACCCCTGTCCTCTCTCCACTCTCCCTTTCCTGACCTAGTGTCCCCTGAATGCAGCTGGGTCCTGAGGGTCCCAACCTGCAGCCTGTTGTCTCGGGCTCTGCTCTGTCACAGGACTGCTGTGGACCCACTGGACCAGCAGCCACATGGAAATGGGGACATGACAGCAGCAGGGGACAGAGCCAGCCCAGGGCACCCACGCTCTGGGGAGGAGCTGGAGAGGACAGGCAGGTCAGTGTCTGCCAGGGCACTGGGAGGTGCAGCAGGTGCTGCATTTGGGGCAAGGTCACTGGTGTCTCATGGGGCCACCATGTCCAAGTCCCTCTGGGTTCCCGTATCCAGGGGAAGGGACAATCCCTTGCTGTGGGGATTGTCTGTGGGGTCTGCTCTGAGACCTCCCTCCCCACCCCAGGCTTTTTGGGGGGCTGCTGCGAGACATCCAGAGGAAGGCACCGTGGTATGGCAGCGACTTCACCGATGCCCTGCACCCCCAGTGCCTCTCAGCAGTGCTCTACATCTACCTGGCCACAGTCACCAATGCCATCACCTTTGGGGGCATGCTGGGGGATGCAACTGCCAACATGCAGGTCAGTGTGGCCTGGGGGGCCTGGTACCAACCCTGCTCAGCCCAGAGAGCCCCTGGGTGCCCAGCTCCTACCAACATCCTCAGGACATCCCAAGCATTGTCTGAATTCTGCCTCCTTCCCCCGTCCCCAGCACCAACCCTGCATTCTGTGCTGTTGGAGGGGGCAGACCTCCAACCCTCCTCCCTGCCATGTGCCTGGCACCTGGCACCCCTTCCCTGCATTTCAGGGGGTGCTGGAGAGCTTCCTGGGCACAGCCTTTGCTGGCTTCATCTTCTGCCTCTTTTCGGGCCAACCCCTGACCATCCTGAGCAGCACCGGCCCCGTGCTTGTCTTTGAGCGCCTCCTCTTCTCCTTCAGCCAGTGAGTTCAGTGCCAGGGATGGATCCTCAGCCCAGCATCCCCCAGCTGGAGCATGGGCCACCATCTCTCCAGGCAGGGGTCACTGGCAAGGCTTTGAGTCACCCTTTCCCCCAGGGATCACAGCCTGGACTACCTGGAGTTCCGCCTCTGGATTGGGCTCTGGGTGGCTTTTTTTGGAGTGGTGCTGGTGGCCACCGAGGCCAGTCACCTGGTGGGGCACTTCACCCGCTTCACTGAGGAAGGCTTCTGCGCCCTCATCAGCCTGATATTCATCTATGACTCCCTGAAGAAGATGCTGAGCCTGGCAGACGCCTTCCCCATCAACTGGCACTACCGGCTGGACAACGTCACCTCCTACAGCTGCACCTGCAACTTGTCCAGCCCCGGTGAGCCCCAGCAGCCGTGGGCTGGCTGGCTGGGTGGGGAGCAGGAAGCTGCTGCCCCAGGATGCCACTGGGAACCTGTTTCCTGGCTGGAGGAGGCTGTTTAATGCCATTCTCGCCTGCCTGACCACATTGCAGTGTCCTCCACTCTCCTCCATAGTCTGTCCATCTATTCCTGCCTCCCAGAACTGCCCAGAAGCCAGGGCAGCACATGGATCTAGGACAGCCCTGGCCCATCTCCTGTGCCTCCAGGATGGGGGATGCCAGAGGCTGGAAAGGGGGACCTGGATGGGTTCACTCTGCTATTTCCAGCCCAGTAAATCAGGGGCTGTTTGCTGGGGCTTGAAGTCATGACCCTGGAAACGACATGACCCACACTGACCCTGGAAATGGGACCTGCACCATGTGCCAGAAACATTAGTGCTGGCCAGCTTGGGATCAATGGTGCCTCTGAGTGTCCAGTGCTTTAGCCATGCCCTTCACAGGGACATCCCCCTCTTGGTGCTCCCCAGGGCCTCAGAGGTTCATGGGACCCCATCCAGCACCCTGAGCCCTCAGGAAGAGCTTGAGGACCCAGCCTAATGGCAGCACCATCCCAGTCATCCTGATGAAATCAGCACCAATCTGCCCCCTGTCACTTTGCAGGTCACAGCTCTGCAGGGAATGACACACTGCTGCCCTCACCCCTGGCCTGGCAGGTACAGCCCCTGCTCCCAGGCTGCTCCCAAGGTGTCCATGTGTGACCCCTCCTCACCACCCACCTTGCCCCTGCAGCCTCCTGCCACCCCAGCAGGGCTGAGCAGGACCCAGTGCCTGGATCGAGGTGGGCATCTCCTGGGCACCAGCTGCCAGTATGTGCCTGATGTCACCCTCGTCTCCTTCCTGCTCTTTGGGGGCACCTTTCTCCTCTGCACCGCCCTCAAGCGCTTCAGGAGCAGCCGCTACTTCCCCGTGGGGGTGAGCATCTTTCAGCCCCCCCAGTGCCACAGCCCCCTGTCCCCCTGGTGTGGGGATGGCTCTGGGTGCTGCACCCTGCCCCCAGCCCTGCCAGCCTGGCCAAGCCCTCTCCCCCTGCAGGTGCGGAAGCTGGTGAGCGACTTCGCTGTCATCCTGGCCATCCTGGCCTCCTGTGCTGTGGATGCTCTCCTGGGCCTGGAGACCCCCAAGCTCCTTGTCCCCAGCGAGCTGAAGGTGCCAGCAGGGTGGGCACAGCACTGTCAGGGTGTGGGTCTGTGCCCACCATGGCAGCCACCCCACTGTGCTGTCACTGTCCTCCTCATCCCTGGCTCCAGCCCTACAGGGGTGCAGGCTGCACCCCAGCAATGAGAAAGGGTTGAACACAGCTGATCCCATCCCATGCACTATAAATAACCTGGCTCACACTGCACTGTACAGATCACTCTGGAGCCACAAGCTCAGCTCCAGGCTTGGGCTACTCAGTCTGGGTGTGGAGCAGGGCTGGCAGTGCCCCAGAGCAGCCAGTGCTCACCACCACCTCCTTGGGCTCACCATCATCACTGCCCAATGCCACCTCTTCCACCTGCTGGCACAGGCACGTGCCCAGCTCCTGCCTTGTGGTGCCCAAGAACAACACCCTGCTCTGTCACAGCCAGGTTGTCCTTGTGGGGGGCTGGTGGGTCAGCAGCATCCCCAGGATGAGTGAGGATGCTCTTCCACCCCTGGGTGCCTGTAGGGCTCCAGCCTGGGCTCCTGGGGCTGGTCTCATCACCCCACTGCACTGCACGCCCCACGTGTGGGTGGCAGCTGCCATGACCCTTCTGCTCTCCACAGCCCACAAGCCCAGCACGGGGCTGGATCGTGTTCCCCTTTGGAGCCAACCCATGGTGGGTGTGCCTGCTGTCTGCAGTGCCTGCTGTCCTTGTCACCATCCTCATTTTCATGGACCAGCAGATCACAGCTGTCATTCTCAACCGCAGGGAGTACAAGCTGCAGGTGAGCAGGGGACAGGGAAAAGGCAGCACCAGCCAGTGGGGGAGGACCCAGGTCCTGGCTGGGAAGAAACCAGGGGAAAGCAGAACCCCAAATGGCCAGGGAAGTGGGAAGATGCCCCCAGCCCTGCTGCCTTTTCCGCTGCAGAAAGGAGCAGGCTTCCACCTGGACCTCCTCTGCGTCTCCCTCCTGATGGTTGTCACCTCTGTCACCGGCCTCCCCTGGTATGTGTCAGCCACTGTCATCTCCCTGGCACACATGGACAGCCTGAGGAAGGAGAGTTCAACCTCAGCCCCTGGAGAGCACCCCGAGTTCCTGGGCATCAGGTGAACAACCAGCTTGAGCTGACCTCTTTCCCTGTGGCCACCAAAACTGCACAGAGCAGGGACCCTGGGGCCAGGAGGGCAGGTAAGGGGTGGGCTCCCAAGGGACCCTGGGCACCTGTGACACCTGTGCTGCCACCCACAGGGAGCAGAGGCTGACAGGCCTGGCTGTCTTCATCCTGATGGGAGTCTCTGTCTTCATGGCCCCCGTGCTCAAGGTAGGAAGCCTGGCTGGGGTGGCCTCTTTTCCTAGACAGGGAGGGCTGTACCCTGCAAGGCTGGAGGCTCCTCACCCTGAGCCCTTGAAGCAGCACAGGAAGCCTGTGTGGCAGGCAGGGAGCTGTGCCCTGTGTGGGTGTGGACTGCACCAAGAGCTTGTGTCCAGTGCCACAGGAGGGCTGGCACACAAGGCACTGTGGTCCCATGTCACCTGCCCATCCTCCCCATGTGCATTGGGGTCCTTGTGCTCCCCAAACACACCCCAGCACTGCCTCTCCACACTGCCACGTGGATGACCTGCCTGCTGCTGGCTTTCACCTGCTGCCACTGCCATGCTGGGAAAAACCCCTCCTGTGGCCCTGCATTACCTGTGGGCAGACAGGAGGTCTCTTTTCCTCCACCTCTTTCCTCACTTCTGAGGCTGGTCTCATACAGCCTTTGATAGAAAGTCCTCCCAGCATCCTCACCTCCCAGCTGGATTTGATGGAAGGACTGTAGGATGGGTCAGGAATTGGCTGGATGGGCATGTCCAGAGATTCACAGTCAGTAGCCCAGTGTCCACATGGAAATGAGTAACAAGTGGTGTCTTCCAAGTGGACAAATACTGTTAAATATCTCCATCAAAGGCATAGACAACAAGATGGAGCACATTGACAGATGGCACCAAGCTGAGGTGCAGTGACACCCCTGGGGGATGAGATGCCATCCTAAGGGACCATGCAGGATTTGGCTCATGTGAACCTCAAGCACTGATGCCAATAAGGCCAGGCTGGGCTGGAATAAAGGAGGCACAGCCTGTGGACACACACAGAGGTTTTACATGAGAGGGCTCTGAGCAGGCACAGACCCCAGGACTGCCCTGCTGATGTCCCTCCCCTCTGCCTTGCAGCACATCCCAATGCCGGTGCTGTACGGGGTGTTCCTGCACATGGGGGTGACGGCCCTCAACAGCATCCAGGTGAGGGGGGGAGGGCTGTACGGGGAAGGGGGGCTTTGGTTTTGGTGTTTTGGGTGGGCAGGAGGGGCTGTGCTCAGCCACTGCACAGCAGAGCCTGGATTTCAGCTCTCCGTGGTGCACAGAGCTGTCTCCCACCAGGCCCAGGACAAGGAGGGAGAGGAGGGACCTTTCCAGGGCAAAGGAAAGGGAAAAGCAGGGTTCTGGGATGCAGAACAGCAGGAGAGACTTGTGCACTGCTGGATCAGGTGGTTTGGAAGAAGTGGGGCCAGTGGATAACACAGACTTGCTCTCAAAGCCACAGGGAGCTCGTCACCTGGGAGCTGCAGGCAGAGCTGGGACAGGACAATCCTTTGGTTCTGGTGTTGCTGCTCATGTGCCAGTTCTCTTCTTCTCCCAAGAAACCAACAGAGGGGAAAAAATCCCTATTCCAGAATATCTACACCACTTTTTCCTCTAAATAGTACAGTTTCCTTGCAATTACCCTGCTCTAGATGACAGGCTGGGAAACTCCCACCCTCCCTCTGCTTGGGAAACCCAGCATTGTGCTCTGGAGGAGGCTGCAGCAGTTTCCTGCGAAGTGAGGGGGATCAAGGGGTGTCATCTCTCAATTAACCCTGTAAGGGCAGCTAGAGTCCTTTCTGTCCTTTCTAGAGGTCTGCCTGGAAAGTGCTCCCCTGGCCTGTGGTGACAGTGGCCCCACGTCTTACAGACAAACTCACTGGCCCAGGCATCAGCTGGGGGTCAGCACAGAGGGCAGGAGGGCCAAAGCGCAGAAATGGTGGTGAAACCCCATCCTGCTGGCCCTAACCTCAGTAGGGAGGGGGTGAGAGCTGCCCAGGTGTGACCCAGCTGCCATCCCCTCCCTGCAGCTCACGGACCGCGTGCGGCTGCTCCTGATGCCAGCCAAGCACCAGCCAGACCGGGCCTACCTGCGCCACGTGCCCCTGCGCCGGGTGCACCTCTTCACCGCCATCCAGCTGCTCTGCCTGGCCCTGCTCTGGCTCCTCAAGTCCACCGTGGCCGCTATCATTTTCCCAGTGATGGTATGACCCCCCTGGAACCGGCGGCACTGCTTTGCTGCTGGGCCCGGCACGGTCCTTTGGGAGGGGACATGAGCGGGTGGCTTGGCCACCAGCATTCACCCCTTGCTCAGGGGCTTTGGGGCTGTCACCAGGGGCTGAGTGACACTGTTGGGCAAGTATGGCAGGGAGGCTGACAGGCCAGCACCCTGGCATCTCGGGGGTGGCAGAGATGTGTGACAGAGAGTCGCTGGCTGTCCCCCGGCCCAGCGGTGCTGACCCGAGCCTGGCCCGGCCGCAGCTGCTGGCGCTGGTGGGCATCCGCAAGGGGCTGGAGCGCATCTTCTCCCCGCACGACCTGAGCTGGCTGGACGGGCCCGCGCCGGGGGCGGCGGGGACACAGCCCCGGGAGCGGCCGGAGCAGGGGAGCACAGCCGAGGAGGTCGGTGCTGTCCTGGGAGCCTCGCTCGGTCACAGCCGCCTCGGGGCCGAACCGCTGGTGCGGGGGTGCCCGGGGTGGGCGCGGTGCGGGCCCTGTAACCTCTGCTCTCCTCACAGTGCGAGCCGATGCAGCGCCCGGGAGCGCAGATCAACCTGTCCGTGAACTAGGCCGGGCGGGCCGGGGCTGAGCGGGGCCATCGCTCCGGGCCGGGGCTGCGGGACCGAGACCCCCGGGTGTGACCGAGACCCCGGAGGGGACCGAGACCCCCGAGCCACGTGGCCGCGCGGTGACGTCACAGTGGGCGTGGCATCTGGCGCGGAGAGCCAGGGGGCCCAGCCTATGACGGCCCGCTCCTGCGAGGGGGCGGGGCCATGGAGGAGGTGTGCTTTTCGCTTTGATTGGCAGCTCCGCAACCCAATCGTCGCTCGGGACAGGCGGGCGTGTGACAGTGCCTCGCGCTGACGGAGTCCTTCAGATGGGTTCGAAGGGGAGGCGGGCAAAGGCAGGCAGGAGCCAATCGGAAGACGCCAGACGCCGTGCGTTGTGAGCGATGTACCTTTCGACCAATCAAAACCGTGATTCCTGAATGCGCTTTGATCGACAGCTCGCTCGCCCCATCGGCGCCCGCAGCTCCGCCGAGGCACATGATTGATGTCCCGGAGAGCCAATCATAGCTCGGAAAGTTCAGGAAGCGAGGCCGGGCGAGCGGGGCGGGGCGGCGCACTCTTACCGCCTCGGCGTGCGCTCTCAGGGCAGCATGCTGGGAGCGCGTGACGCGCCCTTGAGTGGCGGGCGCGGCGGCCAATAGCGCGCCGCCCTCGGCCGAGCGCGCCCAATAGGCGTGCGCGGAGCGGCGGGGGGGCGGCGCGGCGGCCGCGGCCGGGTAGGGTGTGAGAAGTTAGTGGCGCTGCCGCGGTGCCGTGAGGGGACGGAGACGGCCGGGCCCGGACCAGCGCGATGCTCACGGACGGCACCGCCGCCGCTGCCGCCGACGAGGAGATCGACTCGGTCGCGCCACGCGCGCCGCCCGCCGCTGCCGAGCCGCCCGCCGCGGCCGGGCCCTCCCCGCTGGGCCTGCGGGCCGTGCGCCTCTTCGGGGAGGCCGGGCCCGGCGGGCCGGGAGGCCCCGGCGCGCCCGCGGCCGGTGAGGCCGCCCTCGACTTCAAGCTGGCGGCCGCCGTGCTGCGGAGCGGGGGCGGCGGCGGCTCCGGCAGCGACGAGGACGAGGTGTCCGAGGTGAGCGATCCTGGCCCGCCCTCCTTCCCCTCCGCCGCTTCCTGACAGGCCCGGCCGGGGCCCGCCCGCCCTCCCGCTCGCCGCGCCGGCCGCACCGCAGCCGCTCGTCCCGGGCCTCCCGCCGCCATGGGCGGGTCCCGGCGGCCCCGCACGGCAGCGCGGCCCGCGGCCGGGGAGGAGGCAGCGGGCGCGGGGGTCTCGCCCCGCCGCGCCTCCCGGCGGCCCCGGGAAGGGCCGGGGGCGGCCGGGCCCTGTGCGCGCCGGGCCCCGGAGCGGGGTGAGGATGTGACCCGGCCTCACGGAGCCGCTTCCACCTGGGAGCGGGTCTGGAGGGGGAGGCGAGATCCTGAACCCGGCGGAGAACAAAGTGAAGCCGTCAGCCCCACTATTGCTGCCCTGCACTCGGGGTGCCCAGACACGGATCAATTCCTGTAGATACAGCTATACACACACAATGCAATTGAAATATTTCTTTTGTGCAATAGAACTATTTCTTAGCCAACAAAATGGAAGAGGGTAGTCGAGGTGTCTTCCTTTGATCTTCCAAACCTGCGGAGAGGTTTAAAGGGAGGGTGTGGAGGAGGGACGGCGGCCTTATCCCAAGCCAAATGGAGCGTTGTTGGACCTGTAAACTGGCATTTAATGCTGCTTTATGTAGCCTAGGGAGAGAAGGTAAATGAGGGCTTTTATCTGTCATTGCTGTACCAAAGGGTGAATCTTCATTCCTTGGTAGTCTCTTAGCAAAAGATGGGATCCCAACTGGATCACAGCCCTTACATAGCTTTAGTGGAAAGCAGGAGAAAGTGGCTGCTTACTGTTTACAGGCTTTTCCCACTTCCTCTGGGCTTCTGCAGGAGGAAGAAAATAGCCAAGGTGATATATGCCATTTTTAATTTGGAGGGCAAGCAAGTGTACTTGGGATGTGTCCTTGTTCCTCCTGGAGAGATGAAAGGAGAGGAGCCTGCACTCATCCTCCTGTGGCTAAATTTTTTGCCTTCTATTGATGTCCATCTTTTGTCCAGCCCTCCTGAAACCTGAGCCAGGTCTTATCTGAATAAAAAAAAGTCATAAAACTGATGCAGATCCACATTTGCTTTTGCTCATGACCACCTAAGCTTCATTACAAGTGGTGCTAACAGCAGGACATTTAGCTAAACTCAGAATTGAATGGTCAGGCAGATGAGCACTTGTCTGTGGACATTCCTGGTGTGATTGATGTCCTGGACATCCATCATCAGTCCCACATGGAATTAGGTGTTCCAGGCCATACCTGTTTGGGGGAGCTGGAAGTTCTACCATGGCTAGAGTAGGACACAAGTAATCAATGTGTGTCTGCTCTCCAGGAGGTCTTTCATGTCTCATTTCAATGTATCTTTGAGGATACAAAGCAGTAGCTACAGAATCTGGGAGATGATGGCAAGTGGGCTGTATCAGGGTGTTGGTGGCTCTTTACAAGGTGAGCAGAGCCCTACTTTGAAAGCTTATCCCTTATGAACCCACCCCATTATTTAAGGGATGTGAAGATTGGATAACTAGGATGTTTACTAAGCACTCTTTTGACTAATAGCAAGTATTAAGAAAGACAGCCTATTATAAATAATGTGTCTGGGAGGTTGCCATTGAGGTCAAAAAAATAAAGGTTCCCAAACAGCTCTTCAAGTTAAATGATTCATTTAAAAAATGGGGAAAAGTTCATTATTTAAAATACAGAATAGAAGAAATTGATTGGAATTGAAATAGTTGAAGGTTTCCAGCACACATGGAGAGGAGGTGGGCTAATCCCAAAGCTGAAATTGCCTGGGGACTTCTCCTGCCTTGTGTTTCTGGTTGTGGAGAGTTACCTGGGAAAAGCTTGGGTGGGAGGAATGTGCCTGGCTGGGCTGCATGGCTGGGAGCACCAAGGGGGGAATTATTTCTCTTCATTTTTTTTCCTGAGAGCTAAGGAAGCACCTGTTGTCAGTGGTGGTGTCTCTGTTTTGTTTTCTTTTTTGAGCAAAGCAAAGGCAGTTAAGGAGCAGGGATGGAGCAGAGCAGTTCTTGAACAGCACTGCTTTGAGAAGCCAGTCAGTCTCTGTTTGGACTGTGGTCTTGTGCCATGAGTCACTGATTTGGGAGTATGCCTTCAGCTATTACCAGTGGGTGGAATTAGTGAGAACTAAAAGGGAGAATTAAAAATGAAACAAAAAAAAAGTGAGTTTTTGCCATGCTGCCTTGATCTGTTCTGTCTATTTTTGAGGCCATAAAAATAATGTACAAAATGCTGTAGACTCTGCTATGTGTCTGCAGTGGTATTTAGGTTTTGTATCCTTGTATTGGTAGAGTTTAATATGCTAAAATAATTGGACTGGTCAAAATGGCAAATTAGTTAAAAAAGAAAATCATCAGGGAAGTGCAGGACAAGGAGTATAATGAAGCATTTATCTAGAGAACAAAAAGAGCAATATATTTTAATCTTTTGGAAAATATATTGCATTTCTTAGATCAGATCTCCAAGTACTTTCCAGAGGAGAGTGGGGTCCCCATTTTGCAGGTGAAGAGGGTGTTCCCCATTTATCCTGGGAGAAAATTGAACCTTTCTGCTTTCCTAGCTTAGTGCCTGCCCATGGTGGTGACCAAACTCTTGGTTGGGAAAGCAAGGACTGAAGTGGATCCTGTACAGATGAGTTGTATCAGGTCCACAAGGTGCAATTTGAATGCAGCTGTGCAGAATATTTTCTAGAATTACCAGTTAAAATTATCCCATGCAAATAGAAACAATTGCAAGCTGCAGCACGTCTGGGCACAGAGGGCTGAGGCCAGAGGAGCTCTGTGCTGTTCCTGTGTAAAACTCCTGCTCTGGATCTGGGTGCTCAGAGAAACCTCACCTCTGGCTGCAGCCTGACAAATGAGCTGCTTTTCACCTCAGTGCAAAGAGTTGCTTAGTTGCCTTCTGAGCCTGATCAGGGTGTGAACACAGCCTGCAACTTGTTTAGAGTGAGATTTTTGGTGTGACTTGGAGTGTATTATTACCACTCCTTGTGAATTTTGCTGGTACTTCCAGCAGTGCCAAAGGCACAAGCACTGAGCAGCCTGCTCCAGCCTGGCTCTGAGGGCTGTGGGTCCAGGTGAAGGTGAGCTGGGAGGGCAGTGCTCATTGCTGCATGTCCATGGGGGCTTTGGTGGCCACACAAAGGGCAGGTCCCCATCACAAACCCTCCCAGCAGCAGGAGCTGAGGCAGGTGATAAATGTGGCTGTGCTGGTGCTCAGGACAGTTTGCTGAGCTGTTGGAAATGAAGCAGCAGAAGCTGGCTGTGCTGACAGGAGTACCAGGGGATCTGGGAGCTTGGTTCAGCCAGTGGCTTTTGGCACTCACTGAGTGTACAAATGTAGCAAATCTCTCCTGTTCTGTAATTCAGGGCTTGGGAGGCCTTCAGTGACAACTGGAGCTCACCCAGCCCTTGGCTATGGAGTCAGCTCAGCTCTCAGCTCCCTCTCCTGAGCTGCTGCCTTACTTAAGCCTGTACCTATTGCATAAGCCTCTGGGGATATTTACATAAAGCATAATTAAAAATCAGACATAACATACCTCCTACAAGCAGTAGGATGAGTAGTTGAATGGCATGCACTCCAGAGCAGTTCAGTACCTGGAGATTTTGTCTGGGCCCCCTTCCCTGCAACCTGAGGTCTCTTATTTTTTAAACTTGGTTTGAAATTCAGAGTAAATATTCAGATTAGAATTGTTGTCTATTAGTCATTGCTGCATTGTTGAACCTTCCTAACATGGATCTGCTCTGTAGATGGTGTGCACAATACAGCTTTTGACTTCTGAGGCTAACATAATGCTCAGACACTTTAATTTTCATTGTTTTAGAAACAATGTAAATTTTCAGCTTTTAGTAAATTTAGCAGCATTTTCTTTACCGTAAGGAATAGAAATTCCAAAAGTGGATGCAAGTTCAGGTAGATAGTATTAAACAGAAAAACCTTTTCTCTGAAAAATGTAGGTTTCAGTTTAGCAGTTGATGTTTTTCTTTTGTCCAGCTCTTTCAAAGTTGAGAAGGTAAGAGATGGGGGAAAAAAAAAAAAAATTTTCTTCCAGGAATTATTCAGTGATTAGGAAACACCAATGGGTAACATGTTCAGGTTTCCAGAAGTGTTGAAGTGACTCTTCAGGATGCAGAGAGCTGTTAGTAGGGTGTTCATTTATTCCCAGTCTGATTAGGGATCTGACTTGTAGAAAAATCATGGTGGGGATCTCAATAACTTTGTGAGAGTGTTAACCAGGCACAAGCAGTGTTTCTGTGGGCATTTATGGTTAATCCTGTTCAATAACATTTCACAGTGAGCTCCTTTCTAAGGTTTCTTGCAGAACTTGGGTCTCCCTTTAGTGCAGCTTGACCCAGTTGAGTGCATGACCTAAAATAAATGTCAGCAACTGTTTTCTAATGATAGGTGTAGAAAGTAAAGATGTGAAATACTACTGTATAATTACATAAATATGCAGTGCAACCCCTTGGTAAGGAGAGATTTGCCAAATTTAGCAGAACATCTATATTTAGGTACAAATTTGCACATTGGTTTCACCAGTCAACCAGTTACAGTCTGGTGGGGGTGGGAAGGGTTTGTTTGGGCATTAATGCTGGATCATGGATCATAAATTCTGATTTAAATTGGGGCTGCCCAGCTGCTCCCCATGGGCTCAGTGTTGGGCAGCTCTTCTTCTCCTTGCCTTGCCTTGGAGGGTGCTGAAATGCAGCTGCAAGCACATCTGGATGGTGCCATGGGGACACTGTGCTCTGCTCAGAGCCCAGACCATCCCTGCAGTGTTCACTGGACAGAAGGGTCAGTGTGCAGGGAAGGGAACACACAGGCTCTCCTTTTTCTGTGCCTTCAAACTGGGAGCAGCTCCAGGGCTGAACTGGGGTTTGCTGGAGTCCACAGTGGGGCTCAGACCTGCAGGGGAGGAGAGCTTCCATCTTAGTGGGTAATTTTGAGTTCTTGTAACATCTATGAGGATTCCTTTAAAGTATTAAGCTGTTATTGGAGTAAAAATAATTCTTGGATTTAAAACAGAGGCAAGTCTTGACTTACATGGAAGAAGGAACCTTAGGTTTCTTTCCCACTGAAAATTTCATGAAACAGGAAAAATAACTCCTGCATCCTGTGTGAGGAGCTTTGTGGCACTGTTGAGGTGAAGCTCTGAGGACTCACTCTTAGCAGGGTGCTTTCATTTGGCTCTGCAGATGCTTTCTTCCCAACCAAACCTTGTCTTCCTGGTGGGAATGTCCTTCTGCTGGAATGGGGACTGTGAGCAAACCTCAGAAATCAGTGATTTGTGCAAGAACTTCATTAATTTGGGAGGTTTTGCACAGTGCCTGGCCTCAGAGGTTGTCTCAAATAGAAACTTTCTAACTGGTACTCCAGTGACCTTGGGTGATGATAAACTAAAGATTACTTTAACTTTGAAATGATACAAATATTTCTTTTTTGTAGCAGCAGGCTGCAGTAACAAGGTTGCAGCCTTTGTGTTATAAACCCAGAGCTGCTGCCTCTGACAAAGGGAGGTGCAGGTGAATTAATAATTGGATTTAGGGGTTAATTTAGCTAGGTAGTCATTATTATACACAGATATATATTGTAATAGAATACAGATAGTTTGGGGTTTTTTCCTCAACAAGTAGTTCTCCCTTTTTATTGTGAAAGTGCAGAGGTTTGATTTTTGCATAGTTTTGGAGGAATGCTGAGCAAGTGAAATTTATGGAAATGCATTTTACTCTTGCAACTCATTACTAAAAATTTTTTTCTTATGTAATGTTGATTGTTTAGAAGTTCTATAAAATATTAGAAAATTTTCTTCTTTTTTGCAGTATTGTGCATTTTCTGCTGAAGTGCAGATATAAAACACTTACTATGATAAAACATAAATAAAAGAATTGGTCCTGTGCTGGATCTGGTTTTTTCCTGCTTTTTGTGAGATGAGACCCCTTATTCACTTTGGTCCTTTGCTTTCAAGAGGGAATTTATATATTTTTCAAAATTGTTTTCATCTTTAGCTCTTCCAAAGCATCCCAGAATGTTTAAGGAGAGGTGCTGTAGACTGAGGGGTTACTCCCAGTTGAATTGTGATGATTTGTTTGTCCAAATGCTGGTGGTGGCTGAGAAGAGACAAATGTGGCCAGGAGAGCTTTTCAAAGGTGCCTTCCTGCACACCCACCCTGCAGGAAGAAAATGCTCCCAATAAAGAAAAATAGGATATTTTATAGGGTGCTGGACAGTGGGCCAACAGAAAGTCATCTCACATGTTTTCACCATTTCATGTGTCAGCACTAGGTTTTAGTTAGGTCCCTAATTTATTCTCCCTTGCATTCAGAAAAGCATAGGGATTATTAATTAACTAGGATTTTCTTCTAGGAAAATCCCTAAACCTATTGAACTTTCCCCTTTCCAAAATCATGAATTAAACCAACAGTGTCACATGGCAGGTGGGTAGTAAGTCAGTCAAATTTCAAACCAAGGGAAGAGGGGAGATCAGCATTTGGGGCTGGATGTTCTGCTCCCAAACTGATCCTTGGTCATGGTGACTGCTGAGCATCACCTCCAGAGCATGTGCTCCTCCACAGCCTGAAAGGGAGACAGGGGAAAAGGGAGTTTGGCATTTAGGATTTCTTAGGATAAATCAAACAGCTTAGATAAATGTCTTTTTTTTATATACATATATATAAAATAGTTACATTTTAAGCCCTTGCACTGCCATATCTTGAATTTTCAGTGTATCACAGCTTAGGCAGGGCTTTCTGATTGATAATTTCTCTGACATGACTAAGTGATGGCTCAGGATTTGCATTGGGGTTTCTCTGTTTTGGCAGTGGGACACACAGCCTGAAAGGGACCCAGGGGAAAAAGGAGTCTCATGTGGAAGTTTGGCATTTAGGACTTTTTAGGCTAAATCCAACAGCTTAGATAAATGTCTCTCTTTTAATTATTTTTATAAAATAGTTACATTTTTAAGCCCTTGCAGTGCTATATCTTGAATTTTCAGTGTATCACAGCTTAGGCAGGGCTCTGTGATAGTTTCTCTGAAATGACTGAGTGATGGCTCAGGAGTTGCATTGGGGTTTCTGCTGCTTTGGCAATGGGACACACAGCCTGAAAGGGAGCCAGGGGAAAAGGGGGTCTCATGTGGATATTTGGCATTTAGGATTTCTTAGGATAAATCCAAAGCTTAGATAAATATCTCTCTTACAATTGTTTTTATAAAAGTTACATTTTTAAGCCCTTGCACTGCTCTATGTTGAATTTTCATTGTATCACAGCTTAGGCAGGGCTCTGTGATAGTTTCTCTGCCATGACTAAGTGGTGGCTCAGGGGTTGCATTGGGGTTTCTGCTGCTTTGGCAGTGGGACACACAGAGTGAAAGGGAGACAGGGAAAAAGGGGGTCTGATGGAAGTTTGGCATTTAGGTTTTCTTAGGCTAAATCTTACAGCTTGGATAAATATCTCTCTTGTAATTGTTTTTATACAATACTTACATTTTTAAGCCCCTGCACTGCTCTATGTTGAATTTTCAGTGTATCACAGCTTAGGCAGGGCTCTGTGATAGTTTCTCTGCCATGACTAAGTGGTGGCTCAGGGGTTGCATTGGGGTTTCTGCTGCTCTGGCAGTGGGACAGCGTGCACAGACCTGTTTATCCAGGCCTTGAAAAGAATTGCTGCCACCAGCTTGGGCTCTGAGAGGGGCAGAAAGGCCAGGGTGATTTTCAGTTTGCTTTAAGCCTCTGGATAACTTAATTAGTCGCTTTAAATGCTGAGATTCCTCTGTCTGAAATGTATAGGTTGGCCTGGAAACAGATTATTGAATTACTATTGTATTCAAGTTCCACTTGTATGATGTTTTTTCTATTTAGGCATTGTCCCCTTGGATTGAAAAGAGATCTTAAAAGGTCATTTCCAAGAAGGTGGCTTAGAATGTTTCCCATCTTGGTTGGGTGTGAGCTTTTACATCAGCAAACAAATGCATCTATTTATCTTCTGCCTTAAAAGTTGCCTTCACTTTGGTTTAGTGCCTGGGATTTAATACTTGAGCAAGGAAAGCTGTGGCTAAATTGATGCAACAATTCTGGTTTATAATAAATCAAATACTGAATTACACCAGCTGTTTCTTGGCTTGAGGTGAGGAAAGAAGAGGGGATTTTTCTGTGGGAATATTAGATCAAAAACCAGGTGAGGAGAGAATCCTAGAGCCATGGGAAGATGGAGCACTCAGAACATGATTTAGAGTGGATTGAGGTAGAAT
The DNA here is from genome assembly GCA_020466415.1 of Ammodramus savannarum pratensis. Taxonomy (NCBI): domain Eukaryota; kingdom Metazoa; phylum Chordata; class Aves; order Passeriformes; family Passerellidae; genus Ammodramus; species Ammodramus savannarum. Next base: position 2,185,891 of record JAHXMQ010006307.1, on the reverse strand, counting down.
ATGTGAAAATAAGGAGTGCTTAGTGCAAGTGGTGCTTGTTTTAGTCAAGTTTCCTGGTCTCCATTCAAAGGTTTTTTTTGGTATAAAGTCAAGAATTGGCACTTGATTTACTGGGATTGATGTGAATTTTGAATAAGCTTCAGTTGTCAGTTCCAGTTCTGTAGGTGACAGCTCCTTGCTGCAAAGGATGGTTTTGTACATGGGGAAAATATAGTCACAATTATTTGTGTTTATCAGCCATTGAATGTCTGGCTTTAACAGTGTTTTGGGTTATTTCAGTAGTTACTGAGATGAGTAAATCTTTCTTTTCTGTTATACAGAGAAACTTTGTGACACTGCCAGTTTCTTGTACCTAGAGGAGTCAGCATGTGTGTTGTGTGCCTTAATTCTGTGAGGGTTAACAGGGTGCAATCATGTTGCTTATTGTTGTGAAACAGTGCTTAAATAAAAATAAATGGTAGTGATCAGACAGCTCTTTCAGAGGCTTGTGATAGGGTGTAGTTTGTGGTGTTCAGAGCTGCTTCAATGCCATAGTGTCACTTATCTGCTTAAGAGAGAACCCAGGTAAGTGCTTCAATTGACATGAACCATTTGACAGCTGCTTGTCCAGGAGTGTCTGCTTATGGTTCAGTGTGAGTGCAAGAAAATTGAGAACCAGGATCAGCAATCTCTGGAAAGGATGAGTAGTAGTATAAAACATTAATTCTGATTTATTGTTTTAGCTGCATGTTTCAAATAACAGCTGTAATTTTGAGAACTGGCTGGTGAATTGGGGTGCCAGGCTTGAGACCCTGTGGTGAAACAGCCATAAAGGTGTCAGTCCTTGCTCACTGCCTGCTGCAGCTCCTGTGGCAACACATCAGGAATATTGTATTTTGTGTAGGGATGTTGTTCTCATGGCCCACACTGTGTGTGTGAGGGCCTTTCCTTTCCTGCAGCAGCAAATCTTGAGGCTGTGTCCACCTGTATTTACCCTGTATCTATAGCAGCATCTGCAACATGAACCTGTGCTCTGAAATGAGCTCATCACAGCCCAGATCCTGTAGCTGCTTGTTTGGTAATTGTTTAATATCTCTGGGAATAAAGGCTGTCCTTCAGATAATCCTGCCTGCAGTCAGAGCTGAACAGATTTGCACCCTTCTCTCCCCACCCTCCCAGCCTGTGGAGCTGCTGCAGGTGTGAGCACTGACAGTGCCCTTAAAGATGGAGCCAGGGGCAGCTTTGTGGCCTCACAGGGAGCTGCCATCATCTAATGCCTTTGTGCTCCCAGAAGAATGATCTTCCAGCTTGACAGACCCCTTTAAGTCTATGAAATTCATAAAGTGGTAGAAAATTATTTATTTCTTACCCTGAGTTTTCTCCCTTTTTGATGTGTTAGTCTGACACCTGCCTGACCTGCCACAAGGTGAGCAGTGACTGGAAATGATGCTCCAGGTGCTCCCCATTGAGGTGCTGATGTCCCCCAGCACCCTGTACCCCCAGGCTGGCAGGGTTCTGTGGAATCACAGCATCCTTGGTGCTGGGTAATGCTCTCCTGGTGCCTTCTGTCTTCTTGGGCTGGAACTTCTATTTTTTAATGGAAGAAACTGCCTTCAGAAATGACAGCTCTAGCCAAACACAGTGGATATGGTTTTATATAATTAATTATGTCTGAATTGATGTTCCCATTGATTCTGTGTTGTTTCTAGGTACTGACTCTAGAGTACTTCCCTGAAATGTTTATTTTCTTTCTGTAGCTTTGAAATGCCAAGGAAGGACAGTGTCCTGAGACCCCACTGAAAGGTTTTGTGGAAATGCCCACATTAGTGTGTGATTTTTCCTCTTCCATTGCTCCATCTCTTGAAACTGAAATGGTTGTGCAGGAAAGGACCTTAGGCAGGTGCAAAGAAAGAGTGTTGGAAAGTGCATTCTCTGGTAAATCAAACCCAGGCTTTTTGTTGGAGTTAAATCCACACCAAGGGGGTTGTGATGCACTCAATTGTTGCAGGGAGCATCTGAAAGTGTCATGTCAGGGACAAAGTCCTTCACTTTACTTTCTCCTTGGAATGATTATTTTTAATGGTTTTCATAGCTGACATCTTTTATATGTAGAATTTACAAGAGTTTGATGTAAAATTTGAAATACAAACTAAAGTTCATTCTTAGTGCTATGTCCTGTCACTATTCCCCAGAAACTTTAGGGCAGGATTGCAAGTATTAATCCAATATTGGCCTTCACTTTAATAAAGGACATGACAACATAAACTGTTAGAGATTGGGGTTTTATGGAAAATCCACAAGAACTTTCTCTGCTGCATTTCTCCTAATGCAGCATTGCACGTGCTGTTAATTATGGAGTGAAAATAGAATTATATGGAGTCCAAATAGAATTATAGAAGTAATTAGAATGGTTTCCTAACACAAAAGAGAATTTCAGGCAGTCATTTATTTGCATAAAAAGTAGGAGTTTAGGAGTCCCAGTCAAGAGCTTGGGTCCTTATTATTTGTAAATACTTCACAAACAGAGCAATGAGTATTGTTACTCCAAAAAAGTGTTCACAGCTCAAGGGGTTCCTGGAAAATACAAGTTGTAGGAAATACTTAACAGCACCTTTCTGTTTCCTATCAACCCTTTTTGTGAAGATGGCCTTCCCAGGAGCACTGGTGTGGCAGAAGTGGAAGGAGAAGGTGGAAGGAGCTGTCTTGCCTGCAGGAGGAGGAGAGAGCAGTGCTCCCACAGCCACCCAGGAAGCTTCTCCATCCTCTGCAGCCTGGCAGGAGCAGGCTGTTTGTGAGCAGCTCCAGGCTATTCTGGGCAAAGCACTTTGCAGTAGTGCAACATGAGGGAGCTCAGTTTAGATTTAATATTAGAGATGTGTTGTAACCCTGCACATCATGGCCAGAACCACCAGTGGCAGTGGGGATGGTGCTGCTGCAAGGTCCCCCTGCATCCCCTGAGCTGCATGAACTCAGTGCTGGGGCTGACACACAAACCCTGATGGGGCTGAGGCCTCATGGCTGCAATGTGGCTGCTCTGGAGGAGGCTCCAGGGCTGTAACTGGAGCTGCAGAGCTGCTGCAGTCCTTGGCAGCACTTCAGGCAGGGCCATGGCTGCTGTGGGAGAGCAGAGGCTCTGGGTGGGTGAGCCCAGCCCTCCTGTCCCTGCAGCTCCTGGGCTTTGGGCTGGGAAGGTGAAATTGGTTTGGCAGTTGGAATAATATCTGCAATCCTTGTGTTCCTAATGAGCCTTCCCAAGTAAGATGCTTATTAACTGCCCAAAGCAGCTAGCAAAATAATCCAAAAATAGCACAGTGACTGGTTACTCTATCACTTTGCTGCAGATCTGATTAGGATAGAGCAGAGTGCCTAAATTTTGCCACATGAGCAGTGTATTATGTCTTCCAGGAATGCTAATATGAAATATGCTTGGATTTTTTACTTGCTTGTTTTGGTTTTTAATGCAGTTATTTTTTGTTTTAAAAGCCAGATTTGTTTGATATGTTTACAATAGTTTGATATTTCAAAGAAAATATTATAATATATGATTATTGTAGGTCACTTCCATTCACAAGAGACATCTGATCAATTAGGTAATTTCTCACCCTGCTATTAGTGATAGAATATCCAACTGTTCATTCTCTCTAGCTTTGTCTTAGTGTGTGAGAAACTGCATTGATTTACAGAAATGTCAGACATTCTGACTTGAAAATACATTGAAGTTTATTCTGGGAGACTGGCAGTGGTGCAGCTATTTTAACACTTTGCATATGGATTTTCAGTATTTTCACACTCAAGATATATTTTTATTGTGAGTATGTTATTAAGCTCTTACTAAAATTCAAAATAAAACCTAAAATTTGATGCTTAACATGTGCAGTAATAAGGAAAGCATCTGCCTTCCTATGATACAAAACTATGATGAAAGTATTGTGTATGAAGCAAGAATTTTTGAGAGATTTTACTTGAGCCAAGTCTCTGGAAGTACAATTGCTGATGTAAAGGAGAGCTGAAAGGCAGGAGGAGTTAATATGAGTGGTGAAAAGAGCAGACTGCACCAGTACTACCCAACTTGTATTCCTGAGTAAAATCTGTGTGTGTAATTTACTCTAATTAGTAGTGTTTGCACAATCATTGTTAAAAATACAGACTTATTTAGAGGTTCCTGTAAGCAAAATGTATTCCCTGTTGGGGAGACAGAGGTTCCTTGGAAGCTGAATATTTGAATGGTGAATTAACTCTGATTTAGGCTCAAGATGTGGATTGTTGCCTGTAAAATGCAGTAAATATATCCCAGTGAGCTTGTGCTGGCAGCAGTCAGGGAGAAATGGTCCATATCTTCCCCAAAGTGTCAAAGCCATGAAGTTTAGAATTTGCAGCAGGACAGCTTCTGGCAGGGTGCTGCAAGGCTGCTGTGCTTCCCTTGGCTGAGGAGAGCCCTGGGGCTTGCCAGGAGCCACTGAGTGTTTCTGCAGTGTTTGTTGTTCTCAAGTGCACTTGCTTCAGTGGGAGGTGACATTTTTACTCCTTTTGGTATGTCCTCAAAAGGGAGCACTGCTGGTAAATGGAGTGGTGTGGTTGACAAAGAAAAATGTCCATAAGAATCTAATAAAATTTCTTGTATCTGGTTCTCAGCTGTGTATAATGAATGGTCATGTGGAGACAGTGGGAATTTGTGCCCTTCACCAGATCTCACAGACATGGTGCAATAGGAATAATATTTCCATCATATTAATGCCTTTGGGGGAAAAATGAAAACCCCTGAAGTACTCATGTAGGTAAGGGTGAATTTTCCCAGAAATCAGTTTTGTATCAGAACTCATGAAAGCAGGGAGTCCTTAAGCTGGCTATGGGCTAACCTGGAATTTGACTTCTGCTGAGGGGGCTCTTACTGTAGGGATGCATTTTGCTGTGTATATATAAATATACACAGCAAAAAACTCTCAATAACTGTAAATAACTCTTCTTTGTTTGTAGTAAAAATATGTGTATCACTGCTTTAGGTCACTGATTTTCTTCTTGTTTAATGTTCAACTCTGTTGCAATGACAGTTTCTTATTTTAGGACTGTTGCTTGGACTAACCTAGAAATCTTGCTTCTGTGAGCTCCAAATGAGAGCCTGCTGCCTTACTTTTAATATTTGTGTCTGGCACACAAGATCTACTATCTGTAAGCTGGCTGGGGTCACAAATATCCACTGAGATGTGGATATTTGTGTTCTCATGTCCAGTGTTCCTAAAAAGTCATGCTTGCTCTTATTCCCATGATATTCCAATGTGAGCATTTCCCTGGCACACAGGCTGGCTGGGACACCAGGGGATGGTGTTACAGCCATTTACATATCAAAAAGGGGAAGAAATGAACGAACCCAAGTTGCTCTTGAATAGCAGAGCTCTGTGCTGCTCCCAGATCCTGTTAACGTGGTTCACACAATGGAGCACTTAATGAATTTGCAGATGGCCTGATTTGATTTTTTTTTTAAGTATAAATTTTCCCTTTCCAGGGGAAAATGAGGTGGTAGTGAGAAAAATAGGGGGAAGTATTTTGGGGAAAACTGAAAAAGGGAGATGAGACTGGGGTATGAAGTGGGAGAGGGCAGCAGTGGCTGAGTAACAGGAATTTCTCATTTCTACAGCAAATCTAAGGCACCAATAGTGTTGGTACAGATAACAGACGACATCTAATTATGAAATAATGTTTTTGTCTTAAAATACTACTGAAAACAGAGTAAATTATGTCTGAGCTTGGGAGATTGTGAAGTGTAGCTCTGCTCATTTAGAGTGTGAGTCAGGTATCCTCCTTGTTTACTCTGGCAAGCTGTCATAAAGCTGCAGTGTGTTATGTTGAGTAATTCCATGGGCTTGTTGGGAGGTCACGTGGGGCACTGGTGGGACAGCATTATTGCTGCTTGCTTGGAACACCTGCCTGCCTAATCCTGCTGCAGATCTGTGCTTGTCCAGAAAGCACAGCAGGCTGGGCTAATGCTGGGTGCCAGCTTGGGAACAGATGTTTTGCTGTGGAGTTTTGGTCAATTCTTGTGTTCCTGCTCAAAATAAACAAAATCTTTGTGCTACCTCTGTTGAAATGACTTTTAAAAGATAAATAAAAGGCATCTAGGGAAAACATTCCATCTTTCCCTGGCACTCAGATAGGTCCAGCTGTACCACAATCATTACTGGTGGCTTTTATTAATAACATGGTAGATGAGCTTCTGGTGACAAAGATGTTCCAGCTTCTTGTGTCTGCCTGCTTGGGTGGTTAACTCTGCAAACATGCATGATAACACTCACTCTGTATTTTACCTGAGTTGAGTGTTTTAAATTGTAATTTTTACAATAATTTTTTTATGTGGGGTTTTTGTATTTTGTGACTTTAACTACTCCTTTGGTGAGTTTTTTGTAGTTTTGTTCTTGGCAGTTGAAACACAATTAGTACAGTTAGGTTATTTTAGTGGGATTTTTTTGATAGTATTCTAGGTTTACTTTAAAGCTTCAAAAATGGTAAAATTGTTGTTTTTGACTTTGCAAACAGGTTGAATCATTTATTTTGGACCAAGAAGATCTTGATAACCCAGTGCTCAAAACCACATCGGAGCTGTTCCTATCGAGTGCTGCAGAAGGTGCGGACTTGAGAACTGTGGATCCAGAAACACAAGCAAGGCTTGAAGCCTTACTGGAGGCAGCAGGTACTTCCCTTGGGTAGTTCTTTTTCTGAACCTTTTTGTACACAGGTCTGGCAGCACATGAAGTTTGACACTGGTGAAATGTTCAGGAGTCTGAAAATTTCCCATGATGAGCAGAACAGGGAAAAGAAGCTCATAACTCTTACAAGTGTTGCAGGTTGCTTATTCCATTCTTTCTGTACTTACAGAGTTAGAAAAATTAATTTGAATTAAATGATATTTCATTGACTTGAGATTACATATGTTACAAGAGGGAGAATTAATAGTGAGAGAATGGAAGGAAGTAGACTTGCTAAAATGATTTTTTTCCTGCTGCTTTCATCAATATATAATTATTAATTAATTACTCCAGAAATTTACAGGTAAAATACTTTTTTCTCTGTTTTAACTTCCACAAAAGCATTTTTGCATTCTGTAGTTCTGAGGTATCACTGTTGGAAAATACATATTAAACATTCCTGGTTTGGAACAGACCTGATGAACATAGTTGCTTCTGCATTTATTGGCTTAAGAGTGAAAGCTTGACTAATTCAAATCCTCCTACAATTTGTGACTGGGATGTTTGTCAGGGATTTGGAAATTATTTGTTAGTTTTAAAATTCCAAGGACAAAAAGATATAAAACCTCTGCTCTGAAACAAATCACATTTGATCATCATGGGTGTATACTCAGACTTGTAGTGGTGTGCTGAAATTGGAGTTTTCACACCTTACTTTGGAACACTTAAGGAGCTACATAAAATAGCACTTATTTGCAGATGTGTAGATGCTAAACTGTGTACAGTCTTAAAGGAGAATTTTATTCTAAGGAAGCAAAAGGGGCAGAGATTTGGGGTTTGGGTTCTATTTGCATTTTGGATTTCAGAATACCCAGCTTAGAACACAGCAGAGCTTTTGTCAGCAGGAAGTTGCAGCAGCCTGTCTGCTGTAACTCTTGAGGACCAAACTTTGTTTTGTGGGGAAGACAGGCTGTTCCTGGGATTCTACATGCACTGAGGGAAATTGAATAATTTACTCCCTTTTTAAGCACTTTGAAAAATGCAAATCAGTTCCTCTCATGTACCTGGTGGCTGCTGTGTCCCAAAGCCCATTTTTGGCTTTATAAATTGCTGGTGTTATGGGGCAATGCTGGGGCTGCAGTGCTCACAGGGATCTCACAGTATTTGACATATCCAGGAGGTACCTTTGCTGCTTGTAGCACCTGTGAAAATGCTGGACTCAGATTTCTAAGCACTAGTTGGGTATTTGTCCCCAGGATTAGATAATTTGTTTTTTAGCTGAGGTTTCCCTGTCTTGGTTTTCCCCAAGTGCATGAGCAGAGCGGAAGGAATCTGGAAAGAAGAGCAAATAAAAAAAGGAGTGTCTTTGTTTGAGGACTTCATCTCTAGAAAGACTGGACAAAATTAATGCCACTTGATGAATGTGTGAGACCAGAAGAGTGAAAATACTCTGGGGAAAGTTCTCTAGTTAAGCTGTACTTGTATTTCCCACTGTGGATTGCAATACTAAAAATAACAGGCTAACCTAAAGAAGATGCTGTGAATCTGGTAGTTCATTAATAAAAGCCATAATTTGACAGTGATTGAAAAAGAAGTTAGTGGTTTTGGGGGATGTTCTAATACCTTCACTGGGTTAATCTGCCTAGTTTGGCTGAAAATACCCTTTTTAACTCTGAGTGATCATCTGGGCTTCCATCATGGCAACCTAATGTTGGACCTTTGTATTCTTTTACAGTTTGGTAAAAGGAAGTGATTTCTGCTGTTCTTTTAGTCACAGTTCAGTCCTCAGCATTAAGGATGGCTCAGAAAAGTAGGAGGCAGAACTATGGCTCAAACACATTTACAGCCTTGTCTGTAGTTTCCAGGCCTTGGTTGTGATGATCCCCCTGTGAGAGGCTTGATTCCACCTTACAACCTACAAAAAAATCAATTTTGTGTTCAGTATCTTGGATTTCTCAGGGTTTCTCACGTGCCAGGTTTGTGGATGTGTCATTGGGATCCTGATGAGGGTGACTTGCAGAACAAGTTCTGCTCATTCTTGAATCCTTTACTGCTCCGACCCCACATGGCCGTGTTGTTTATTAGCTCAGGAGGGGAAGTTCTGGCAGCTGCAGCCACGTGGGACATTGTTCTTCAAAGTCCTTGTGCAGAAGTGGCTTTCAGCCATTGTGTGCTGTGTGATTTGTAGGGGCTGTGTTTGGTTTGTGAGTAGCTGTCTTGATTTGAGAGCTGCTGCACAAGAAGCCAGAGGTTATTTGAGCTGCTGGAAGATGTTTCTGTAGGTTGTATTTACCCACCATCAGAGTGCTGGATATTTTTTCACTTGCTTGTTTGACTTGCTTATTCTGTTTCAAGGATTGTGGATGTTGAAGGTGACAGCCTTAAGCCAAATTTCCAGCAAGAGGGTTGTGTCTCACCCCCCTTGGCATAGCAGCAATTACACACATGTACAAATCCATGTGCACACAAACACAGATTTCTTGTTTTTCTCTAAAAACCTGCCAGATTAGCTTCAGTTTAGACAACCATACTTTATTCTGTGAAAGAACAGGCACTTTATTAATGAACAACTACCTTTAAACAACTGTCAGTGTTTGTATTATTTCACAAAAAATAGTTCTCCAATCTGAAGACCAAGACACCATTGTAAATATCAGTTGTTTCCACCTTTAGAAACTGAAGATAAATTAAAACAACTGAATTGTGTTGTTTGGCAAGTTTTAACCTAAACAAACCAAGTCTTGTAAATCTTCCTTCAGTTTAACTCCTATTAGCAGAGCAGGGATTTATAGGTAAAATAACCTATGGAATGAGAACCATCCTGCTTGGAGGATGTTTCCATTTTTCAAGCTGTAATTAAACAGATTATTAGTATTCTGAGAGTGGAGTCCTGTTCTGCACTAGAAACATTTTGCTCTACTGTTAATTAGGGCACTGTGGATTTCTTAAAATAATATTTCAGCTCTGAAGAGTCGTGATTCTTGTGTGGATCTTCATAAAGAAAGAGTCAAATGCCCTTTTTAGGGGCAGAATTAGACAGCTGGAGATGAGCTCTTTGATACTGGGGATGATTATTTGGAGTGTTGAGAGCTCTTTTTCTTCTTGGTGAGTTCTTTGTGGGTCCTCAAGATGTGTTGGTGAAAGGGCAAAGTGGGATAATTCCAACAGGTTAAACCAGTTTCATTTTCTGTTCCCAACTTGTATTGGCATCAGGAAGGGGAAATGACTCTCTTGTGTTGTGCAGTGTCTTTCTGCAGGTTGTTTTTTGAGGATAGACAAAGGTGTTGGTTCAGGCACGTGGCCAAATAAAAATTCTGGGTGCCCATTTGGTTTATTCTGCACTGAAAGCACAGATTTCTACAGAAAGTTGTGAAATGTCAAAATGTTAATCCCTGCAGTTAAAATACCCTGTTGATAGTGTTTCAGCATGGTTTGGCTGAGTTTTCTGGGAAGTGAAATAGAGTGTTGCTGAACTGCTTTTTGACTTGAGGAAATAGCTGGAGTGCCTGTGTCCCTTCCAGCAGAGATTTTAAGTGTGTTCCTTCTCAATCTGAATGTTGAAACACTTTGACAATGAAGCATCAAAAAAAAAGATGCAGAAGAAAGTGGTAAAGAAACTTCAGCTGCCTTTGGGGGACATGATGTTCCTTTATCTACACAGGGAGTAGTTCTGTAAGCAGTGAGTTCTTCAGGACTCCCATTATTGTTTGCAGAGGCTTGTGAGGAAAATATTTTGAGAGGGAAAATGTTGAGCCAAAGGTTTGTTTAATGAAACATGTGAATAGTCCATTCTTATGTTCAAACAGGGAGCAGAGTTGTGCTGCTTTTCTGATGAAAGACAGTGTTAAAGGTGGCTGGAGACCCTCACAAATGGTTTGGTGTTTTTGAGACTTTTAGGGATTAATTGTGGTGTAAATGGTGAAAGAGAACTCGAGTTCCAATAATGTGTGTCTGTTTATACCTGTGAATTTCAGTAGTTCATTCAGGCATGAGGGCCTGATGCTGCTCTTTGGAAAAGCTGGTGGGGTGATGGGGGGAATAGGTTGTGTATTGTGGAGCTGGGAAAGGCAAAATGGGGAAGTGATCACCTGCTTGGTGGAAATACAGAGCACAGATCACAGTATCAATGAGCCCAGATGAAATCTGCCTGCTTTAGGATCAGCTGGAAGGTTAGAGTAGATTCAGCAATGGTGGAAATGAGTGCTTCCTCCTGTATATTTATATTTCTATTTACTCACTTGCCAACCTATTGACCAAAGCTGCTTTTTTCTCCCTTGTGATGTGATCTAACCCATTCATTATTCTCAACCAGCAGGGGTTACCAGGGAGTGAGCTGTGGTCTGAAAGAGCAGTGCCAGAGAGGCACAGCTTGCTTTCATCCTGCATCTGAGGGAATCCTCACAAAGTGACAGAGACTGGCCTAGAGAAATTCTTTGATCATGTTCTTTGATTCATATTTATGATAAGATTCATGTGTGAACTTGGTGTTTCTTTTCTTAGGGCTGATGAGTAACTAAGCTGTGATTTAAATGAGGGTGGGCATTAGAAACTTAATGTCTGAAGGGTTGTCCAAGCTCCACTTGAAACTATACAAGTGGGGATATGCAGGAAACAGATTCATCTTTGTCATTTTATTGGTTGCACTCTGTGCTGGGGAATACAGCAAAGGCATATCTAGATCTGTATTGGTGTTTTGAAATAAAGGAAGAGAAGCAGGGTCTTTTTGGAGGAGAATCAAGGAGGATTGCTGGAATTGGAACAAAGAGGTAAATTTATTGTAAAAACATTGCAAAATCAAATTTGAAGTGTGTTTAGCCTCCTTCAACATGGCCAAATCTTCCCTTAGTCCAGTTATTGTAACTGATTGTAAACCAAGAAAGGCTTTTCACCATAATTTGATCTGATCCAAATACTTGGTGTTACATGGGGATGGGATGCAGACCAAATAAGGGAAGCAGTTTTCACTAGGACAGTTTGAACAGGCTCCACTGAAGGTGTTTCTGTAGAGATCAAAGCAGCCCTGCACTGAAATCACCACTGTTCACTGCAAAGCTTCTGCCCTTTGAGACATTGGCACATTACAATGATTTACTCATTGTCTTTCTTCACCATCTAAAGATTCAGAGTGGGAAGGAATATATGGTATGTGAAACACAGAGATTTGTTGTGCTTTTGAGTAAGTTGGATAAACTCAATTGAGTGCATGTAATTGAATTATTAATGTTATATCTCGCTGAGATTTTGCATGATTTAAATATTTTTTCTATTCTTGTAGGCTTTTAGATTAGAAAAAGTCTAGTCTAATCCTGCTCTTAGTCAAATTAACTTCCATATTTTGACAGTGTGTTAAATGTAGCAGCTTCATATTTTTTAGCTGTTTTCCAGATGGATTTTGCTGTGAAGAACAATCTCATTGTCATAACACTTAAATTGCTGCCTTTAGATATCAGATGGCTGTTACCTTACCAGCTCTGAAAGCTTTACTGCTGGAATTCTTTGGCAAAGATGATTTTAACCTGTTACAGAGGGGATGGGGAGTGGGAAGAAATGAGACAAAAACCTACCAGTTTTATTTTGTGAAGTATAAAAATTGACCAGGGCTCTCCTCAATCTCTCAAGTTGCCTACATATTTATATATATCTGTGTAAGTATGTCAGAGGTAGTCATAAGTAATCAGTAAGTTCTTTATGATTGTACCACAAACAATTTGTGCAATCCTCCTTTTAACAAGATTTTTTTCAGTTCTGGATATAGTTTTTATTAACTTAACTTCTCCTTTCTATTTTCTTTCTGCTGTATTTTATTTTTCATGCAAGCTTAGTTCTTCTTCAAGATAAAACACCCTTTGCTCTTTTGTTCCAATATGGGAAACAAATTATTGCTGGTTAAAAACTTTTTTCCATTCAGTATTGATTTCAGGACTTCTTCTTATATTCGTACTTGGAGTAGCTTCAGCCAAAAGGAATGGGGAGAGTTTGGGCAGCAGGAAAGCAGCAGTGCTGTATTGCCAATGCTGTGGAGTGCCTGAGTGGAGGTGGGATGTACCTGTGCAGAGTTTCCTTTGCTCTGTGTCCCTCCCTCCTCTCAGCAGGTGCCTGTGCTGCTGTCCTTGGGAGGCTGGGAGGGAGGGAAGCACAGATGGGAGCTGTGGGAAATGAAGCAGTTCCTGCTCTTGGGAGTTGGAGTTCACCAGAAAGTGACTCTGCTCCTGAAATGTGTCAGGAGAGTGAGCAGGTAGACAAGCCTCAATCTCTTGTATCTTCTGCAAGAAGAGTCTTAGTAGTTTTTTAAAAGCACCTCAATCACACTGACTTGAAATCTGTGTTTGCTTTTTTTTTGTTATTTCAGTCATGTAGTTTCCTGAGCACATGGTCACAAAATCAGAGTTTAGAAGTGTTCAAAAGAGAGTTTGAATATTGGCAGGATGATCGGATTCAGATCCGATACCTGCACACACAGGATGGGGTGTGCAGATGATTGGATCTGAATCAGTTTTTCAGATTTCCCTTTTTGGGATTTTTTAAATGTTCTGTATCTTAATATTCAAGCATGGTGGCAGTAAGCAGTGCCAGGCACTTGCTCCATACTGGACTAACTGGTAGGTCAGGTCAGGAGTGTGGATGTGCAGCCACACCTCCTGGAGCTGGGGAAGTGTCCTGTGGGGAGTCACTGCTCTGGAGCAGGGCTGGCTTGGGGACACCTCCTGGGGTGGGCTGTGACACATCTCTCTGTAACACTTCTGGCAGTTCTGTCATCCTAGCAAATATTTGGGGTCTT